>JAWWTY010000001.1:10141286-10357146 GCA_035222235.1 Margarornis squamiger | reverse complement strand
TACAGGCTTCTCTTGCTGCAGATGAATGTATTTTTTTAATAGGCACTTAATCCTTGTGAAAGGTGCTGCGTTGTGACAGCATTTGAAGATGAATTCCTGTATTTTTCTGCAGAAGTTGTACAGCAGGAGACAATGGCAAAGCATGCCTCTCTCACAAATATGTCTGAACCCTGACCTAGACAGATCACCTCTAGAGATGAGTCTCTGTCCCCATTCAATCCTTGACCTCCCTGCCAAGACTCTATCAGTGTTGCCAATTTATGATGTGGACCTTGGGCTGAGAGGACCAGCTCATTTCAAGTTGACTACCAAACCAGTTGTGAATGATGGCAACTCGATAATGACCTGGAGGTGGTTTCAAGCCAGTGGTCACTGGGGAAATGCTCCCATCTTATTACAGATCTTTTGAGCCATGTGGCTTGCAGGGCACGTTCTCTTCATTGTCAGAAGGTACTTTCTTTTGTGTGTGTTCATTTTCATCAGATATTCAATGCATTGTTTTTACATATTTCCAAAAAGATATAAAATTGTAGGGATTGCTTTTACATCGGGAGTTTGCAAATTTAGCATGTGTGTGCAAAAATCACAGGAAGAAAATTGTATTTATCTATGGTACATGGACCAGCCTGTATATTTTTCTTGCTGAACCCTGCATGTGAACAGTGAGCTTCCACAAGGGTGGGAAAAGTGTGCAAATGGATGGGGCAGTGATGGCAGCAGTAGCTCCCCCAAACAGTAGCAGGTTGTGCACAGACTGAATGATGCCCAAGTAGATGCTCCCCATCTCATCTGAGGAAAAGATTACAGGTCATCTTTATTTCTTAAAACTGGGTAAAGTAATAAATGTATATTTATATGCAACTATTTGTCTGCGTGTGTGTATTCTAAATATGCACACATGTTTAGTCATCTTAAGTGCAAATAATTTACAAAATGCTCACTATAGATTGGTAGGCCCTGTTCTGAGTCTTTGTTAGGCTTTATCTTACATGTACTGGGTAACAGGAAAACTCATTGTAGAATTAATTCAGTGCCTTGTCCTTGTATTTTCAGTAAGTTTCATAGGCACAGGAGAAGAGAGCTGTGGAGTGATAATTAGGCATGTATTTCTTGGTTTGTTATTATCTTTGTTCTTTACATTAGGAGGAATAAGAGCCAACTAATGCATTTTGTGAGATTTTTCTCTCCCTTATCTTGCCTTGAATAATTGACTCAAACCCAGCCTTTTTCTTCAAACCGTAATGGTGTCAGAGCTCTCTTCCTCTTTCCTGTTCTGAAACATTTGAATAACATTGCTCATTTGGAACCTGTCTTAACCTCAGCAATATGCTTAGGCTATTTGTATTCTTCTTCTCTTTTTCCTCTTTGTTATTCACTGTACAATTTGTTTAATGCTGCTGTAGCCATGCATTACTAGTCAACCTTATATATAAATTCCATAATAAATTAAATAAAGCTCTGTATGGGTCAGCTTAGACTAGCCCGATTAAAAAGTGATTTACTAAAGAGATAGAGGTAGCAGGATGGTAGAACGTGCTTCTAAATCAATTATGACTCCATTCACTGTCGGCCTATTGTGCGTAATAGTGTATTAAAATGCATTCTATATTGTTAAAAAAAAATTGACTCTTTCATTGAAACTGAATTAACATTTGCAAGCACATAATAGTGTTTGGAAAGCTATAAACATTTAAATTCAATCTCTCATTGCAGGCTAAGTGTATACAGCTAGAATTGTAATATCCAGATAAGTCTTTATGTTGTGCTCATTTCATTGTTACAGCAAGATGTTCACCATACTAAAGGTAAGATTGGGTGAACGTTTGTATTTATAAGCATGTAATTACAAGGAGAAATCAACACCACTGAGCTGTAAAAGTGAAGTTCATTTTGAACTGAAAAGTAGTGTACATATATTTGTGCATGTTTACACACACATAAAAACATACAATACTCATTGCTAAATTTGTGCTGGGGTGCATCTTAACTTCTGCACATCCTCCTCGTCCAGCCACTTCCTCTGCCCCAAGCCTGTTATCTCCCTTTTCCTTGGGAGGGAGGAGAGGCATGGAGAGATCAAAGACACTATCAGTTCTTGATGAGCTGGAAATGAAGGCTGTGCCCATGCCGACAGCTTGGCACAGACCCTGTCATCGGAGAGCCCCTTCCTTCCTTTCCCCCAGGTATTGCAGAAGGTCTCATTTCTCACCAGGCACTGCCTGCAAAGATCTACCATGGAACTGGGTGACCCAGATGAATCCATGCACTGAATTCACCTGCAGCAGACTTGCCTCTTGGTACTCCCATGGTGGCACGAAAACAAGGGATGCAGTGGAGTTCTCTGCCTCTGGAGCATTCCTCTGCTGGGACTAATACTGTCTTTAGTGGGATTTGCTTACTTCAAATTCAGCTAATTAATTTTTTATGGGATAAATTCAAAAGGAGCTTAAACTACAGCTCTCACTTCAGTTTTACTTACATTTGTACTGGCCTCTGTGTTTCCAGTATACTGAAGTTAAATGAGAAGTTCTACAGGAAACAGATCAAGCAATGCAATCTGCCAAGTTTGAGAGTTTTAAAGAAGTTACAGTCTGTTTTCTTTCATAGAATAGAAATACTGGGGCTAGTGTTGAGTCCTTTTGACATTTTTGTAGACTATATTTGCTTCCATTGTGTATTAACCAGGTTCTTTGAATGAACACCTCCCTGCACACATATGTGCATGTTCACACTCAAGTGTATAATCCATAACAAGCTGTTCATATCCAAAGCAGATCAGCCTAAAGAAATGCTGCCTTTTCTGTCAGCATTGACCTGTGGTAGTTCCCAGTGCAAGCACTGAGCTTTTATGTTTATAAAGCATTAGGTGAAGAGGCATAAGCAATAGATGATAATATTTTGTGACTTGGAAAGCTGGTAGTGAGAATCTTCTATGAAGTTTTACAGTGTCTAGTGTTCATAACAGAGTTTCCAGAAGTGCACAAACAATCCCTTCAGAGTTTGACTAAATTCGTTGTTCTGAAAGTGTGCAGGTAATCCAGGTTGACATGTAGGATGTTTGCAGAAAGCTCTGAGAATTACCTAAGCATTTTTGTTACACCCCTGAGGGACACAGACCTGAGCTAGCATGAAGACTGATTTATTTCTCATTTCTGAAGAAATTTAGCCTTTCAGTTTTCTGAAGCAAACAGCTGAAGCGTAAATTCACTGGTGTATTATTTTTAAACCAGAGAAACACATATGGCTGTAGATATTGTGCTTTTCCAAAAAAATACAGTTCTACAGGTACCATTATAGCTGGTCTTCTGTTTTAAATACAAATAAACATTGGCTGTACATCTACATGTAAATGGTTTTTGGTATATTTTCCTAGAATTGGGACAAATTTATGCAAAGAGGAATAGAACAGTCTGTCAAAGGCTTCATATTGTGGAAAAGTATGTTAGGGTTTCAGTCTGATTTTCTGTTATTGTACGTATCATATGGTTTAATGGTTGGGTTTTTTTAAAATGTACAGGACGTACATATTGTGTTATGTATTTATGCATTACTTTTTTCTTATAAGAAAAAATAAATTTATGACAGATTTTGTAGATTACTTGCTACCTGATACTCAAAAAAATATGTGAATGTTTAACCTCACTTCAGCCTCGAGGTCCATAGTGCAATGCAGGGACTATCCAAATGAAATAATTGCTTTGTCTGGCAAATAGATTGTCTTATAAGAGGACTGAACTGTATTAAGTGATTTTCCCCTGGTGATTGGAAGTATCTCTCTCCACTGGTTCAGGTAATTCTAAGGTTGTGCCTTCACTCTTTCATGCTAGACTGCCTTTCCAATAAAATAAAAAATGTAGAACCTGCTACACAAATGTAATGTTAACCTAGATTTCTCTGAGGACAAAGGTGAATGCTATAGGGCTTGCTGAAGGCAGAGAGGGAAATGATATTAAAAGGGTATTAGAGATAGAATTGGATGCATGGGACTGTACAAAGCTGAAAGGTGCAGATTGGGGTGTATGAATTTTATATTAGCTTACATATCTCTGAGATTCCTTAAGGCAAATCCTAACAGACTTTTTAAATACTTGAATACGACTTTCTTTTCCCTACCAGATATAAAATCATATTAATGTGTTTCTGGAGTAGAAAAATAATAATATGCAGAAGAGGAAGAAGTATTGGGAAAAGAAAAGCTTAAAGATCATCACAGAACAAACTTACACATCTCTTTGTATTGTTAGAGGTCAGTACTTGAGCAGGGCTGTGGCTGCCCAAAGTCTGCATGTCCAGTGAGCAAAATGAAAAGAACAAGGGGTTTTGATGCAATGAAAAACTCTCTTTCTAGTGTAAATCTTAATGTGAACTGTCAGGACCTGCAGTTTTTGATGTGGAACAACTAGGAACACCCAAAGGCACAGTTGGATTTTTGCATAGTACTGTACATATGTTGAAATTATGTATGGAACTGTTGAAATACACTTTATGCCTAGCAAACCATCATATTCAGCAGAGAAGCTGCTTTCATTGCAGCTAGATGGGGTGCAATCTGGATGTATATTTGCTGCTGTAGTGGAATAAATGTACACATCTGGAGAGATGCTTGGATAGAGTACTGGTGGGAAGGAGGGAGTGCATCAGTATGTGTTTTATGAGCATCTTATTCATGTGCAATTATGCAACTTGTGCTCAGTTGCACTGCAGTTTGCATGTGATCTGGTACTGTGAATTCTTAGGGCTTCATTTTACTACAGGGGCTTTGAGTGCCATAGAAATGTGGGATCCCTGATACACAAAAGTGCCCAAAAATCTATACCTCATTATGTTGTGCATGAGTACTTAAAAAAAAAGAAAAAAGTTTAATCCTGAATAGAAAAGATGTTTATAAAAGCATGTACTTTGAAACTAGCATGGAAAACGTTTTGAAAGAGAGAGAAGAACCACTACTGCTGCAGTATACCATAGAAAATAGATTATCTTTCTAAACTTGGTATTTTACTTGAGCTCAAAGATAACAGCTAAAGAAGAATTTAACAATGAAAAATACTCAGTATTTCTGGCACCCCTGTTCGTTCTCAATCCTTGGAAGGGAAAACTCATTTTGTATTGTTCTAAATAAGAAAAAAATCATACACTGATGTGACTGCGTGGGAGCCAGTGAAACTTCTTTAGGCCTAATGATTGAAAGTCAGAGGTGAGCGATGACAAAAGGGCTGCTCAGATGATACTACTGCTTTACAGATGATAATGCCAGATCTAGCAATAGCAGTTGGAATTAGGCTTTTAGGAAATAATTAGGCTTTGGGGAAATAATTTTTGCCTTGATGATTTCTCTTTGTCAGAAGAGCTGACCTGGTTCCTCTACTGCTCAGCTGGTGACCCATAAGACAGGTTCAATTTGGAGAAAAGCTGTCTCTCTCTCCCACTCCTATACATGCATCCACTCAGTAAGTGAAAGGGAGCCTGAATGCTCAGAGCTCCCCTCCAGGGTGCATTGATCCAGGCACATGGAAGAAGACATGACCACTCACATGACACCAAACATCTAAGTCCTGTTTTCCTGAGTCATTGTTGCTGGCAAGAAAATATTGAAGTCTGTTGCGAGTAGCAGGTGAACATGCTGAAATAGTAATTTCCCAAATCGCAGTATGGAGAGCATTTTAAATGTTTTTGCAAGAAAAACATCAAGGGAATTCCAGAGCAATTTCCTGAATATAACACACTGCAGAGTTTTCAGTCAGTTGTTAGGTAGTGCCATGGCTCGTGTTGCACGCAGAGTAACTGATGTTTGGTGGGAGCAGCCTGCAGCACAAGGAATAAATGGTGAAAATTATTTTCCTTTTTTGCCAAACTCCTTTTTATTTGGCAGAAAACCTTAATTACAGCTACTGTATGTGGTGGAGAGCAAGCTGCTTGCATTGCATTTTGCCCATTATCTTGCAAGCCAGTTACTTTCAGAAACCATATAATCCTGTTAGTTGTGCAATCAGTTTCCACTCTACCAGGCAGCTGTTGCCCAAGGATGGTTTAAAACAAATGCCTGTAAATTCCAGTGGTTCCCATCATGCAGCACTTCCCCTCATTTCCAGTGGCCAGGCAAGCAGGATGAGCACATGGGTCATCGGCACGTGGGTTTCCTGAAGGAGATGGGGGTGGCTCTCATCTTGCATGATGTTGTATCCTTGGGCCTGCTAAGGAGAACTAATGGGATTTGGAGAAATACCTGTCTGGCTTCTGGCAGTAAGGAGCGTGATCACAGGACAAAGGCTGCAAGGAAGAAATGAAGAGGGATTTAGAAAAGGCCTGAAAAAGTCACAGATTCCCAGAATGTTCAGGGTTGGAAGGGACCCACAGGGATCATCGAGTCCCAACACTTTAAGTGAATGGTCTGTATGGGGATTGAATCTGCAACCTTGGCATTTTTAGCAGCTCTGTGTCCTTTTTGTGTATGTGCCAAAGGGCATCCAGTCATCTTAATATTTATGGTTCAGTATTTCTTATCATGCAAATAATGGCCTGGCAGTGAAGCTGTGGGCCAGCTGTAACATTGTCTTTGCTGTTATAATCTGTAGAAGTGCTGTTCTAGCTATGATGTTGTAGAATAAAAGTTTTGTAAAGTAACAGTAGACTTTACTAGAATGTCCAATATGACTGGGAAAAATTTATAAGCTTTCTAGCCATAAAATAAGCAAATACTATCAGCATTCTGAACCAGGAACATGAGTAGTTTCATTCTCTCTAGAAAAGATTTGGTATTTCAGTGCACAGAATTGTAAGTTTCTATTGTTCCACCTGATGTAGGAAGGAAGGCTTCATGGCTTTAGGCTGCAGTTGAGCATCACAGATGATTTGTTGCTCAGCAGCCATTAATATAGTTTTATCTATAATTAGAGAAGGTCTAACACCTTTCTGGCCATATGGAAAATGATAAGTTAGCTCCTGTCATAACAGGCAAATAATTACTGGATAAAGTATATATATCAAAACATGATAAATAATGGTTACCTCAGCAATCCTCAGCTGGATAAAAGTAGCATCTGCCTTCACTTCCTGAATATCACATATGATTAATCTGGAGACAGCAAGGCACTTTCTCAGCTGTGCTGTCTCCACTGGGCAAATCAAAAGTTTTCATCCATATGTTTTTTTTAGGAAAAGTGGGAAATAGAAAAAAGTGAAAGTATTCAGTTTGGTCTAACAGCTTTGTTTTTGGAAAGTGTATCTAAAAAAAGGTTTGTTTTATTCTTCCCAGAATTTCTACTGTACTTCTTATGGGAGAGTTTCTACCACCTCCCTTGTGTCACAGAACTTGCCTCTCATTCACTGTCAGGTCATTCATACAGATACTCTGAACTTCCAGTTTCACTGAGAGATGTGACCTGTCAAAACTGTTCAAATCTGAGTTGAAATTCTGAAGCTGAAGGTGGGTGTTGGGCACTGTGCAAAGCACATCTCACATTTCTGTTGAACCGAAGCCCTGATGGATGATGGTGGTGTTGCTGTATCAACGATGCCCCCAAACATTTGCCTATTTATTTGGTAATGAAAAGGAGAAAATGAATACATTTCTCTGTGTATGTGCACATATTAAACAGGAGGAAATAGGGGAATTGCCACCAGTCCGGAAGGAAATTCACTGATCGAGAACTAAAATTCTCCTTTCACTGTTTCCGTGGATGCTTTTGAATAAAACCGACTGACCTTCTCTGGCTTTCTTAAAATTGTCAAGTACATGTAAAACCTTTCCTCCTATTTGAAATGAATAGCAATACCATAATGCTCTAGAGCATGCTGAAATTGCTCCTGTAAGCTTAGTGCTAACTGTTAATCCACCCCAAGTGGAGAGACAGGAGGAGGACTGTGTCAGGAGAATTAGGACTGAGTTTCATTTTTGTTAATTTTGAATAATCTCAAATATCTGTACATGAGTATAATTTCCTCATAAAGTATCTTTCCCCCTTCCCTAATAAAACTTTTGAGTTTGCTGTGGATTTTGCATGGGTATTTACTACTTAAAATCAGCTTATGTAGCTTGAGGTCCATTAGCTTCCTAGAGCTTTGGGACTTCACCCTTTGCCTCTGGAAATTAAATATTTAATACTGCTTTGTCTGTGCTTACTTTTAAAAGCATTCAACCTTCATTTGCGTACCACGGCAGAATTCATTGGGAAACAACAGCTAATGTTTCCTGCTGAAATGAAACCTGTCCCTCTCCTTCCCTTTCTACCCTCGGGGCTGTGTTAGTGTTACCATCTCAGGAACCCCTGGGGTTGCTCATGATAAAATGAAGTGAAATTAGGACCCTGATAGAAATGAGTCCGATATCTCAAGTGGTAATGTAGAAAAGGAGTCTTTATATTAGTTTGTTGTCAGTGAGATCTTTCTTTCTCTAATAATACTGCAGGATAACATAATGTGTGTATGGCTAAAATCCATACAGTATGAGTCAGTTGAACTAAATATCTAGGAAGCATTATTCTTAAGAGTTTTGGTTGAAATTAACAGTGCACATACACAGAATTTATTTTGCCCAGTTAAAAGCATGTTTCTTCCAAGAAAAATATGTGACATGGAAACAGACAGAATGTGTGTGATTTTAATACTGTATTTTAAATTATATTTTTTCTTTTTTTTGCTATCTTTTTTTGTCTTTCAGTCCCTCGCTAGCTTTTTTGGTATCCTACCTGAGTGCTCTGGCCATGAAGCATCCCTCCTCGAATTAAATGTAGTGAATTTATTTTAAAAAATGCATAGTCAGTGAACATAATATGGTAAATGTCAGTTCATGTGAACACTGACTTGTAAATTGTAGTGCTGTAAATTGGGAACACTTTGAGCAGGCTATCCAAATGTTTAGTTGTGATATCAGCATTGGTATAACACAATCATTCCAGTTTTCAGGTGTTTCATCTTGTTCAAATCTTGTTCAGAGATTTTAACAATATGGGTTACGTGTCTTTGTAGACAGATGTTTACATTTCATGAGACCTTGTTGTATGTTATTAAATAAAATACTGTTGGCTTTTCTTCTTGCTTTAGTAGTTGAAAAATGCCATTGTATCCTTTCAATAAGTATGTGCAGGTTTGTATTAGAAACAAATTAAAAACACTAGCCAGGAAGTAGAGTATTTCTTACAATTTTGTTCTGTAAGGATTATGTTCTTGATTGATTAAATTTAATTGGTGAAACTAAGATCAGTGAACACATGAACTTCAGTATTTCATAAAACAAATATGAAGGAACATTTTTTTCCTGTAACACTGAATGAGTACATACTGATACAGCACTATTATTTTCTCTCAGCTCATAATGAGGTTTTAACAGGTATTTTATATGACATAAGGCACTCCTGGAAAATGAGGGAGTGATACTGTTTGATTACAGGTGGACACTGTGCACTTCTGTGATTTCAGATTAGTTCAGGTGCCCTCAAGGAGTAATGTTAATTAAGAGGGTGGGAATATTTTTAAAGTGTTGGGTTGTATGCTTGCTTTTATTTTTAAGTTCATTTATTATACACATCTACATTGTTAAAACTGGGCTTTTCTTTAATGTATTAATTTGACTGGTTCACTGGGATGTATGTTTCATGTAAAATTATGTCAATAATTGATAGTAAAAGAACAAGATTTCTTTTAAAGTATTTGCCTTATTCTTTACTGGAAATAAAAGAGGAAGGGCTATACCATGTTCTTACCCAGGGCTAGAAGCAGTAGCTGAAAGGTGCAAGGAGATCTCTTCCCCTCAGTGTTTTCAGTGCAGGGAGACTTTGTTGCAGCCTTTTAACTTTCGTGCTCACCAGCAAAATCTGGAGCATGGAAGAGTAGGTTACAAGTTTTATTAGTCTCACAGGTTCTTCAGCTTGTGTCCCTACAGTATTTTCACCGTTTCAGGAAAAAGTCCCTGAGAGCATTCACTTGTGCATCATCCCCTTACTCGTGTTCTACCTCTCGTGTTTCAGGTAAGGTGCAATGGCCCATTTGAAGATTTAAACTTAGACATTAGATAACTTTTCCAATTTGAAACTTTTATCTGTTTTGTATCATTCATCTTTAACAGCAAAATGAAATAGTTAATTCATTCAGAAACTCCCACAGCAGTTGCTCTTCAAGGTGAAATCTTCATTATGTTCTCCAGTGAAAATAAAAATATTTTGCGGTATGCTAAAACTTAGTATTGCTAGTGCAAGCTACTTAGGTACCTAAATCCTGCTCCTGAAAGATAGTATTTCTAATAATTTTAGCATAGCTGTTGTTTTCATGGAACTTTGTATAATTATAATGTCTTCAATAACTGGTGATGAGCATCAGTCAGTTGATACGCAGTGATACATTCAGTGGGACGATGTCCAGGGGCCACAACGACTTGGCTGAGGAGCCTTCTGCAAGGGCACAAGCTTTCCTCAGGGACCCAGAAATCTGGGCAGGTGACAGTGGAGGGTTGGAAGGGATGCTCCCAGTGGTGCTTTGAATCCACTGCAGCAGTTTTTCTGGAGAGCAGGGTGCTTTTCACCTTTACTTCTAGAAACTCTGTGGGCACAAAACTTGGTCTGTGTGACTTCTACTGAGCAGCTATCAAACATCAGGTTCTGTTCAAATGTGTGGTTTTCTATGTGGTGGCTCTCCAATATGCCCTTCTGCTTAGTTTCTCGTTACTTATTCATATTTGCTTTTGATGTGCAGTTGAAATATCGGTGCCCCCATCTTAAACAAGCTCGTAGTTAATTACATGTAACTCTTGTAAGTTATGAAACTGAACTGCAATATTAACCCATGTTGACATTTGAGATTACAAACTGGAATCAGAAATAGGTATGATAAGGTTGTCTTAGTGTTAGTGGTTTTGGTCTGCTGGATTAGTGAAGTAAATTCTACTCAAGTAAGAAAAAAGCAAATATCAAAATTAGTAACTGAACAAGACTACCCTATTTTCTTCTCAAAATGTCTTCAATATAAATTTGGGGAAAATGAGATCATGACTTTCAGGAGCATAATGTTTCTGTTTTATTAATATGCCAAGTAACATGTCAAAACAAGAAATCAAATGCAATTTGCCAATTTCTTCCTACAAAAACCCAAATACAGTGCTCCACACAATGTAGTAGGAATTTTAATTTGATCTTGTCCCTCTAGATTGAAGTCAGCCATCAAGTTTCCAAATAAATTTAATACCTTATAAATGTGATTGATTGCTGATGTGGTAATCCAGTTAGCTGCTGGAAGGTTTAATAGCTGGAAAATCCGTTTAGAGAAGAATAAGGATCTTGAGGTTAAGATACTGGAGTATTTTCAAGAGGTCTAATTTCTGCTCTTATCTTTGACATGAATTTAGCATAAATCCCCGTCTCTGTGCCAGTCTTTATGAAATGGGCTTTCTGTCTCCTCTACCTGGTGGACATGAACATGGATATAAACTACATGGTCCCATCAACATAGATACAGACATCAGGTTCTACAATAGGATTTTTCTTATATTTTGGAAAGATCAAATAGGCAAATGTTACATGCAACTTGTGTGTTATTTTAAAATATTTTAACCCATTGAGAAGAAAAAGTAACTGAGAAACTCTTCCCAAGCTGATCTCTTATGCATTTGTCTATTCAGGATAATGGTAATTGTAGTTTTGAGCAGAGTCAGAGCTTGAACAGCTTTTGGTGCTGCTAGTTTCACACTGAAGTTACAGCATCTCATTAGTGTGTCACTCCCTCAGTAACAACATATCTTTATATTTAAAATGTCCCTTTGCTTGTACTCACATACAGGAGACTTCATAATCTTAGCTTTTGTCCTTTTCCTCTGAAAAGGGTGAATGTCAAAGGATTTTTTGGTGACAATTTATGTCAGACTTCTGCCTTTCTTTTTTCCCATTAGGCAAATCCATCCTACTTATCATTATCTCTGTTTAAAAAAAAAAACCAAAACCCACCCATATGTAGTGTGATGTGGGTGCATAAAAGCATGCAAAGACAATGCTGGTGTGACAGCTAATTAAACCCAGGTACTTTAATGCCGAGAAACAAACAGAAATCTTTAATGTTACTGAAAACTAAAGTGTTGTGAAGGCAAAATAGAATTGCAGAAGGCTTGTTCAACAGACAGCTCAAAAGATTTATGGAGTACAAAGGAATATGAATTACTTCCTGGAGGAAAGCTGTATTATTATGGCTCCCAAATGACAAGCCATTGTTGCCTTGGTGCTGGGAGACTTGCTATGGTTGCAGAGCAAATGTAGGTGAATTTTCAGCTTATGGTATTAGATACCAGCAAAAAAAGTGTTTTAGATTAGTCAGATTTCCCCCAAATTCCTTTGCAGATGATCCTTCAACCTGATTCATTGGCTATGTCCTTCAAATTCCTTTTTAGCCTTATCAGACAACTGTAGTATCATTCACGTTTGCACATGGAAAAAATGAAATGTCTAATTTTTATCTAGGGGTTATTTTGGCCCTAATACAAACTTTAACAGCTATGCAAAAGTAGCATTGGGAAGAGACTGTGCATTCAGATTGCTTATTTGCTCTGATCTGAATGCAGGTTGTAACTGTGTTTTTAAGTACAGATGAATTAATCTAAAGCCTTCACATACCACTAGGCTGCCTTCCTTTATTATCAGGAGATTTTGCGATAAACACAGATATTTTACTAAGCCCTGTCATATAATGGTGAGTACTTTGTAGCCTTCTTTTTCTTAATATTTAGAACATAAGGCAGTCCCACTCTTCTCTGGGGTGTGCGGCAAAAAGGCTGAAGGCAATGGCCACAAGTTGAAGCAAGGAATGTTTCAGATAGATAAGGGAAAAAAATACTCTGTGGTGAAAGGTTTGATTTGTGGCATGGGCACTGATGCCCAGAGGGATGGTGGAATTCACCATTCCTGGGTTAGTCAGAACCCACCTGGAAAAGACCGTGAGCAAAATGACTCCTACTTCAAAATTATCCCCGCTTTGGGAAAAGGATCTCACCAGGTCACCTCTAGAAGGCATTGCACCAGAAATTTTTCTGTGTTTCTATGAGATGCATACATATATATATATATGTAAAAGTGATAGAGAATATATTACCTTATGATTTGCTATTGACAGACCCTCTCAAGGTGTTAAACACAGGTTAAGTTGAATTTGGAAGAAGTGGCATTTGCTTCAGGAAAAAATAAAAATAACATCATACTAGGAGCTGAAGAAATGCTTTGAAGTGGCAGCAAGATGTCGTGTTTGGCAGTTAGAGATAACAACATTTAGGCCTTGTGGGAATAGATTCCCTTTCCCCCTCCTCCTGCTCTGTTTTGCTTCTAGAACATGCTTTTGGCAATAGAAAATGTCATTCTATGCATCATGTAACACTTTGGTTATGTTTCCTAAAATAGGATTCAGTTGAGGCTGCAGTCAGCATTTGAAACCAACCACTGTACATGGAGAGCAGACATAAAAGACTTGCGCTGAAAAAGATGAACCCATTGCTGTTTCATTTTCAGAACATGTTGGCAAGAGTTGCAATCGCTGACATTTTGGGGGCAGTTCCTGGGAAGTGCAGTACTCAGTTGTCTTGCTCTGTTATTGCCACATCAACATTGACACAGTTTGTTTGTGCAAATGTGTTGTCAAAATGAAAGCATTTGTTTTAAATCAGTCCCGTTTTATTTCAAAAGTGAAAGAAGACTTTTGGCATGAATTTAGCAGAGCCATAGGAGTTAATGTCTAGGAGGCAAAGCGGCAGAAAAAGGGGGGTATAGTGTGTCACAGACATGAAGAAGCTGTTTGTTCAATACATACAAAAGCCTGGGAATGAATAGAGAGTCTCTTGTCAGTAAGTTCATGACCATCTAAACCTCACTTGACTTTAAAATTGAAGTGTGGCACAAAGTAGAAGAGACACCGTGTTCATTACAGGCATCCATTTGTCCAGAGTCTGGAAGAAGGAAGCAAGATGTGACTTTAGCATGCATATGTCATGTCTTTTTATGTGTGTGTGTAAAGGATGTGAAATATTGAGATACAGAAAATAACAGTGCTGGAGATTTAGTTAGTCTCATTTGTTATTTAAGAAATATATGTATAAGATTATGAGGAAAATGCTGATTTTGTTGACCTTGGAGGCCAAATCTGATTGACTTCACAGCACTCAGGATTCCACCTTGTGTCAGGGAATTTCATAGCACCCTATGTGATTTACAGGTCTGAAATTTAGTGCAGATCAGTGGAAACTGCCCAAATACGCCCTGTTAATACTAACCCATATCCTAGTTTTTATTTATTATGGTGTTCAGTTAAACTTGAAAAGAAAATATTAAATGGTGTGTTTACTTGTGAGTGTTTCAACTATGCTTGTTGTCTTTCCATTCAGCTTAGAAGATTTTTAAGTTAGATTAGCTTTGCTTTGCTGTTTTATGTAGTTGGGGAACATGGCATGTATAAGCCAGTGTTGTATAGACATGCTTGTACAAAAGTTTTCCTGACTCAGTGATGCTCCTGTACAACAGCACAGTTAGCTTCCATGCCTTCTCTACAGATTGGGATCAATAATGATCCAACACAAGCACTGAACATAGAACAGTGAATAGAATTCCCAGCTTTTATTTTCATAAAAATAACCAAAATATCTCTGCAATGCCTATAGAGCCTTTTAATGACTTTGAAGTATAAAGCATGACATGTTGTTTTAATTTATATACAACAAACACCACATTTCTAAAGTTGCTATTTGGGTTTTTTAAGAGATGAAACCGATGATAGCTGAAATGAAATGAAGTAAGTTTTATGCATGTTGCATTTTAACAAGTCTGCTGTCTCATTGGAATGCACTGCCTTCTTGTGCTACATTTTATTTTTGGAATTTAATAAGGCGCCTGTCATATCTGCCTCAAGGCTAGAGAATATCATGAGGGAGAAATCCAAAGTACTGTCATGTTTGACTGACAGGGGGCCAATTTTAATTTTTTTATGGGAGGTGGCTGATATTAACAGGCTGTAGTGCTGAAGATGCACTGCTCTACCATCTGCTTTAAACACCCTGTGTTGATGAGCCAGTAATGACGTTGCTCAGTGACATTTATCAGGTGAATTTGGCTCTGACGCTCAGTAGAGGATTTTCATTAAAAAATTAATTCTGTGCATTTTACAGTGAAGCCCATTGTGATGATAGATTCTGGTACAGTGCCATGTATCTCCAGAAGCTGTTCTAATTACCTGAGAAACTTGGGAAAGCAATAAACTACTACTTTCCATTTCTTGTGTGTACTCCCTTAGCATATAATTAACACACTGACTCACTTAGCTTAAATCTCTGAAGATCTCTGTCTATGTGATGATTACTAGCTCTTCAAAGTAATAAGCAAATGCACCTCAGAGGCTCAGTGGTTGGATGGCAGTGGGCTCAGAGCCTTTGTGAAGTACAGTCTGATGCTGGCATTCCCTAAATGTTCACCAGAATAGTGAGTAAGACACAGGAACAGTGGAAATGCTACAACTTAGGCAAACATTTAAAATAAATCCAACTCCCAGAGGGAGATGTAATCAATGTCTTCAGTCCAATGGGAGAAGAAAGGTTTCCATTCACCAAGTCAGGATTTTGAGACCTGGGCATTGCATGAACTGGAAACTGTGGATATCTGACATTGATATAAATTATAAATTCTTTTTCAATACTTTTGTAACATTCTTTTATCTTATTAACTTTAATTAGCTAACCATTAGAAAAAAAAATAATTTTGTCTACGAAATTAACTCAAATGCCTTAAAAAGCAGAATCCCTTAATTATGTTTGGTATTTAATCTAGCATCTTTTTCTCTTCTTTGATGTGTCAGATCTGAATGTATCCATCTCCACTTCAGAGTGACTTTCAGGGGACCTGGCAGGAACATAGATTTTCAAGCCCCTACAAATGCACCCTGGCAGGTGGTGGCACTTTGACTTGACAATCTTTGTAGAAAGAAGGAAGACTTCGTAAAACATAGTAGGAAGGGTTGTGGCTCAGTCTTCATTAATACTCACCTCTGTTAAGCCAGATTATTTTGCAGTGCCTATTTGCTTTGAATCAAGGCTGAGTATAAATTCTGTGGAATTTATTGCAGCACGATAAAGAGTTTGTGCCAAGTTTATGCAACTAACTAGGAGAGATGATGCTTCCTCCAGCTGATAGTTAAAGTGCCATATACAGAGCATTGCAGAGCAGCATGAAGCTGATTTACTATATCACAGAATATGATGATATCACATCAAATGATTGGGGATATGATACCTAAGCAGAGCAGCTGAAGGAACAACTGCACTGAGAAAACAAATCAGGCAGATTGCATAGCATTATGCTGCTGATCATCAAAATGCTTAAGAACAGCTTAATGCAAACCAGGTGAGTTACCCATTAATGTCTCTGGAGATGATTTGATTAGCCATTTCGAGTCAGATAATTTTAGATTACAAACATTCTGTATGAAGTATTATGACTTTTTTTTCTAAGTAATCTCATGGGTTTTGTTTTGATTGGAGAGGTTTATTATTTAAAAACAGACTATGAAAGTTCTTATCAGCATTTCTGATCAGAAAATATAAAAGGAGTTTTCAGATTTGTTGGCCTTTTGGAGGAAGTGGATTCATTCTCTGACATTCTGGAGTGTTTTGCTTTCTTTCTGTTACAGAGGAATATTTTTTTCATTGTCTCACTTAGTAACATAAGTACTTACAAGTGTATATGGCTCAGCAAATCATTTGTGTAGAGCTGTTGGTAACCTACACCTGGCTTGGAAGTCATATCCTAATGAGAGATGGAAAAAAAACAACCCCTATATTCACTTAACAGGAGTCACAAAAGAAGTAAATTTGTGGCCTTTTGAGAAGGGACTGTTTGGGGAGCATTTTCACAGCAGGCAAGTGCCCTGTTCATTTATCACCTTGCTGTGTACCTGCCCACTGACCAACCCTACAGAGGTCATCTGGGGCAGGCCTTCAAGCACCCTTTCTAGCGGGCAGCCCTGGTGAACATCCATTTGATCTGCCCCTGGCTATTGTATCATCTCCCTTTCCCTTCTGTGGCATGGCTCTCTCACTCCCTGAAGCAAATGCCAGCCTAAGATAAAACGCTGGATAGCTGAGAGATGGGGTAAGGCAGGAGGGGTTTATACAAATGCAGTCTGCTTCTTCAGGGATATTCAGTTTCTGAACCTTCCTGTCCCTGCCCTTCTCAAGCAGCAGTGTTTCCAGCTGACTGCCCTGTCCAGGTGTTAGTGCTTCTGTTACCTTTGAACCTCTGTGGTGTGCTGGACCTCCTGCTGCTGGTCAAGGCAGAGTTAAATGACCGTATGGCTCTTGCTGCTGGGCTCAGTTAGCATCACTCACTGCCTGAGCAGATGGTTGTGCTGCTCAGCCTTGAGAGACAGTCTCTTTCTCTTCTAAGAGCAAATTAGCCCATGGCTGGAGGCTTGTGGAAGTGCTTTTTGTGGCTTGCTTTTTTTGTTTCTTGTTTTCTCCCATAAGGGTCTATGGGGCCTAACAGGAGTCTGACAGCAAGAAAACAAGCAAAAGAGTAGGTGACTGTCACAACAGGAACAGTAATATAAATATTAGTATAAAACCTAAGGAAATCTGAGATATTTTGGTTTGGTTGCTAATTTTCAGCTATTTCATGTTAATTTACTTTCCCACCTCTCAAAGCTCTGATTGTTTCAGGTTTGCAGCACATTGGGATACATATTTACTGGGATGAATCTTTAAAGCCATAAGATAATTTTAATCCCTACCTGCTGTTCATGAGTGACAAACCAGGAGACAGAATATGCCTTGTTTGCCTGGGTTTTTGATTTAAACAGAGAAACACAGACAAAAAAAATCCCACTCCTGCTGATGGAATGATTTCTAGGTTTTTTTCCCTCCTACCTTGTGAAAAAAAAATAGTTGGTTCGGGACGTCCTAAGCCTTTTTGACAAAATCAAAATTCATCACTGTTCATTTCAGCCACACTTCTGTAATCACTTCATACTTTTAGAGACAGAAAGGTAGATTAGGTACATCCCTAGAGTTCTGCAGTTGGAATTAGGAGCAAGAGAAAAATTACTCTGCTGAAGGAAAAAAGTATAAAGTGGGTGCCTTTCTCTTCCTCTTCCCCCCCTCTCTCTTTTTCCTCTCCCTGCTGACTTCGTCTATGAGTATACAGCACCAGCAGCTGGTTGAGACCAGATCTTCAAAAGAACAGGGATTCTGAGGAGAAGAAAGGGCCAGAGAAACAGAATTGGGAATACCTTTTCCTTTGATCAGAAGAAAGAATGTCTGAGTTAGCAGAAATCCTTCCATGGATAGTGGCAGGTTAATACAACAACTAAGGATTTTATGATATTAATAGTTGAATCAGTGGTGTTGCAATCATATAAAATATATGAAAGGTTTTAAAATTATTTTCATCAGGCGAGCACTATGTGTTTGTCTGTGTCTATTTTTCCAGCGTTTTAAGCTGTTGAAGTGAAGGATGCTTCCTTCCCTTTTGAGCCATGTTTCTTTTATGATCTTAAATTTTGTAAAAAATCTTGTGAGTAGCTTAAAACATAGTGTTTGTGGAACACAAAATCAACAAGCTATTAGCTCTGCTGCTTAAGTTTTGTATCTCTCACTTGGTAGGCCATTATAGTGGTATCACAGGGTACACATACGTATCAAGAGAGACAGAAAAAAGTCCGGCTTTACTCCAAAGGTAAGTATTCCATTGTAAAGGGAATACAGGAGAGGGAGAAGAGTGCCCTTAAATGCTTGTGGAGCAGCAGGTTCCAGAAGGATTCCCTATGCAGCTGTCAGCTGCATAGTGGAAACAACTTGCATGATGTAGAGGAATTGCACAAGAAAAAAAGATTTTACAAGTGTGGCAAGGAAATGATGTAGGTTTTAAATCTTGGCATGATTGCTCCTACAATTTGTGGGATGAAAAATCCAGACCATTTGGAGCTGGAAGCATCCAGTTGAATGTTGGTTTGTGTTTGGGTGCAGCAGAAAGAAGTGTCTTGAGCGTACTGACTGATTCAAAAAGCAGCAGCATTTGGCTTCAATGAGTAAGTACTTTCTCATTCCCTCCTTTTTCCCCTTAGGATGTAAAAGGACAGATGTTTATTAGCAGAGATTGCTAACCTATGTGGTAGTGTTGGAAAGAGTGCACTGAATAAATACAGACTGGTTTAGATGCTAAGAAGGCTGTGTAAAAAATTGTGGTGTTCTCGTTGAAATGAGCTGTCTCTCTCAGTGAAGCAGGCAGACTAACCAGGTGCACTTATCAGGCACTGCTGCCCAACAATTTGCTTGTTTTCTTTTCTCCAAGTGCTGAAAGCTGTAATTCTTTAGCGATAACAATTCTAGTGACATGTATCCTTTTCTCTTTTTTTCTCTCCCCCTCCTCCTCTGGTTCCATTTGTTTCTTTATTCCAGTTGTGTAATTTTATTGATCTAGAAATCAAACCACAACCATTCTCTTTCAATAAATGGATGGGAAATAAATAGAAAGATTCTGAACAGGCAAATATTTGACAAGATAAACCAATTGGCATTTACACCAGAGAAGCTGAAGTTGCAGTGGTGCCTCACTGTTCTTTTCTCTGCACAGGAAATCTTTGCAGGTTACACTCCGTGGACTAAGAGATCTGATTGATATAAGGGACAGCACCTCTAATGTGTTCATGGCCTTTCTTGCCATGAATAAGTGTCACTCTAATAACTTTTGGGAGTGTTTTCTACATTAGAACTAAAGTTAGGGGATAAAAATATTACACAGAGGTTTTCATAGCACCTCAAACATTAATGTCTTTCCCGTGAAATTGCTAATGCTGTCAGGAAGAACAGTAGTGCTGCTACCTTACTCATGCACGTCTGGCATTATACCCCTATAAATGCATCAGGGTGAACACCTCATAGATAGGACGTTTATGTATAACATTTAGTAAAAGTCTTGTCTCTTTTATGCTATATACCATATGAAATCAGTCTCCTGTGAAGAAGTTCTGCTGCATAATTATTGATTCTTAATGTTCCCGAGTAGAATTCAAAAACTAGTTTGCCCTTTTTGAAGTACCACTTTCTGCAACACCTAATGAAGAACTGTTTCTTAGCTTAAGCCAGGTTTCAGCTGTTTTTCTGGCATGACAATGATTATTTATGTGTTAGAAAAAAAAGTCTCAGAAAGTTTAATATATTTAATGTGGGGGCATTTATGTAATAGTATGCTGATGTTACATAGTTTTGTAAGTAACTAGTAAATATACCAATTAACTAGGGAAAATAGGAAATAAGCGGTACTGAGTTTTTGTAAAACTGAGATTTTCAGAGACCAAAAGAGATAAACAATAACCTGAGATAGAAAGTAAGTGGTCTTCTCATCTGTATAAGAAAGATTGCTTCCCTCTCTCATTTGTCCAGTTTCAGAACCCAAACCTGTGCTGAGCTTCTGAGTCTTCTCCTCCTTAAAGGTCACACAGGATTTTCAACAGATTATATTTATCCCATAGTAGTCTAGATCTGGATAGTAAGGCATTTTCGCAAGAAGGAATAGAGGTAGCCAACTGAGGAGATAGGATCCACTAAAGTATGCATCCAATTTCCTGAGCATTGTATCAGTGATTGTACAGGAATGAGAGGATCTGCTGGAAGCTGCAGATATTTCAATCTGCACAACAGGACACCAGCCTTTTGAAGTCTATCAGCTGACTTCAGTTGACATGGTCTTCAAATTTCTTTTTCAGTTTATTTTTTTTTTTCTTTTAAATGGGATGTAGTTTCAGTAGACATAGCTTCAGTCACACACACAAAAAAAAGGTAGTATCATAGTGAGAGAAGACTGAAATCTCCAGGAACCTGAACTTTCCCAGTAACAGCTGTGGCCACTGCTGAATTTTTAATTTCTGTTGTTTAATTATTTAATTTTTTTTAGGTAAAATTCCTCTGGAGCAGCACTATAATAAAGCAAATTGAAGTTAATTCAATTTACAGTAATTTGCTCTCACAGTGCTAGTATAATTTCAGATATGAAACGTGATCTAAAAATTGATTCAGCATTTTTCTAACAGTTATTTGTAATTATAAACATCTGTGTATTTTTATTCCATTCTCTGTTACCTTGTTAGGTCCACTTTTCATATCTTAGGAAAGATGACTCTAGGTTCTGGGATATATCTGAGAGGAAAATGGAAGATGGTGAAAAAACCTGAAAATATTCTGAACTTGGTCAGTGTTGAGGGTATCCCAGTATTTCACATCTTTAAAAACAATGAGCCTGATTTACAACTTTTAAAGTCTGCAGCTATTTTGTCTGATAAATTTGCTGTTACCTCTTATGCATAGCAGGTAAAAGTGTACACCCAGACCTATGGCTTGTGCATGTGTCCTTACCTATAAAAACCCATGATGTTCGATCATGCCAGCAAGATCTTTGGTTTACCCTCCTTTGGCTTTGCCTGCCAGAGTTCTGCTGTTAAGCAGCACTCTGGTGTGGCTGTCACTCGTTCAGTCATGTCGTGTGTGATCTTTTCTCTCTTCCGTACATTTTTCTTTTGACTTAGATGAAAGTCACAAGACTTGGGATGAAGTGTATTTTTCAAATTTAGAAGGGATCACTAGTCTACTTGCTCCCAGATGCCTGAGCACTGGCAGGCAAAACCAGGACAATATTGTCATTTATTTAAGAAGCTAGAGGGTGTAACTTCCTGATTTAAAAGCACGTCCAAAACCATAAGTATATTTTTTTTTTCCCCAATGACACTTGTTCTTAGGAATGAAGAGTCTTACTCCGCAAAAACAGGATCTTGGGCTTGAAAACAAGTAGGTGAATGTATGCATCTAATGTTAATAGATTGAACAGCACTCTTTATCTGGAAATCTGTTGCTCCGTGCTTAACTTTGACATCACTCCTGAGTACCAAAGAGACTTTTGTTTGACCTCTGTTTGTGACCATTCCAGAGCTAGCACTTT
Organism: Margarornis squamiger; assembly: GCA_035222235.1. Lineage (NCBI taxonomy): Eukaryota > Metazoa > Chordata > Aves > Passeriformes > Furnariidae > Margarornis > Margarornis squamiger. The sequence goes on along the minus strand of JAWWTY010000001.1, from coordinate 10,335,217 downwards.
CAGCCACATGTGGAATAACAGCTGGTGGCTGAAAAATCCAGGTGCAGGTGTCAGGAATTTATTTTTAGAGCTGTGCCATCTGGGACTTTGGGTGTTTTCTTTTATTGTTTCTTAGTTGTCTTCACTTCTGGCTTTGGTGGACAGTGGAAGTGCCCATGGGATGTTTGCTGGGTCAAACCATTTATAGCAGTGCCGTGTCATCCTTGATGCTCTTTGCATTGAATCATTCTTGAGTGAGGATGATTTAACTCCATTTATGCATCATTTGAAAGAAAAAGAACAGTTCGTCTTGAAATTTGGGAAGGCCACTTGGTATGTTGAACATTACGTAAACATGGTCAGATGTAGATTTTTTGCCCTGAAGATCATTTATCAGTCAGAAATAAAATGACCATTCTCTTGTCTTGAAGCAAATCACATAATTGTATTATTTTATCTCTTTATGATTTGATAGTATCTTTGAAGCTTTTCCCAGAGCAGGTGGCAGTGTTTCCTTAGCACCAAGTGTTTGATCAGAATAAAGTTACACTGGATTGTTAATGAAAAGTAGTGTATAAAAACATTATTTTAATATAATAAAAAGAAATATCATCAGTTTGTTCATCAATAAGGTTCTAAAAAACCCCAAAAGAACAACACCCCCACAAACAAAACCAAAACCCAAACCACAAAGGTAAAGTAGGATTTTCTCTAGTTTTAATCGCTTTTTGTTTTCCCCTACTATGTTGAGGAATGTAGTTGTAATGTAAATAAGTTATTTTAAAGTTAAAAGACTTCTATGACATGGAATTGTAAGAAGTCCAAAAATTCAATCTTAGAGTGCAAATGGTCTCTGTCAAGAAAATACATTATTGGGAGAGTTGGACCAGTTTGACAATTAAAAGTGATTGAGAACTTTTCTCAGAGGAGAGATCTCTTTTAAAGCACTGAAAAACTGCCTGTGTAATGTGAGTTAATACAAAGTTATGCATTGGTGAGCTATCCAGATCAAGGCCCTCTTGTAAACTTTATGCTGCACTATAAAAAAATGCCAGAGCTGGCAGTGAGTAGCAGCCTGGGTCATACTTGGACCCTGCCCTGAACCCCGGTGACAGGATGGCAAAAGCCACCTCTCGCAGAGATGAGGACGGAGGCAACTGTGCTTTGTAATGACAGAGAGCAGCTGAGCAAGCGTCTCCACACCCCGCTCCCACCCTGACCTGCAGGACACTTCCTCGGGGTCAGAAGGAGGTCAGTTCATTTTGCAAACTCACCAAGCCGTTCAATCCACAAGTTGTGTGCTGCGAGTGCCGGGGGTGCCAATTAGCGGCAGCTGCAGTGCTGGGGTTTGGGATGTGGACAGCTGGCTGCTGCGAGCTCAACCCACACAGCCCTCCTTCCACATGCTGGACCCACACAGCCCTCCTTCCACATGCTGGACCCACACAGCCCTCCTTCCACATGCTCAACCCACACAACCCTCCTTCCACATGCTCAACCCACACAACCCTCCTTCCACATGCTGGACCCACACAACCCTCCTTCCACATGCAAACAAAACTGAAAAGGAGTACCAGCACCGTGCTTTGTGCTTTCTGGGTGATTCGTTTCTTTCTATTTTCTCTAACACCTTTAGGTTTGTTTGTGTTGGGGTTTTTTTAACATTTCTCTGTTTATTTGCGTTGTATATTTCTGTTATATATGTATATTTGTATGTTATATTCCTGCCCACACTGCAATCTTTGTTGTGATACATCAGCATAGCGTTCAAGATTGTCTTGTCTAGCCAGGGCCTGCTCTTTATCTTAAGACGATGTGAAAATAGGCTAGACTAAGGAAGAAACTGGAAACCCTGTAGGAGCCACAGTAAAGCATGAGGAAATACTTGAGTTTAAAACTTTGAACATATTTTTTGAAGTGTGAGCAGAGCCAGTAATTCATTCAAATCCTACTGACAGACCAAAAGTACAATTAAAATATCTGAAACTCTCTTCATGCTCAGAAGAGAGGGCAAAAGCTGTAAGTAGAACTGCTCTCCTGTCCTTAGACAAAGTCTGTCTTGGTCATGTTTTAGGTGGCTACCTGGAGAGGCGTCTTTTACTGTCCCCCTTCTCCATATTGGAATTTTTTTATCATTTCCTGTGCAAGGAACTGGAAAGTCTGATGTATAAAAACTCACTTGAGTCCTAGGGACAAAGATTTTTCCTGAAATCTTGGCATTTCAGATTTCAAAAGATTTAAAAAAATCTTTGAAACACTCTGAGGATGTTCTTTTTTCAAAAGGATCCTTGACAGAAGAAAGAAGAGCAGCATCACAAAGCTGTCTGTTTTCTCAAATAATGAGTAAAGGGAACTGGATCATCAGACTTGTTTTAGTCTCTACAGCAACATATCTTAAGCAGAAACCTTGAAAATAGTTCTCTTTGGAACTTGGCAACCACACACACAAAAAAGAAATAATAAGTAAAAGTACATATTACCTCATCTATAGGAAACCCTATAAAGTGCAGCAGCTCCTTTAGGTTGTTCTGATGCCAAAGAACACATTTCAAACTTCATCTTGTGTATGAGTAAGATTTGCAGAGAGTTTACTGGTATTCAGTCAAATACCATTTGTCTGACTGGATTCATCTCAGCCCTACTGAAATACAATGCCTTGAGGCTGCCTATATGGTAATTTTCACTGCCTCAATTTTGTACAGTATGTCTTTAGGTGGAGAAAATATATATGTGGTTGAAAACCAGTTACAGTTGCATTCACTAATTTTCGTAATGCTTACAGCAGCTCTGTCATGGAAACAAATGTTGCATCAATAAGAGTGACAGCAAACAGATGACCTTTTTATGGATGCTTCAGCCTTCCATAGTACGTCTGTTTGGGACTAAGAGGGAAGTCTCTCAGTAGGATGTAGTGTCATCCAGAAAGCATTTTTTTGTGTATGTGCATATATATATCTCCATCTATAGACAGGGGCACTAAGAAATTAGAATTTACATCCATAATCCTAACAAAGACTTACAAACCTGGGTGCTTCAGATGCTCACTCATCACCTCACTCTCTCTTATATTCTCTCAGTTCTTCATACTGGTGGCAGTTTGAAGTCATTGGCCCAACTTCTGTATGGGTTTATGATTGGACCTTGCAAGATATTGGCAACTCTCTCATCATGGGAAGCGTCCCACTAGGAAAAGTGAGCCTGTCATCTGGGGACTTGAAGGCGATGATAGCCAAAAAAGTTCTGCATAGCAACAGAACTGGTGTTCCCACAACTGTTTTAAGGAGTCTAAGAAAGTTCAGTCTGTTGTAAGTTGGTGTATATTTGCTAAGGAGGAGTCTGCAGGTCAGTTCCAAAGGGAAAAGTTAGATGTCAATAAATTAAGAATGCTGAAAACCAGTGCATGAAGATAGTGCTCCTACTTTTCCATTCACTTCTTCATCCAAGACAGGAACTGCAGCAAAGAAAGGATATAAAAAATTGCTTGCAGTTGCAGCAAGAGAACTTTTGAAAGTACGGCCTTTGAGTAGGCTTATTATAAAGTCTTTATTTAGTTAATGGTTGAAGTAGTTTCATTTTCTTTTTAATTAAGGAGTTACTGTAGGAAAAAAGTATTTTGCTTATTTTTGGTGTTGGTTTAGTATAGTGCCAAACTGCCCACAGGAGTTATTTTCTGAGTTCATTTAGTCTTTGCCATTCTTCTTGGTACAGCATGGGGATTAATACCAGGTGTCATGGAGAATGTTTTGTCCTGTAGAAAACTGCTTATGAGAATCTAACTGAAAATATAAATTCCATATAGTTGACCAAACAGGGATTATTGAAAGCTTTGTTTATCTGATGTGGTTACATAAAAGATGTAAGCATTAATACCTCTCTGTTCAGTGATGCAATCCATCTCTCTTTGTACTAATAGGAAATAAAATTGTCTGGGAAATACAAAAATGGAAATGCATGCTAAATTTTGCTCCAGTAAGAGTCATGAAAGCTGAAACAAATTAGTAAATCTGAAGAGGTACAACATTTAAGTCTGGCTTAAGAGTAACAGGTACACAATGCCTGTTAGATAGTTCCTCTTAGTTATCTTTGACCTGTAGGTGGTTGAGAAAGGGGAATACCAGCAGCAGGAATAATTTTAATAATTCAAAATAAGATCTTTTGTACAGCTGATGGCACATGAAAGTCTACCAATGTAGGTGTTGTCACCCAACATATACAAAGTTGGGCTGTGAAAGTTAGAATTGTCATGGTCTGCTTTTCAGCCAGAGGTACCTTCTGCAGGCAGCACTTTCAACATCATTGGCTGACAGTATGGGATTGTGGACTGGGCATCTGTAAGAATGCACCTGTGGAAAAATAAGACTGTTGAATCCCACTCCTGAAATTCAAATATTTTCAATTTAGGACTGAATACATCTTATCTAGGGTAGCTGGAAGGAGCATGTATTTACTTGGGAAGGAAATAAGGCAGGCAGAACAAGCTGAGGTGTGTGTGTTAGTGCATCCTTCTGCAACAAAATCCCGTTGTGGAAAGGACTGGGTCAGTGTGCATGGAAGAAATGAACAATAATAATAGTAATAATAATAATAGTAATAATGATAATAAAGAAGCGTTTTCTTTGTAAGTGGGGTGGTCCCTTCAGCTCATGCATTAGTGCTTGTGCTAAAGAAGACTAGTAATTTATTGATGCAGATGGCTATGTAAAGTGCATGCAATTTGTGAGGGGGCTTGACCCTTGACTGATGGGCCATATGTTGCAAAGCCCCAGAGGCATCATTTGACTGAGTTGTCTTCCTCTCTCTGTCTTTGCACCTATGGTCCTTGTTCAATCACCACATATTGAACTATAGACTTACTAACTCCCAATAAATCTCCAACTAACGGCTCACAAAGGCTATAACTTAACCCCTTACATACAAAGAAGCACATAATTCTGCACTGAATTTTTCACACTCATTGAAATAAATATTACATGACCTAGCTAGTTATCAAGGACCTAGATGTCATAAAATAGGACCACCTGCAGGCTTGTCATTGTCTGCATAAACCAAATTCACTTGGAGCATTCTCAAACTTTAATGCGAATGTGATGTTATTGAGAGCTGTGCCCTAAATGCACACTTGGGTTGTACATTACTGTCGAGTTGCATTTCTCAAATACCATGAATGAAACACAGTAGAGCACCTAATGTTTCTAATCTACTGTCTTATCTTGTCTGCTACTCTTTTTATATTCTAATAGGGTTAACAGCAAGTTCTTCATGACCCAGGCATATGTCTTCCATTGCACAGAGATTTGACAGAGTTATCCCAGTAGACAATCTTTCCATAATCCAATAAAATGGATCAACATTTTTCTCTCATAGAAACCCCTGTATATATTCATTAATATATTCATTTGCAGTAAAATTGCAGCTGCAATTTATTTCATACACTATCCTTAAAGTGTATGATGCTGCAAGTCCCTCCTCAGCTGGACTGGCCAGGGGGGTTGTGTGCTATTGGCTGTTGTATAGCAAAGCAGCCCTGTAAGACAGCTGTTTATTGCCATTAAACTATTTTTATATAAGAAGCTGAACAAGCTACACGAAGCAAGAAGCAGCGGTAAACTCTGTCTAAGATTAGTGCTGATATAGCCCTTTTAAATATTAAGAAGTAAGCCCATACACCTAGCTAATGTAGGGATTTATCTTTAAAATGCTGACTTGAAATTGGACAGGCTGGAATTTTGGAGTAAATTCATAAAAGCAGAGAAAGAAAACTGTTCCGGGTAGATAATGATTACTCATTCCTCTTTCTCCAAAAAGTAGTGCAAGGTGATGTTTAGCTGGGAGGAAGTTTTAGCATTGGCTGCAAGGTCATGACTTTACTAGAAAGAGATGAAGCATTTTTTTTTCTTTTTTTTTTTTTTACAGTGGTATAGCTTTGTATAGTAGTTTCATATAAGAAGCTTTTTGTGATTCTCCCAAGTTCATTTTGGAAAACTTACTGATAATGGGGCTTTGTGTGAATACTAACTGTGACAGTGCTTAGTCAAGTTATTATGTACACTTTTATACTTAGGAAAGGTATGAAAACTGTAATTAACTTGGGTAGTCATTTTTCTGTAGTCTAAAGTCTGTGTACAGGTGATGCTTCTGTTCATGATTCTTTGGAGGTAGAATATGAAAAAAGAGCAATTTGGAGTTCATCAGTGAATCTGAACTAATGATTATGATGTGAAAAAAGTGAGCTTGCTGTAAATGAACAAATTTGTAACTTCCTCTCTTAGAACTGCTTCCTTAGCAGTTTGTGATGCAGTCAGAAAGCGAGGTTATTTCAGCACAAATCATGTGCATTAATCATGCACATTGTTGTTTTCAGTCATGTGTGTTCAGGCCCATAGGCTTGCTAGTTTTATTCATATGGATCCTATTTCTGTGCTGTAGGCTCTGCACCATTATTTTATTACAAGTCTTCAGGCTTGAAGTATTCCATGTAACCAGAAGCCACTGATAAGCATTCCCCCCTGAGGTTATTATTTCACAATTAAAGTGATGATATTGAAAACATTGATGGCAGTGAGATTTACAAGGGCAGAGGTCTTTACCATTGCCTAGAATACCAGAAGCAGTTGAAAACATCAGTTTTGAAATTTCCTACATGCATTACCCCCCTTGGAAGAGTATGTATGTATTTCAGTGTATGTTCTGAATGAGCTGGGCTAGCTTATAATTTAATGTGCATTTTATACAGCTTGGGTCAGAATTTCTGTAGTGACCACTTGTGTGCAGTTTGAGTGGGCTTTGTTTCCTTGGCATGCCCACTCACATCACTCAGAGCCCTATTCAAAAGACAGAAACAGGACAGAACAGTATAAAGAACTTATTTACTGTTTTCTGACTAAAAAAACCAGACAAAACTGTAGGAAAGTGTTCCGGTATCGTGCAGATAGATCGTCTATCACATTGCAGTAGTATTTCTGAAAAATGTGAGTGTCAACAAGAGTCTGGAACTGGCTGATGTGAAATATTAGAAGGTAGAGAAAGACATTTGTTTGCACTGATCATAAAAGAAGCTGTAGAGAGCTGCCTGGAAGAAATTGTGTTAGTGAGCCAGCACACTGCTGAAAGTCATTACCCTCGTGAGTTCCAGGTGCCAGTTTGTATATTATCACTGCCATGCTACATGTAGTGAAATGCACTGTCCTTGATGAGTTTGGGGTTTTGAGAGGCAATAACAGACTATCTTTCCTGTCAACCACAGTTCTATCAACTGCTGCTTTTTCTAAGCCTCGGGATGGGCATTAGAGATACTGGTTGAAAATTAATGATTAAAATTTTTACTTTTAGTGGTTTTATTTAGAATAGGTATGTTTATTTGCATGCTCTTTTTTTTCAGGTGAATGGAAATTAAGAGAGCAAGAAAGATTAAGTGAATTCCAGTTCAAGGTGGTGCAGTTTTCAGTAGCTACTGCCCAGCTTTTTCAGCTTGGGTGTGACATGCAGCATTTGATTTGATACACAGCAGTGGTTTGGACCACAGCCTGGAATTGTGCCACTTTTACTGATCTGACAAGGATAAAAAGAAAATATTGAAGTTTGCACAAAAGTGGGTGCTGGAAATTCTGAATTCATTTCCTACTTATGCCACAGTATACTGTATAATCCTGAGCAATTTGCTACTCTTGGGAATGCCTCAGTTTTTAATGTGAAATAGTTTTACTATCTTGATTGGTGAAGCCTACTACCTACCTCCCATCTCCTAAGCAGACATATAATTGAACAAAAAATCCCCATGTAATTTCAACACAGTAAAGTGCAGGTCTAGAAATTAAGCTTATTGCTAGGAATATCTTGAAACACGGTCTGGTAGAAGTAAAAGTTTGTTGTTACCTTGATAGAATAAAGCTTCACTTACAAGTCTTATGTTTTGTTGGGTTTTTTGTTTGGTTGGGTTTTTTTGTTGGTTTGTTGGGGTTTTTTTTTTGTTCTTTTTTTTTTTTTTTTGTCTTTGGAAAAGGTAAAGGAGAATGGGTCAAACTTCTCTGTCCTGCAGCGTGAATCACTTTTACAATCAGATCAGCTGAGTAACTGGGAAAAAATATCCTGTAGTCAAATAAGGGAATTGTCAGTTATGCCATTTAACATTTAGAGTAATTTCATTGATGCCATCATCAGTGTCTAAATCATACTGTCCAAAGCCCAATGTAGCTATCATCAAATTTTATGAGTTTTAAGGGAAGGGACTATGTGAACAGATTTTTGAGCTTTAGAAGACAGATCATAAAATCAAACCCAGGCCCTTTTGTTTTAAGGGACTTTTTCAGTTGGAATAGAAATGTATTGTATGAAATTGCTTTTTAGTAAAAGTGGTAAACGAAGAACAGTAGAAAGATCTCAGTTTTGCAGAACAGTGATTTGTTGTTGTTGTTGTTGATCTCCCATTGTAGTTTATTTGTGGTAAGCTTTTATCCTGAAGAAACAGTAATTGAATTGGTGCTGAAGAGAAAGTTGACATACATAAATAAAAAAAGGACATCTTATGTCTCTATATATTTCAGATGCATTTTCACTGTCACCAAAAGCTCTAAAGACACTTATAGTAAATTTCAGCTACTTCCTTCAAGATTAATTTATTATCCCATAATCTTTGTTTATGATACAGGCGGAATAGCTAAGTAATACCAAATAAATCAGAGTATTTTACAACGTGAAACACTTTATCGTATTGTATTTTCTCCCCCTCCATGAAATTTTAGACACACAATTCAGTACACTTGAGATGCACATAATGAAAATAAGACTTCTGTATTGGTAATGAAAGCTAAGAAAACCAAGTATTCATTTCCTTTACTGAGAGATGGTAAGGATTGTTTGGGTTTTTTTCTGACTGCAGTAGTGATACCCCATGATTTCTTCCTGAAAAAGGCATCTTTACATGTATAGACAAATTACCAGTGCCATCACCTGTGTTATATTTGCTGACTCACGAGCTATTAAGTGCACTTAATGGGCTGGATGTCAGAGAGACAGTAATATGACCACTGTTAGGGCACTAACTGTGGGGTTGGTTTTGTTAATCCTTTTGTGGATAAGCCTTATTTTAATTCAGTACACACAGCCTGATCCTCCTTGCTGTTTATTTCAAGAAGAATATGACTGAGACCCATCATCATCTCTTTCTCTGATTTCAGAGTTCCCTTTTCGCTGATTAGTGCAGAGATTTTAATCTGCAATTTTATTTACAACAGCCAGAGCAGTCTCAGTGGAATAAAGGAAGCTCAGGGGGACTGAGCAGGTTCTGCAAAGTTGTTATTTGTTGCTGCATAGACTTTACTCTGAGCTACAGCTCTCTCTTTGATTAAAGTACTAAAGGCACATAACCCCCGTACTGCTGTACTCATCAATGCTGTGATGCTTCTGACAGTATAAATATGGAGAAGTTTGTTTTCCTTCATTGTTAAGTCACCTCCCAGTGTATTTTTCTTGGGTGAAATATAAAAGAAGGGTCCTCTGTGCATTTGTTTGTGTGCCGGTTTCAGAATAGAGCCTTATCCCTGGATAGAAATTAATGTGTCAGGCATTACCCAGAAGAGTATTTATAAGAAGCAGCTGAAGAATTAAGGGAACAGCAGAGTTGTGTAAAGCAAACAAAGGAACACTCTGTGATTAAATCACTGCTTGATGGGCTATTCTTAGACAGTTTGTTCTCCCCAGAAATCCACCCATTATCTTCCTATTTTTTGTTGGTCTGGTTTTAGTGTTCCTGTGAAAAGCTGATGACTTTCATAAATAGTGGAAACAAACACAATAGGAAGGCAGAATAGAGAATTCATTATCTATATGTCAAAAGCTATTTCATGGATGTGGGTGGTTTCTATATCAAGCATGGAAGCTCTGGAATATAGGATAATGTCAGAGCAAAAATGTGGTTTTCCCCATTACTTTCCCAGTACAGTTTCTCATTGTTTTTCATAGAATGAATATATTCATGCAATCTTCTACCCAGTTTTGGGAGGGGAACCTGTTTTGCCTCCTGAATGCCTTTATTAGCTAATGTAAGGCAATGCCACAGTATTATTTTCTATGACCTTTCTTAGTCTGTAGTTCTGGGCTTTAGTTCTTTATTTTTTCACCCTTATTTAATGAACTCATACATTTTCTACAGATAGCTTAAGGGAGCATTTAATTTTGAGCATTTATTTGGTTAATAATAGCACTGATATAGGAGGAGTAGGTGAGTATGATTTCACTCTGAGTGAAAAATGTTCCATTTTTGCAAACTCTTCTGCATTATCAAGTTATTCTATCGTCTCAATACTTTTAGATACTCCTGAAGATGGGGGGAGGAAAGGAAGGACAACTGTTCATAAGGATTTGGGGTTTGTCCCTGCTCTGCAATATTATTAATTTTTGTTCACACAAGTAAAGTGTTATGATAACAAAGAACTAGATGCATTGTTTTTCCTAATGGAAAGGATAAGTAGGAAAACTGCTTAATGTTTCTGTTGGGTTGTAATCCACATGAATTGTGCTTTGGGAGAAGCCGTGAAGGTTTCAATTGTGGTTCTGCAATTATTTTTATTTTGCTGTCTTTTCAAGACCTCAAAAGAATGACCTGTAAAGTGATTTGAAAGTCATAGCTAGAGGCAACATACAACCTCACAATAAAGTGGAACAGAACATTCCCTTGCTGGTGTTGTTGTGTGCCTTATGACTTGGCTGATAGAAGATGGGGCCACTCTGGATATTGTGCTTTTGAGTGACTTTGAGGAAGTTACTAAAGTTATCCTCTAAGGTGCCAAAATGATATTGAATCTGTGTGTGTTCTCTCTCTCGGAATGAACAAAGGAGTGCATTTCCAGGTTTGTTGTGAATTCCCTTTCTACATATGGGTAAAGAGAGGCAAAAAGAAATTCACCTGCCAGTTTTTCAAGTGGGGAAAAAAGCCTCATAAAAGATGTAGGACTAGAGAATCTTGCCCCTCCGCCTTTTTGTATTGATACTAACACAGTACAAATGGATTTACTAACCAACAGGATTACTAGCGAAAGCCAAAAATTGGCCATCCTCAACAAAAAACAAACAACAAAAAAGCCCAAGCCAGAGCAAAACAAACAAGTTACCTTGCAAAGAGTACTCAGCAGACAGCAATCCCTGCTAAACTGCACCTCAAAATAGAGCAGCTCAGTCTCACGCCTCATTTGTGGTTCAGGAGGTGCTCCCTCAATGTTGTACTCAAATTTCTATGTGCTATTGATGCTGTAAGCACCTGACTGCCACTTGACACTTAAAACTTTATACTTCATAATTAATCAAAAGTGTAAATTATATAAATGGTTCATTCCTGGAAGTCTGTTATTTTTGTAACTCAGCCATCTAATTAATCTTCAGTGAACAAAGAAAGCAATGGCACAATGTCTGAAATCGTACTGAGCTGGGGGAAATGAGATACACTTTAGCATCTCAGAGAAAGTTAAAACAGCTTGTCAGAGGAAAAGGATGGTGAAAAGCAGCCACTTTAGATGGTGGTTCGGCTGAGAAAGCAGAATCAGAAAACGGCAATTGATTCACTAACTATCACAGCATCAGTCCATTCAAGAAGCTTGTGGAGATCCCATTGCAGGTCTGGATCAAAGGAGCTAAATTAAAGCAGGCTTCCTGGAAAGGAGTGAAAAAGAAAAGTAGCATTAGGGAAAGCAGGAGGGCAGCTGAGTCTAAGAGAGGAGCATTGATTTTGAATTTTTCATCAGTCACGTGAATTTAAAATCAAATAATGTACCTATTGTGGCATTGTAATTCTGCATATCCTTTTATGTCTCTCTTTCCAAATTACAACATTCTCTTGCTTAATGTGCTCTTTAATAACAGGTTCCTAGTACGATGCACCAAATTTATCATTTTGTCTCTGAAAATTGCGAGTAGTTCCTATCCTAAGTAAAGCAGTTTACAGTGGTTGCTCCTGAGTAGCAATACTGCCCAATTGCATCAAATTTATCATCTGCTATCCTAAGAAAAGAGAAATACCATGGTGTCATGAATATCAATTATGTCATAACACTTGGGAAATGGCAAATTTTTAATGGGAGTCACATTATGCCTTAATGTGAGCCAATTTTACAGTGCATATAATTGTAAAATCTTTTCCCTCTTTCCAAATAAATTGTCTCTTCTCTTTCAGGAGTACCAGTGTGATAATAACTCTGAAAGTGAAGATGGCAAAAGTTCAATTTCATATGGAATAAATTTATATTTTCAGATTTTTAGAGAAGTTGCATTTTACTTTTTCCCCGTGAAATTATTTTATATTTTTTGCCAGTAAAATAGCTTATTTTGGAGACAGTAATTATTTTCAGAGCTTTCTGTTTTCTCCCAGACTTTAGTATATGCATATGAGAAAGCCTTTATAATGAAGAGATAAAAACATTTTGATGCTAAAACTGGGCAAACTGTGGCCACTGTTGAACTTCAGCTATACAGTTATTCTATGAATAATGTAAACTTAGTAAGATTATGTAATTCTCTTGCTCACCTTGTTAACTGATGGAATTTTGTGTTTGAAAAGATTTTGTCGAGCCCATAAGATTAAAATATATTTTTAACTTCATTAAAAGGTAGTAAGGAATAATTGGCAAGTCATCTTACCTGGTTAAGTTGCAAGATTTCAGTGGAAAGCTGACCAGCGAAGCTGACCAGTAGTCAAAAGCAATTTAACAACACTCCACTTTATTCCTTTTTCAGACATACACATACATGCAAGAGTATGAAAAAAAGGATTATGTGTTTTATCACTGTTAAGTGATTTTTACTGTTTTCTGAGCTTGACAAACCTAGTGGCAGGTGGGACAGCTCCTGACAGCAAGTCACGGCTGCAGAGGGATCGTGGGTATGCTGAGGCTGAATCAGGCAATGTGTTTCATGGTCTCTGAGAAGCTGAATTTTTAGGGTGAAGGCCCTGATGCAAGTCTGGAAGTAAATACAAGTATTTGGGAAAGGAGATCAAATAGAGTGCAGTACCTACTTTCTGTTGTTCCTGAAAATGTTCCTGTGCATTTGTGATGGAGCATGTTCTTTTCGGGCCTCTGGGAAGAAATGCACCTCTTTTGGGGTCTGTTGGGTTTTTCATGCAGGGTGTATGTTGCCTAATGCAAAGCTATTGCAATTGTGGTGCTCTTTATGGTTGCAACAAGTGTTGACTTGTAGCCTGTGAAGGTCTGACAATTCCTGCTGCAGATGTTTAATCAATTCCTAATCCTGAACATGCCAGTGTGCAAAGAGGGGTAGTCAGTGTCCATGACAAATGGATAAAATATAGAACTGCATTTTGCTGCATCTTTTTTTTTTATTTAAACAAAGTTAGATACATCCCATATGACCTCCTAGCAGCACTTAATTGCCCAGCTGGATCTTCTGACTTCCAGTACAGCGTTTTGTTACTCAAGAAACATGTAGAAATGAACCAAAGAAGAGAGAAGCATCATGTCTTTCTTTAGAGACATTTGTAGTCATTGATGGTTGAAATTCTGGTCTTCTTTTCTTTAAGAAGTTGATCAGTATTAGCAGTAGGTACATAAACTAAGGAACTAGAGTTGATGTGTTCAGTTTGAGAGGGATCGTCACTGCCTTAGGAAGTCTTCTGTAGTTTGATGCATGAAAACTCGACATGCTTTTCCATTTCTACTATAATTGATCAGGTGCAACCTGCTATTAAATTCAGAGCTGAGGCCTTGGGTAGTGCACAAAACTTACATTATACCAACATATAGTTAAGACTAAATGGCGGGGGGAAGGAGGAAGTTTAGATTTCATCCACATTTGGCATTTTGTCAAGTATTTTGTTCTCTAAGAGAAAAGACTTTTTTTTTTACTTTTTTTTTTTTTTTTTTTCACTCCAACTTCTAGGTGATACCAAGCAAAATTGCCAGTTCTGCCCAGATCTGGTAAATTCTGTGCTTATGCTGGATTGTGTAAAACCTAAAGATCAAACCATATATCTTACTTGTATGTAGATGAACTTCTGAGGTATCTTATTTCAACAACAATTTTTCAATTTTTTGCAGTAGGAGCAATCAGTACTCCATATAGTATCTACTGATCCTGACCTTCAAACTTATGCTATGATTCTGATCCTGCTTGAAGTCAGAGGAGTTAGGATAGCTGCAAGGATAGCTGAAGAGAAAGGGAAATGAAAAGGAAAAGCACAGTTTCAGTGGAGTGCCACTTTATTCCTGAACTGCAAAACAAACCACAGACTGAAATAGGAAGTTTAATATATCATAATATTGGGTTGGGAAAGGAAACCCTGGCAAAGGCTTAAAGGAGCCTGGATTTTGTGAGTAAACTGCAGATATTAATTTGTCTGTGTTCTCTTTTAACCCATTGTATGGAGCCACTGAAGCAACAGACATTACTGGAGAACTGTAGTCTTTCACTGTCTTACTGCAGACTAGCAGTTATATTGGCACAGTTAACTTGGAAAAATAATCCAGGCTCAAAAAATAAATATCTTTTGAGATATTAGCTTCTAATATACCTGGGCAAGTGTAAGGAGAGTAGCAGGTTCTGCTGAGGGATTCTTGCACACAAAGTAGATTGGTGTGGGTGTTGGGGCACAATTGCCAGTCATCCTGTCTAGGTATAGTGAAGGTCTGTCTGGAACAGAAGGAGCATGGCCACTTCCAAGTGAGGTTGTAGAGTTACTTCACAGAACTTAACAAAATGAGTGGCTGATTCAGTTTTTCATCCATGGATGGATTAAATGTGTAATGGGATGACAGAATATTCAAAGTCCTCTCAGAAAAAAATAATGCCAAGTTTGAAAATACCTTAGTCCTTTGTATTATGCCACTTTGGATTGAGGATATGTTTAGACAGTGTACTTTTGTGATGGAAGTTCTCTTCTGTATCCAATCATAGTTGAAAAAAGAGTAGAGGTTAAGGAAAACACAAGAACCAAAAGATTAAAGCAGTGAAAGAAAATTATAGAATTTAAAAGGTACTGACATATGAGGCAGCCATGAACAGCAGATTTATTCATTGTAATTTTGAGACTTCCAGTCCTTCTGTCTAGATTTTGGTTTGCACAACTGTCACACTAAAGAGCATGTTCCCATTTGCTTGCTTTGCTCCAGACCACCCAGGGATCTCCAGTTATTTTTAAAGAGGAGTTGCTGTGGAATTGGCAGTGGGAAGAATGCAGAGATGCAATTCTTTTAATCTCCTTCACCCTTCCCCTCCCCATCACCAAATCAAAGACAATAGTTTCACTGTGGACTACTCCTTGAATTGTCTTAAGTCTGCAGAGGGCACAAATGCAGACATTCAGAAGCTTCTAAAACCTTTCAGTTATTCTCAGCCTCTCGTTTGAGTCATAAAATTCACTTTTGATAGTGATAAGATGCTCCAGGTATATATTGAAAAACCCCAAACCTGCTGGTCAAACAGTGTCAGGATGAATGTATGGAGTTACTCCTGCAATATATGCACAGCCACGAATGTTTCACTGTTCTTGGGATGCCATCTGCTAGGAATGTCACTGTGTCAGAGCTCTAAACTTGCTTTTGAAGATATATCTGTTATTTGAGCTCTTGGAGAATCTTTGTTAGTTGCATAAAGAAGAAAGAGTTAGGCAGGTCTAATTCCAGCTAGGAGAGGAGTCAACCACATATCCAGTAGCTTATTACAGAACAGTGTGAAACGTAAGGCTTCTTTCAGGAACTTACCAAGTTTTATAATTTATCTGTTACAGAGTTAGGGTCATAGGGTTTGGGGTTTTTTTTCTTATTTGTTTATTCATTTTTTTTATTTCTGGAGCAAAACAACGTCTGTAATTTAATTTTTTATTTTTTGGAACTGTCATCCTGATCATTCTAAGATGCAGTTGGATTGCCTTTGGTAGCTCTGTATTGAAACATTCAATGCACATATTTATTGAAAGAAATACAAAACCACATGGAAATATCTAACTGTGAATACTGTTTCGATGGAAAATTAAAGATGACAACCCCTCTTTAACCATTCAAAAGGGCGTGAAAGAGCAAGAGAGATTTAAAAACTTCATTAATTGCTGTAGCATGACGTTACAAGCCACCTGCACTTCAAAGAATTTACAGTGAAGCAGATGGATTGATGAATATGCCATCAAAGATTTTGAGAATGTTTGTTTTAAAAATAAACTGCTTTCTAAGTCATTGACAATCAAAGCATACAATTTACAGAAATGTCACTGCTCTTTTTTTCTTGTATCCCGCATGGTTTTGAAAACATATCCTTATCTTTAGGAGTGGAATTCAGAGACAAGATGTGTTTCATAAGCAGTAGATTTGAAACAATCTCTGTGCTGTAAGATTTATAACCCCTTACATTTCTTGTGTGTCTAATAACTGAGTACAGGAGCGACACGTTAGTGGTTTTTTAATTTGGCTGTGTGGGTCTGGGACTCGTGGAGGTGCAGAATTAGTCTCTTGGGTAGACTGACTAGACTGAGGCAATAGGATAGGGTACGAGAATAGCTAACATAATAATCACAATGTCAATCTTACAAAAAAAAAAGAAAACAAAAACCCCTTAGTTTTTTATTCACTTTTCAACAGAAAAGATGGAACTTTGTCCCATGATAAGCGGATTTTTGATAAGTACAGTCTTACTCATCAAAGGATCCAGGAAACAAGTCTTGAACCAAAGTAAATGTACTGCAGAGTTTTGCTTGACATCCTAAATCCAGTCATTCCAATAACAAAAATGCTACTATTTGTGCAAGGTGGGGGGATGTGATTGTTCAGAACTGAGCCTTAGATACTGGGGACATAGCAAAGGAAAGTAGTAAAATGTTTATCCTATTTTGAGTGTTTCTTCTAGAATAGACTAACTCATCAAAACTTCTTTCCATGGTTAAACATGGATTATATTAAAAACTTGCTGTTAAGTTCCTTTTGGACTGACTTTTAGAGTAAATTTCACTTTCGTCATCTTCATTTCCTATAACTATTATAAACAGCAAAATCTGCTAATTTTTAAATCTATTTTAGTATCATCTTATACTGCATGCTAGATGAGCTCTTCTAAGAGAAGAACTGAAATGCATATTCTTACTTTCAAAAAAATAATTTCTAATTCTGCAGCTTGATTAGATGTTGATTGCTTCACAAAGTTCTTGTAGAGGGAGGGTGGAAGAATATCTCAACATTGGTTGAAAGAAGGGAGAAGTAAGTTTATTTCTTCACTGTGAAAAATGTCTGAATGTGAAAAATAGTAGAAATCATCTGAATCTGAATGGAAAGAATAAAAATTGAAAGGGAAATTAGAGAAAACCTAATAATACGTAATATAAGTGAAATATATAACATATAAAAGATTTTCTGTGCAGATGCTTGGAATGTTGAAAATGGATATCAAGGGAAGAGAAAACAGTGGAGAAGGGACATAAAAACCCCAGCTCTTAAATTTAAATCTTTATTAATATTTAGTGTGAGATGCTTTAAGCACATCAATCAGTCTTTCTTTTTTTTCTTTTTTTTTTTTATTATGTTTTGCAATCAGGTAGTAGTATGCTCATCTAGATCTCCCCTTTGGTAAAGAACATTCAGATGTGAAAGGATTGATGTGTCTGTGGCTAACAGAGCAATTTAGTCTACAGACTGAGTCAGTCTCTTTAGAAAGAAAAAGAAAAATGAAAGACAAAGATTCAAATATGAGCAAAATGGAAATACAGCCGTGTTGTGTCAGAGTTGAGTTCTCCAAAGTTTAAAATTTCACTGTGTCCTTCCAAGTGGTTTCATTTGACCTTCGTACATGGAACACTAAGCATGATAGACTAAATATTTACTGAAGTCTTCAATGATGAGTATTTGAACAATGCTGATTTTTTTTCTTGCAATACCAATGACTAAGAATACCAAAGAAGAAATATTGTACTAAATACTGACAGTGTATATAAAATACTTAACAGTGTAGGAAGTGTCAGAGAAAATGTCCTTTTTTTTCAGTTTGTTTGAGGTTTATTCATGGTTGTACATTTTTTCACTCTGGCTGGAATGCGAGGGGGAAAATGAAATAAAGAAGAAAAACAACAGAAAGAGACCTTTAAATGCAGAAAAAAAAGCTTATTAGTTTCATTAGGTTAATATTTGCTATTCAAGGATTTGTGCCTTCACTGGAGAAGAAAATGAAGACATCTACAAATCAAAAAAAAAAAAAGATTGAAAATCATTCCTGTCCTTAAATACAGAAGTGTTTGTAGGACATCCCTGTTCAGAGCCATCCCTGTCCTCAAGGGACTGGTGAGACTGTCAGACCAGAGATTTACACCCAAGTGTTTGTACCTGGTGTTCAGCCATACCCTGGCCACGCCAGCCTCTGACATAACTGTGCCCTCGGACATGATTCCTTTTTTAGCATGAACCACTCATCCTTCAAGGACACTAGGTGGGATGCTCACTGTAGTAAAATATTGTGTTTCTACTTTAATGGGAATTTAAACCTTTAATTTGTCAACTCTCCTCTGTAAGGTAAAATCTCACTTACCATTTTTCCTCCTTCTGAAAGGTAAAATAAGCTTTGGTGAGGTACTACTGCCTTTCCATCTTCCTTTATGTGACTGTCATTTGCATTTGGCTAGGTTTCATTAGTATTATTCAGTGTAGGTTAAAGTAAATGTTAAGATTATTTTTGCCTTCTAAATAGCTGAGCTACACAGAATATGGTGAAATAACCATCTCTGTGTAGCACTTTTGTTTTCCCCTTTTTCTTAGTATCTGAAATAATAATACAAATTAAAGCATGGCTCTATGCAGTTGGAGGAAATCTCAGATTCTAAACACCAACAAAATCCCTTTGTGATGCAGATGGAATTGGAGAGGTTGGAAGACGCAAACTACAGGGTGTGGAGTCAGGGAAGTATGTTATTTTCTTACTGAGAAAGAGGGATTTGCAGTCTTTCAGACAGCAACTTTCCCTGATTTCACCATCCTGTCAGTACTTTGGAGTGTCATTCTAAAAGATGGCTGCAGTTCAGAAGTGGTAACTAAGTGCTTTGATGTCTCTGTTCATCCTTTGCACATCATAATCCATTTTCCTCCTCAGATCACCTCAGACTGATGTTATACAGCAGAATTTATATTCACTGTTTAGAAGAATCTGGGTGATATCATAAATGTAATGGAATCGGCTTAAGCAATGTCTGATCTTTTTATTTGGCATATATTTCAAAGGCTTGCTTGCAAGAATGTTAAATTTTTGGGGAAAGTATTGTCGTTTCAAGAGTTTATCAGAATGAGATTAAAAGTACTGTTACTCTTTTGGTGTTTGGCTACAATTTTGTGTCACTAACCATTAGCATCTGTTGAATTCAGTTGTGTTTCAGTGCCTAAAAACCCCTTTTGTTTGTTTTTCCTACTTATTTTTTGTGCTTATAATACTAAGATCAAATATGTGGCTAAAAAACCTGATCAAGCATGAAATTGTTTCTCAGTATGGTGGGCAATGGTTCAAAAGGCCACAAAATCAGGAGAATTGCGAACACTATTTTTTTTTAAAGTGACACTCAGAAACATAAGAGCATTAAATAGTAAGGATAGCACATACAAATATATGTGATAGTTGCTTGATAAACTGTTAATATTAATACACATTGTCTAACTGGGACCAAGGTTTAGCTTTGGCAATACCTGTAGTCACAGCCACAGGTGCAAGAACTGGTGTAGATCTTGTGCCTTATGGCAGCTGCCACTGACAAGCAATTAGAGTTCATTATGACGGTGCTTATGCTATACTAATTAACATTCTGTTGTGCTGTTTTCCTTGTTTGACCGTGTGACAGCCACAGGCCTGATGGTCTCTGTGGATAATCAGCCAAGGAATTGCTAGCTGAGGTAGAATTTGTGCAAAACACATTCAGACATGGATGTGCTCATATCTTCCTGCACACAGTATAAGCAAAATCAGGTTTTCCCAGGAGCTCCTGTGAAAGAACAGTAGTAAATACAAAGGAGGGCTAAAGAATAATCTTGGGCTCTATAAAGAATAATCTTCATGCCTATAATAATTTGCTGTGTTTCTTTCTACAAAGACAGGTTGCAGTGATCAGACTGTGAGTGGCTACATATGGGTATATGATAAGGGTTGTTTAAGGCTTGGTGAGCTAAGCAAGCTTTCCAAGTCGCAGACTCCCGTCTCCTCTTCAGACTGGGAAAAAAAATACTGTTAAACTAAATACTTTGTCTCAAATAAGCCAAAAAGAAACTGACTTCACTGTTTTGGGAGGACTTGTTGCTTCTAGTTTGGAATGGGGACCGTGGGAGTCATAAAACTGTCCCCATGAGCTGTGGTCAGACTGTGCCAAATTTGTTCTCTAATGAATCCTTGGCAGCTTGTAAAGGCCTGGAAGAAGACAGTGTGCAAGGACTGGGAGATGAAAATGAGATGAGAACAGAGCAGGTAAATAGACAGTTTGAATAATTTATTCTCAAGTATTGTGTTTTTATGCATTTAATGAAATAGAACTGGATTTTGGTAAACATTTTAGAATTGGGGTTTTTTTTGCTTTTTCTTGCCTGCTGAAAGTTTGGTGGAATGACTTTGCTATGGCCAGAGCCCAGGGAAGGGACAGGTGGTGTGACTCAGTCATGATACAGTCAGATGGTGGACAATTACCTCATTGTGCCGACATCCAGGGGCAGGAGCTCTCAGATGTGTGAAGCGTTTCCCGAGCAGGGTAATGTGCTGCCTGTTGGGCATGACAGATAGTTTGGCAGTTTTATGGCCAGTATCAAATTGAATACATTAGGTCTTGGAAACACATTTTCATTCGAGTTCCTGCAAAGGCAAAAGATAATGGATGGTTCTGACAGAGAACAAAAGACCCATTATATTAGGATCTTATTTGCCTCATATATTGCCTTTCTTCATTATTCATGTTTGCATTAGAGACAAATATGTCAAGGTGGAAGTTACCTGTCTTTATTTTAGTTTTTGTTCAGTTGCTAAGTGCAGGGTCTCTGGCAAAGGACAGTATTATGAATAATGTATGAGAAACAATATGAGTATGAGGATGTTATCCTTAGAAACACCTGTAGTAGAAAGGACCGTGGATCACTCAGGGCAGAGTATCTTTGACACATGAAACCCCAAGTAGTTTATTGTGTTTTATTGTAATTAAGGAGAGAAAGAAATTTTTTAATACGTCTGCTATCCTGGGAAAGTCATGGAGAAAGCAAGGAACTCTGTAAACTGCAAGTGATGACAACTTTCTTTCCTCTTCTACCTTCTCTCTGACTTCTCTCCTTAAATTGGAAGAAGAGTTAGTTGGGAATATTCTGGCAGAACAGTTTTTCTTCAGGAGACTCAGAAACACTGTGATTTCAGGAAACTTTCCATGCAGCATAAGTTCATTCTGGCCAAGTTTTCTGCCATTTTACCTATGGTATCTAGGAAACCTGAATCCTTCTATCCATGGCCCTGAGGTATCTGCTGTTACCTTGCATATCTGAAGTTAGCAGCTTCTATGGATGAAAAAAAGTAGAGCCTGGAAGCCTGGAGGGTCTTGTGACAGACACTACCCAGGCTCACAGTTTGCAGCAGAGAGCTCCTACATGTTTCAAAATCCAGGCTCAGGCTGGGGTAGTTTGTGTTTCTGGAGCCTTGACATCGTGTTTGGAGGCAGAGGTCAATGGCAGTGCTTTCCCTGAGTTTCTGTAAGCAGAAACATCAGCAACTTTCTCTCGGGAAAATGAAATCTTTTGATTTAATGCCAGTAGTAGCTTAAAATATTAAAACTTCTCGAAAAAGAAGATGAGCTTTGCTTTGCATCACAGGTTGTGCTCTGTTAGCTGTGTTATCGGATCTTGTGGTCCTCTCATAAGCCTTGAAGTGCTTTGAGAAATATCCTTTATGCTTTTGGATGATCTTTCCACATTCTCCATAATTGCTGGGGGGAATGAATGAATCTGAGCAGTGACAGTTATCTATTAGTTGTTTCTCTGTCCTGAAAGTGGCATTACCGTCATCACCCAGCTCCTTTTTTTCCTAAGAAACGGATATTAGATCCTTTTTATGAAAAATGATCAGCATCATATAATTTTGGAATTACAGAAACTATCTGCAGAGGAAACAAAATTTAAGGAGTGAAAGAACACTGGGTGTTTGAGGGACGACAACAACACAGTGACAACACAGAGATTTAAAGTCATGGAATGCCTGGGAAGTCACAATGGTGCGGAGAATTCAACAGCCTATGCAGAGGAGACAGCAGAGGAAGGAGGGAATAAGCATAGAAATAAAGGGGACTGCAAGGTAGAAGTTAGAAATCAAGGTAAGGACAAATAGAGGAAAATGAGAGTAAGGGAAAAAGAGCAGCAGAGAACTGAATGTAGGGTAGGAGGGAATATAAAGAAGGAGGAAATGAAACAAAAAGGCAAGAAGGGAGATGAGAAGCATAGTAGCAAGAAGGCTATTCCTTCTGTCTTCAGTGAGTAGTTAAAACTCCCTTTTTCTTTTGGTCTGTGACTGCAGAGAGGGAAGGTTTCCACACCCTTTGGTGACTCAGGGTGCAGAGAGCAGAGGTGTGTGAGCTCTGGGAGGAGGGGGCTCACCAGAAGCCTTGGGAGGCTACTGAGGACTTTTCTGCTGTGAGAACTGTAGGAACTAATCTACAGTATGAATGTTTCATTTTTAGAGAATAATCCATTGCAGTTCATCTAGTGATTGCATAGGATTTGGATTCTGCTGAAGTTTCCACAAGAGTATGTGCAGTGGACGTTGCTGCTTAGTAGTAGAGAAAATACTTAATACTGTCTTTGCAATTGGGAATATTAATTTTATGATATTCATTATCTAAAGGTGGCAATGAGTGTAACAGACATGATGAGAGGGGATGTTGGGGAGGTTTCATAGAAGGATAAGTCATGCAATGAGTGTTACTGCAGTGAGAAATATTCTGGAAGTTAAAACTTCATTAGTTTCTTGGAACAGAAAGGAAGTCTTCTCTCAGGTTTGTTGGAGAAGTGGTGTGGCCACCAGGTCATTCCCACATCCAACTCACACAGCAGAACTGGAGCAGGATCTCAGTGTTGAGCAGCTGCAATTTTTAAGACTGAAACTCCTTCCTGTGCTAGGAGGGAAACAATAATTTAAACTTGCTGGAGATTAGGGTGCATGGTGTTTTCAGAGAATAAGGGGGTTTTGATATGGTGTTTTATACCAATATAAAAGGAGCATCTTCAGAAGTGTCATTTTAGCTCTTAAAATACATTAAATATTTTGGAAATAAGTGTGGATGGTCAAAAGCATTCAGGTGTGCTTTTCACTCAAACATCTGTCAAGTGTAGGACCGGCATAGAGGAAATGCTCAACCAGTTGTAATAACAATTTTATATAGAAAATTGACTTTCATAAAATCATAGGGTATCCTGATATTAGCACATACCAAGAAGAAATGATGATTGTCTGAAAGAAATTTCTTTTAGATATCAAAAGACCAAATCTGAATCACATGGTGTCTGCAGAGTACATGAGTCAAGCAGTAACATACGTGTTTAACTCTTGGCCCAAATGAAGAAAATCTTACTTGAATTGGATTGAAATGCTGTCTAGGTAGGTAGTAATATAACCATCTAACTTAGAGTACATCACAGATTTTACAGCATGTATCTTACAACCTTCTTGTGGTGCCATTCAATATGGGACCTCAAGCTTAATATAAAAAAGAAATAAAAGAGCCTCCATAGTTCACACCACAGAACAATTTATAAATGAATGAAATGGTAAACTATGTAAGGTAGTTGGGTCACTGCCAAGAAAACATTTAGGTAAATCTGCTTTAATCTCCTTAGATAATCTGAGTATATATGTGTGAATTAAATGAAGTTTTATAATACAGTTTGGTCTTGCTTATAATACAGTATTTGTCCAGGTGAGTGATTGCTGAACAAGGGGCAAAAATATGCCCTCACACTCCTTCTTTATCCAAGTTTATACAATATTCCTCCAGTTAGATCCATAAATTGTGTACCTCATTAAGCACAGGAACCAACAATGCACATATGCCACCAGTGTCCACTTTCCTTCAGAGATTTAGAGTGATGAAAAGATAAAAGGTCTGCCTACCAGATGGAGCTTGTCAGATTAGCAATTGGAGCAGTGTAAAGAGCACTGTCATACTGGTTTTTTTTTTCTTTTCCTTTCCTTTTTTTTTCCTCAGGACACAAAGCAACCCCTTTATAACACATGTGCATATTTTATGGGGTTTTTTTGGTTGGGTTTTGGTTTTGTTTTTTTTTTAGGAAGGGGAGGAAAAGGGCCTCAGCAGAAGGTTGCTGGTGGTTGTACCACTAGCGGGGTAGCCCTTGCCTTCGGGCACTTTCCTGCTTTCTTCGTAATAAGGAACATTAGCAACCAGTGGCTCAGGAAAGGCAGAGTCAAATAAGTCTCTTGGGGACAAGTAGGCCACGTGAAGTGAGAACCATTAGACAAAGCAATGAGATTATTTCTCCAGAAAGGGTTTACTACATGTGTTACCACATAGATTTTACAGGGCTGCCAGCTCACTCAGCTTGCAAATGTCAAACATGATTTAAAAGGTTATTATACTATCGAGAGTGAAACAGGATGATTTTCTATCACTGAATTTCTATTTCATTCTCTTTTACCTACTGCATCTCACAGAGTCCAATATAGCCAAATAACCTGTTTTTATCTTTAGGTGTTTTATGGCTCTCTGATTGGGAATTTTCACTTTATTTGTATTAGAAAACTTATCTCCTCTCATCACATAAAGTTGTGATTAATATTACCTGTAAATCAGATGTTGGGAATTTGAAGACTTGTCTTTTGGACTGACCATATTTGTATGGTGTGTGTTGAAAGGAGCACATTTTCTTAATTACCATGAAATTGGAGTGGTATGTTTCAAAAGCAATATGTGCTTTCCCAATACACTCTAAAGCAGTGGGGCTCTTTAAATACAGAAACTTAGATACACTTGTCTCTAGTTCAGTAAATTATATTAAGGTTTATTGTAACTGGTTTTTAAAACAAAACTGATGGGGAAAAAATGTTTTTTTCATTTTATACCCCTGGGTATTTTTTCTAGCTTAACAGGGACTTCTGTGTGGGTGTGCATTTAATTGTGTTTTACAGCCAGACATAATTTTAAGCAGTTGTTTCAGTATTAGCTACCCTGGTATCATATTTTGCTCCCCAATTAGAATTAAAAATTGAAATTTATTAAGTACTGGCTGTTTTGTACCTAGTTACTTTATGGCTTCCAGCAGAGTTCCCAAATTACACAATATAATGCATTCTTACTTCAATTTTTTACCCACCTAGAATCCACTGCAATATGGAGCAAAACCTGTTTTGTGTGATCTGGATATTTTAAAGGAAATCCTTTCTTTTTCTCCTTTTTCATTTGGAAGTAACTTATTTTAGTTTCTCTAAAATAGTAATTATTTCTCCAGGCTTGCTTTCCGCATGTACAAATCATCCCCACTCCCACAGTCAATGGAAATTTGCATTTATTTATATAAATCTGTACAATCTAGTATTGCTATCTTCTCATCTTTGGCTGATTGTACAATAGTGCACTGGAGCTTGCAAGGAATGATGGCATTTGCTGGAGTTTGGAGTAGTAGGTTTTAGTCTTTGATGTTCAGATAATGCAGATCTTTTTTTATTTTTTTCTTTTGTCTAAACATTAAATTTAATACTCTGAACTCACACAGGTACTATGTGTGTGTGTTTCAAGATTAAATTAAAACATTGGGGAAGAGCTTATTGCTGACTCTCTGCATGAAAAGCAGAGCTGAATTGTTCCAAAATCACTACGTTATCTTCATCTGTCACTGGAATTTTGAGAATCTTCATGTTCCAGTGGGCAAAGTGGCTAAGTTAGAAAGGAAACAATCTTGGAAGAAATAAGAAAAATCACCAAATTGTCCGCAGAAGTCACTTAAGAGTTACAATTGATATTTCTCATCACCATTTTTCTACAAAAGTTATTAAAAATATGTTTCAGATTTTTAAAATATTACTTCAGACCTCTGGAGAGAAATATATTTCCTTTCTGAACAAAATGTTTTACATTATGCAATGTCAGTCAGATGGATAAATCCATGTACTTCATTCTTGTTAAAAAGTTGATATGAAAACAAAACAGCAAGATGAAAATAAGTTAAGACCAGAGGAATGATCCAAGTGCTCTATTTTACCCTGCTCCATTGCTGTCTAAATCTAGTCACATAAGCATGGAAACCTATTTAAAATGTTTCTCACAAGGTATAAGTCACGTGCTCCATTTTGCTTGGGTGCAGAGGACATAACCATTGAATAACAATGAAACTTTTGCACTTGTATAAGTCTTGTCTGAGTATTTCAAAGCACATTGTAAACATCGCCACGTGAACTTTTCCAGTTTGTAAATAAGACCTCAGCTCTACAAACTGTGATAGCAAGACAAAGCAGAAAAGTGCCAATTGTGTTTTGTGGCAGAACTTGAGAAGGAGCCCAGGAATCCTGATTCCCAGCATCCTGCTGAACCACTAGAAATCATGCAGGTTATAACTCTCTTTAACCACATAGGGCTCCCACGTGACTCCAAGAGAGAGATTCTGTTTGAAGCATAAAGGGAAATACTTTGCAGAAAGATGGACTTTTAGTATCGTTTGGATTTACCAACTTATAAGTGGATGTATTTTTTAAACTACATTGTTAGGCATCTTGTTGTTTCAAGGTAAAGCACTGAATAAATGATTTAAATATCCTCAGAAGGTGAAAAGATATCTTATGAACTTTTCTCTGGGAAAAGAACACAGCAAAACCCCAAAACCATCTTATAAAGTTAGTTCATAATGATTTTAAGTGAGGAATTTGTATGTTTGTGTGTTTTGGTTTGTTTTTTTTAACAGGGCAACTGTATTTAATTAAAGCTTGCCTATTGATAGAAAAAAAGTCATTTATGCAAACAGTATTTGGGAACAAAACCCCAAAACCCTGAAACAACAAAACCTTGTTAATTTATTATGTCTTCTATTCCCAAATAAACCTGGGAGGAACATCAAACCATTCTCCCAGACTAAGGGAGAGAGCAGCAGGGTTGCTTCAGTGGTGGTGATGCAGACTGTGCAGAGACTTTCTGAGCCCTCTTGGGATAACCTCTGTGTGCAGATTCACTGGAAGCAGAAATAACAGGAACAAGAGCATGGCATAAAAGATCTTGCTGCATTTTAGATAATTGAATTGCATTGGAAAATATCTGATATTTTTCTGCTATGTATTTAGGGTTTGAGTGGAGGAAGAGGGAACCTGTTGAGTTTTTCTATGAGGTGATAATTCAGAGAAAGGGAAGTAGAGCACTAGTGAGATATCTGTGAGGTTTAAGTGCTTGGATATGGGCGAAAATGCAACAAAATCTATTTATTACATATATATATATATACACACACTTGTTTTCTGTAGTTTGTCCTTTTCTATGAACACCTATTCTGGCTTGTAGCTGGTTGTGTAATGCTGGAGTCAGACCCCAGTTGAAACCCTTGGGTACTGCTGCAGCAGAAACAATAATGAGGAATTTGTTTGTCAGGTTTTCCTTTGTTTTAATTGGATCTGTCAACCCCTTTTACCTGGAGCAGACTTCAGAAATAGTGCAGTTAGGGAACTCCTGGTCAATGGCTTCAAGGGTTAGATTCTCCTATGAAGGCTGCTAACATTCATTCCTTGGCATTTTTGCTTAGCACACACTTCTGCAAATAAAACTAAACGACACTGTTTGGCATGTTCTGGTCGTAGCAATTTATTTGCATGAAGTCAAACTGCATCATTACTGTGGTATCTGTATATTCTGAATACTGCTTTCCAGACATTTCCAGTTCTGTTTCTCCACATTTGTGTGCCATCAGGAATTGCCTCATGTTAGGGGGAAGTTGACTGGGAGGTCAGTGGAAGAAATTGGGGAGATGGTGAGTTATAGCTGGGGAATGTTACATATAAGATGGCAGTTACTGTGTTCAGTTTCTATGCTTTTTGAAATCCACTTTTGTTCTTGTTTATATCTATTCATCTGTGCTGACTCAATGGGATAATTAATTATCTTTTTTTTTTTTAATAATATGTGTTTATTTCATTTAAAAAAAAATAAAAAATATGGTCAGACTCTGATTCCACTGAAAGAAAGCAGAAAACTCCCACCAGCTCCAGCTGAGCTTGGCATTTTAATCCTCATCATGAATCCCCACCAAGCCAGCATCTGTGCTGAGAAGGGTTACTGAGACTTCTTGCCCCATCAGTTCAGGTCTGTGGTTTCTGAAGCCCCACAACATTTGTGTAGTGGTCAGTGTAGTAAACCAGTTCTGTAAAATGATTTAATTTATAAGTTGCCTTTACAAAAACAAAGGGGTTAAAAAAAAAAAAAAGCAATTGCTGGGTCTCAAGAATCCCTATAAACAGTAAGACAGATGAGAATAGGTTGGTCCTTCTGAGATTTTCTAGATGTCCTCTGTGGTTTGGGATCTGGGAAGAAGATGAATGTGTAATGAGTTCTGTGACTACGTCCATAACTTCCCACCATAGTGCTACATCATAGTGCATTTCTCCATCTCTCAAAAGGCAGATAGGGTGGCATTCAGTTACCTAAACACGGGCATCTACTGGGGTTTGCAATGTTCCAGGGTGGTGTTCTCCAATTGCTGCTCTAGTGGCACAAGTGTCTGTTACAGATCCTCTTCTTTCAGCCAGCCCTGACTTCTAGAAATGCCTCGGGTAGTCAAAGAACTGAGTCCCGTTATTGTTTTAGGATGGACCTACATTCCAGTATCTAACTGTAGGTGGCAATGGGTGAGCTGGCTGTCTATGGGCCCATTTTAAACAAGATAGACCTGGTCAACACAGTTAACAGGACAGACCTGGGAGTTCTCTGAGCCCTTTGTTCTCCTGATGACAGAGATTTTATTGACCAAGTCTTCACTGCCTTATAATTAGAGTTTAGGCACCTACCTCATGTGCTGCCACTGTATTTGGACCCCTATGTTTAGGTGGCCATAATGGGAAGCTTAGCACCTTTAATTACTTTATTGCAGTCCCCTTGGGCTGAATTAAGATCACACAGCTGTACCAGGGAATCTCAACTATTTTAGGAAAGCTCTTGTCATGAGTGCTGAGGTGAGATGAGATAAAGAAAAATGCAAGGACAATCTTCAGATCCCAAGTGGAATTTGAAGAAATATTAATCGGGAGTCAATGTATTGTCTTCTGCACTGACATGATCAGGTAGAGATGTACATATAAGTATGGAACTTTTGTTGGCATTTTTGTATGCAGCTTTTAGTTCTGCTTAGGTTTTGTTTTGGTATTGTAAACATGAGAAAGGACTACAGAGTATTGATATTAATGTTAGTGAGGAAGCCTGATGTTTTTTTCAGTTACAGATGTACAGGAAACATTTCACAATAATCCACAGAAAATCTTTTGGCTTCACAGAGACTATTGATGGAAAACTTTAATTCCATAAGGTTACTGACATTGGACAGAGTTGAGCTAAGAGTATCAGAAATTAAAGGGCTAAAGGGTCTAATTTATTAAGAATGATTGTGTTAAATTTGCAAAGTTTGATGAGGTGATAACTGAGAGGGAACTGATAACTGTCTTTAACTACTAATAGTGTATTGTGCCAAAAAATGAGAGAGTAATTAGCCTGGAGGAACTGAATGTAAAATATACCTACTAGAATAAAGACAATAAATGCACAAGTTAAGTCGTATACTTCTCATGTCCAAATTGCTTATGTTCTCCTCACAGACCTAAAGCTCATATTTTCTCTTCCAGGCTCTCAGAAAAGATGACTGTCATTTTACCATGTTAACCTTCTTTTCCAGTACATTCACTGACTTTCTATCACCCCTAATATGAAACACTTCAAGCTTCCTACTTTTGCTTTCAGTGCCTGTGTTGAGCATCTCTAGCCTACATCCTGACCTTGAACATCTGACCACTGGGCCTTAGGTCTGTAAAGCCCTTTTAATAGTGTCAAGCAGGTGCCAAAGTACCTCAGAAAACAGTACCTTTAGCTTTCATACCCCTTCTTGCTTGTCTTTTCTTCCACTTCTATAAATGTCGATGCTTCATTTGTTGGTTTTTTTCCTACTCCTGCCTGTGTACCTCTTTCTGTACTGCTTTGTATGTATCCGTATCAAATTAGAGCTTGCAAAAAGGGCTTGAAAAATTGTAAGAGGCAAGAGAGCAGCTTGTTTTCTGTTGTGTAAATGGCAGAATGACAGGGGACACTGTTAAAAAGCGTCAGCAGATCAGCAGTAATTTGTTAAGTTGCTGTGATTCAACTGTTACCTGCACTCAGCATCTCTCCCAAGTTACTGGAAATAAATGCAGTTGGTGATAGTGCAGCTGAAGGCAGAGAGTGTGAAATACACCAAAATATGAAAAATCATCCAAATCAGAATAAATGTAGTCTGTTTGAAGCATTTAATATTTTTTTTTTTTTTACCACTCAAAGTGTAAGATTCCAAGAATAGTCAACTTTTTCTGCATAGTAGTAAACTCCTCTCTGGAGCCAAGGAAATAATAACAGTAGAATGTGACTTTCACAGCTGCTAAGCCCATCAGATTTCACTTGCCTTACATAGCTCCCCATGTGGTCTCTTTCTCTGCCCTAAATTTGCTGAGCACATGAAGGGGGCTTCAAATCTTTTGGAAATCTTGGCTGAGTTACTTTTGGAAAGTTCCAGTAAACTCTCATAATTACCTCATTCGCTGTTTGTAGTCACTGCATTGATGTTATCACTTCATGTTTTCTAGCTAAAGAAATTAGGTCCCATGATGCAACCTAATGGAATTCATACATATGTTAAATATATTTTAATACAACAGTACCTAAATCAGTAAATATAAAATATGCTCTAATTATAAATTATTCATGAGTGCATTTGAAAAATGTCAAACTGCTATGAAATAGTTTCTTTGAAGTCTTTTTCCTTGTCAAGAATAGGGCAAGATAGCAAAATATCAAATTTGTCTAATGGGCCCAAGGAAACACTTTTATGAAGTACAGTGTGTGCTTGAATTGATAAAGAAAATGGAAGAAAAAAATCCAACTTTTGGCACAGCCAAGTGACGGGTTCTGTTACAGGGTTCTGTTCCTTCTGTTATATGCAACCAGGGGATTTTAAATAGGCCTTACTGGCAAAGAGAAACAGCAGGGTGAAGGAAAGCTATAAAAAAACTCTGGCAACCCTTAGCTGAAAGAAGATAAAGTTCATAGAAAGCTCGGCTATAATATTTGACCACCTAAACTATATCTGGAAAGTGGGCATGTTTTCTCACTGTATGCACAGGTGGTGTGTATTATAAGGGCAGGATTAGGCAGTATTATTGCATAAACTCTTTTAGATGAAAATTCAGCTTTAGACAAAAATAAAACAGGTGCCTTTTTAGATTTTAAAAGCTTCTTTTGGATGCTGAACTTTCAAAATACGCCTTTAAACTATATGCAGTGAGAGATAATGTCAATGGAGCTTTAGTTCATGAAACTTCATTAACCAGTTATGGCTTGTGTCAGCTGAGGGTAAAGAGACGGCTTAGGCAGTGGGATGGTGGGGCTGCACAGCACTGCAGGCTGCTCTCTGCCTTCCTCCTGGCTTTTCTGCCTGCTGGATAGGAAAGCAGTAGTGAAATACTTCACTGTTTATAATGATGAAGTGCTTGCCCATGTCTCAGCAGGTTGCCAGGAAAAAAGAGCAGCAACAGCGGCAGAGGCCAGTTTGATAGGAGAGCTCATCCAAGCATTCTCAGCCAGAAATTCAGAAGTTATGATATATGTGACATCTCTGAGGCGGTGCTGACAGATAAGTTGTAAAGGAAGAAGTACAATTGGTCATTAAGGTGCTAGGTAGTGGATTTAATGCAGCTTGAGCAGGAATAGAAGAGCTGCTTTTGCAAATAAATCACCACGTTTTGTTTAGACACCATTTTTTCAATAATGAAGAATTGCTTGCTCCTTGAGTAAGCAATTACTGCTAGGCAATCATACCGGAAAGACCTTCAGGTTTTAATTTTATACTAGGAAACAAAGACTAATACCCAGAACTCAGATGTATATGAAAAAATGATTTCCCTTGATAGAAAAACTGCACATAGATACAAGTCTATGTTGAAACAGCCTTCTTATATCAGCCAGTATGGAAAGTGTTTTTCATGAACAGAAGGTACTGTAAAATTGTGACTGATGGTTTGACACTATTTCAAACTCGCTGTAATATTTCTTCACAAGCAGTACATCCCATCCTTTGCCCATCAAACAAACAGGAAAGAAAGAACTTTTCTTCTGCTTGGATGATAATCCTATTTAGAGAGTTGGAAAATTTGTTAGGTTGAAAAAGTGACTAATGTAGGATCGTAATACCTGAACTCCACAACTGCTTATTACTGGACAAGAGTAGGTCTTCATTTCGGTCCAATGGGAAGTGCTTTTCCATTTAAATAACAGTCTACAATTTCTATGTATAGAGATCAGTGGAAGAATAGGAGGTTTCTTTAAATGGCACTGTGAATTTTATATCTGCTAGCTGGCCAAAATGCTTGCTGAGGTTCAAAAGAGCACGATGTAGTGTTAAGGAAGCAACCATTATGTGTGTTAAGCTGCTTCTAAAGATAACAACAAAGTAATCTTTTCTAAGTTAGGGAAGGAGAGCATGTTTGCCACGTGTATTATGTCTCTTTTGTGGACAAGGAATTTGACTTTTAAGCAATATAAGTGTTCATATTCTTGTGATTATTACTATGCTTAAAAAGATATTTATTACTAAGGTAGTGGTATCATGGTATTATTATGGTTATTCATTAAATTATAAGAAGGAGCATATTTCACAAGTAATTTTAAATTTTCAGACATATGCAAGTACAGGATGAGTGTTGCTTCTGCTGAGATGCTTTTGGCACTTTGCATTATGATAGCAGTCTGAGATGGCCAGTTTTATTTGGGTACTATAACATACTGACATACCAATTGCTGTCTGGCCAAGTAAATTGCAGAGGCCAGGCACCATGTACTGAGTCATCACAGAACTGCAAAAACAAGTGTACAGGTGAAGGAACTGCACAAGCTTTTACAGTAAAATGGTCACATCATAGGTCAGACTGCTTACTGAGTTTATTCCCTGGGGTGCATTCACTTGGTTGCCAAGGAGTTTTTTGAGTGAATTTATTGAACTTTTATTGGACAACATACAGATCTGAATCTACTTGCTTGCTTATTTTATATGTTTTATTTTGGAATCCAACACTGAAGATATATTAGTAAGGATAGAGACATTTTTTATATATGCCTTTTTTAAGGAGTTGAGGCATGAGTTTGTCTCCTACTGCCTTTATGCTTTGTAACTATGTTAGAACTTAATTCTGATTTTAAGTCTACATGTTTATCTGAGGTCTCTCCAGACATGTGAATCTGTCACAGGATATGGAGCATTTCATCTCGCAAAAATCTTTAGGGTTATGACATTTAAGCAGTAAGCTTTTGGGGATAGAAAACTGGGACACAGAGAAAGGAGAAGCTGCTCTGTGTCTGTCTAAGTCATACCCTATGTTAAGATAAAGTCATAGTTTCTTACTCAGGCATTAAAATTCACTTGAAAATGTAAAGAGTATAAGTGGAATGGTTCTTTAAAATTGATGTGTTTTACAAAATACATCTCTTTATCTAAGCAAAGGAGATATTAGAGATTACTTACAGTAAAAGGTGAATTAAAGAAAATCAGTAAGAAATTCTTAAAGGCCAATATATTGTATGTGGGATGATTTTCTAGAGGGCAGAATTTTCCAGGTCCTTAAAAATTCATTCAATGTCTGTTATTATTATAAATATCATAACTAAAAAATATGATGATAATAGCTATATACGTTATTTGGACAGCACTCTTGGGCACATGGTGTGATTCTTGGGGTGTCCTGCATAGGGCCAGGAGTTGGACGCAGTGATCCTGATGGGTTCTTTCCAACTCAGCATATTCTGTGATTCCATACCATTAAACATCATCATCATCATAACAACGATAATAATAAATTTTAAAATATTGTATTTAATAAACATATTAATAGTTTAACAATTACAATAACAGTAATATTTTCTGTGTTAAACATGCTTGTAAGCGTGCATATACATTGAAACATGTATATATGCCTACACATATACATGGTATATATGGTAAGTCTAGTTGTTTGCTATGTGTGAAATTTACTGATCTGCTGATTTGCAACTAAAATTTTTTGTGGGAAGCAGTACATTACTGTAGTTACAACTTCAGTTTGCCAAGGCAGCCTTTCATAGGTGGATTCTTTTGGAGTTTCACAAACCTTGGGAAGAGGTGGTTGTTCCCATACAGGCAGCCTTTGTCTCCTCCTGCCCCTGTTCCTGTGGCTCATACACGCTGTTCCTTTTGAGTTTCTCCCAGTTCAGCTGTCAGAAGGTGGCTGAGTTCTGGCCATACACCATGAAGCACACTTCTGTTTTGACCCTGAGCTTACAGCAGTGCCAGTCAGAATGGCATTGCCGTGTGGAGTAAGATGGGAGCCACTTGAGGGGGAGGAGGATTCAGGGACAAATGCTTTATAAGAGAGCAACTGCCATACTCTTTCGTTAGACATTATACAGCCGTACGGAACTGTAAGCAGAGAAAGGTACCGCTATGAAATTAAATTGGCTTGAGCCTTCTGTTGGTATATAAAATGCAAGATCTCCTTTCTCTTTTCCATTTCTTTTGAATCGTTGATTTTCTGCTGACCGTCTGTTGGCTTCGAGCCGTGGTCCACCACACCAGCATCTTAGTGACTTTTCATGTGCTTTTGATTCCAGCGTAGAAGTCCCAAAGGTATGTGCTTGTATCCAAATTCTTGCTTTGACTGGAATTCAGGACTTTTCAGGTGTGATGATGTTTTGTTTTCAGACAGTTGCAGTCGCCTTCTTGGAACCTTGCTGGCTCTGAGCTGTGGCAGCTTTTGAAAGCTTCTCACTGGCAGGAAGGTCTGAATGAAGTAAATAAATTTTCTCAGGAGTGTGTTGCAATAATTTAATCTCAAAGTTTTAGACAAGCACACAAGGAAAACAAGCGTGAATTGCAGGGTTTGAGATAAAAAAATGTCATTCACTTGAAGTTCTTTCTAATCTAGGCATCTGTGATAACAATACCATCACCCCGGCTGAGACAAAGTCAGTTCAGGTCTTTCTGTCACACTTAGTGGACTTTAGATCAAGTTTTCATAGTTAGAGATGTCCATCATCTCAGAAAGTAATGGAGTTCCTGAAAGAAAAGAGAGAGGTCTCAGGCAAGATTTCTTTTCCATATTTACAGCTGAACCAAGTATGCCTGTGTTAAGATTCAAGCATCATGTTCTGTTTTGATTATGATGCTAATTTCCATAACCTTTTGACAGTGGTACCAAAATAGTATTTCATTTTTTCTTTATCAAACCTCAAAAAGAGAAAACACCAGCTACCTGATACTTGTCACTTTTTTTCTTACAAGCAGGTAAAGAAAAGAAATCAGTAATTTTATGGCCTGAAGTCAGAAATGCTGAAATTTCTGTTTAAAAAAGTCATCTTAAAATACTGACTAGATAAATTATTATTGCATGCAATAGAAATGTATGATTTCTCTTGCTGCAGGCTGTGCGTTGGGTTTTTTGTTTGTTTGTTTGTTTGTTTGGGTTTGGGTTTGGGTTTTTTTGTGATACAAGGTACAGCATACTTCAATCAGCAAAAAAACCAAAATAAAGCATAAAATAAAAAAGCAAAGCTAATCAAACCCCAGTATTGAGAACCCTTCTCCTTAACTATGTGTGCATCTCTTAAGGATTCAGTATGAGCTCCAACAAGCTACCACTGGGACCAATAGTGTTGGACCTTTGTCATGCTGTATTGAGGGTTTATTAAGAGCTTTGCCTGGTTTATTTGGCTTTTTGATGTTTATATGTAGCTTGATTCAGGATTCCACCTTTCTCCAGTGCTCATTAGTTGTAGTGGCCTTTCTAAACCAGGTCTTTAGGGACTGGCAGTGATTGTGACAGATGGTAGAGGAACAGAATTGCTCTGGGACACTGCTTCTCACTCTGTCTCTGTCTTTCTCTTGCCTTCTTTCCTCTTATTTCAGTGCTGATGTTGGATTCCCATGCATTTGCCCCTGGAGAGACACAAATTGCAGTAGTTACTTATGCAGCACTTCAGACTACTTGTAAAAATAAACTCTCATGCTTCTCTTTCTCAAATAGAAAGCAATTAGGTTTTTATTTTTTTATAATTGGATTTCTCTTTTTCCTTCTTGTAAAAGGTAATGCATTGAGAGTACTGGAGCCTAAAGACACAGCTTTGTAGAAAAGCATGTTACAGTTGAGCCAAAGCATTCTTCAGCTGCTTTTGTGGGGTTATTTGTAATTAGACATGCTCTGATGGAGAAAAGTGGTATTTTAATTCTGGCCTCTAAAGAGCCAAGATTACTTACAGCAATATTCTCCTAATTTGCACGATCGATACATACTCCATATTTGTCCAGTACAAACAGGAAAGGCATGTCACTGCCATTTAAGCTGTGAAAAAATAGTGTTTTGCTTGAGGAGTCAAAGCAAAACTCAGAGAAATTTTCATCTGGAGAGAAATTAAGAAAATGAGGGGAATAAAATCAAGACAGTGGGAACCAAGGAAGAAATGCAAGAAACATTAAACCTTATTATTTTAATGTCACCATTTTCCCCCCTTCTGATTAGAAAGGTCCTATTTCAGCTTTTGCAGTCATTCATGAGGTGTGAGATTTTTCTCAAGACATTGTAAAGATCACAAAATCTTAAGACTGAGCATGAGAATGGCACCCACTAATATTTCTGCAAATTCTGATACACGATGGAAAAACCACATATAAAGAATATATTGTAGAAACACAATACAAAGTCACAAATATTTTTGCCGTTTATAGTTTTAAACCTCCTCCCATTTCTTTCTTTCTCTAACTTGCCTAGTACTAAAGGCCAGATTTCTTTTCCTTTATTTAAAATACAAATGTAATACAGAGAGTACTGTATTGTCTCCAGTCTTGCCGAGGTGACAGGCATCTTCCTCCTCTTCTCTGTGTCTCTGCAAAGATTAATTGCCTCTTCAAACCCCTGTGCATTTTGCCTTCAAAGCATTCTCCCTTTGATCCCTCTCCTCCTTAGCTGCCCATCATCACGGGACTCATACATGGGAAAGCTAAACTGGATTTGCCTGTGTATTTGTGAAACTCACTGTTGAAGGGTGAGGATTGCAGGTTCTCTATTGCCCATGGAGTATTATTGGATTAACTCTAATAGTGAGCTGCAGTGCATCCTGGAGGGAACCTTGGGAAAACGGGAATAGTTCTGTCATTTCAGGGTCAGCACTCTGCCTGTCTTGGTGTTGTCTTTTCTTAGTCAGGAAATAAAGCCTGCTTTTGTGGTCTCTTTCATTTTTAGGAGGTGATGTCCTAAACCCAAACTGTTTTGATGGGTGTAAAGTACTATGGTGGATAGCCATGAATTTGTTATAGTGACTATTGCATGTAAACAAGCTATGTAAAAGCAGGTAAATAAATTACAAATACCAAATTGTACATACCTGTTAGAAAATACAGCGCTCTCTCTTTGTTGTCTTCTTGCTTTGTATAACCTCGGGACTTAATCTTGAAGTGTTACTGCTTGTGTTTAAAATGAGGTTGCAATACATATTTCATTCACTTAACTATAGAGAAAATCCTGCCTTCTGCCGCAGATATAACCCTTTTTTCAAACTAGATAAAAATAAAGATGTATTTCTTAGAGTCTTAAGGTCTTGGTTCATGTACTAAAATAGTGGAAAACAAAATTTTTCTTAGTATGACTGAACTCAAATCTGCCTCTTTTCTTTGTTAGATTTTCTGATTTGTTTTGTGTTGCGAGATGTTTCAAAAGTTATTCAAGTGGAAGCAGGCATGTGCTGTGTACGCCACAGCATACAATTTTAATTTCATGGAGGGCAATGGGTTTTTTGTTCTTTGCCAGGCCTTTTATGAACATGCTGCTAGATCCCCTGTATAATAGCACCTGCTGTGCTAGTGATGGGGATATGTATAATGGTATGTCTACCTTGGGAGATTATGGGAATAGTGAGGGCAGGGGACCAACAGGGAGGCCAATGTGTGTGTATACTTTCCAAATTCCGAGCTACGCCCCTGGCTAGATTGCACTGATAAAAGTGGCATGCTGTTAACACTGGAATATAGAAAGTGAGGATTAAAACACAGCATATCTCTGCATGTTAATGGCTGTGTGTTCTCTGTGCTTCCTAGGAAAAACAGCAGCAGAATAATAGCCTCTCTAAGGCAGAGCTCCAGAGCCCAGTTTCAGAGACTGGCAACTATTCCTTGAACTTGGAAAGCTGTGTTATCTGTTATAGCCTCTGTCACCTTAGGTTTTAGGCAGTATGGTGGTAGCTTTATGAATTTCACCTTATAGGGGACTAGTTATTAGGGCAGATGCAACCAGGGAGTTGACAACCTCCTACACACGTCGACTAGACTGACATTTGCTTAGCGGTAACAAGCTGCCATAGTATGGTGCCATGGGGGCCCTTGGGCTTGATTTAAGAGTGCTGACACCAACTGCTTGTTATTTTGTATTTTAGAGCTGTCAGGGAGGCAACTGATGTCAGCATAAAATTATTTGATAGCTCTAAATCATGAGTAAAGTATGAATCTATTGACAGCAATAAGCAAGCAATCAAATTGTTGAACCCCTCAACTGGGAGAAAATTGACAACTCAATGGTGTGCATACACTTAGGTAGCAAGGGCAGAATATGTGACTGTAGCCCATCTGTGCCTTCACTCTGAAATCCATGTGTACAATTCAGCGTTTTAATATCCTTGTAGAACTGTTGCTGGCATTACCCAGCAGGTTTTCTAGGAAGATACTGCACTGCAATTTCCATTGTGTTCCCACTAAACTTTTTTTTTATATAGTAAATTTGAAAATGGTAACATTTCCCTGTTGTACATATAATCACAATTACATCTATGTTCACTTCTTGATAATTTTGTGCTGAGATGAGGTTCTTGAAGCAGGGAGATGTTATTAGGCTGTTATGCTCAGAGTGAATATTTAGGAAGCATCCTGCATTCCAGCCCCCGAAGCCGTATCAGTTGCTTTACCTATGTCCCACTTAATTTTCTTAGGTTTCTTCTGGTGTAACTCCATTACCATACAGTGAATCAAACTTGTAAGCTTCAATAGTGGAGTAACAAAAAGATCTTATTTTTTTAGTTTACCTCTATAGTGTTTCTTTTTTTCTTTTCTATCCCACTGCCCTAAGCCCATCACATGGATTTCGGGAGCTTCTGATTCTCTAATTCTGTCCCAGTATATACCAATTGAAAGCATTTAGCTGTGATTAAAGCAGATTGAATGAGATAATCCCTCTGAGTGAGCAGCTTCAAAAAGCTCAAACACAACTCTTTGGGGACATGAACTAACTCAACACAAGCTAATTCCTGTGGCATCTCCCATGTGATTCGTTAGGCACACCACTTACTGGTTTTGTTTACCGGATCCCATTAGAATATTTTTTTTTTTGTTTTAGAACTGAATTTTTAAGTAAATTTTAGCAGTCCTACAGCGTGGAGCCATACAGAAATTAGAATACTCTAAACTGTGCAATACAATTAATATTTCCAAGTTAGAAAGGAGAGCAAAGATATTTCTGATGGACAGAGTGGTGACCTGCAGAGGAAGGGTAATAATATGCAAAGCATGGGAAATAGGATTGCTTCACTTTCAGCAGTATAATGCCTTGGTTAGCCCCACTGCCTGGCCTCATGTTTAACATGTTGCACTTTTTCCAAGTAACAGTGGAATGGTGGCCAAGATTTTGAATCTGAGGCCCTGTAAGTGCAGCTGGAGTTGAGAATGTTCTGATGTTCACAGCTTATTCCAGTGAAGTATTTTCAGTTGAGATTATAACAGTTGTTATTTGTTTATATTTAAATTCCTTTCCTCAAATGTATTATAACCATTATTTAAGGGGACCTAAATGTTAAACTCTACAACTTCTGTAGACATGAAACTATCTGATTTTTTTCATTTCACTTTTGAATTATTTGAAGTGGCTTTATTTGCCAGCATCCATCTGATTGTGTTGTTCACGTGCTAGCCATGAGGGTACAGTAGAAAGTGATATGGTTGCTGTCCTTGTGGAGGACAGGCTCAGAATTAAAATGTTTGGGAATACAATATGTTTTACTAAGGGTATGTGAAACAAATTCAGTCTTAGCTGAATGCTGTGGTCGATGGAGTTCAGTCCTAAAAAACAATGAAGTAGTTTCTTCCCTCTGGTCTTCTCAAAACTTCTTATAAGGTCATTATTGCTCTTTATTTTTAGTGAGTTCATTTCCCACTTTTTTATTTTTTTTTCTCCTTTCATGTGAATGCAGTCTTGCCATGTAAATGCTGGTAGAAATAAGAAAGCTGGTCTTCAGAAAATTTACCTGTTAAGTTTTATTCTGCGACAGGTGCAGAAAGTCAGTCTGTCACCTGAGGCAAAAAACTTAAGAGGAATGAAAGGATGTCTCTGTTTCAGCATTTTGGTGTAGATCAGAGTGTGCTGTTCTTCAAAAGTGAATATTGTCACTATCCTGTTACAGAGGATTATATTATTATTAGGATAATAATAATTAATAGGATTATATTGTTGGCTCCTGTTACAGAGGGAAGTTGGGGCATGGGAGTTATGTTCCTTTCAGAAGGAATTAAATCAAAATGTGTGTTTCAGGAGAAACTCTTATGTGTTCCAGCAACTTGTGGGCATTCAAAGTAAGGTAGCAGACTAGTTCTAGTTTAAAATGGCTCTACCAAAATCATATCCTGTGTGGGTATTGCATTCTTGGCACCAAGCATTTTATTCTACAGAACTACTCCAGGTATACCCTAATTCTTAGAAGTGGAGACATAACATGGACTAAGATGGCATGTAACTGTGAAAGGAGAAACAAGGTGGCAGTACAAGCTTTCTTCAGCACATCTAGGTTTTTGACTTCTGAATAAAACACATAGTCAATGTGGTAATTGTATATATATTTTTTAAATGACTCTGTTCTGGCAAAAATATTTGTTATTGAAATCTGCATCGTGGTCTCCTCATAGTCTCTAACAGGAACTACTTTGTTGTGCTAAATTTGGACTGGGGAAAAATTACAAGTTAAAATTCTAAGCAATTGGAGAGATCCTTGGCACGTGCCCAGTTGGACAGTGTTCATATGTTGTGTTAGCCCAGCTCAGTCCCCAGCCTTAAAGCAGAGAGGTGGTTGCTGAGTCTGGGACAACTTGCACATGTAGGAGATCATAAATATCTTGGCCAAGTGCCACGCACCTCTCTCTTTTTACAGAAGGAAAACTAACGCATTACTGGAGAGGCAAATTCTGCTACGTTTTGCTATTGTTCACCAACAAAGGAAAAACAAGGGATTGACTTTAAAAGTTGCAACCAAAAGTGAATAGACTTTGATGTGCCTGGGTACGTTGCTTTTAGCAATCTTGTATACTAGTCGAGTGGTTCCAGTCATGTGTTAATTGCACTTTCATCCAAATTGTAGCTGGCCAATTATTGCCGTCTGCAGTTGTGACTAAATATTAATGACCCTTGATTCTGAGTCTGGGGCTGATCTACTGGACCTGTTTTCCTGCAGATAATACCCTAGAGCAGAGATGGCTCCAATCTGTCATTTATGGAAAATGAAAAGAAAATTTTGCCAAGCAGGGAAGGAGATGTTGAGACTGAACTGATATTAAGCTCCCTTTCCAACAGGAAAAAGAAGGCTCTGAACCAGGGAAGACTCTCTTCTAGTGTTGAGGGAAGCTAGAAGTAGCAGGACAGTTGTAGCCACTTGACCAAACACGGCTTTTCAAGATTTAGTCATAGGAAATGTTTGTTATTCCTGACAATTTTGTCTGAACTTGAAGTCAGCTCTGACTCAGCACAAATCTCTGTGCTTCATGGTTTGAAAAAAATGTGGGAGGCAGAAGGAGCGAATAAGAGAAGGAAAAGGGTTCTTTGAAAGGGAGAAGTACCTTTGCTGTAGCACTTGTGCAAACTTGATAATAATTGCCTTTATATGGCTGAACTAGTTGTGAGAAAGTAATGAGGGAAGGGCTGTTTTAAACCATTCCCCTCCTTTTTACTTAAAAAGCAGTACCAATTCTGTGCCCTTATCTTTGTAGGGCCATTACAGAATGGGATTACTTGTCACTTGGAATTATGCAGGACTATCCAAATTTGGCTGACAGTGGTCAGCATTTCAAAGGCATGAAGTTAACACACATTGGAATTTATCAGTGAGATTATCACAAGTCAGACAAATAGCTCATGGAGCAGGGGATGAAATACTGGGGGGACTGAGGGGAATGGGCAGAGAAAAGACAAGGACAGCACTTTTCTGGACATAAAAGTCATCCATATATGAGACTTTCACATTTATCCTTGGGCTTTGAAAAGAGTCATCCTTGTTTTAATATCAAAATAGTAATGTACTTTTTTATTTGTAATCAATTACCAGGCTTCCTAAGAACTGTCTGTTCTTGGCCTGGGCATGCTGATTTTGGTGTATGTTTGGGCAAGGAATTAATCCTATACAAACTGACCATTCATCTATAACAAGCAAGACCATCTCCAAAGTCTTAGGGAAGTAAGGTTATCTTACAAAGTGTTCATTTTCTTGTCAATATTTTATTTCTTCATGTAGTGTAGATACTCTGGAAAGGAGGAAAAACAGGAATACTGATTGTGTTTTTTTCCTGAGAGACAGAATCATTCTCATTTGTCTCAGCTTGAGATTTGAACTCTTAAATCTAAATGTTGTCATTTTAAGACTACAGAAAGATAAGACAGAGATCAGAAGTCATTGGTTTTCATACAATGCATTTTGCAAAATTACACTGCTATGTCCAGGCTGAGAGCCCTTCACTTTGTAGGAGGAATCTAGTACTGCTCTTAGTCCCATGGGATACGTGAACAAAATCAGTTTGATTGTGGGGGGAGGGGGAGAGTGGTTTAGTTTTGTTTGTTTTTAAGAGTTTTATGTTGCCTTCTGATGAAGTACCGTATGTTGAAATAGTCCAGCTTTAGGTCTTCAACCATCTCCTCGCAGCACTGCTCTTTTCCACCGGTTATAACTAGGCTTCTGAAAGATAAATGCTTTGTTTAGGTGTCGCTAGTGAGGAGTGGTTATATCACTTCCTTAAGTTTCTTAGTTGACATTTTGTTCTGACAGTATCAAATAGAAAGGAAAGGACCTCTCTCTTCCATTGCCACCATTTTTTAATGTAATGTATGAAAAGAGAATTACAGTTGTGGGAGTTTAATTAGTTGAATCTATTGAATGCCACTATTGTTGTCAATAAGTGGACTGTAATATTACATGCATTTACAAGTGGACTGTAATATTACATGCATTTACCTGTAATATCTATCCTTGTGAAACTGAACTTCTTTATTATAATTTTTATTGTGTCAAGTTTTTTGTCTGACAGATCTTGATAAAGGCTCTACATGCATTGTTTGGGGAAAGGTTCTGTTTGGGGCTCCATTAATAATGGATATCATCCATCTGTCTCTCAAAAATGAATTTTCATGATCTCATTGTTTTGAATGTTATGGCTAAAGCTCACAGTTGTCATATGTAGGAAGAAGAATTTGCCTTAGTAGATTAGACCATTGGTCCATGAAATCAGGAATCCTGCCTTCACTGGCAGCCAGTTCATTGCTCTACATATTAAGGACACTATTCTGATCACTCAGGATACAGAATTTTCTCTAATTTAAATGAAAAAGCAGCATGATAGGACTCTTTCATTTCCCTCCAGGATATTAGGGCACATTCATGGAAACGCATCAGGGACAATACCACATGCAGTGCATATCCTAAAAGGGGAAGGAGAATCTGTAGAAGAGGAGTAGTGAGCAGTACAGACAGTCATGTTGTACGGATGTTTTTCTCCATATTTCTTTGAAATCTTTTAGTAATTGCATAAGTAGCAGAAGCCCTTGGGCAGCTTTAACTTTCGTGGCAGCAGTTCAGCAGTAGAACAGCCTGTGCGTTAGTGACCTTGGCAGGATTACATAAACTGTATTTTCACCTGAGAAAAATGTTCTTCAACAGTTTTTTTCTTTTGCTTTAGGCATAAGTAGTGTTTTCTCCAATGTCACATTGGCGTGCTCAATTTGAATTTCTGCAATGATGATCATGAGGAAATTTCTCTGTTCTGTATCAATTCTAGGCGTGCCATGCTCTGCTTTTTGTATTTTTGAAGGGCTGACGTAGGGTGCCTTGTGCTGCTCTCTCTCTTCTCTCATTTTGGATGACATCACTTGGAAAGTTTTGCAAAAGTCACTTCATATTCTCAAACTTTGACTCTGCTGAAGTCAACAAAACCTTTATCATTTGCTTTTGCAGGGTTAAGTTAGGAAACTGGGAATTTTATCCCCTAAAGCAGGTTATTTCTGATGGTTTTAATGAAGAATCATCATCTAGCAAAACAGGACCTGATAGATATCTCCAGAATTTTTAAACCTAATCTTTACCTGGAAGCTGCAGATATCTTGCTGTTTCTGGCTGGTAGCCGGTGCGATAGGTAGCTCTGTGGGAGTTTTGTGAGGTGAAAGTTTGACAGACACTTTCCTCTTATTGTCTTAACTTGCATGTAATGATGAAAAAATAATGTCACAAAATATCAGTGGAAAGTATGTTATACACGTGGCATATTCCCCAAAGGGAAACTT
Organism: Margarornis squamiger; assembly: GCA_035222235.1. Taxonomy (NCBI): domain Eukaryota; kingdom Metazoa; phylum Chordata; class Aves; order Passeriformes; family Furnariidae; genus Margarornis; species Margarornis squamiger. The sequence goes on along the minus strand of JAWWTY010000001.1, from coordinate 10,290,460 downwards.
TTTGGATTTGAAAACTCTTCAAGTAGAGACCCTAAAGGATACGGTGTGACTTGTATAAATAAGTACATGACACCAGCAGAGAATTACAAAGGTCAAAAAAAGCTGCCAGAGAAATAGTCAAATTGAAAAGTATGTGTAACTTAGACATTTTCATGTATGTGTGATCTAAATATTAATTTCAAATAAAGGAATGTTGCAAGAGGAAGGATGTTCCATGTTTGAATTTTGAACATGGGCGGGTTTTTTTGTTTCTTGCTATCCTAGTAAAATGGCAATAATAATATTTTTTTAGATTTGAGAAATATTTTGTAAGTAAGGATTATGACTGTGTCCAGCACTAGGGTCTCAGGGCCTGTGTATGTACTTTGTTTAATAGATAGGTCACACAAATTAAATGGCACTGAATTTATCAGAAATGCTCCTGTTTCTGAATGGTTTGTTTTGTGCTGTTGTTGGCTGTTCCTTTCCATTTATCTGTTTCATTTGAAGAACATTTTTAAACACAGCCAGAACTCTGTGATTATTTCTCCTTTTTCATAGATTTAGTACATCAGTAACATTATCCCAAACCTCTACTTGAGAACTTAGGAAAAGATGTTAGAAAAGAGAGAGATAATGCTCCTGTAAAGAATGATTTAAATACAGTCTTCCTCTTCCTCCCTTCATTGGACTCAAAAAGTAGGTTTCTTGGATTAGGACATCAACTGATGTATATCATCATGTTTTACTTGCACTGATGGCAGGAAAGAGAATTTACCATGGCAGATGATCTTGCTTCTGAAATCTCTACAGAGATAACCTTCCACATGTCATCCCTGTGTCTCGTGATCTATACCTTGTCTGTCTGGATTTTTTGCCAAGTTGTAGTGAGTTGGTTAAAGTGGACTAGTTAAAAAAAACCCCTAAAACAACAGTGAAATAAACGATGAAAAAAAGGCATTATATACAAAGGCTAGTTGTCTTTGGAAGCATGGAAATGATTTTCAACATTGACATTCACAGCGTGATGATTTGGTCATTAGTGCCCAAAGGCTTCAGAAAGATACACAGCAGTGTAATATAAATTCAAATAGAAAACACCAGTGCTTTATCAAATAACATCAGATCTCAGATTGATGGAGTTTTCAATAGCAAATACATCCTTCTGTGGAACATTTGTGTATGCATCTGAATTATCAAAATGAGAGCTTGACTTGCTTTGAATCAGAGGCTACATTGGGCCCTGAGACAGCACAGGCTTTTCTGTGTGGGACTGTGCTAGGAAATAAAAGTGCAATGTGATATCCCCATACCTGGAACTCCAGCTTGTTGCCTTGGTGCAGCAAACTGGCTTGGCGTTGAGAACTACATCTACTCCATGATCATTATTCAGTTGACTAGGTAACCTGAAGTTCTTCTTTACGGTTGGTTTTGAGATATGAACATGGTCTAAAGAAAATAAAAATAGTGGAACTTATTTTAAAATGAGAATTTGAAAAACAAAAAAAAGAAGAGGACTGGTAATGCTATTGTTTCCTTTCAAATATTGTATTCTTTCGTCCTCAACTTACTTTTTGCAGCCCTCTGTAGCGCTGTTGTTTCTGATGGCTCTTATTGTAGTTTACTCCAGAGAAAGCAGGAGCAGGGTTTTATGTCATCGAGTAGAAGCTGTCCTCTGTTTGCCTAGTGTTGCTTAGCTGGGCAGTGACTTGGTTTCCTCAACCGCTTTGTGCCGCGCAGTTTGCAGTGGGCAGCACGCGATGCCCTGCCCGGGGAGGAGGAGCGGCCAGGGCAGGGACACTCTGAGGATGGGTCACTGTCGCTCAGCGTCAAACACGCCGTCACACCAGGCCCTGCTGGCAGAAGTGACAGGTGGATGGCCCCAGGGGCTCCGTCAGGAGCAGCCCGCCAATCACTGCTCAGGGGTGATCACTCAGTGCTGCAAAACCCAACCAAATGATTAAATAAACATCCTTTTCCCCCATTGTCCTTGGCCGGCCGGTAATTAAATACACTTGTAATGTATGGAAATATATATTTAATAAAGAGACTGTGAAGTTACCATACCTAGGTGGGCCAAATGTGTAAATTAGGTAGTAGGCAATTTCAGTTTGTGGTATCTTGCCTTAGGGAGTGTCTTTTAATGACTTGATGTGATGCCTTTTACAGTTTATCGTTGATGACATTTTGAGGACACACACAGTTCGTAGAACAAAGAACAATAAAACTAGGGTACTCTCCTGAATGTGGTTTATATGCCCTCCAAGTTCTAGCAAACAGAAGTAAAGGGCTACTGTATATTATTTTCCCTGAAGGTAGGAAAAAAAATGCCTTTATTGAGGAGAAGAATGTTAGCTGTGTGACAATAAAGTGGTAGTAACCTAACGCAAGTTCATTTTAATAACTAAAATTTTGTTACTGGTATTATTTATTTTCCTTTTTTAAAATTTTATTCCTATGTATAGGTTATGTTTTATATTTTTGGTCTTTAAAGTATCTTAGTGTTTCCAAATTACCTGTCTCATATATATATATATATAAAAAGATATAAAAAAATATGTTTACTTATGTATCAGAAAACTGCAGTGTCACTTATGCAGTGGTCCTAACTTGGAGCTCCAGTTAGTCCTAGATTCACTCAACCCCTAGGTTAGTGAATGCTTGGAGAGTACAGATAAATGAACTTGGCATATTTGCTTGTTCAAGGAACGAGAATCCCACGTGCTTTGGAGGGGTGCTGTGTAATTCTCAGCTAGTCTGCATTTCCTCAGGCCTTGGTACTCAGTGTCATTTTTTGTCCCTGTCTTTGAAAAGGAAAGCTTTTTTTATTGTCTCTGTAACGAAGAAAGGGTAATACAGCTGAAATATATATGTGTGTGTGTATACAAGTACATATGATTTTCTAGACATGAATCTTCACAGGATAATATATTTATTTTAAATTATCTGTAGATACAGTTTTAAGATGAGTACAGCAAACATTGACAGATATTAAGTAAATGAACTGTAATCAAATTTGAGTCATATCACACCTGCTACATTGTGTGATATGTTCAAAGATTATTTGGATAGTCCTGATCTTTTTAAAGTCTTTTGTATTGTGTTACTTTACATACAACTTCAGAGTTGCCTCCCACTGGTGTTTCAATTATAGTACACTTGCCAGTATCTTTCCCAAAGAATTTTCGCATTCTTTGTGATGTGTAGAAAAGAAGAATGAAACCTAAATTGTCCTTCTGGTCTTGGTGTGATCAGGAACTGATGGTGGCAGTAGGCAATTATTGGAGGAGTATTTTCCAGCTTTGTCTGACTCCATCACAGCAGTGATGCTTAATCACCAGAACTGAGATTAATGTAGAATCCGTTCAATACAGTCATTGACTGCTTGGCCAAAATCTATTTGTGTTAATAAAGATTACAAATAGATATCAAAATGTACCGCTGGTAACCTTCACTGTTGCTAGGTATGTGTTGTTTTTAATTAGACAGGTGTAAATATTCTGCTGTCCTAAACATGAGTATGTGGTCTGAAATGAAAATATATTTTAAAAAAAAAATAAAAATCCCTTAAGTCATTAAGTAATTTAAAGAAAAAAAGTGTACTCATCCTAGTAATACTATTTTCTTTCAGATTTTGTAATCTACTTTAGCCAAAGCCAATGGCTTACTGAATCAGTCACAGTAAGCTTTCTCCTTGGAATTATGTTCTCCATAATGGTTTCACAAATCCTGGTACTCTACTACACTTGTTTTCCCAACTACATAGGTGATGACTTACTTACTTAGGACTGACATGGCAAACCGAGTATTGCATCGCAAATTTTGTTTAATTATCCTTACCGTAATTGTTAGTAGTTAATACTTTGTCTTGTGTAGTCTGTACATTTGGCTGCAGCCCCTGGTAATGTTCAGTGTCACGACAGGGTTTCAGTAGCTGACAGCTGCCACGGGGTTTATGCTCTTCTTTAGGAGCTGCTCTTGGCTCAACTGTGCCGTGCAACTCTCAAAGAAAAATGGAGCAGCCACTGCAGAGGAGACATTACTTTCTTCTTTAACCTTAGTGAAGTTGTTAAACCAGAAAACTTTGCCAAAACAGTGGAGTCTATCAGTGGACATACTGACCACATTTCTGTGCCAAGAGTTTCTGTCTTTCCTTAAGTCTGATCTTTTGGAAACAGCTTTGTTGCAGAGTAACAGCCTGTGGCAGTGAGGAAGGGAGCTGGGATTTCAGTTAGATACAGAATGTAAAAACACATAATAAATGTGCGATATCTCAAATGCTTTAATGAGGAGCTGGTTGTGAAGGGTGTTAGCATAGTCTCCATATCATAACTGAATGTAGAATAAAAGGTTTAAAAGAAATAGACACATAGTTTAATTTGCTTATGAAACCCATAAATGTATGATGAAGGACTGTGTTGTGTCAGCTGCATTTCCAGATCTCCAAGCTTTGTAAGAGGGTATGAATTTTCTCTTTGGAAGATAGGGTCCTGCATCAAACACCTTTTTCAGTGTCAGTCAAAAGTGGTATTTTGGTGTGGTTTATTAGTTTATTACTCCACTTTTGGTTAAGATAGCAGGATGACAGGATCTCAAAATATTAATTGAACTAAGTTTTGCTGGTTCCCTCCACAAGCACGTTTGCTGATCCTTGTGGTCTCAGCTCTATGTTCTAGAAGATCCAGTGACTTTTGTATTTCCTCTCTTTTCTCCACTTTTTCCCTGCATGATAATTTTTCATTTTAGCTTTTTTTTTTTTTCATCCATGCCTCAGTTTGTCCTCTTAGTGTAATTTCTCTTGTTCCTGATAATATTTTTAGTCATGGAAAATGCATAGGTAGGCACATTACCATGGACTGACCTAGGAATTTCAGTTGAGTAAAATAGAAAAGCTGGCCAGTCACAGGCTAGCAAAAGGACTGTTCGAAAAATTAAAGGCTTGAGTGTATAAGGTACAGAAAGTGAGAAGTGAGATGAATATAATGAACTAGAAACCTCAGTTGAGCCTTTTTTCTGTTCTATCCCTGTACCTGGCATAGCACTTTGGGGTACCACAGCTATCAATTATTGTATCACTGGCACACCTGATAATTTTGTCCCCACCAACAGCTCAGTTCCTGTGCATAATCCAGTATCAGCAAGGCAGTGTGATGTGGTGATGGACAAGCTGTTGTTCTCTCTGAAGGCTTTAAATTTACTTAACAAATAATATTCCTTCCCCTGCAAAGTTAAGGGTGGAAAAGGGTAAGAGGAATAATGTCTAGCTGCATATGCCCAAGACAAGGATTTTTCCTCTTTCACAGATCGAGTTTAGTCTAGTGGCTGTTTTCTAACCAGCAAAGGCTGGCTGAGCTGTAGCCTTGGAGTGTACATGCCAACAAATCAAATGGTTTGCATTATGTAATAAATCTATAGGTATTTGCTGAAATCTAATTCCACTGTCCTTGAAATGCTCCACTGAACTTTTAAGATTTTAATAACCTCTCATTATTAGGAATATTAATGTCCCAGTTTAGAAGGCGGAATGTGGAGGGTTAATTTCTATCCAGGTCAAAGATCAAGGGTTCAGGCAACTGTCATGAGAATATGAAAGAGAACAGTAGAGACCTCCAAATGACCCCCCTTTAAAGCAGATAAACTTGCAAAAATGTTTAAGACAGTAATTTTCTGTCAAAAAATAAAAACTATAATGTAATTTCTGCATGGGAAAAAATGACAGCACCACTGGTTTCTCGGTGCATCTCTCTCTGCTACTTAATCCTCACTGAGTTATGATACAGCTTATCAGAGAAATGGATGTACAAATGCAGTGTTCTTTGGCAATGAATGCCCTTTATTGTACTTTAAATGTGCACACAATGGCCAGCAAGCTGGTGGTTTCATATATCTTCTTGTGCTCAGGAAAGCAGCCACAGTTTTCTGAGTATCTTGGCTGTGATAGGCAGAATAATTTCCATAACAAACAGTTCCAGTGTCAGGTACATGACTCAAGGGAAGCTAAAGCTTCACCACTGGCTTCAGCTGAGCTATGTCATTTTATACAAGCCAAGGTACTGGCCTGTGGCCACCAAAAAAATCAAAACTCCACAAAATATGGTGCTTTTTCATGTATTTGTGACCATTGTGGAAAGAGAGAGGGAAAAGTACTGCTGAAGGATTGTAGGGAATTCTTTTTAGCGTCTCACAGGACTTCACAGAAAGAATAGTTAGAATTATTACTCAAACCATGGAAGACGCAGAACAGTAAATGTTAAGACTTTTTGAGGGAAATAAGTGTTTTCTTATTAAAGTGTTGGGGTTTTTTGTTATTATGCAACAATAGTGTTTTCCATTTTACATCATTGTTGTATTGTGTTTTTCTGTTTCTCAAAAAAGTGGAAAGTTAGGAAAGCATGTTTTGTTTGGGATTTTTTTTGCTTGTTTATTTCATTTTTATGAAAAGATAGTTTATTAAAACTGGGGTTTTTTAGCACCAACATGTCATTATAGTAATTCTTCGCTTTTTATAAAACACTTGAGTATATGTATTGATGAATTGTGACATGCATGCATTAGAATAGGACAGAAAAGTCCACAATCAATATAACAAATAGAGTATAATATTTCTCCATCTCTACTTCAGTACTGTCCCTGAATTGTGAGATCACTGAAGGAAATTCTCTTTTCCTGACAATTCCAGAGGAGGCTGACCTGTCAGCTTCAAGGTTGTAGGTTCATATTTGGCTCATTATTAGGCATGAAAGAGCAAAGTGCATTTCACTTAATAATGCCTTTTAGTTCTGTTGTCCATGATAGTAAAGACTGAACTGACCACAAACACAACAATATGAATACAAGGACTCTGCCTTGATTTTCCCAATTAAATGAATTGGCCACTATATCTGTGTGACACATCTGAAGAGGTTACTGCACATCTCAGCTTGGAGGCCTCTGGGTAGGCTGAGTGTTTGAAATAGAGAGGCTGGAAAGGACCTAAAACACTCTCATGTAAGAGGAATCTTCAAGAAGTGAAGTAACCCTTTATCACAGGGGCTGTTTTAAGGTCCATCTTTAATGCAGAATAAACTCAGATTGTCTGTTCATCTCACTTTCCAGTATTGAAATACTTGTTCCTCCAGTCTTGTGAATAATTTTTCACTTGTGTGAATCAATAATAAAGGTTTGTTTAATGCCGATTTTGATATCTTTTAAAAAGCACTTACTGTAGGGAGAATGACAACGCAGCAGGTCCTTTCCCTTTCATAGACTAGGCGTGACTCTGGCAAAGTCAGCTTTTTGATAAATGCCAAAGCTCATTCAAAATTCAGGGTTTCTGTGCCAGTTCTATCATATAAAATGGCTTTTTTAACATGTTGATTTAAAAGAGGAAATATAATTGGACAAGTAGATTTGTCCAAGAGCAGGTACCATCTTGGAAGAGATCACAATCCAAGTATGGGAATGGGTGTAGTCACTGTAGCCTTCTAGCAGCCCACCAAATCAGTGTCCTTTGTGTCCTTTCCACACTCGATATGGTACTAAAATATTTACGGATGCCTAGAAAAGGGTGACTTAGAGATGATATTTGTTGCTTGGGCTCATTATACCATATCTAAGAAGTGTGTGCCAGTATAGATTCTTCGTTTGATTGCAGCTGAGTGCACATGACCTAGTGGTCATGTATACTTGCGTGATGCCAGTGATCTAGTGGTCATTGCCGTATTTTTATGGCAATGTCACCCTTTATTTTCTCTACTGAGGAGCTGGTTCTTCTAGATTGTACCACTGTGGCTATACTTTATAACAGAGAACAGCTTTCCTTTTCGTGGCTGTACATCATGAATAACAGCTTTATTTGGTGCCAAATGAGATGCCCTGATTTGTGAGCTTTCCATAAACATATCTGAATTGTTCAATTTCCTTCTCATTGCATAATTTCCATCTTGGCCTTCTGCCTGCTGATACTCAGATAAAGAGTCAATTCAAGTCATTTACAAAAATGCTGTGAAACTGTTTGAATGTAGCCTGCTATCAAGCATAACAGGATTGTTTGATTTTTGTTTCTGTGTAATGTAAGGACCATTCAACATTTTCTTTGAACAGCTACTTTAACAACAAACTTGCTGTAATAAATGGTAGCAGGGAAAAAACAGAGCATTAGCAGGTACCTGCTCAAAGGAATATATTCCATGTTCATGGCAGAGTGTAACACTGATTGTTATTTATAGGTTTGTTTTAATGCATTTTTTTGTTTGAGAAAAGGAGCAAAATAGCTTACTGTTTTCTTTTTTCTTCCTTTTCTTTCATGTCCTTTCAACATGGTGATGGATTCCTAACGTGGATATCTGAACTGCTGTGCAAATGGCTTGGCTTTGATATAACTTCAATAGGTAAGTGAATAATCCCAAATTGCTTCAGTACTTTTGCTGAAAAATATTTATTTAAAAATATAGAATGTAAAAGAATTTAAATTAATTTCCAAAGCAGATATGAAAAACATGTATTGAGTCCAGGAAACAGCAAACTGGGTTGATAAAGGCAGAATGAGCCTTATCCTTCCTTTTCCCAAGGGAAAATGGATCTTGCCATATTTTGGCCTTAGTATTTGGATAAATTTAGCCTTTCTTCAACTAATTGCATTATAGAATTAATTTAATCTTCATGGTTAAACCTGAAGAAAGAGCTACAATGAAAAAGGAAGTTTTTGGCTTTGAGAATATATTCCATACTCAGGGAATTTGATGAAGAATGTTAAGAGAAAAAACTCTGTCATCAGCCTCTAAATTACTGAAGTTTTTCAATATCAATAGTGTTTATATATATTGAGGTGAGAAGTTCTTGATGATGAAGATGATTGGGAAAAGGCAACAAAGCAAGAGACAGAGATATGAAAAACTCTTTTCTGAAATCACATCTATCCAGTGGGGAAGTATCCATTGGATACCACAGTTACAGTGTCTACTGACTATTTCTTTATAGTAGTAAATATGACAATACAGGTAACAGCAAATTGGTCTTCCTGAGGATGCAGACACTTACTAAGATTAGTCCATGTCAAGACAGTTCTTGAGATTGTCTTTTCAACACCTATAGTGGAATGATGAGAATATATATATTAAAAATAACAATGTTGAACTTCTTGCCACAACCAGCCAATGGAAGGCTTTAAATTATGGCAATCAGTGTTGTATCATCTACCATTCTGGCAAAGTTTATTTTCTGAAATATGGGCTTTCTGTCTATTTGCGTAGTTTTATTTTGGCTCTTGTCAAGGCAGGAAAAGAGTGCTGGGGCTATCTGTCCATTTCAGCTGGCATTTGAGTTTGCATGAGCATCCTCACCCTCAAGCCCAGGCTCTATCCTGGCCTTGCCATCTCATGGCATCTGACTGTGCCCTGGCAAGAAGGATCAGGAGAGGTCCCTGACAGGCACGGGAAGGGTGACCTGCCAGAAGAGCGTGTGCATGCTTAGTAACAACTGAGTTCACCTGATTGTTAAAACTCTGTTTCTTTGATGTTTCTGTGCTATTACTGCCACTTCATTGCCGAGATCAAAAATTAATGATTAAAATTCAAATACAAGAACAACAGCTCAGGTGGTTCACTTGTCTGTGTATTCCCCAAACATGGATGTGTCCCAACGATGGCAGTTACAGCAACGTGACTCTGGGCAGCATCTCTGCAGCTGCACACAAACAGCTGCAATACACATGTTGTAATAATCTATAGAATTTTTTAGTCTATGATAAGGAGGAAGATGAGAAAACTGAGCAATCCTCCTATTGAAATTATGGTCTCAAAAACATCAGTATTTGTTGTTGTTGCCAAGAGCAAAATTTGGCCTGTGATGTTGCAGGGTCTCTCAGTTAGCACACTTAAAGTGTAATATTTGCTTTGGCTGTTTCACTAGGTAGCCAGCATTTGGCAGAACAGATATGTCATTTTGCATTATTGATATAGACATTTATGAGAGATGTTAGGAAGGAAAGGATATACTGGACGATACTGTGACAGGAAGAGCCAAGAAACTATGGAAAACCTGCTAGCTGTTAAACGGGTGATTATTTTGCTGGTTTATACTAGTCTGCTGTACAACTTCTTTCTGTGTATTTGATATATATAGACAGGAAGAAGAGTCGAGTGTATTGTGCTTGCACAGGTACAGTGCAATTACTCCACGTTTTTTTTCCTCAAAACCCCTGTACTTCACACTGGAGTTGCAGGGTTCACCAGGGAAAGAACAGCTGGCTTCTTTATTAGATTTTATGTCGTACATAAGGAGACCATGTTTTCCATTGTCAGAGTGTAAAAGAAAATGAAAGCTCTGGGCATCATTAAAATCTTGGAAGTGTAATATGTGTCAGTTCCATTCCCACAACACCTGGATCAAAAGCTTAGTGTGAGACCATTAGCAAACAAAATCAGACTGTTTTCCACACTTCAGATTTTTTACATTAAGTTTCCAGTAACTTTTTATTTAAACAATGCTCAGCAATATTGTCTGGGGTGTTGTACTTCTGGAGGGTACTGAGAAAGGAAAGTAGGCAACTGTAGAAAACATCTCTTTTATGCATTTTGAATATCTTTTCTTCTACACGCTGTGTATTAATGCTTGCAAAAAATTGAATTAGAAAAATCCCAGAAGCTTATAGAGAGATGTCTCTGGGTTTGCTGTTTAGCATTTTTGTATTTTTACATTTTCTATAATGCAGTGTGTGTTACAGGCCTTGAGTTGCACAGTTCCACCCTTACAACAAGGTTTGCTGAACCATGTGGGTCAATAAAAAGAGAGAGAGAGAAAGAGAATTAATGTGGTCTTCTTTTGAGTCTAGTAGTTCTTAAAGACTACACTTAGCAGGTTTTGAGCGAGATGATGATATAAGTTGTTATGACAACATGTGGTATTATGAATATTTCAGGAGAAATCAGTGACTTCCATCAGTGTTCAAAATGCTCAGTGAGTGTATTTTAAATAATGTAGTTTCCAAAATTGTCCACAATTCCTATTAACACAACAAATTAGCCATGGGACTAGACTAACTGTTGGGAAGAATAAGAAAGTATTATCATCTTTCTAGCTCTTGGAATCATATTTAAGACCTGCGGTGTTTTTGCATGAAAATGTAGGATTGCAAAGAATGATTAGGCAAGAAAAAATGAGGTTGTACTTTAGAAGCGTGCATAACAGAGGACTGAAATATGTAATTGGTTCAATAGGGAAGTTGCAGTGCAACAGACACTGTAAGAAAAACTATTATTTGTTCATTTTGGAGATTGGAGGCATCATTCTGAGAATATAATAAATAAAAGAGAGCGTGAAAATTGGAAAAAAAATAGAATTCATATATTATGCAGGGTTCAAATAGACTATTCTTCCAAAGTCACAAGAGGACTGTTTCTCTTAGTCTTGGAAAATTGGTTAAACAGTCAGGGACTGCAAGTCAGAAAAGCTGTTAGGACTAATCATGTTTGGAGAGAATTTGTGGAGCCAGTTGAAGCCTACTGAAGTAAGCTTGGGAAGTGCTAAAGTGTTTGATATTTATTGACATGAGTCTTTTCAAGCAAACGTTTTTAACTTCTGTATTCCTCATGTTTCCTTCCATTCAGTATACAACACAAATTAAAGGATTTATTATTACTCGAACTACTACCTCAAGCCAGAGTAGTCTGACAGTTTCCATCTTTCTCTTCATAGTACATTGTAGCTCTTGTCATGACTCAGCAGTTCAATCCCGTAACAACTTTGTAGCTGGAGCAGAGCTTATAAGCTGATAGTATTCATGTGCTGCTTTTTCATTCCAGTGTCATTAAACTTCAGATGAGCTGCCATTTCTTTCTGATTATTTCCCTTCTTTCCAGTGGCTTCAAGTTCTACTGGATGTGATCTTATATGCTGGCATTTCTGTAATTCACTGCTTTTATTATAGATGTGTGTATATACGTATAGATGTGTGTGTGTGCACATATATGCTTGCTTTAGTTGCAAACTGTATTTTACTTTACATCAGGAATGCGTTGCTGAGAGACATTGAAACATTAAGAATTGCGTAGCATTGAATACCAAGAGATCACCTGTTGTTTTTACCTTACATCTGAGTTCTCTCTCTCTTCCTTTCTGCATACATTATTTTATTTTGTCTTCCAAATAGCATTTTAGATAGGTTACTCCCAAATAGTCTGGCTGCTTGCTGCTTGCTACCTGCAGTCTTAATAAATAATTTATGAGATACCAAAATAGTTATGAGTAAATGCATTGAAACCCATTTGGCTTCCTGCAGCAGTCTTAAATGGTGTTTCTTTCCAGAGGCACATATGATTAATACCATGAAAACTTAGTGAGGAACATGTAATTGTACCCTTGAATGATAAGCATCAGATTTTTAAAAGTTTGAGCAATGTCGTAACTTGTGAAGAACGTTTCCTGTCCTCAGGTGAGAAGTCATGATATTGAGACTGAGTGCTTAAAATGAGGGATTTCACCGGGATCAGTACTTTAAATACTTTATTCTTACCTGGAAAGAACAATAGTAAAAGCAGTAATGGATGAGTTTCCAGGTTTTGATACATGTGTTTATCTGCATAAAGATAGTCTCCAACTATTTCCCTCCAGTCTTTTCTATATGCACATCTGTGTTCATCATAGGAAAGAGCTACCACAAGTGCTATATAGACTTCAATTTCTAATTACAGAAATATTGGTTTGCTGAGCTGGCATTTACAGCATTCCAACTATTCCACATACAATAACTGCCACTGACCCTCATGCCATTTCAAACACGTGACATGAGGAAGCTTACTCGGCTTCACCAGCCAGAGTGTAGCATGTGCAGTCATGGAGTCAGTGGGGAGTCACCAATGTGTTGTAAATTCACAGCCAAGTCTTCTGGGCTACAATGCCTTCATTCAGAAAAACTCTTTATCAGAAACAGGGTGGCTTTATGAATTATTTTGATCAATCTCTCCTATCAGAGTTTTCTCTGGTCCATTCCTCATTAATGGGCTATTACAACTTATATCAGCATAGCAGATCTCTGCGAGCCCCCACTATCTGCCATTATTTGTTGTGTATTTTATTGACATCCATGTTTAAACACTTAATGCTCTTCATTGTGCTCTCAGGATCAGTAACAGCAGGCCATCAACGTAAAGCAGCTCAGTGCCATTAAAATTAAGCTACTAACTTCTGTCAATGTGAAATAGACTTGAAGATGCACATGTTGCTGGTGGTGGTTTTTTATGCTCTCTGTATTGCTTTTCACTTGGTTTCTTTTGAACAGTGCATGTTTTTAAAGGCAAATTAATTAAATCTTACTAAACATAAGCTCTTATAGTGGGATTAAGTATTTGGTTAAAATTGTCGTGTGGAATGGAAGCTTGACTTTTCTGAAATATTTGCTTTAAAAAGAAATTAAATTATATTCTTTACATTAGGGAAGATGAAATTTAGGACAATATTGAAGTATCTACATAGTAAAACAATACTAAATGATGAGGGACATTAGGGTGTTTCAAAATATACAAACAGAATCTGAATTTCAGTCTATTCTATGTCTGCAGCTTTCATTTTGTTTAAAGAAAAACAAGGAATGAAAAAAAGATCTGGAAAGTTTTGACTAACTCAGGATGTGAATTTGAGAGAGAAATACCTTTGCATGTCACTTTTTGAGAACAATTATATTGTTATAGGGTGCATACATATATATGCATGTGTATGTACATATGCGTGTATAATATATGTGTGTGTGTATATATATATAGTTATTTATTTAAGAGTACTGAGAGACTTAAAGGACAAAGCCTGTTTCAAGAAGCCAGAAAACAGAAATATCAGGAAATGAGTTTGTGCCTGCTTCCTAATAAAAGATGTATGTTTTCCATACAAACCATGGGAAGTGCTGTTGACCATTGCAGCATGCACTGCATACATACCATATTTTTTTTTTTTTTTATAAAATAGGCACGTAATTAACAAATTACTGTGGCTACTTGCCTTAAAAAAAGAGCAGTAATCTGTCTGTGCTGTTTTTATAGACACTGTAGCCACCTGAAGAAGTAATTTCATTCCATTGGTGAAAGTGAGTTTGGTATGGAGTGGAACTACTGGATAGATAAGACATGCATAAGAATACCAAGACAATAGATTTAGACATAGAAACCTAAAAAAAAAACACCCCAAAAACCGTGATCACCATTGCATCAGCTTTGGGATGTTCTTCTGTTGAAGTATTAGGGAAAGAGGTGCTAATATGTTGGGGTATGTTCTTTGTTGCATTTCAAGGCATAATATAGCATGCAGAACAAAAGAGTTCTGCCTTGTTTGTGTCAGCTGTGTGCCCTCTTGTAGCCAAATTAGTTTTATTTTTTTCATTTTGTTTTATTGGCAGTTTTTCCTGCTCTGCACTGCTTAAAATATGGGGAAATCTGGGGTTTTGAACTACCTGATGTAGATCTGGTAGCTCTAGCTACTACCCTAGCACTTCTATGGACTTCTATGGAAAATGTTATTCCATGAAAGTATACATTTAATAGTTATTATTTTTCTGTATATATGTATTTTTCTGTAAATAAAATCATTAGCTTTTAGATTTTTTCCCCTTCAATGAGAACTGAACACTTCCATTAACATCATGCTTCTGTTTATAGCTCAGTATTTTTCCCATTAAAAGTTTCTTATCTTTCACCATCTATACATGTTACTGAGAATGTAATCAGTGATTTAAATGCATGATTTCATCTCACTGATTTTTTAGAAGTGGAGCTTGACATTTGCATTCAATTTGATCATACCAAATTGGGTGCATATATGTGCTCTTGCACTGATGTGATCCTGTGGCACAAATCTCTTTCAGCTCCTTCTCTGAACCTTGAAAAAAAAGAGTGATGGGGCTGATATATATAACAGTGTGTAAAGCAAATAGTTGGAGAAAGGAAGCACCATATTTTAAAAGAAGTAATAAACTGCTATGGACTAATAAGTAATAACTGAGACTTTGGCACCTTTCTTAGATGAGCAATAAAAAGAACATTCAACATGAAAAATTAAAGGTGTTATGGAGATGTTGAAAGTGATTTTCTGTTTCTTACTGAGGGATTATGAGAGAGATGAAGGATTCCAGTCTTTGAGAGCCAGAGATAGTAATTTCTCTAGCTCTATGGGACATACTGTGCTTAGGAACGAAACTGAGTCTAATAAAATCTGAGGCTGAAATATTACCTCTGGCTCCCAGAACTTTATTCCTTGTATCTTCTCAAAGGAATGCTACATTCTGGTTAACCCTTGGACTACCAGAGTTCATTAGTGCTTGACAGCGATCTGTGACATATCATCTGTGTACTTCTGTGTATGTGTGTATCTCTGCAGGATTTTTCTGAGATCAGGGATGGAGGGGGAGAATTGTTTGTCCGTAAAGTTGAACAATAATCTAATGAACAACTTGCAACACAGAAAAGTCTTGATATAAGTGTTAACCATTGTATTTTATCCCTAACATTTTGCTAATGAGACTACTAAATCATTGAAGAGTAGTACAACACTACTTACATTTACACATGTTAAAGGGTCGTATGAATGTCATGGATGGTTTGGTTGGACTTTAAAAATCATCTGGTCTCAACTCCGCAGCCATGGACAGGGACATGTACCAGATCAGGTTTCTCAAAGCCCCATCTAACCTGGTCTTGAGTACTTCCAGAGATAGGACATCCACAGCATTGCTGGGCAACCCGTTCCACGGTCTCACCACCCTTACACTGAAGGATTTCTTCCTAATACACAATTGAAATCTACCATCCTTCAGTTTAAAGCCATCCCCGTTTGTCCTATTGCTATGTGTCCTTGGAAAAAAGTCCCTCTCTAGCTTTTTTACAGGCTCCTTTCAGGTACTGGGAGGCTGTTAGAAGATGTCTCCAGAGCCTTCTCTTCTTCAGGCTGAATGACCTCGACTCTTTCAGTCTGTCTTCATAGGGGAGGAGCTCCAGCCCTCTGAGCATCTTTAGGGCCTCCTCTGAACCCACTCCAACCAGCCCACATCTTTCTTGTGCCGAGGACCCCAGAGCTGGATGCAGCACTCCAGTTTGTGTCTCACAAGAATAGAGCAGAGGGGCAGCATCCCCTCCCTCGACCTGCTGCCCATGGTGCTTTGGATGCAGCACAGGACACAGTTGGTTTCTGGGTTGCAAACACATTCCTGGGTCATGTTGAGCTTCTCATCAACTGATCCCCCAAATCCTTCTCCCCAGGGCTGGTCTCGATCCATTCTCCACCCGGCCTGCACTTGAGATTAGGGTTGCCCTGACCCAGGTGAATGACCTTGCACTTGGCCCTGTTAAACTTCATGAGGTTTGAACAGACCCACCTCTGAAGCCTGTCCAAGTCCCTCTGAATGTCATCCCTTCTCTTCAGCATGTTGTCTGCACCACACAGCTTGTTTTTGTCAAACTTGCTGAGGGTGCATTCCATTCCACTGCTCATGGCAGACAATAGTACACCAGTTGTGATTTTTCTTTGTGTACCCAAACTGTTGCCAGTAGGTACGCACAAATTTCAGCCTCCCATGTTGATAGAAAAGCAGGAATCCTGCAGAGGTGACATCAAGAACAAAGAACATTAAGGCTTCAGTTTTATTTGCTAGGCATATGTTCTTCCTGGCTTTGCCTGTTTTGTGTTAAATGTTTCAAAAAGCCAGTACTGAGCTATGTAAAATGTGAAAATAATAATTTAATTTTGAGAAAAATTTAATACCTTTACCTTCAATTCATGCTATTTTTGTGTTCTGCAGTCTTTTCCCTATACTTTCAAAAATATCTTGTCCGGTTTTCTTTCTCTATTGAAATGTGCTTAGAAATAATTTGCATGAGGTTTTAGTGTTGTGCGAGGTTTTTTTAAGGTGAGTTTGCTAGGACAGTATTTACAATTAGAGGACCATCATTTATAAACACTTTAAGAGGTGTATTGGCTGTGGAATTACAGAAATGCGTTACCGACATCTCTCAAGGATTGCAGATTACACTCCTTACTTTTGGAGCATCATCCAAATCTCATTAAACTCAACTAAAGTGTGTGCTTGTAGGTCAGTTTCCCTGAGGCCAGTTGCTTAAGGCGATCTTAGCTAAGGTCACACTTGTGAGAATTGCAAAATCTCCTCAGTTAAGTGCTTCTGATTCTGTCATTGCTTCAGTGAAAGGTTTTTAGTTAAATTGGTTGTGAGTAAGTTAAGAATATAACCTGAAGCAGACAGAAATAAAAGTAGGGATGAAGTCTTTAAATCAAATACAGAGGCTTTAACCAGTTCCCGGTCTGGTTTTTTAATCATTATTGTAAGGAAGGCAGCCTTAATTTGCTTTCCTTTAGGGTACTCGGTTCCATTGCTGGAGCTGCTGCTGTAAAACAGTGGTATTCTTTGCTTGGTTTGGATACTCGGTTTTGCTTCAGATGTATTTGTCTCTGAAATGCACAAGAAAAGGACAGTGGCACCGTATAACCATTTTGCAGTCACTTTTCACAGTTGAAAATGGCCATTAACATCACAATGGCGGGAAAGGAAAGAATCAAGCTCTCCTTAACTCCTTATTTTTCAGCTCTGGATAGTGTATGTGAACAGCCTTTGTTTCTGAGCCTGTCAGTCTTAGGGTTTAGAGATGAGGAAGACAAGGTACAACATCGAGTCAATAATCCTAAACGTAGAATCCTTTTTTTTTCAGAAATTAATTTAAAATTTCCAAATGGAACAGAGCAACTTATTATTTCACTACTTCCTTCTCTCCCGGACCCGTAAACTTTGCTTTAAGGACTCTAGCTATATTTTTCTTTTCCTGTAGCCAGCTAAGTGGATATTTTTCTATCCCATGAAGGAAAGATCCTTTCTTAAAAAAAAGTAAATTTGTAGGAGTTCCTAATTAGTGGTGGTGTTCTGAGAAAAGAAGGGAAACAAATGGTGGGGAAGAAGGTCTGGTCTTACTTTTCTTCAAAGATTAGAAGTACGGCAAGATGTCTCATAGTTTCTCATAGTTCACCAAAGAAATTTATTTTAAAAGAGGTCAACGCTTTCCAAATTTTCAGTGGTGTTCTAGATAATAAATACCACATATATTTAGAAACTGACTGAATTAACAAAGATCGTTACACCTCCTTGATGTTTAAATGCAATGGAGATTTTTCTGCAGTAATTCTGTATATTTATTGTACAGTATGCAAACCATGAGTCAGGTATGGCATTTCATTGGAGTAAGTGCATAATTAAAGTGCAACGTGAATAAACCTAGAACCTCTTCTGTGGAAAAAAATAATAATCCACAGATTTGTCTTAGTTATAAGAAGAAAGAAATGACCATGGCAAATTCTCCTAATTAGACCTTTCCAATGCTCTTTTACCTTTCAAAAAAAAACCCCAGCATGTACAAACTACTGATTTATTTCTCTTCATTTTACACTTTTGTGTTATAGAAATTACTTCTGTTGCAAATAATAGTCGTGTGGGACATCATCATTATGGAATTTCATAACTTTATAACTCTGTTATGAGATTCTTAATTAGAGCTATAGTTTAATAGTATTAAGCTGCGACAGTTACTTTCTTTATTGACAGTTTTAAGAGCAAAATTGCAAGGAATTATAAAAGGTATTTTGCAAATGAATGATATCCCTCCTGCTCAGCTACACCTGGAGAAAGGGAGTTATCTGAGAGATATGTGCTTTGAGGGAGTAAGCTGCAGAAATTATAGCTTCAAGCAGTGCCACTGCAGGGACAAATTGGCAGGCAGGGCGGAGCAGAGGTGACCCGATCCACCCCTGGCCAGCTGGGCGCCCCCAGGACTGAGCGAGCCCCCGTCTCCAGAAGGGGTCAGTGCGGACCAGGCAGAGCCTCGGCTCTCGGGGCCAGGAGCAGGGAGAAGAGGATGCTCCGGAACAGCCGTGCATTGCCGGTCACAGTGCCTTCTGCAGCTGCAGTGATAACGCCCTTATCAAGTGCACAGGGAGGAGGGAAAGGATACCTTTAATCAAGGCAAAGGCTTAGCTGTGGCTTCTTGAGGCACATACGTGGTCTCTGTGCAGAGGGAGTTCGGGGGAGGCTCAAATTAAGATGAACCGTGCATCCAAATTCCCTTTGCAGTCAGTAAGGCCAATGGAGTCAAGAAAATATCTTGGAGCAGGCAGGTCCTGGCTGGCTTACTGAATCTTCCTGGATCTGTTTGACTCTATTGACTAGATCTCGGCTGACTGGGACACTGGTTTCACAAGCTGCCCTCAACTTTTAGCTGTCTACATTTTGTGCTGAATCCCATCAGCTGACTTTTAACAGCTGGGTTCAGTCACCTCAGCATAGGCTGTTATTTATTGGTAGCATTCTGTTTTCAAAACCATTGCATACTCACCTGTTCCACAACATCCACCTATCCAGGAGTGGGTTTCCCTTAATTCGTATATGCCAGCCCTATGCAGGTGTCTCCCAGGTGCTTAAAATGGTACAAGATACCCATATTTTAGGGAATTGTATGCCAGCCTTATTCTTTTACCAGTAGTTGCAAAGATGTTTTAGCAATGTAAAACCTAACTTGTCATTTCCTTTCTCCTAAGTTGCAAAGGCAGGGTCCATCACTGTTCTTTTACTGAAATTACTAGGTCTTTATAGAAGACAGATAATTGTAGGTATATGAATTTTAAGGAAGACAAATGTAGCACTACTAAAATAGTCACTATCAATACTAAAATAGTCACTATCAATACTAAGATAGTCACTATCAATAAAGAAACAATGTCATAGGAAATATTAATTCTTCTAAGTAGAGCTGCTCCAACACACAACTGTTCTTAATCTACCCAGCTGGGAACAATAAACGAGAGTAGCATTACCTACCTAGGTTGTCCTCTAGCATCCTTAATCTGCAGTGAAAAATCATATAGTCATAATTGCTCCTAAAGAAAGAATAATGGCATCCTAGGTTAAACCATAAAATGTTATAATCAGGACAACAGGCAAAATTATAGTATGCTTCCCTCTCCAACTGGCAGCTGCCTCAAATGGTATGTTAATCCTGCCTTTGTCTTCATATGGATAATTCCATAACACAAAGTGAAGGCAGTGCTGGTTCTGCGTCAAAATGGGCAACAAACAGGCGGTACCTCACTGTTAGGTGCAACCCTGCTCAGTGCATGCATGCACTTCTGAGCAGCTCATAGCTAGAAAGTACAAATCAGTAAAATGTTCACAGAAGTACAGAAATTGTGAACTGCCTTATATATGCAGGGACTTTGCTGACGGATGAAGCTCTAAGCTCAGAGTGTGTTTGAATGGGAAGAGGCTACAGATGTATTTATTCACAGTGAATAGATATGTAAAAAGGGATCTTAAAGTAATTCCTGTCAGTTCTGTTCGAGCTAAACAAGAGCAAAGTATATGAGCACTGAATCAGTTACAGGGAGGCCTGTTTTCCTCCTTCTCAAAAGGCAATACAGACTTGGAAGTCAGATTCTGTAGCACTCAGGAAGAAACTGCTGCCAACTGTTTGGACTCTGTAACAACGTGACAGAGATAGAGTTAGATGTCGAGACATCCTTCATTAATTTTACTTATATTGAGATAGATTGATTAAAAAGTACAAGACAACTGTTTTGTTTATTTTTATTCCTAAGTCATCCTTGTAGCACCTCTGATTTTTCACCTTTTTCTTGAGCACCACACAAGGATTAATTTTGGTGATGCCACGATTAGCCAAACCTTCTGAACATGCACAAGTTCTGGGATTTCTGTATACTTTTATGGTGTTTTTTTAATGCGGTACAACGCATAAAGAACCTTCTGTTCTCCTGGAGATCTTTTCAAAACCCTTCTCTTCAGCTTTACTATAACTGTTTCAGAGATGGAGAGAGATTTAAATAGTCGTTCTGATGCTGAATACTCATTTAACATGTTGCAGCTGATCCTGGTGGAGTGCTGTGTACAACTTAAGTATCAACAGTGGGGTTTCAACAGAGCTCAGAGTTGCTGCAAATTTCAGTTCTTGGCAAGAATGTCAATTTTGTATGTGCCAAGTGTCTGTTATTTAACCAAGCAGAGGATATTGAGTTACTGTAGCAGAAGCAAGATGTATGATTCATGTTTGCATATCCTTCTTCAAAACAGAAACAAAGAGATTTCACTTTTAACACATCATGCTTCTCTCACTAGCCTTTTACCATTCACATTGCCACTGTTTGGCAATAAAAATACGAGTATTAAGTATTTATTCAGTTATTTAGTGAGAGGGGTAGTAGAGCATGCTGTCAGGTGGTAAACCAAAGTAGGTAAGACCAAAAACTGCAGCAGCATAGTATGATTTTAAATGTTGTGACGCTCTGTCATTAAAATTTTGTTATTATCAAATACAGTTTGTTTTGAACAAGAGTTTAAAAAAAAAATCACATTTACAAAGCAGTAACATCCTTAAATAAAAATTTTTATTTTAGGCACTTATGCTGGTTTTGGTGATGATAAGTTTTGGTATGCTTAGGGTTGAATTTTGGATTTTTTTTTATACTTCTTTTCAAAAGATATATTTGGGGGCAATTTGTGTTTGATGCTGTTCCTTTAACACTTAATCTTAACACTGTGGTCACTGTCAGAACAGATCAGATCAGCGCCCTGTTTAACCCAGTTTTGTCAGTGTGCCACTGACCACCACTGACTGCAGCCGTGCACAGGGCAGCGTGTGTTCCCATCTGTGTGAGCCCCCTCTGAGACATCCAGCACTTCACCTGGCTGCTGCTGCCTGCCAGCTCTGCTTGCTTCCAACTGTTGGTCCAATGATGTTACTGAGCTTCTTTGGTCTTGGTGAAGTTTCCTATAGAATGCTAACCAGATTTGCCTGATTCAGCTTCCCTAGCTGAGGGTGGTTGTGAAGGCCATTGAGACTTCATATAATGAAGAGGGTATACAGATAGGATAACTAGGATAGATATGAGTTTTCCCATAAGCAAACTCAGCTGAAAAGATACTTTGGAGTATGACTCATTTTTGGTTCCCGATTGTTTTTCAGTGGTGGCAGCTGACATGAATTTGACATGTGTCTCTAGCTAAAAGAATCGACTGTAATACCATGACCTTGTCCTGTCTGCTCTGTAGCCCTTCTCCATTCATGGGATGTGCATGCAGGAATAACTGGGACTCCTGCTTTGAATCCCTGGTAGCTTGGTGTGGTCAGAGAATTGTGCACTGCCTTGCCTGGTGCTGGTACATGTCACACATGA
Organism: Margarornis squamiger; assembly: GCA_035222235.1. Classification (NCBI taxonomy): domain Eukaryota; kingdom Metazoa; phylum Chordata; class Aves; order Passeriformes; family Furnariidae; genus Margarornis; species Margarornis squamiger. The sequence goes on along the minus strand of JAWWTY010000001.1, from coordinate 10,268,281 downwards.
ATAGATCCTGGACACATCACCTGTGGATATGTGACACTGACACAGACCATGGAACTGTATTAAAAAGTAACGTGTACAGTTTCTTCACTTAATTTGTAGCCTTACTACATTCATTTTTACTACTTTGTATTAAGGTCAAGATTATTAGTGGTTCAACAAGGTGGAAAGTGTGGTCATCCTAGGACAGTGTGACAGCATTTCCAACACTTTGTCTAGAACACTTTTTTTTTTGTTTAAAGAGAAAATTCTAAATAATTTAAAACTCCTGGATAATTGTAAATGAAAATGTGCATGACTTAAAACAGATATAACAGTTGTGACCAAATAACAAGATTTATTTTGCATTTTGTCAAAACTATGCAGTTTTTAATGCAGGACTTTATAGTTCACCTTGACTTCCTGCTTAGCAGGAGTGCTTTGGTTCCAGAAATGTTTGTTGATAATCTTTGGGTCTAGATAATAGGACAGGAAACATAGTGAAAACCAGTTTGGCACAGTTTTCATATTCTATTTCAGGTGAGATGGCATGGTGACAAAGTAGGGGAGGGAGATTGAAGTGGCCAGATTTTACCCACCGTGGTGCGTGGCTCCTGGGAGTCAGGTGTCTAGTTTGGGTAAAACAGCATTTTGCTTTCTGTGTGCCATTTCCAAACAAGGGTGTCATTGGTTTGCACAAAAGCTTTTAATTAATTCTTCCATACCCAAAGATTTAGGCTAAAATAGTCTATTAATGGCTGCTATCCTTATAGAGTGAAACAATCTTGAGGGTTAAATACTTTCTGAAGCAATTGAGGGGCAGTATTGTGTATTTCAAAATGGGAAAAGGTATATCCATAAGTAGAATGATGGCAGACATTCATTGAGCTTCCCAATGATTTTTTTTTTCCAGTTTAAAATTTTGTTGATATTTCTAGTTGACAGTATATGCAAAAAAAAACAAACAAACCCAAACCAACCCAAAACCTCTTATTTTTAGCTTCTTGATATAGTTTGAAACAAAAACAAGATCTGTCCTTATGTTCTGGGATTGTGGACAACAATTCCAAGCTGATAAAGAAAAAAAAAATAAAATCCAGTTTATTATGAACCTGGATGTAAATTGAGCAGGTCACAGTAAGGCAGAAGTGAATGGGAAAATTTACATTTTGGCAATGCCAAAGGAAATTATAGTTGGATTTGTTGTCTAACTAAAATTAAATACATATATTTGCTTTTTTGCATTCCCTTTGTGAGAAGTTTTTTTACCAAACTTGGCCTTTTCCCCCTCCCCTCATTTGAGGCATCTTCTTCAGGTTTTGTACTATTCTATCATAATATTCAGTATAGTGAAATCATTTCTGAAATTAGATTTTCAGTGTGCATGAAGGAAAGACCTGATTTGAATTTATGCCCTTGAATCTGTCATGTAACTCCAGCTATAAAACATAATAGTGTTTTTCTTGAATATATCACTTTAGGGGAAAACAGCTAATTATATGTGTCAGCACTGAGATGTTTGGGTTCCTTTAGAGGAGGAAGAGATATCATTTTGGTGATCAGAGCTGCAAAAGTAAAGAGAGAAGTAGAGGGAAACAGTTTCAGTAATGTATAATGTTGAGGAACCGAAAAATAAAGGAACACAAAGGAGACAAGGGTTGAAAGAAAAAAAACATAATAAAGAAAAACAGCAGATGGGGATTTGGGGGAAACCAAAGAAGTAACAGAAATAACCGTGCTTTGTTTTCATGTACTGCTTGGCCTTAAAGCTTTGTTAGGCTAAAGTGTCCTTTTTATCAGAGCAGTGGGTGTTGCAGAGATTATTTCAGTGGCGAGTCTGTGCAAAGATGAATGTGCTTCTGTTTCCCTCTGCTGATTAGCACAGTCCCAAATGGCAAGTGTGATAAACCCTGGTCTTTTGATGCCCCTTTTTTCCCTTTGACTCAAAGACTTTGAGATCACAGGGTAATTTTTTTCCCCCTAACTAGACGCCGGTGCTTTCTCCCGAATTCTTCATAAATCAGACTTTTAAAATGCTTAAGATGGTGTCCTTACATTTCCTGTTTCCATGGAATCTATAGGACGTTTAAAGTATTCCAGGATGCCCTGCCAGCCCTTAAAGCCATTATCAGATTTTTAGTCTCTTGTGTCTCACTTAGATCTTCTGAGGATATTGCATAGCTGTTTTCAGTTGAACAACTCTGCATGAGGAGCTCTTAAATGATGCCTTCTAAACTTCCTGTATTCCTTTTGATTTCACACTGGGTCTGTTTTTTGCATCTTACTGACACTTGTTGTTCCCTTGAGGCAAGTACTACAGCATCTACAACACCCACAGCTAGATAATCACAAGCTTGGACCTGTGACTGCTTCAAGTGAAATCTTTTTAAAGAAAAAAATGAAGAAAATGTCCTTGTAGTGAGTGTGCTGAGATAGCATCTGTGGAAAGGCAGCTGTGCAGCCTCTTTACTTAAGGAACATCTTTCCAAAAGTTCTGTTTCCCCATTTTTGCTTTTCGGCTTTTCTAAAACCCACCTGTCCTAACCTTTTCCTCAGCTTTTCTGGGGTGGTTCCAGTGCAGCATATGGGCTACCAGGACCAGTGGGTAGTGGTCTGACACCTCTACTCTCTTGCCCGGAATGAAGACAAAATATGGTCATGTTAAGGCAGGACTTGTGCCACCTTTTTTGGTGGAACCAGCCTTGGGACCTGGGGGCAGACAAGTGGGAAATCATGGATGACTGCTTGGGCAAAACAAAGCAGCACAGCTCAATGGGATAAACCTCCTGGACAAGAATACAGTTTACTTCAAATGTGCACTGTAATGCTGTTGCGTTGTTCTTATTTTTTTTTCTTATTTTTTTACATGCCACCTTTGAGTGTAATTACTGAGAAGCTATTGTTTTTAAGAACCCTTTTCTGCAGCATGTATTTCAAGTGTTCCCTTGTGAGTTGTAAGTTGAGCTCGCATTAAGTTGCTTGATTGTTATGCAGTGCTAGAGTTTGACATAGTTTCCGTTCATGAACGTAATAGTTCTGTTTATTTAATTTTAAGTGTTCATTTAAAATTTAAAAGGAGGATAAAACATAGCAAATAAAAGAATGTAGGAGACCACAGTGTAAGAAAGAGTTGGTTAAAGTCTCTAGCTGTAGAGTCAGTAGAGATTTGACTTCAGGAAGAGCAGGCAAATTGCAGTTTGGGGTGGTGCTACTAGAGGAAGAGCTATGACAACAGCAATCTTTCATGAAATATGGAAAGGCTATGGTAGACAGCCTGTAATTATGAGCCAGTTTTCCATGTTTGGCAGCAGTACCCTCTGAAAATACTGCTGTATCCATCGTTTCTTGCCAGGCTATGGCACACCAGCTCTCTCAGGTGTGCTGGCAGACGTGTTCGTGGCCCCATGCTGTGAACCACAGTTCAGTTCCACTGAGCAGTCACTTAGCATATTTTTTAGGAAGGAGACAAGAGCAGATTTGTTAGCTTAGGTTTCCTGAGCTGCATCACGGTGTGGTCGCACAAACTACTGCGCTGGCACGACTGTGGTAGCGATGAGAGCAGGTGCTGGGGGAAAGCAGCAGTTGCAGCACAGGCTCTGTAGCTGTTGAATTGAAGTGTAGATATTTGGTGCTTTAGAGTCAGAATGGCCTGGAGTGACCAAAATTCTCTATTATAGAGTATTTCCAAAATCCTTCTAAGCTCCAGTCGCGGCAGTTTGCCAGGCTTACTGTTGGGCACCTTTTGGCGTGAGGTCTGGTTGCATGAGCAAGCACAGATCTACAAAGAGAAAAATTAAGGTTTCCACCTCTTCTGTCTTTGCTTCCACTTGCTCGCCCCATTCCTTCTGCCGTGCCAGGGCCTGCATTCAGGACTGGGCTGCGTGGGCAGCAGGGTTGGGGCTGCCATGGCATCGCAGGGACTGGCACCCGCATCCCCTGGCCCGGCTGGGGGACAGCAGGGGGCTCAGCCTGGCCACCAGGCTCTGACAGCTTCCTCCTGATGTGTTTTGGATGCTTCTCTTGCTGCCTTTGTAGCATGCTGCGGCCATATGGTATATAGGGGATCTGAAACCTGATTGTGTCTATAGACGAGGTTGTTTTAGTTTTTTCCTGTTCAGCTCCCTTTCTGAAAGCATTTTTGGGATAATGTAGTTAAGTTGTTCCAATATTCCCTGAACTGATTCCCACCATTTCTGAGAAGGGTTAGGTTTCTTGTTCATGTGAGCCTTGTTGCTGATGCTTCACCAGGGTAGCATTGTACTTGCTGTTAAAAACAAGGCATGAATGCATTGACTATGACCCAGCATTCAGCAGGAAACCTCTGAAGAGCATGCAACAGTCTGCTGGTGTGCTTCTGGAAATCTGCAGAGTAGCAGTCACAGATTCTGTCACAGGAACGGTTTTGCTGCTAAGTTACACTCTTGGGAAAAGGACAAATATTTCTATGTAAGGTCCTTATGCACTAAATACTGTTCAAGCAGTAACTTGCTTACCAAATGTGAACAGAAGTTCTCCTGTTCTTCACTAGAATCAATTCTGATTTGCACTGAAGCAAATGAAAGCAAAGCTGAAGCAAAATCAGAGCCTCTTTGGGTAAATCCATGCGCTTAAAGAACAATAAGAAAGACACCAGAATAGAAAAAGGATAACTATAATTAAATAGTGTTAGGACATTGTTAAATATTTATGTTCTTTTTGTTTTACTCTGTGATGGGCTTTACAGGTTGGTAGAGCCTTTTTAAATATGGACACTTATTGGAATGTTCACTAACAGTAGGTGAAATCTAACCCTGTTGGAGTTAGTGGAAACTCAGTTATTTAATTCAGTAGAGTCAGGTTTCTGCTGTTTATAATGACTTACTGTATGTTTGGGCACCCTCTCAGTACAGGAATGAGCCTCTACAACTTAAATGTTTTTCATACTTGTGAAGATCAAGTGTAATCACTCTGCTGCTCTTGGTATGTGCTGAATGTTCATTTTGTTTCCTAAATTATATTATTTTTGGTAATCAGCTACTGAAGACAGCAAAAGATAAATCAGTTTAAAGCAACAATGTAACTGTCTCCAGCACTGGTTTTCCTTACATTTTATGTTTTATAAGGAAGAAGTACGACTGTTTCACAAAGCTGCAAGAGGAAAGCTGGGTTTCTTTCTGTTTTGTGGAAGATACTTTTCTATGGGTAATCTTTATTACTATGTTGAGCATAAATGCCAAATTCCAGTTTCAGCTGGGACGTTATCACATCTCTTCAGTTTATGTCCTTTTACAGCCAGCTTTTTACAGTAAATTGACTGTAAATTAGAAAAACCCTCTCTCAGTATACCAAATGGAAACGGTAAAAATCTTCATGAAGGCGTAAAATTCCTGAAAGGTAACTCTTAAATGGAAAGGGGATTTAGCAGTTGTAGGTTGGCATTAAAACCATGGAATTGCATGTGGATTGGTACTGCCACGTTTAGGAAAGCTGCCAGAGCTACCTTTTGGCAGAATTATGCCTTGCAGGGTTTAAAGTCCACTACCTGATGATCTCGCCTGCATTTGTCATTAACTTGGGCTTTCTTGCTGTGAAATCCCTCAGTGATGTGCTTCATTTCCTTCATACTAATTTTCCAATTTCCTTTTTTTTTTTGTCAAGTGAGCAGTTTTACTGCATCTCAGATGTAATTTCTACATGTATTCTGCACGAATTGCCAACTTTCATTTCACTTGACTGTCTCTTTGATAGAATTTTCTCTACACCACAATTGTTTTTATAATTCCAGATGGGTAATTATGGGCTAGATGGTAATAATTTGGGGAAGGCAAGAGAATTAGGTAGTGTGCATAGTGAGAAGGGATTTGGAAAATGCTATTGGGATTGGCAGGGAAATGTAGAAAAGCAGAATCTTATGACAAGAAGTTTCTATGCCTTTAGTTTAGCTTTAATTCAAATATGTGAATCTATTTATATTGTTTTTCTAAGTTGATATAATACAATTGAAAACAGAGCAGTGATGTATACAACAGAAAGAAAAAAGACCTAGCTTTTCCTGAGGGATATAAACACTCTTAAGTCTCCCCATTTTCCTAGGTTCTTGTCATCTGTGCACTCCAAATTAAATTGGAATAATAAATAAAAAATCCACTCTATAGCAGGGCAAAGGTTTCTTCTGTAGATCTGTCTTGTTAGCAAGTGTTATACTTCTCTGTGGAGGTGCTTACTGGTTCCTGCTGATTCATTATGGCAGGAGTGGCTCGTTAACTCTTGCCAGAAAGACGAGTGACAAGTGTGGCTTTCTGGTGAAAAAGAGCAGAAGGGCTAAGCCTGACCTCGGTGCGGCGAGGACGGACTTTGTTCAGAGCGATGTGCGATGCTGACACGGGAAGTAGATTTGGATTTTATGAAGCCAAAATTGTGTTTCTAAAATCTCTTCAAGCAGCTGCTCAAACATCCTGATCTAATGAGATACAGGCAGACGAGCTGCCGGTTCAGCTGGCACAGGGAGAGGGCTCAGGCTCAAAACTTGGAGCGGCGCTTCCTGCGCCGTGCAGTGTTTGTCCTCCCTCTGGCAGCTTGCTCGATGGGATCCTTGGCTTCGTGTACCCTGGTCATTCATTCGGGCTAGGTCTGTGGCACAAAGCTTGACTGCATGGAAACTTTGGGAGATCGTAATGTGATCTCACAGAGCAGGAGTATAATTTGTAGGGTAAATTGTGATAACAGCCCCAGCTTTTGTAGTTCATTGACTTACATAAATGTGTCTGTGTATATATATATATAAACCCTCTATATATAGCCCTGTAGTGTATATTATAGTGTACACATATATATATGAATCCCACAGTTCTCAATTTTAGTCTGCTGTTCCTTCTGCATGTTTTATTACAGCTGTGTGCATGATGCCCAGTGAAAATGCATTCTGAAAGGGTACAAATAAACCTCTCGTGCTGAGTTTGTCTTGTTCTGATGCTTGGAGTTTGAAAGAAATTTTTCCTACAACAAAAGGGAAGTCCTTGGTTCTCTTGACAGTGAACAGTGGCTTGCTTTCATGGGCTCATCAAGGTACTTTTCAACTAATAAGTTTACTGGCTGTTCAAGTACCCACATATACTCAAGTCGTCTGCTGTCGTCTGTAACACACACACACACTTTTAATGGCTGAAGTATTTTAAGTGACATTTTTAAGTCTGGGCAGTATAGGAGGTTTTTTTTCTTATCCTATGATATAAAGAAAGCCAAATGAAACAGCGTAGCCCCTTTCACAGATAGTCACTGGCAAAGTGTAACTGAAATAAAAATTAAATCAAAGCAGAGTATTTGAACTTTCAAAATTATCATTCTATACCTTGCTTTTCGAGACAGCAAGCAGGGCAGCTATTTATTTCAGTGCTAAAATTGAGTGGCTTCCCTAAAGTTTCAGCACAGCTTTCCGATGTCATGGCATGTTCTGCTGTGTTCTAATAGTGTCTGAATAGGGAAGACTCTTAAAGTGCAAAAACATTGGCTATTGCTACTCCTGTGTGTAGGGGGAGAAGGGATAAAGTAGTTACTTCAACACATATCTGATGGCTACTATTATTAAAAAATTTCCATTAGTCCAGCAAATTGTAATGTTCCCTCATGTGCTTTCCTTGGTCTGTTTAATGATAGAATAGGCTATCAGCAAATAGGCTGTTGAGAGAATGTGATTCAGCTTTCAATTACCCTGCGTGTTGTAACATCACCTAGGAATTAGTTAAGGTTTCAATTAAAGTTCATGTAAAGTATTTGTTTAGCTACATGTAAATACCTAATTAGCACTATACTAAGTGGTTTATTTCTCTTCTAAATACTACAGTATACTCTGAAATTACTCTTTTCCTTGACTGTGTTGTTTGTTTCAGAGCACCTCTTGCACATGTGCATTTCCAGTTACAATAATTCATACATTTTGTACACAGTTTTAATCACTTGAAAGTATTTTAATTATTAATAAGGTGAAATCCATTGATTTTCTCCAGTTGTTCAAACACGAGTCTGGCCTAATCCTGCCTCAGGCTTGTGGGGCACCGAGATGAACAGCAAATCCTTGAGCTAAACATTAATTTCATGGGATTTGAAGTGTGTGTGTGGGGGGGGAAGGCATCTCTTTTTCTTTCTATGACCTTTTCTTTTAGCTTTTTCCATTTTCTAGTATGCAAACATATATTTGAAAGCTATAATTCTGTGATGACAAAAATAAGTGAAAACAGAGTAGTCTGAAAAAAAATTCAAGAGAAGGTTATTGCTTACTTAAGTCTATGCAAGACTGCAGAACTGATGAAAGTAGACCTGTGGTGCAGAAAGCTTTACTACAGAGATGAAGACATGGAATCGCTAATAATCAAACCTGTGAGTGTTGTAGCACATAGGAGCGCATAAGATAATGCAGGACTTGTGTGCTGTGTTAATGCACGTGTGTATGTGAGGTTTAGCCTATGATTAGTGTCAGATTTTCCCTTTTGTGTGAAGAACTCTTTTCACTAAAGCCTCTGGCTCAGCTGCGGATTGGTGGTTTGATGCAATTTTGTCTCAGTTTATTTCTTTAATTGATTTGATCCTCCTCGTTCTTTACATATGACCCTAATTACTAAAACCTGGCTTCCATCCATCCTACAGAAGTCAAATAATTTGTTTTACTTCTTTATCAGTTTAGGTTTTTTTCACCTCGGACTCCCTCATGTGGTATTACCATAAGAAGTCTCTTGTACAAGCTCCAAATCCAAGCTAAATTATCTTTAAAAGAAGAGGGGACAGGGTGGTGGTGTGTGTATAAAATTGGACAAACACAGAATGTGGTTAAAAACTCTCATGATTTATTTATTCTAAAATACATAATTTGAGGCTGTCCTAAATGCTTTTCTGGGAATCAGTGCCAAACTTCCGAGTTTACTCCATTGTTTCCAGAATTCTTAGCCCCTGAACAAATCCTTTTCAACTGCTCTGAGTCCCTGATCTCGGGGCCTTAATTTCTAAAATGATATAAGCATTTCAGAAAGCATCCGTGAATATAACAAGTTCAAAGTGGCAAGTATCAGTCCCTCAGTTGTGCTCAGGAAGACGGTATCCATCTTCTCTGAAGAGAAATGGTGTTTTTCACTGCTGCCACTAAAGGGAAGCCTCCTTTGGGACCTTGTTAGATGCTTTCATGTGAGGACCATTTGACCCACTTCTGACTAGTGAGCAGGCTTAGAAGGCAGTAGTTGTTGGGGGTATGCCTTTGGCTGATCTCCTCCCCCTCTTTGCAGTGAGAGGAAACTCTCAGTGGAATATATTAGGGATAATAACGGGGTAAAAATGTCAGTTAAAGAAGGGTGACGGATGGAGGTCCTAGCAAAAAATAATAATAATAATAAAAAACAAAGATCTTCAAAAGGTGTCTCTATTTACCACAAAGGCAGCATGAAAATAGCATCAGATGTCCTTTCTAAAACAAATTAAAAAGAATACTTGCAGAACTAATATTTGTTCCTGGTAACACATACTATTAGTTACAGAGTATCACTTAACGTGGACTCTTAAATTAAGCCCAGATTTTCCTTTAACATGATGAAATTGATACATATAGTATCTGGAAGAAAATTGATTGGTTTTTGACTGCCTGTCACCAACAAAGAAAGGAGGAGGAGTGCTTATGAAGGGTGTCTCTTTTAGCTATCTGAGAAGAATGTTATAAAAAAAGCAGTTTTATAGTGGGGAAACCATCAGCAAAATAATTCACCATATGTACCTGTAACAGATCCTTTTTATCTGATGTCTAAGACAAAGGAAGAAAAAAAAACAAGGAAGAAAAACAAAAAAACCAACACTTTCAGCCACAATGCTCCTTCTTAGCCCAAACAAAATACCTGTTATGTTTCCATCTTTCCTTTGCAATGCACAGCAACTTGGGTGGTTTTTCAATAGGAGAGCTCCATTGTAAGGTAGCCAGTTTGAAACAGGTAAAATCTGTTTTAAGATATTGATAATCTACAAAGCCTTTTCAGGTTTTTGCATGCTGCAGCAGGCCTTCAGGCAGGTAGCAATGTGCTTTGGATTATGAGATTATTATATTCAGGTCCTTAGGAGTGCTGGTTTTGATGTATGATTTCCTCCCCAATCACCTCTAAATATGCAAGACTGGATCTACAGCAATGCATGTGGAAGAGATCAGTAATAGGTAACTTTTGAAAAAATGATTAATGTTAAACTATGTATAACTACATGATATATGAAATATTCTCCTTTACTGCCACTGGGCTTCCTCATAAGTAATCTGTCTGACTCTGTACAGAAAAAAAGTAATAACTGCATCAGGAGTGAAGCCAGAGAAACCACTTAAAATTGTTGTGACAAGTGGAAAGTAAACAAGAGGGAGCACTCTTTACAAAAGAGAAAAATTCTGCTATTGCTTTGTATTTAGAAGTCCACTTAAACATTGGATATTTGGGTCATTTTTCAAGGTTTCATTTGTGTCTTTGGAAAGAAACGGGAAACCAACAGATGGATGTCTGTAAGAAAAATTCTTCCCCAGCGTCTTTTGAACGCTTGTCAATACCTTTCAAATAAGGCAATGTGTGAGAAACCAACTCAAAGGGGTAAAACCAGAATACAGAGGCAACCTTAGGCCTGAGGAATCCAACAGGATGTAAGATGAAGACATCTGTAGCTGAATAAAGATGCCGCCTTTAGGAGATTATCCTGAAAATGATTGCAGCTGCCACCAGAGAGCAGAAGTGCCAGATGCTGCCGTACCCCTGGGGGAACCGGCTCTGTGTGATGAGTTGTCGGAGACAGGAGGGTTGGAGGAACAGGCATCCTTCTCCAGGTCTTACAATAAAAAATCAGATTGTGACAGCTCTACCCTCAGCCTTTGTCACCAGTGAGGGAAAATTCGCTACCGGCCTCTTGCCATCAGTTATCTCTTTTCTAACACTTAGAGATGTGAGTTGTGGGAAATAACTATGATGTTGTTTTGTGTTCACGATGAAAGCTCTCTGAATAGACTTTGAACTGAAAAGGTGTGTTGCTCCATAAAGTGTTAGGATTTTTAATTTGTTAATTATATATTTCATGGCTTTGAAAGCAAAGTAGCAGCGTTTTTTTTATAATAGAGGTGGTGTATTATGGCAGGAAAAATGAGTATTTTTGTTTCATTAATTAGGTGTAGTGCTGTTCACTTTAAATACAAGAAAGAAGTATGAAACTGTGTGTGCTCTGTGAAACATTAGAAGTAAGATCACAAAAAGCTGAAGAAGCTCCACAGCAGTTATAGAAATGGAGAAGCCAAAGACAGCTTCTGCTTGCAGGAATGGTCTGCTGAGAGCAAAACCAGGCAATACCAAGTTTGTTCCAGAAGAGCTTGGTCCAAGCTTTCAAATGAGCTTTTTTTGCCTCTGCAGATCTCCCACATTCATCCTTTCATTCTGAATGCAACAAATAGCATAGTAGTGAGTTAGACAAATCAATTGATTAACATTCCAGAAATATTCTGAAAATTATTGCTACTATGAAGGAACATGATTTTTCTGGTTACTTTCTGAAATCTATGAAGAGCAGGTATTTATGATAGTCTTTGCCTTTACACAAATGTCTTTTTTCATCTCTTAAATAGCTAGCACTAAGAAACTGTACTTTAATATCTCTCTACTAGGACGAGTAGTAGAGTATTGAATTTACTGCCTTTGACACAGTTTGACTTCTCTTTATTGTTTTATGCTGTCTTTAAAAACAAATAAACAAACACCCATAACTGTGAAGAAAGTCTTGAAAATACGCACTCAGAGACATAGAAAAGACAATGTTTTATTAATTCTCACCTGTGTCATGTATGGAACTTTAACGTGTAATGTCCAATTTCACAATTTCAATTCTGCCATTTTGGGAGTTTTATGATTTTTGGCATGCTCACATTGACAGTGAAGTCATGTTTAGTAAAGAGGGCTTTCTTACCTAACTCATATAGTCAGTATGTTGAATATTATTTTGGTAATACTTCTTAAGTCTGAATTTCCACAGCAATAACTGTAAATCATTCTTGGTCATGAGAATGGCAGTGGTAAAAACCGAAGCATCTTATTTTTAACTTAATCACTTGATTAATATAAAGAATCTTTCTCATAAACTGACAAAGCATGTTTTGTTCCTGTATGTATTTCGTTTTTCATCTCTGTGCATTTGTAGGTAGGTACATATAGTTCCTCATTGTTGTGTAGTTATGTTCCCATGTGAATGGCTTCTAAAATGATTCAACCTACCTTACGCATTTTTGACACCGCAGCACTTTTTGTCAACTGTACATAACTAGGGAGCTTAGAACCAACAAGTGTGAATTAGTGCTTTCAGATTTATACCAGCATTTTTAATTATAGAGTAACTGGAAGGAGTTTTATAAAAATGTCATCTAGAAATTCCAAAGGATACCAAAATAATTCAGGTCTGTCTGTAGTCTGATTTTAATGCACTTTATATTAAAGGCAAAGTTTACGTATACATGAAAAGTTTCATTAATTCTTAATTTTTTTTCTCTTTTCTTTTTTCTTTTTTTTTTTTTTCAGTTGTACACCCTCTGTATTGGTCTCAAACCTTGATTCTGGTGTTACTAATTGCCTTTCTATTACTGTGTTCACATCAATTATTTTACCACACAGGCACTTAATTATGCTATAAGTAACTCTTTGCTTGCTTGTACAACTCACTCAGCATGTTGAGCTCCTGATTTTGATATCTATCTCAGAGTTCACCACATGTCATGTGTCTTATAGACAGAGTGTATAGAAGATAACCCATATGTCAGATAATAACATCACCATCCTCTCCTGTTGACCTCACCCTTTGACCCCACGATGGATAGATTGCTGTCTTGCACAGTCACAGTTGCTAAAGTGTTCTGTCCACTGCCTATTAGGATGGATGTGCTGAATTTTCCAACATATACAAAATACTTTAGCCAATCAGCAGTAGGCTATTGTGCCATTTGTCTTCATCTTGCCAACTTCATTTTATGTTGTGAGGCAACCAAGGAAAATGGAAGTGCCTTTCTGGTCAAAGCCATGTTATAATGCTGTGGGAGCTAAAGGATGAGGAATTTTTTCTCTCTCCTGTGAGTGGTAATTAGTTCAACGTAATGATGGTAGATCTCAACCAGGTTTTAAAGCAGGTTTTAAAGGGATAAAACCAAGAAACAGGTTTCTGTGTCATATTCTCCTAAATGTATTCTGGAAATTGCAAACAGGAAAATATGTGTTATTTGCATAGGGTTTGAGAGAGGCTTCATGTTTTATGTGTTACTTTTTTTTTTTCCCATAATATTGATGTTAATTGCATAGATTGTATTCTGCTCAGTAATACATGGATCATATTCTGTTCAGTGATACACAAATTTGAACTCAGTCATTTCTGAGTTGATACACAGTCGTAGATAGCTAAGAAGAAACTGCTTGTGTGTATTTTCTGCAGGCTGATTTTATTAGACATTTTGGAAGAATAAATACAGTGTTTAACAATTCAGACAAAAGAGTTGTCCAACTCCCAAGTGAAAACATTCATGGAAATATTCTATAAATGATGCTGGCCTTAAATTATTTTATAATTATCCTGGCAACCATCCCAGAAGCAACCAAGATGCTAATGCAGTTCACCTGTAGGTGCATGAAGTCCTCACTAGTTTTTAGCAGTTTTTGTCCACAGCTAGTTCATAATAAAAAACTTCTGAGTGAACTTTAAGAGCAATTTTGACAAGACCATACTGCAGCAGAGAGTATTTGAGCTGTCAGAAGTCTGAATTTGTTTTGATTAGACTCTGTCACCAGAGAAAACTTTTAGTTTTCTTTGTAAAGAGCAGATGAAGGCATCATTTTAAACTACAGCAAGCCCAAGTTTCCTGCTGCTGCTTTTGAACAACATCTGTTCTCTGATTTCTGGGCTTCAAATGTGTTCCATTCACGTGTGCTTCTTAGCTAATTACTGGCAAAGTCTGCCAACACTCTCTTGAGGCAATTCTGTACTCTGGAGTTACATTTCTATATAATGTGAAATCTTTGTCTTGCCACCTACTATGGCTTTATAGGACTGTCTATATTAGAGCTGCCAAAAGAGGATGTGGACTTGTTATCTGTCAGTTTAATGTGTTGTTAGTCTAAACTCTTCTCAGCCTTAGCTGTCTCCTTTAAGCCTTGGTAGGTCTGCTGGGATGCTGTATCAGGAGGCACTGTGAGTCTGAGTGACTATTTAGCAGTTCAGTCTACCCGTTCTCTCTCATGTGAGTCAGCAGTAGCTCATGAGTATTTGCATCAGAAACTGATAGCTCCCATAAACACCTGGGCATCTGACCTGTATTGATCTTTAGAAAGACATTATTGACCAGAGATAAAAATGTTGTCTCTGTGGAGAGATGTGCAAGTAAAATCTTGCCATGGATGCAAAACCCAGCTAATCCCTGTTTAGATAAGCACTTGTACACAACTGTAATCTTTTTGATATCTCTCCCCACCCCCTCTCCAGCATTCCTAACTAAGCAGTGATTTAGAACAGTTTCTGGGGAAAACACTAAGTGGTATGGAATCAATGGTAGGAAGTAAGGGCAGAACTAGAAAACCTCTGTTGGTTTGCTCCCCATCTCATTACCTGTGAAAGATTGTTCCCTATTGTGTATTTTCTAGTGATTTGTCCATTCTGCTCTTAAAAGTTTCAGGGCCTGGGTTTCTACTACATCCCTTGAGAGACTGGTCTAATGTATCTTCCTGTCAAGATTTTTGATCAGTCTTCTTTTTTTCTTCTTAAGACTTTTTTTCCTTTCCTGTTTTTTATTCTCCATTACCCTTAGTTATGTAATAGTAAAAGTAGTTACTATTTGAATATGGTTTATAATGAACAGGTGAGCTTTTCATTTATAGCATATATTGTGAGCTTTATTTGTATTTGCACCTTCTAAATCAGGATTTTAAAAATCATTTTGTAATTATGTTTCAGGTCCCAAATAATATTGGAAGTCTTATTTATCAAGTTTGTCAGGTTTGACAGTATGTTTTTTTCCTAAAAAATCATTAAGAAAATAACATAGGTTTGTTAGTGGTGCCCCAGCACAGCAGTACAAAGAGGATTTATAACCATTTGACTTTGCCTCTTGACACATCTTAGGGTAACAAAAACTGTGTTAGACTTTCTGTTGACATTTCTTCAAATATATGTCTAACTTCTTGTGTATTAATGTGGTTTAGATGTTTTTTCATCCCCCTATGACTACTTATTTTAGATTCTTTCCCCTGCAGTAAGTTATTTACTGTTAAAACTGGGTTTTTTTCCCTTGCATTTATAGGAATCATTCATTGTTTGTATTATTTCTACTATCTTAAGTGACCAAACCAATTTAAAAGAATTTGTGATTTCTGTGGCTTCCCTTTGAATTTAATGTTAAATAAATTAGAAAAAATATAAGGATCCTACTGTTGAATAAGTAAAGTTTTTAATGGGGAGGTGTTTAAAATTGCTTGTATAATAATGCAAGCATTAGAAAGAGTAGGTTTTACAAAGTGTTTCTAGCAATGGAAGTAGCAGCAAAGTGGTTGTATTCTTAATCTAGTTAATTAAAGTCATCAGTAAACAAGCTTCTTTGTTTATCAACAGCAATGAATTTGTTTTAGTCTCTAGAATGTGTGGGTTTAGTTTTTACTAGAGTTTTGCAGTTTAAAATTGATCAACAGAACTTAGTTTTCCATGACTTCTCTTGCTTCATCCATTTGAATATATATAGTGATGGTAGCATTACCCTGTCGGTAATGCTAGGGGATTTTTACTCCAGAAACCAATTTGAATTTATACATCTCCATAATATTGGCTGGATATTGCATACTGCAAATCCTGCCCATTTTCCAAAAATCCATTACCGCATACACATTCAAATTGTTTATAATCTCAGCACTGCAGGTTTTGCATCAGTTAACAGCCAGGAAAACATAATTTCAATAAACATGAAGTTGTTTGTGGAAATGAGACATACTTATATATTACATCTCTTATCCACAGAGGGGGAAATGCGAGATCTGGCTTTCCTAAATCTAATTTAATGTAAAGAAGGAAGAACTGGCTGAAATAATTGAGTCTGGTTATATGCCTCTTTAGTTAGTATTTTCATACCATGTAGATATTTCCTTGGCCCTACTTACACTTGAGCTCTAGCTGTTGCTGTAGGAGAGAAGGGCCCTGTGGGCATGCCTATGGCCAATGACGTGATGAAAAATCCATGCTTGGATGCCTTGGACCACTCTGGCACAGAGAAAATGTATTTTCAATGGTGTCTCACGTAAACGTAATCTGATGGAGGAATCAACCTAATTGTGCATAGAGGAGTGTTTTGAACAGAGATACAAATTCTGCTTTCCTCAACAGCCAAGATATTGGCAAAGTAAGAACATTTGTGAAGACTGAACAGGGTTACAAAATGCACAGTATCTGTCCCATCTTGCCAATGTTATTTTCATCTAGGTCCTCCAGATCATGTTATTTGTACAAAAATAGTCCCTTTTAGCAAAAAACTCCAATAGAACATCTGGAGGGAAACTTGTGTCTTAGTGCTGTTTGGAATCTCTTTTGTTTATTTTCTCCTAATTTTCTATCATTAAATAGCAAAGTGTCACCACTCAGAGTGAGACCAGAATACCAAAAGCTGAAAGACACAATAAAGGCTCCTTGTAGAGTTCTGTCATTGACTTCAACAGGAGTAAAAGAGACCATAAAACTTTAATTTGAATCCACTAGAGGTTTATAAAAGCCATTCAAATTTTAAATGCCTTTATTCAATTTGCTAGTGCAATTTGGTGTTTTGGTTCTGACCATTTCTTCACATGTATTATGGTAAAAATCAGGTGTTAATTTCTCTGGGTCTATTAATGTACGTATACATGTCACAAACTGTACAGTGTAAAGAATCCAATTCATTGTGCCAAAGGCATTCCAAGTTTCATACTTAAAGGTGAATTTCTATCCTTTGGTTAATGAAAATCCATTTTTTTCCTTTGTGAATTTCCTTATTTTGTTTTTTTAACTCTGAGATTATCCTTTCCAAATGTCATTGTGCTATGTGAAGATTGTGGATTCATTAAAAATGCTCCGTTGAGAACTGGCAGATATTTTGCAAATGTTCCACTTGTTTCCAGGTGACCAAGAAACCTGGGCAGGCAGCTTTTATCAGGCAGCTTTTCATAAAACAGTCAGCCAGGCAGTTTTTAGTAAAACAGCAATTTAAATAGTTGAGGGTTTGGGGATTTTTTTGCTTCCCCTTTGTTAAAGTATTTGCACTTACAAAGGAAAGCAGCGTGTGGGGCAAAAGAAGGAAAGTAATGCTAGACAAACCCTGTGGTCTATCAGAAGAGACAATTGAGTTTCTAAGATGTGCTCTGTGCATCAGTATATGTATATGCTGAATTATCAAGCGTTTTAATTTCTTACAAATATCCCATTTTGCAAATAGTAGCTGACCCACAAAATAAACAGCTCTGCTTGTCTTAGAAAAGATTAGAACTCCAAAGAGATTTCTGCCACAGCGGTTACCTCAAATCTCTGCAAGAACATAAAAAAAAGATGGGATATTCAATTTAGGAAATATTAAATTTCTCCAAATCCATGCAGTGAGATCATTAGTTTGTCTTTCATGTGTATAAATGACCCTCCAGTGGCGTATGGGCATCATTGTGGGGCACTGGGTCAGTATTAGAGCCAAAGGAAAATATTCAGCAGCTAGAACACTGCCTTCCATAGCTGTGGTGCCCTCAGGGTGCTTGGAGAGATTTCACATTGAAGTATTTTCTTAGCCCCTCCCTGCTGAGTGTGTGAGAGCTGATGAGATCACAGCTTGATATCAGATAACTGCAGGCCAAATATTCTCTAAGAAGATAAATAACCCAGCTATATAGGTCGCTGGAAGAAAGCCTGACTCCTCTAAATCCAATGAAGGCAAGGTTTCACCTTATAGGTATGTAAGTAATCAATTCACTGTCAAGATCTATTACAAAAAGAAAAGGTTGTTTTGTTTGAAAATGTGCTTGCTTTTCTCTGCTTGCTGGTGAAACTTTGCTTTGGCATTTTCAAACAAGTTTTTAATGTGTTAAAATTAGATTATAATTAAGCTCAATAATTAGTTGAGTAATAAATATTCAAAGAGCAGGCCATCATAAAGGCCTGATTAGGCTGTGCATAAATATATATGCATAAACTACAGCCCTTTTGCCCTTTTATACAAAATAGAATACCTGTATTCAGATAATCAGAATGTTTTACATTTTTTTGACACATGAACAAACAAACCGAATCAGAGAGGAAAAACAGTATTTTATGGTACTTTTAACATATAGATTAAAGACACCTTGAGGTTGTCATTTAGGGAAAGCACAATCTTCCACTGTGTTAATTTATAATAAAAATGTAGGGCTTTAATTCACTGCCTGTCTCACAATATTAATTTTTTTTAAGACTTAGACTTTGTTATGCTTATAAAATCAATTACAGTAGGACAGCCTATGTTAATAGATTCAGCATTTTTTTCCTTCCACTATTCTCTGTGAAGGAGTTTGTCAAACAACCTTTGACAAACTTCCATTGTGTATTCATTTATTTCTTTTATTTAAAAGTTTCCCAAAACTTTATTGGTCAAATGAGCAGTTACAGATTTTTGCTCCAAGCACAAGATGACACCTCAAGTGAAATGAAGCAGTGATCTGGAATAGGCACCAGTCACCAGTGAAATTACAGTGTCCTGCCCTCAATGACACCTTTCCATCCGTGCAGAGGAAGTGAGATCCCAGGGAAAGTTCTCAGTTCCTCAGCCACCTCCAATGAGTTGCAAGTGGTCTGTGAGCATTTTCCAACAGGCAGTGTGCATTTCCTTGCCACTGTAAGCCTTAAGTGAAGCAGCAAGTAAGAAAGTACATTAAGGAATTAGGAAAGCTCTCTGGGATGTCTCTTAATAAGCTAGGGCAACCTTGGATGTTAGTTAAGGATGCAAATATTGTAAAATGCTGTGTAAAATAAAGGCCATGACACAAGTAGTGCCACAGAAACTTGAATTTTTATTATATATCCTTCTGCCCTTGAGGTTACAGTAAAACTCTTACATTAGCGACTTTATTTCATAAATTTAATTGACACTTGCAGCACAGACAAAATCTCAGGTCTTGAACTTTAAAGCTGAGTTAAGACCTCAGTGGATGCATTTGATTTAAGATCTCAGGGTTTTGAAATAAATATTTCCTAATCCTTTATGCTGCACTATAATTTGTTGCCAAGTTTTGTTTTGATCAGTTTGTGTTACATTAAATCAAGGTTACCTTCCTAAAGAAATATATTCCTAATTTTTCAAATGTATTTCAGGTCAGAGGGGCTTTGAAAAGTCCTATTTTGCTTTACTTTTACTAATAAAGCACAGAACAACTGAAAAGTCATATTTTTAATTGGTTTCTCTGCCAGCAGACAGGGATAATAGCACATGGTAGAGAACTTTATTCCTTGCTTTGACTGTTATATTTTATGCAGATTCTGTAATCAGTGCTTAGATTTGTACAAAATCTGACTGTCCAGAAATCTTCAAGGCCTGCCAAGAGCAGATGAGAACTCATAAAACAGAAAAAGAAAGCGGAGTCTGAGTAATGAAGACAAGAAGTATGGGGCAAGCAACAAGGCAACCTTGTGATCTATTTTTAAAATATATATTATATTCTCTCTGCTTTATTGCTGCTCCCCCTCTGCTCCCAATTTGCTCGTGCTCTGAGCAGGGATGCACACGGGAGGGGATTACCTCTCACAATGGAGGAGCACAATGGCATCTCTAGAACAGAGCAAAGATCCTTTTTTTTGGTATTTTTCTCCCTCCATTCATGCTACCAAAGGCTGGGGCTTTTTTTCTTCTTCTTTGTGATTGATGTTGTCATAACCAAAGTTAAATGTTGGTCCTTTGACAACCAGCTGATAAAAAATGTGCCTCTAAAACTGCTCGTCTGCGTTTGTGGAGCACACGTGAAAATTATATAGTATCTAGTTAGCATTGCTAATCAATACATAATGCATATCCTTCAGCTAATCTTTTTGAGCAATTAAAGCAAATTCAAAAGAGAGATTATCATGTGTAAACAATGCCGGTTTAGATATCTTGCCTACTGGCCTAAGGTCTCGCCACAGATCCTGCAGAGTTTACCTTCTGTATCAGTAGTTAATTAAGGTGAAACATGAGGTAATTAGGGCTAATCCCAGTGCTATCCTGCTGGCCTATTGCCTCCCAGGCCATGCCCTAAACCAGAGCATTTTCACAGCTTGTGAAATGTTGCCATTCTCGAAGCAGATTTTAAAAATTGATGCCCATGTTTATTGCAGACAGTGTTCCTAATCCTTTAAGGGAGCTCCACTGAATACGGTCCAAGTGGAAAGAGGGAAAGGATGGCTTCATTTATTTTCGATGGGCTTGAAAACTGCACTGTTGATACAACTTTACACTAGGACATTCCTTGTAATTGACAAGGGATTAAGAGGGATTAAATTTGTACTCTGCACTTGTTTCCAACTGCTTGTGTGAAGCTTCTTTTTTTTTTCTGTTAATGTGTTACATTCGTCAGCACGGAAGAGGGATGCACATTCTTAGAAGATGAGTTCGTGCACAGACATGCCAGTGTGATATAAATTAAAAGATAGATGGTGGTACCTGGAAGAGCTGCATCAGAACAGCACGGCTTTGCTTGCTTCAGAAGAAACATGCTTTTCCTCAGAAACAGTTTGGCCCTCATGGAGCAGTAGAGACATCCTGCAGAGTTATGTCTGATCCCTATCCTTCAGGATACATACTCTGTTTGCATGAGGAGTATTTCAGATGCTTGAGAGTGTTTTGTTATTGAAAGACTGGGTTTAACTGCTCATTAAATATATCCAACTACACAGAAAGACTCACCTTTTTAGTACAGCGTACAACAGATTTATTTTAGCCAATAATAAAATAAGTATTCATCCCAGAAGGCATTTTATTAGGCTTTTAAATTTTTAGCCTAGCTGTATGATCTGGAGTCAGGTGTCAGATAAAATGACTTAGTTTTTCTAATTAGCTGCAGGTTAGTATGAATACATTGTCAACCAATGACCCTTTTTTCTTTTGTGTTTCCCAGGTGTAGTGACCTGATCTGGTGCTTCTGACTGGTATCTTATACTAGGGAAGATTTTAGGTTCTTGTACTCCTCTACTGGAATGATGTTCAATAGGCTTGGTTTCCTGCAACTACCAAAGAAAACAATAAATTAAAAAAGAATGGCAAGAGGTAATCAAAATATAACATTCAGAATTTATGAAAGGGTATTTTTGCTCTCTGGTGAAATGTATTTGTCTAATTGTAAAACTGACTTAGGTGTTGATGATTACATTTTACACATTCATCCCTGCTTTTCCAAGAGTAGTATTCTGCTCAACTCTGCCATAAAGTTTCAAGTGTCTGATAGAGGTTTTAATGCATCAGAGAGCTGGCCCTCTTAGACTCTCTATTAACAGCTTGTTTGGTTGGTTCTTAATACTGCCTTCCTCAGTTTTCAGGAGCCAGGGAAACTGAGACTGTCCAATGTGGTGCCACTTCCCTGCCTACTGATTTTTTTAAAGTGGCAGACAGTGGGTGGATGCATTTCTTTAACTCCTTGTCATCCATTTTGGTTTTTGGTTTTGGAATCTTCTTCTTTCTGAGTGTCATAATCCTTAGAGTTTAGAAGAATAGGTGTTAAAGTCACAGATCTAAGAATAACAGGTTCTCTCTAGATTTATTGTTTTTTAGACATTTAATATGCTTTTTACTTGATTTCCGCTTCTAAAACTGGAGGAGGGTCTTTTCCTTCTGCATAAATGCAAAGAGGATTTGCAGCATGACATTTAGAAGTATATTGTATGAGGTTTGCTATTGATCCCTCTGGTGGGGATGAGTGCTCAGAGGGAATAAATGGGCTCCTTTTATGAGGCTCCCTGTCATCATGGATTTAGCTGTTTCATTTGCAGATTCCTGTAAATGTTTGCCTGATTTATAGCCAGTAATTTTCGTTGGAGTAGGAATCGACGTATCGTAAGCGAATGACTGCATGTCGTTAATACTTTCAAGTGGCATCTGAAAATGTTCATGCACTTGCATTGATCCAGACTGCTTCCCACTTTTACAGCTCCAAACGTTTTAGTGTTTTGTTAATATTACATTCATGAGGATGGGGATGCGTTTCATTAGTGGGGTGTGAGAAAGTGTTAGAAGAATGAATCATAATTCATTGTGTTGAGCGAAGTTTAAGCAAAAAAAAAATAAAAATAAAGGAACAGACTCAACTTCAGTATATAGCCTGAATTTAATTTTGTAGTATTTCACTGACACAGAGTTGCTGGAGGTACTGTCCTGTGCCTGTGATATCCAAGTCTGAAAATACCAGCTGAGAGTCTTCACACTTAAGAGTGAGATTTGTTCTTCAGGAAGGCATTCACATAAACATGATGGCATTAACTTATTTTGTTTAATGGTTGATAGCCTTATTTTCATTTTCTGGTAATGCCATAGTAGTTGTTGGGCAGGTGGTTTTGTTGTTTATTTATTCTGTATTTTCGATGCTAGTAAACTAGTGGTTGCACTAGTAATATGGTCACTAGCTACCCAAAGAACACTGTACATGATTTATTTTGGTACAGCCTATGTTATGTCTGCTTGGTGTAGCTATTCAGTCCCAAAAAAATCCAAAGGATAGGGCAAATGTACTTTACACTGTGTTTATAGGTTCCAACTGCTTATTTTGCTAGCACAGAGCTGTAATACTGTGTCCTGTTTTGTATAATCCCTAGGGGTCTCTGATACTGGTGCAGACCTGTGGAGTACTTTAATATTAAACACTGAGATATACAGTACAAAAAGGTTTTATGGAAGGCTGTGTAAACTGATTGGATACTACTGGAATAAATAACAAAAAACCCACAAAATACAAAAAAGGCATTTGTTTTTGTGGGAAGTCCTATATTGGCCCCATTGTGTGCATACATATCTAAATAGGAAGGTTTTGCAGTGTTTCCAGAGAGCACTAAATTCACATTCCTTTTTGTCATTATCACTGAATATGCATGGAGTAAGACAGACATTAATAGCCATGAGAGCAACTGTTAGAGAGGGATACATCAGGTGAATCACAACTTTTTCTTTAAGTAGTTGCTCTTAAGCTTCACTGTACTATTTGTGGTAAAACTATTTCCAATATCAAAATAAGGTAAGGAGAAAGCAGGTTACCCAAGTAGTCTTCCACTTCCAGGTTTTCTGTGCTTAAATCCAGTTCTTAATTCCAGTTCTTTGCAAAATGAAGCCTTCAGCAAGTCTCCTTGTTGGAACCCAAGTGTGCACAAACTTTTGCTGAACACTGATCTAGTCACCACTTTTGTGGTGATCCCAGGACGTGCCATAGTAAGAATGAGGCAGGAGGTAGGCTGTCATTTCTAGAACTGGTCATCCAAGTCAGAGCTTATTTGTGATTCTTGGAAGAATCACATTATCTGAGTGACTTGTAGGTGTTACTATTATTACTGTGAATGGTTTTTGATGAGCAGATAGTGCGCTTCCTTATTGCAGCCAAACCAGCTTTTCTTTCTGCTTTTTATGGCCATTTTAGGTTGCCCTTTATTTACTCTCAGAAATAACAGTTTCATGGGCAAATGAAATTGTCTGGCAACTAAGTGGTAGTAAAGAGGTATTTTTATTGTGAATTTGAAGGAAAATATATCTTGTCCGTTCTTCTGTTCAAGTAGTCCTCTTGTATAGCTAATGCTCCTGTGGAGATATCACTTAATTAGTCAGAAATTTGCTGTGTGTTGCCTTTATTATTCCACGCCGTGACTGCTCCACCTCTTTCTCACCACCAGCCTTCAGCAAAACAAACCCCCTAGAAAGAGGAGCTGCGGGAAGCAAAGGAGAGGATTATTCATTATTAGCAATTGTTATACAGAAAAAAATGTGGTCTGTTTCAAGCCAGCCCGCTGCCTTGTATATTAGGAACTCTGTTTAAGGGTATTGTAACATGTCTTTAAAAAAATAAGAAAGCATGTTAAATTTTCAAAATAAAACTACCTCTGGTTGCTGTGCAGATAAAATTGTGATCAAAATCTTTGTATTTCTTTAGTAAGGTATTCATTCCATTTGTATTATGAAAGTGCTGTATGAGAATATATTTGTTTCCAATGACTCTCCAAATACTTTTCAAGAAGTTAGTGTCATTTTTCTGTTTTAGTAGTAGGAATCCTGAAACACTGGTAAATAAATCCAGTGCCCAATCAGTAGGTGAGCTGGCAGAAACAAACTAACATCCACAGCTTCTCATTCATAGGCTATCCACTTGCTGTGCACAAAAAGATAAAATATCTTAGTAATATATACTTACCAGATATTGGGGGATCTCAAAGTTCTTTGACATTGTCAAGGAAAAAAATGCCTCATGGTGCGCCTGAAAAAATGCCCATGCCAGTTTAGGAATCTGGATCAGAAGTGAAATTATTTTTCCAGATCACTGAATCACAGAATCCTTTAGGTTGGAAAAGACCTTTAAGATCATTGAGTACAACTGTTAACCCAGCACTGCCAAGTTCATCACTAAACCATGTCCCTGAGTGCCACATCTACATGCTTTTTAAATATCTGCAGGCATGGAGTCTCTGTCTCTTCACTGGACATCCTGTTCCAGTGTTTGTCAGTCCTTCTGGTGAAGAAATGTTTCCTAATATCCAACCTAAACCTTTGGTGCCACTTTAGGCCATCTCCTCTTATCCTGTCATTTGTTCTGGGAAAAGAGGCTGACTCCCACCTGGCTACAACCTCCTGTCAGGTGGTTGTAAAGAGCAGTAAGATCTCCCCTGAGCCTCCTTTTCTCCAGGCTAAACACCCCAGCTCTCTCAGCTGCTCCTCACAGGACTTGTGCTTTCAGCAGCTCTGTTGCCCTTCTCTGGACACGCTCCAGCCGCTCCATGTCTTTCTTGTCATGAGGGGCCCAAAGCTGAACACAGGATTCAAGGTACAGCCTCAGCAGTGTCAAGTACAGGGGGACAGTCACTGCCCTGGTCCTGCTGATCATCTTATTGCTGATACAAGCCAGGATGCCACTGGCTCTCTTGGCCACCTGGGCACACTCTGGATCATGATCAGCTGCTCTCAGCCAGCACCCCTAGATCCTTTTCCACCAGGTGTCTCTGCAGCCACTCTGCCCCAGCCTGTAGCGCTGCAGGGGGTGGTTGTGACCCAAGGGCAGGACCCAGCACTTGGCCTTGTTGAATCTCATACCATTGACCTCAGCCCATGGATCCAGACTGTAGAGCCTCCCTACCCTCACGCAGCCAGCATTTCCTTCATGTCTACTAGTAAATTAAAAGGAAAGGTAATAGCTGAAGCAGCTTAGCTTCTTGTTTCTTTTCCAATACCTTTTACAATCTTGATTATTTGAAGATAAATCTTTGATTTTCAGGGCCATATATGTATTTGTGCTGTGACAGAGATTTTATTAATGCCTGATGAAAATATAAAAAAGGAGCATAATTAAGCTATTGTGAGTTATGACTGATATCAGACTCTTATGTTTATATTCTCTCTAATTAAGGTTCCGGCTTTGCTCTCACTCATAATTTCTGCTAATGTATGAAATAAATCTTGTGGTACTTAACCTTAAAAATGGAAGACAAAAGAAAATGTAGTTTTATTAAATGTATTTATGCTTTTTAATTGTTCAGTGAAGATGTGAATGTTCACTTGGTGGACTTGATGTTTCTGTGGTGCTTTAAAAAAATAATTGGCGTGAATAACTTTGAATACATCAGAATCACAAATTTGAGAGGAAAATTGAATGAATGTATGAATGAAAGGATTTTTAATGTGAGGTTTGTGAGAAAACTTTAAATTTGACCAAGCCTGTTCTGTCTTATTCAAATAAAAAAGTATGTCCTAAAGAATTGAAAGTCTAAGTTGTGGTGGGGCTGAAATTATTAGATGTACTTCTGACACATGCAGGTGAAGGGAACACAGCCTGTTCAAGTCCTGCCTGTCCTGGGCAATAAGTGTCATCATGGACAAGCACTAAAACAGATCAATGTTTCAACCAATATGTCTCAGCCATAGCACAGAAAACTTACATTTCTGCAATACCCACAGTTAATGCCCTTTTTAGGAACTAGGTAGCTAATCTTTTTGGCAGCAACTCGTGATGATTTATTTTTTACTAATACTTTTGGAGTGTCTCTGCGTTTGCCTCTGTTCCTGAATAGTCTCTTTCAAACACCATTTTAAGGGAGAAGGCATTTTTGGAATCATGGCATGGTCCTGAGGAGAGTTGTTAAAGACTTCACTTGAAATCTAACCCTGGAAATAACGCTGAAGTATTTGAGCTTTAACTGATGTATTAAACCAAAACCACTGAGATTACTCTCTGGAGAGAAGACCTTGGATTACTCTAAATCTTCAGGCTTCTGCTACGCTCTCGTTTTGTGTCTGTCCATGCCTCTTTCAGCACCTCCTAAAGGCTGATTAATGAACCCCCATTGCTGGCAGTCATGAAATATGTTGCGTGTAGCATCCTCCCAGCAGGAGGAAATGTTGCTTGTTGACGGTTGGCTGCACGAGAGGGAAAGCAGCTTCCCAAGGCTGAATCCGTGGACATTTCCTGCAGATAAAAGCTGGATGGTGGGTACTGGCAAAAAGAAGAATAGACAAAAAAGCACAGCAGGTTTTTGGATCTATAAAACATTTGCTCCCCAACTGTCACACTTGCAGTGTCCGCATCTGGTGTTCTGTTGACTTGTTTCACCCGAATCAACGAGCCAGTTTATATCTGTTTAGGTTTTCAGTTTGAACATATAACATGAAATTTTTTTACCCAGTATGTTTGTACTGCACCAAATTAATCATTTTAATAGGCAAAAAGGAATTATATTGCTTTCTCTACTTAACAAACCTGAGCGTATTAATTTTGGGTTTTATCTCTTTGTCAGTGATCAGTGTTTACATTTGGGCAGAAAACAGAACTTTTTAGCACCTTTAACTCCTTTAGATAGTTCTTAGAATTGTAAAACAATATGAATTGCCTAAACTATTTTTGCTGTTTGCGCCTTGTATTTCTCAAGAATGATTATTATGCAGGGTTACATGGACTAATCTCGTAACACTGGAAGATCTGTACAGTCTTTTATAACAGAGACTAAAATATAAAGGAGGATGATTTAATCCGTAAGGTTTAAAACGGAAGCATGTACTGGCTTTTTGTTTTGACTTCTTAAAATTTCTTTCACATTTGCTTTTAATGGGCAGAGGCTTGAATTTTTTCAGGTCAGTCCAGTAGGAATAAACACAGAAAAAGGACTGCTGATGAAAAATTGCATGCATACATTTGTAAACCAAGCACCAGAGCTATATACTCATCCCTGCTGAGGACAGAGAAGATGCAAAATCTGCCCTCAAATACTCCATGGAGCAGATTAGATTATTGTGCTGTGCCCTTTTATTGCCTGTGGCTGGCCAAAACCATCTTGTGATTTTTTAAAAAAAGCTCTGTATACCACAGCTGTACTTAAGTATTCTGGACTAAATGGCCTTAAATACAGGGGAGGAGATACAGAGGAAATGCAGAGAGAGGAGGGAGTGGAAAGAGCATGTTAGTTGTACTCCAGCCAAAAAACTCTACCGTGAGGGAAAGCACTGAGTGGAGCTGGTCCTGTCTCAGACCACATTGCTCCTGGAGCTTCTTGCTCCATGCAGAGCCACCCCATGGGCATGGCATGGTCCCTGCCAAGGGAGTGGGGTGACAGATAAAGGTAGAGAAGGATGCAAAAGGTATCAGAGAACAGCAGGCAGTGATGGGGTTTTGGCTTTGTGTTTTGCTAAGAAGTATGATGCATTTGAGTGGATTAGATGTAATGCTTCACAGGAGAACTGTGCTGTGGAAGTGCATATATGTAGTGCATAAAGCAGCATATGCAGTTCAGATTTTCTTTCTCTGTGGCTAGAAGCTTTGGAGCTTATGTTTATAGTCCTGGATGTTGACAAGTGAGGCTGAATGTTGATTAGACACAGAGAGAGAATGAGAAAAGATGAGATTATACAGGAAACAAACATTCTTACCTTCACAGAGTCATACCTTTTGGATTTAGAATGAAATGGAAGAGTATTGTACTGTGCTGCCCGCCTTTCTTGAAATCTAGGACTTCACCCCTGTGTGTGGGTATGTACATTTGTTGTCATTTTCACAGGAGGGAATTAAAAATGAACCAATTCCAAAGGCATCTAGTCCAGTGTCTTTCAAGTTTCCTGGCAGTGTGAAAAGGAATTCCCATGCAAGATTAAATGAAACCAAGAGTATTTCACGTGTTGGCGTGTTTAAGAATCTTATCTACTGTCTGTTATTTTCAAATTTAAATTGAAGTAAACATCAAAATATAAAATCATCTTTTGCAATTTCTGACAGAAAGGAATTAGAAGTAAAGGAAAATGTGTCCCAGAATACTGTGCAAAGAGATGAGTGCTTCTGGACAGACATACAAAATAAAAAAATCCAGTTTATCTCTTGAGGTCCAGGTAATTTTTTTTTTTTTTAATGCACAGATGCATAAGGTTGTAGTTCTCATCTCCTTTTGGGTTGTGTCTTGTTTTGGTTTTTTTTGTCCTTCACCAGTGAAAAGATTAGAGAGAAAATCAATGGAATCTTTTCCACTGATGCATGGAACTTTCAAAGCTTAACACTGAATGAAGAAAGCAGGTTGTCTATATTTGATCTATTATTGCAGTGATGGACTGTCTGTAAACAAAAGAAGAGGAAGAGTAACTGAGAAATGTGTCATTTTTTTTTTCTAAGGCTGTGAAAAATAAGAACTTGTGAAGTCCATGTATTTTAATCACACTCTAGAGATTTTTTTAATTAATAATTTTTAGACATAAAAATACACAGAAACATAAAAAGGTAGCCTCAAGTTTAAAAGATTCCAGAGTGCAAAAGTCTTGGTAGGATACTTAAAGTTTTCATATTGTTTGTTAAAATAGTGTACTCAGTAAGAAGTACCTTCTCTGGTTCTGCTGATCTTTTTCTTCCTCTCTCTAAGTATCATCTTTCACAATCTTCCCCTGGAGCTTTCGCAGACCAGGATCATTTGAAATTACAGTGGGTCTGCTTGTCCTCGTGCCCCACAAAATCTCCCAGAAATGAGCAGCCCCAAACCAAAATCCTCCAGCTCCTTACACAGTGGTGGAGCTCGGGCACTCTCCCACCCCCAGGGCTTAGGGCTCTGAGAGCACTGGGAGCAAGAAGCATCCCTGATAAAAGGAAGCACAGGTGGGTTTGAACAACTTGCTTTGAATTTCAGACTCTGCATAGCTGTGGTGGTAGGGGTGATGCTCTGCCTCCTTGGGCTGACACCTGCCTCTTGGGGCCAGTGCTGTTCCCAGTGAGGGAGTTGACTCCCTGAGTGTCCCGGTGCCCCACGGAGGGACCCTGATTTGCAGCTCTGCTGCTCCCGGGGCTGCCTGCCCTCGCCATCTGCACGGGAGCAGCATGTGCTGCTCGGAGCAGCTCGTGGCACAGCGGGCCCTGCGGCTGTGCCGCTGCTCCTGCTCACCTGGTGCTTCCTACCTGGGAACGGGCATCCTCCTTCCACCGTGCGCAGCCCGGCCACACGGCTCCTGTCCTGCAGGGCTGGCAGGAATACTCGTGAATTAACATGTTGATCGCTTTGTGTAGTCAGATCTAAATGAAAAGTTAGTGCTCGACTCTCTCCTGTATACCCATTAACTTAGGGAAAGAGGCAACCTTTTTTTTTTTTTTTTTTTTTTTAAACTCACTCTTCCCTTTAACTTGTTGTCTTTAAATTAAAGGAAAATTAAAAAAAAAAAAAAAAGTGGAGTCACTTCTCTACCTATGAATTTTTTTTCTTTTTTCTCCAGGACTTCTGTCCTCTTTATTCAGGTGGTCTTCAGACTCAAGCAGGCAGTTCTTTTTAGTAACACGAAGCTTATGTTTTTCTTCCTTCCTCAACAGTTATTAAAAAGTTATGCTTTTCAATGTGAGTGGAGAGTCTGATGTAATTACAGGACGGACAGATTAGCATTTTACTATATTCTCTGTGCCTCTTATGCAGCCTTTCCTAGACTTGAGTAAACATTGTGGGCTTGGGATCTGAATTAATGTGATACTGGGAGATGAGTTCTTAATGATGGGTGGTAGGAAAGGACAAAGACAATCCCTCTAAGACATCTCTTGTGTCAGCTGTGCACTCCCACTAAAGTAGAATATATGTTTGCTTGTGAATTTCAACAGTGAGCAGTGGTGGGGTGCATTTCTTCTTCTTGGGGCTGAACATGTGGTGTCTGAGAGGGTCTGTTGCTGTGGAGCTGCTGAGCCTGGCCTCTCTCCATGAAGTGTCTCAAGCTGGGCTCCTCAAACCAACAGTTTCTGGAGAGAAAGTCCACAGGCTTATTAAAGGAACCTAGGAAAGAACAGTGTGGAGGAACAACACAATGACTGGTAAGGGAATCAGAGGTCTCAGGGGATGTTTAAAGGATGTACCTGGGTCAGCATAGGAGCAGGACACCAGGGAAGCAGTGAGCAGAATAGCTTTGACCAAGGGAGAGAAGAAAATACAACAAAGGAGACAAGCCAGAGCAGGAGAGAAGATGCAGAGAATAATACCAGTCCCCAAACAGAAGTCTGTCTCATTGAACTCAGAGCAGGTTTTGCCTGAATAAATGCTCTGTAACAATGACCTCCATTAACCCATGACAGGCCTAAAGGGTTTGGACACAATGCTCATAACTGAGAGCTGTTGCATCTGAGAGGGTTTGTGGTTGTGCTAATTCTCTCCATTTTCAATGAGGAACTTGATCTGGAAAAGTAATATTCCAGAAAGAAAAATTAGATTTTGTTGCTTTTCTGTTGTTCTTTTTCAAAAGCACCCAAATTCTACTTCTCAGCTGCTTCTCTGTCCCTGATGTAGTGCTGCTTGTAGACTTTAGCAAATCTGCTTTCCTATGTCTGTCTGCAGTGGTAGATCATCTTAATTTTGTTTTAGTTCGAATCAGTGTATTGCACTAAGTGGTGATGTCTTCAGAAACTTAAGAGCATTATATAGTCTTGCCATATATGAAATATTAGTATAAAATTGTTACTCAAAATTAACCTAAATAGAAGGAAGGGAGAGTTTTAGCTGTATTCATTGGTGATATCCAAGTTTGATGATTTAATTTTAAGTGTTTCACTTTAATAATTGTGTTTTTTTCATTATCAATACAAAGTCAAAACTTTCTATGTAACCATGGGGGCATGATTTTTCTGGAGTCTGTTGTACTCTACATTTATTTAAAATAGCAACCACAGTTGAAGGGAGTTTGAAATGTTTCGTTTAACTAAAAAAGTCTGCACAATATTTTAGCAGCTTGTTTACAGGCCTGCAGACAGGTACTAATTACACCCCAATTTACAATACATCAGTTTAGCACAATTGATCTGTTAAAAAAAAAAAAAAAAGGAAAGTAAGCTGAGCAAAAGCCAGTCTTGTTGCTGAAGGAATGATATATTGATTCCATCTGACAGTGCTTTGTCTACAGATCAATGTAGATGTGCGGTGTAGACCAGAAGAAAGAGACAGGGTCATCAAAGGTCAGTAAAAGAACAGCGTGCCCCAGATTATTGGAGACAATGAAATGAACTTATCATAAAGTAGACCTGATTGGTATTTGTAAAGGAATCCACCAGTAACAGGTTTTATCATGTCAGATATGAATAACATATTTTATTTTACAATTAGCTTTAGCTCCTGTCTGTTAGGAGATTTAAGGGGGATTCAGTGTCTACTCAATAACTTGCTGATTGCAAATTCTTACAAGACTGAAATAATAAACTGCTTACAGCTCTGAGCATTTGTAAAAAGTGAAAGCTACACTTCTGAGAGGTGTTAGTCTTTGTCCAACATAATAGAAGATTTTAAAATTCAAATATTCAGAAATACTTAATCCCTTAAAAACTTCAGCTTTCCATTTTGGTGGTTATAATTGCTGGTTTTGCAGTGCATAGAGATTCTAGTTCTATTACATTTTTGCTTTCCACATTGAAGAAGTAAGTAGGTACGTTCTGGTTTAATTCAACAACAGCCCTGAAGTGTACTTGTACCAGTGTGCTATTCATTCACATATTTCTTATGTCCTTGATGTCCTCTGAGATGAAGGGTTTTATATTTTAAATAAGGAGAAACACTACTATAATATGATTAATCCTTTACAGCTTTCATGCCTTCTAAATCCGTCCTCATTCTGCTTTAGAAATTTAACTTTTACGATGAGGGGGATGTCTGTTCCACCCAAGTATTATAATTTAGGGCTTAATCCCCCAAATTAATGTTTAATCTGCACTGCTGCCTTGTTTTAAGAGCTGCTGAATAGATGTCATTCAAAAAATTGCTTTCAGAGCTCTAATCCACATTTTTGCATCAATGCTATGATTTCCTTAGGTTTTACCATATTTTGTAGCTAAGTGTCTAACACCGGGTGATGAAAGGTTGAGGGTACGTGTTCTTCGAACATAATCACAGAGGAACAATTCACCACACTGCCACTTTAGCCTCCCCTCTAAGGAATCAGATTTAGCACAGTTTAGACTTATAGATGCATAGTCACTGTATCTCTTCAAAGCATGTAAGCTGGTTTGGTTCCGAGTGGCTTTGCAGCAAGGGAAACAATATCTGCATCTTTTATCTCAATTCTCCTTTTTTGCCTTCTGGGACAAGGTACTTTTTATAGAATATGTGCTACACCAGCATTCAATCCAACTGCTTTTAGGAATAAAATTGGTCATAATATGAATTATTCACAATAGAATACCTTGGGGACCTCAGGTCTTTAAGATGGTCAGATGTGATCTGTCAAGACAATGTAAAGGGAATGTTTAAGTTTTAATGGGAAATATTTTCTGGGACAGTCCTAGATACCAACAGTGAATTAAAAATTGCTTAATATAGTGCATATAGTTCTGGGAAAATATCCTGTTTCTAGGATGTGTCTTATCTCTGCCTTAAAGAAACAGATAGGGAAGCTAATAAGTGAGTTCTTCAAAGAGACTTTGCTTTTGTTTTGCAGTTTTCAGCCTATTCATACTTGGAAAATCAGTTCTGATTCTTTCAAAAGCCTGCAAAATTTTAAGAAAAGGGGACAAGGACACTGAAATCACTGCTTCGATTGTCAGTCAGTTTTGAAGATCACCACCTATGAAAAGTCAGGCATAGTGCCTATTCTTTGTTTTACTCATGTACTCTATTTGCCTTTGGAATAAACAGTGAATTTCAATTTTTTTTGTATGATTAATCCTTTGTCATTTGTATGGATGGTGTTCATCACAATTTGTCCAAGAATATAAGGTAGGCTAGAAATATCCATTCATTTGTCTCTTTTATGAACATTACCTTATTAACCATGTTGGAAGTATCCCAAATAATGCATTCATTAGAGGTACACACTGTCTGAAAGGATCATTTCAAAATTTGTCTCCCCAGGGGTTTGGATTTATACATACTGAGTTAAATGATTAATGAAACTGTGACACATTAAGTGTTCAGTATTGCAACTTACTGGGAAGTTTTCATCAACATTAAGAAGATTTCGATTTAAAACTTCACAGTCAAAATTTCTGTGTATTCATTTCCTTTCTCATTTTGTTGCAGTCATGAATGACAATATTAACTAAATTCCATTTTGCAAGGTGCTGACCTCCTAAAAATCACTGTCTTAGGAGTTCACGGTCTTACTCATTTCCCAGGAAGACTTCATTACTTTCAGGTTTTAATCCACTGAGATAAAAAGGAAGTTGACTAAATAGCACAAAAATAGGAGTGCTACTTTTTTGATGCTGCTTCTGATGGAGAACTCAAGAAATCTCATCTGTCCTGCATAAAATAACAGACCTTTGTTTAAAATTATATTTGTATCTCTTCTTGTGAAGTAAAAGCAATTATTTTGGAGTTTTTGCCTTAAGATTCATAGCATATTTCTAAGACTGTAAGAGAAAGAACAGGGGCTTGAATTCACTGTGAATGTGCACTGAAGGTGCTACCTGATAAATGTGGGATGAACATGGTGTAGTGGGGTATGAGGTCCAACACAGCTTTGAGCCTCACTGCTGCTCTGATGTTTCTGTAGGTCTTGAGCTTCTGTGCACCAGAAGGTTTCTGAGAGTTTTTGAGAACTCAAATGCAAAGTGCCAAATTTTCCTAAGCAGTTAACTACATATGTAAAGTGTGAGTGGATTAAAGCTGACTCATTCTGGCTTCAGGAAACAGAACACCTTTCCAAATAATTTCACAGTTCTTGCTGGGAGGGTTTTCTTAATGGTAAATATTAACATTACAGATACATTCAGCCTGATGCTCTTCAGAATTACTAAATGTGTGTCTTTGTACCTAAAATGTGGTAATGTTCTTACTGAAGTCTGTGTCTTTTGTGTATTCTGTATCTTTTAATGGCAGACCAGTGTATAAAAAAAAAATAAAAAAAATAAGGTATTAGGTAAGTGTTTTGGTCCTGGTTTCCTATGGAAATGAGGCTTCTGTATTCAGTGTTAGTCATTGTGTGTGTCTGCCTCCTGACCTTTTTGCTCTCTGATACTCATAATTACAGTTAAATTTGACAGAGGGAGAAAAAATTTCATAGCGTTGAATTTACTTTTTGAGAGTAAATGCCAGAGTGAGAAGGTGTACTCTACACTGAAGAGGGAGAGGAGGAGTTCAGTCTCTCACAGAAATCTGCAGAATTAATTGTTCTTTTTCAAGGATGGAAATTAGACAGTGTGGAAGCAGTTAATCACAAACAATGTCCTACTGAGACTGGGGGGGAAGATGCTGGTAAGCAAATTCCCAAGCCCTCATATTATCCTGATGAAATTTATCAGCTAATACAATACATGGTGCAAAAAGAAGACCAAGATTCTTGTGGCTTTACTTTGGCTATTGCTGTTAGTCCCTCGGGGAATATTGTCAAGAGGTTTGTGTAGAAAAAGACATTTAGGAACAGGAACGGTACATCCATTAAGTGTAGATGAAGAAGAATATCTTACACTGTCTACAGCTGGCTGAGAACCATTTACTTTAATAATGACAAATTAGTCAAACCTTGTAAATCATTAACAAGCAATTAACTTTCTTTCTAGAGTTTCAGCAGCCGGAGCTGTTCTTATCAGTGTAACTGCCTAGGAACTTTATCTGCCTCCCAAAGCAGCTGACTCTGTTAGATGGCAGTAGGTGATAAAGGGCTTTGGTATGTCACAGGTGTCTTGGGAAAGGAGACTGATACACAAATTGGCCTTTTCACCCGCTGCTGAGATCCTCCAGAAGTAGTGTTGCCATCTCTCTCAAATGCAGGTCTGTTGGTACAAATTAATTTGTGTAACTTGAGTGGGAGCTGTACAATCAATGTATTTGTCCAGTACCGTGTATTCCCAGACAGGGAGGACAGCTGGACCTTGTACTTCATTTAGTACCAGTCTAAAAAGCATCTGCAGCAGACAGGCTACTAATATAGCATGACATTTTTACTTACAGAGTTGGACTGTATTTTATCTTGCATAAGAGAAAATAACATTGTTGATAAAAGGTTTTTCACAGCTTCTTACCTGAAAGTAAGCTCCTACATCTCCTGTAGTTGTAGTGAGTTTAAAAAGTGATAGTCAGCAGTGCAAATGATTTAAGCATTTATTTAGGTGTGTCACGAGTATGGATTTAGTAAATTACTTTTAGACTCCTCTAATCTTCAGATTTATATAATTTTATGTATCTGAAAACTAAGAGTCCTTTTGCAAACAGTTATCTTTAAAAAAGGTACTAGCATAAGGTAGTTACTTAGTTGTAAGTAAAATGAATGTGTGTGATGCAAAATGAGTTTGTTGAAAGAGTTATATGTGTCTCTTTATTTAGTTATTTGAAGAAGAAAATCTTTAAAAGCAAGAGTAGGTATAGGTGAATATTTTCCAAATTATGCTTTCCAAGATGAAGTTGAAATAGGTCTTTTTTCAGGAAGCTAAGGGACAGCTAAGCTTATTTATTCATGAAGAATTATTATATGCTGTATCTTGTAATAAAATGTTTGTTTTGTTGCAACTTTTTAATTAGGTTCCCCTTCCTATGAGAGACGCCTACTACAGTATTAAGAAAATGTTATCAATCTTGGCATAAATTCTAACTTCTGCAACAGTCTTGGGATTCAAAATCCCTACAATGCAAATTAAATTAGGAATGCCTTTTCTGGAGAAGATACATAACCTTTCTCAGGTGTGAGTGAGTCAAACACACTATGTTGTTTTCTGGTTTATCTTATCGGGGCGGTCTAATCCAGGTCTAGGGAGTCAAGCCTCTACTGTGCCTAACAACCACCTTGGAACAATTTCTCTGAAGAAAATAAATGGGTTTCTTGTCAAGGCCATTGTAACAGAGGAGCTGGGGGTATTGTTACTGAAGGGGTCATTTTTTTCCTGTTGTGCACTAATTCGAGGGTGACATGTTGTAAATGTTGCAGTTTCATAAGTTGCATGAGCCATCACTTTGTCTTTTCCCTTCCAGATATTTTCTAAATGTGTCATCATCAGTCATGTATAAAGCATATAATCTTTTATCATCACTATGCACATTCTGCCACTCTGGTGATTTAGTCTTAATACCATCCCTGTTACTCTGTAAGTGAAAAGCCCGTATTGTATTAGACACACAGGATGTTTTCCTTCCTAATCATTTTCACTATTTCTCTTCTCTATCATCTAATGTTGCTTGTTTTTGTGTACTAAGGCCTGTTGGTCAGCTGTTTCAAGGACTAATTCAGGATATTAATTTAACTGAAACAAAACAATACATCAGTGAAAGAATTATGGTTAAAACCAAGAGGTAGGCCAGAGGTTTTCCCACAGAAGAGAGTTGTGACTGGTAACTATTCTCTAGAGAAGTCACTGAGTTAAACAATTGGGCAGCCTTTATGGAGCCAGATCCTCAGGGTATTACTCCAGCAAAGTAACTATTGAAATATCAGCCCCTGAGGCTGATGTCTCATGTGTGTATGCAGTTTTATGCACTGTGAGTATTCCTATTGGCTTCAGTGGAATTACTGGCACTAAGTATAGTTAAACGTGCATAAATCTTTGGGGCATACAGGTCTGTAGAGTTTTTCCTGTTTATGACTCTGTGCTTCAAGGTTTATTTTGCAGAAGCTCAGGAGAAGCTCAGTTATGCTCTTTGTTTGAGGCTTCTGGACAAAGCAAGGGCACAGTCACTTGTGTTTGCAATTTCAACCATTTTTTAAAAGTAGTTAAGGGAATATTTATTTTGCAACTGTAGCTATATCAATTAACATGTGATTTTAGCCTTCATTTGAAAAATAGGCGGCTCCTGTTGGCTTAAGTGGCATTTGGAGAGAGAAAAAATTAATGCTGTGTGATGACTGACTTTGGGTTTAAAAATATACAAGTACACCCTGGTGTACATTCACACACAGACACACATGCCCACATGTACAATATTTATATAATTTCCTTGGGGAGATGGCAGAATTTTTTTAGTGTATTGATTTTTACATTTTCCCACATTTACTAAATGGCGTAAGTAAATACAAGCAAAATGTCACTTAATAATTCTTCTGTGTTCTTTTCAAACTTAGGATGGAACAAGGTCACTGTACAGCCATTTTAGGCAGAAGAGTTTTTTGAGAATGCAAGTGTGAATTACCATAAAAGTGGTTTTGCCTAAATACTAAAGGTGACTTTTAACTGAAAAACTATAAAGTACTTTGCTTCAATACTAGAGATAGCTTTTAATTGAAAAGTGTAAGTGAACCTACAAAGCAAGGTTAACGCTTAGTGGTATAATTTTATACATGCACTTTGGCAGTCACAATGGCTTTGATTCAACCTTGACTTCCTACAAGATCATAAAAAGGCACAGAATAATTTGTTATAAAAGAAATGAGTACTGGAGTACAAATATGAGTCGCATAACAAATTCTGAAGATGAAATGGCAGTGTTCAAAGGAAATGTAGCATTTTATGCCAGTGCCGTAATTCTCAGACAACATTACAAAGAAAAAAGTGCGGCCTGCAATTCGACCTTCCTCCTCCTCCTCTTCTCTGCTGTAGCTCCATAATGATGTTGAGAACTTCATAGCTCAGTTTAAAAAGGTTTTAAGAAAACACAGGACCCAGTACCCTTCTACAGGATACTGAATTCCTAATCACCTTAAACTCTCTCAGTAGCTGGTCCTGCTTCTTGCCAAGGACTCGGGTAAGCAATCAGTATTTTCACCCTCACATTCAGAGGAACTGCTTTTTGAGTAATCCTACATGCCAAGATGATTGCCCACACCCAGTCTTGCTGCTTTTCATTTCTTCATGCAGCCACTGAAACGCTGGAAAAATTGCAAATAAGACCCAGTGCTCCAGTGATCTGCAGGATCAGGACAGATTTTGAATAGCAAAAGAAGAGAGTATGTCATGTGAAGAGTATAACCTATCTACACAGGTTACAGGGTTACTGAGTATGATTTAGCATAATCAGGTCTGTAACACAGTTACCCCAAGGTACTGTCTTTTTTGGAGGTGTGTCTTGATTTGTTGAGTTGGTGAGATAAGCTTTTTATTAAACTAGATCTAAAAGATCCTTGCCTGAACTGAAAGATATAATAGCCTTTATTACTGAAGACCAAAAAGAGATCACTGAATTACTTGCTAATTGTGAGAAAAATCTATATTGATTTTGTGTGCATGTGTATGTGTCTGACAGTAGGCCACTGGCTGTTTCTCAGCAGCATTTTGTGCTGAGGAATCTCTTGGGAAGACAAAAAGAAACAAAAAAAAAGAAAAGTGGGAGTAAAAGCCAGAAAGGGAAAAAAAACATCGTGTGGTGACACACAACTGGCAGACTGAAGGGCTGTCAGGGAGGAAGTAATGTATGCTAGCTCACAGTAATAGCCTAAACTGGAGGAAAATTCATCTCTTGCATGCACTGTGTGCTTATAAAATTTATTGTGATTTTTTTTATTCTTACATTTGAGGAAAATTTTATCCTCTGGCCTAGAAATTTAAGCAATTTTCACATTTCTTTGGGAAAAAAATGTAGGTAACAGCCTCTTAAGAATATGTGATGCACACAAAGCATTTGTTTCTGTAACAGTGGTCTATGTTACTTACTAATGTATTTAAGAGATTGTCCCTAAAATGCCACGAGTTTCAACTTCTGACAAATTTTAACTTTTTTGATATTATAGTAATAGCTTTCACTTGTGGCTGAGCTTTTCTTAACATTTGAGATGGAAACTCATATATATGCATATATGTCCATATGTGTTTGTTTTGGTTTTAGTCTGTTGTACTTCAGAAACAGAAGTGGCTGCTGTTGATAACTGGCTTTGTCCAACCAGAGTTATGGTGGTTATAAAGTTGTGGCAGTTCCACTCTTGTAATCTGACTGGTATTGCTACAATGAAGTGCTTTCAGAAAATAATACATGAGCAGCAGTGCTTTAGTAAACAACAGTGACTCAATAATTCTGCAAAAATTTAGGAGGTAATAAATATGGGGAAGAATGGAAGCAGATCTTGCTGGATAACTGCTGTGGACTTTTTATACGGGGAAAAAAAACTATTCCCGTATGTCCCCAAATAGGTATTAAAACCAATGTACCTCTTCTTTGACATCTGTTAGAACAGAATGAGTCCATTTGAAATCCCCCAAACACTCACATAGTGACAAAGTCTAGTAAATGAAGCAAAATGGTTTGGGGAAATGAGGATGTGTAAACAAGCCAGTCACATGTCATTTACTTTCTTGGACCACACTAATTTTTTCAGGTCTGGCTGTATTAAGTCTCTGTGCACAAAGATGTATTTACTGCACTGAACAGAGATTTTCCACCTTAAAGGACAAGGCTCTTTGAGCCATGCCTGTTTTGGTGCTGGTTCTCTCAGTTTTGTTTGATTTGTAATAAGCAGTGCATCTGTTTAACGAAAACAAGTGTGTGTGGTTCTTTACTGTTGTCACTAGTGACCAGTCTATTAATGGGGGACTTTTTCTGTGTGCTCTAAAAATTGTTGTTGTTCTCTGCCAGCACACACCAACTTGCTGCATGTAAGGCAGGAGCTCGTCACATATTTTTTTGCTTTGGATGCTCAGTTATGATGTTTGTATCACTTTTTTTTTTTTTCATACACCATTTGTCTGCTGTGCAGCTGAAGGTGCCAGAAAAATTACAAGTAAGAACACACATAATGTTGTTTAGTAAAGTCTAGCTGTTGGCAATAACTGAGTGCCTTCCTTTATCTTTAGAGTATTGATTTCTTATGCAATAGCATTCCTCTTTGTTTTGAAGGAAATGGTGGGGAAAGCTTCAGTCAATGACAGATCTATTTTTATCTCTTTATGGTACATTCTTGCCCATACTGCAGTTTATATTTTGGGGGACATTGGCCAGGAAGTGGGTCAAATATTGGGGCCTTTACAAGCTAGTTTGTCGTCAAAAAGAATTAAACTGTCTCTCAGCAGACCCTGTGACTAGCCTGTCATTGACTACCCATAGCTCACAGTGAAGCTGGAGGGTCCATCAGTATAACCTGATTTATCTGTGACTTAAGGGAAGAAAAGAGTGTCACCAAATTTTGTGAATGTCTTTTTTCTAATCCCTTCTCTCTCAGAGACTAGCACAACATAAATTAGAGTGCATTAGAGGAGGAAACAGGCAGTATTTATAAACATAACTCTTCCCCAAAATTTTATCTAATACTTTGTGGTTTTGAGGGAAGTGTCTTCTTATTGGTGATTTCATGTATCTTTACAGTTGTCATCAATGTTTTCAGCAACTTTTCTGAGGACACACAATTTTTTAAAAAGCATAGACACTTCTGGGAAGCTCTAGATGTGCTTTTTCTTTTCTTCTGGAGAGGCAATGCTTTTTTAACAGCAGAGGACATAGGAAACAGCATCCAAATCCACTTCTGTCTGATATCATTTTCCTCTGCACTCTCTGCTCGAAGCAACTGCTATTTTGTTTCTTGTAGAGCCATTACTGATGAACTGTATGTGCACATCCAAACTTAAATTATTAAAAAAACCCCCAAAAATCCTCAAACCGCAAAACCCCAAGCAGAGAAACATTAAATTTTATATATAAAATACTTTTTATTTCTGCTCACCTAAATTTTCACTCTTGTTTACATTTTATTTTTTTTTAAATCTAGCCTGTGACCCAAAATATTTACAAGCATAGGAAAGAAGGGTATAAGAGTAAAGGATAAAATTATCATACAGATGCCTCTATAAGGAATGATTCAAGTATATATTTTCTTTATCATTATGAACTTTGATTTTAACTTAAGACTCAACAGAACCAGTCAATCATGTTAAATTGTATTTTAGTCATAATTTCCATTGAAATCATGGTACTGCTTGCAAGGAAAGCATTTCTGAACATGACTAAAAGCTGAGAATTCAGACTTCTTGTTACATTTAAAGAATTTGGCGGGGAAACAGTAGACATGGTAGAACAGTAAGGTTGGCTTAGGCTCTGGGAATGGCTCTGACACTCACAGGATGTGCAACTGTGGACAAGTGATTTAATCTTTCAGTGAGTCTAATTTTCTTACACAGAAAAGCAGTTTGAGTGAACTCAGAGACATTAATCAGTTTAAGGTAGTTGGACTTCACTCTGAAAAGGATACTGATAACGATATCAACATTAATATAACTTGCTAATTTTCTTAGCTGACAACAACTGTAACCAGTTTTACCAATCCCTATCCAAAAATTAACTGCATTTTGGTTTAATCTGTTTACTTTGTAATACTGCATAAGGATAAATCTAACAATCCAATATCAGAATTTTCATCATATGAGTGTTTTCCTTTGCCCAAACCTATACTAATTTCCACAGAAGTTGTGTGAGCAGACTATTGCTAAAATGGTCTTTTGTGTTTTCAGGATGAAATGGTACAATTTGATGTCCTGCTCGTGTTAAATATCCTAAGAGCTTGTAACTGTGGAGTTTAAAAAATTTCAAAATATAATTCTTTTTGTTTAATGATACATTAAGAACACAATATCCAAAAGGATATTTGATTCTAAAGCATGGGACAGAAGGAAGCTGGGGGTTCCTTATGAAATCTAACCCTTAGGAGCGTTGTAATCAGAACTGAAGGCAGTAACAGATGACGTCTGTAGGCTCTTACTGGTGTGTGTTTTAGAGAGACACGTTTGATAAGGAACATACATATGTTATAATTACTAAAATGCTCGTAATGAGTAAAATAATGTATTGACTAGGAAGTTTGTCCATGTAGGCTCAAGGTATGGTCTGCAAATGGTTTTATAAAGGGTATTTTCCACCCAAGCTGGGAACCGACCTTTTTACAATTCAGGTTTGGAGTAGAAAATTGGGTATTTTATCTATCTGGCAAAAGTACATTGAAAATCGTAAAATATATGTGTTTGGATTTTTTTTTTTAAATTCTCTTTAATGGTAGGTCTGTAACTTTTATTAAAATTGTGGTTTAATCACGTGTCTATCACAGCTCAGTGAGAAGCCTCATAAAACCACTTTGCTGGTACCTTTTAACTCTAACAGCTTTTCAACTTTTTTTGGTGGTATTAAATTTCAAATGCATAGGCTACATGATTGCAGATGTTTAATGCAGCAACCATGTGCTTAGCTTGCAACATTTCAATTTATTTATATCAAGTTAATGCTGTGGAAAAAAAAAAAAAAGTGTGAATTTTTGTATTCCACTGACTAGCTAGACTCTCAGACAAGAAAAGTAAGAGTGGTGGTAATCTGGCCCTCGCTTTTAGTATTAAAAGGATGCAGTCAGGTTCCTTGAGACAGTGGCAGTAGTAGGTTGAATTAAAGATGCTTTGTTTTGCTTTCTCTGATGGCTTCAACTCTTGTATTGAAAATGGTTTTAGGAAAATAGGATTGAGACCCACATTCTGGATTGAAAAATCTATTCTTCAACTATTCTGGACATAACATTATATAATCTATTTCATAAAGTTATTGAGCGAGTTCCATCTGAAAATCTGGTTTATTCCTCCACTGTGCTTGTTAGAAAGTCGTTTCAGGATCTGGTAGCTGTGATAGTTTGGGGCTTTCTAGTCTCCTACATAAGCTTATTTATGGCAACTTGTGGCTTCCCCTTCCCCCCCAGCCCCCAGTATAAGTCCTAGTGTAAGTAGCTTTTTTCCTCCCTGTTTTTATTTTTACAGGCACAGTTATAGATTATGTATTATAACAAATGCAACATTCCAAATTATGTCTTAAAGACCTCCTCATATAGTAAAGCAAGAGCTTTAATGAATTTAATTCCCAGAGAAAAATATCCAAAAATTTCACACCCTTATTACATTTCTGGATAATTTTTAGAAGAAATGTAGGATACTCCTGTTCCATTTGGCTGGAAGGAAGTCCTGCTGTAGAGCACAGCATTGCTGCAAGGGGTTGAGCTAAACTCAGCTTGAACCTGATTTTGCTTCTGGAAAACTTCCATTAGCTTCAGTGCGGCTGTATCAAGGCTCATGTTATTAGATAAACCTATAATGATAAGAGAAGCCCATATTTTGGCTAGGTGCTGTGGCTCATGCAGTGATAGGAGCAGAGGAGGCAACAAATATTTGCCTTGTGCGTGACCCTGCATTTAGCGCAGAAGGGACAAACTCATCCAAACAGGTGGTGATTATACTTTTTATGCATTTATAGCTGTTATGGAGGGTCAGAAAGCTGCTGGAGGAGAAAATGGAGAGAAGTACCATGAGATTGAGACATACAAAAGACTTAAGTGCCACTCAATTGCCTTAAGGCATCCCCATTAAACATAATTACCCTACTTACTAAGCACCAATCATAGCTATTAAGTATCATTGGGTTTAAATTAGTTCCCTGGGAGACATCCCGTTTAAGCAGATTTCCCAGTTAAGCACAGGAAACTTCTTTTTTAATCAGTCCTTCCTCTTCTGCTCCTCTTCATTTTACCTGCTGTAGAGTTGGCTGTTTCATAACTATCCAAAGAAAAGAACTCCCGATGCGTTTATTAGGTGCACTAAGGCAAGAGAAATAAAGTGCCTGGCTTATGCTTCCAATGTACAGAGTGGAAGGATCAATCCTCCTGTGTTCAGTGAGGATGCTGCTGCATCACCTGCAGGTGAATGACTGGAGGTGTTTAGACTGGCCTTGCTCCTCCACATCCATTTTCCCCACATTTGTTCTCCTCTTGTCTAAAACACCCTGTGGGATTTCAGTGTCTACCCAGAGTGCTTGTTCCTTTGAACTACCCATGGATTATTATCACATATATCCTAGAAGTTCATCAGACATGGTCATTCTGATTTGCCTGTCCTTGTGTAAGTCAGTTCTTCCAACAGAGAGAATCACAGCCTAACTGAGGCTTTAGGGGACCTTCAGAGCTCCCTCGTCCAACCCCCTGCTCAAAGCAGTCCTAAATAGATCAAGTTGCTCAGGGACATGTCAAGCTAAATCTTGAAGACCTCAAAATACACTATAACTGCTCTATTTTCTTGTTTCTCCTCTGAACAATGTTTTTTTTGGAACCATTCAGTTTATTTTTCTCTGTTGTTTTTGCTAGTAGAGGTGTGGG
Source organism: Margarornis squamiger (assembly GCA_035222235.1). Lineage (NCBI taxonomy): Eukaryota > Metazoa > Chordata > Aves > Passeriformes > Furnariidae > Margarornis > Margarornis squamiger. Next base: position 10,223,691 of record JAWWTY010000001.1, on the reverse strand, counting down.
TTTTTTTTTTTATTTTTATTTTATTTTCCAGTTGGAAATCCCTCCTTTTCCAATATTTTCGATATTTTTGCTAAGCTTTCTTATGGTCTTATTGATTTATTCTTCTTTAACATCATGATATAAAAGACTGCTACAGTGTCTGCTAAATCTCTGTGTATCTTAGAGCAACACAAAATCTGGAAGGGGTTGTCTGGCAAAATGCTATTGTCTAGCAGGGTTTGCTTCAATTCTAGGTTTTCCTGTTCAACTCCTCCTTGTGGATGCACAATGGATAGTTTAAACAGCAAGTCTCAAAGGAGTACTTTAATTTAAAGAGCTTCTTTTCAGTGGAAACTATTTTATATGCCAATTTTCTCATTGTGTGTAATGAAAATGGAGGAAAAACAGTGGCTATTTTATGCCTGCCACGTTGAATTTGTTACTGATTCAGATATGGATTAAACCCTTAACTGTTTAGTAGCTATATTACTTAAATATTGGGTGGAAGTTGACTAGTATGACTGTCATTAAAGTTATTAGAATATAACTGCATTGTAATTATGATGTGATTATAGTTTCTGAATGACTCACCACCATATATGTGTGCCAGCACTTCTAGTTTACATACAGGAACAGATTTCAGGTGCAAGCTGCAGAAGGGATATTAAAATGAGAGTTGAGGAAAAAAATGGTTATGAGTTTCACAACTTAGAAGGCAAACAATCCTTCTGAAATGCTGCCATGCCTTGAGTATGTTCTGTCATGCCCATGCAGCATTTTAGGACAACTGGTGTTGTGTTCACAAGAAAATGTGAGATAGTGTGACTGCCAGTAATATTGTTCTTAGAACAGTCTTGGGTAACAGTGGTCCTTAACTCAGTACTAATGAAGTAAGTAAAAGATAATGCCCAAACAAGCATCTGTAAATGACAGATAATCATAACTGTTCTTGGGGAGAGCCCTGCCTCTTTAATCGACTATTGAGTGGCAGGGGAAAATTTTTAATCTAAATTTTGTGGCAAGCTTTTAAAATATGCAGGTAGTCTTAGGGTGAAAGACAAAATACTGTCCTGGGGTACAAACTAGAAAAAGAACCAAAATTAGGAAATAAGATTAGAAATGAAGAATTATTTCTCATCACAATGATGCGATAAAAAATAAATTTTCTTGAGTTGCATACTCGTTCAGCAATGTTTAATATATATATTAAAGAACTGGGAAGGAGGAAGAAGAGTGGGGGAAAATAATAATCTTGCAAAAGATGTGGGTGCTTGAAAGGTGAAAAAGAATAATGAACTTTAAGAAAATATAACTTGATGAAAGGCACTATTGAAAGGATTTTAAAATAAGTGTTTCTAAACTTGTTGTTGTTGTTGCAGGCCTTTAGAATTTTCCAAAGTAGATTAAGATCTACACATGGTAAATTTAGGTCTACTGATCTATAGTGAATACACTCAAAAAGCAGATAGTTTAAGATCGTCTAAATGAATGAAATTGCTGAAATAATAGGAAATGTACTACTTAGAGGAAAAAGGGAATGATGATATAGCTCTCTTGTTAGCAAGATAATGTCTTTAGTTCCATTTTGTGGGTAAGAACACTGGTATCTGGACTAGCAGTTGTAGTGGTTCTGCTGTATATTTGATATCTCTTTAATCCCACACAAGTAGTTTTCCCCTTCTCCAAACACAGCCTTGCTGTTTAAAATGAGTCAGTGGAACATACGGGACATGGACTGAGCCTGCCTATTCTTCTTTCAGCTCTCACCTTCCTCACTCCCACTTTTGATCATTTTCAGTTCCTGCTGCATCTTGTTCTTCTGTTGACTAAATCACGTACATAATACCTGTCAGAGTGGGTAGGTGAACATTCCCCAGTGGAGTGTTTCTTGCCCCCTCCAGAGCCAGCCAACTATGTGCAAGTTGGGAGGTGAAGGGATGAAACGAAGGGAGCACGGTAGCAGTTGGCAAAGTGCTTCCAGCCTACCTAGGATCTGTAGGGAGAACTGAAAGATGAGAAAAAGGGAGAGAGAAGGCAGAGGGGAGAAGGAATGGATAAAAAGGAGGAAGACTCCATGTTTATTTAATAGGTAACTTTCTCAGGAGGCTGGCAGGTCTGGTTTTAAGATGCACATTCACCTACAGACTCAGTGTGTCAGGAGTTGTGACAGGGGGACAGGGGAGCATCTTTTATACAGATGGAGAAAACTCAAGCATCTCAAATCCCTCAGTGGGGTGGCAGTTGGCAAAGAATAAATTTTTAATTTTTCTCTGGGTGTGTTCAGTCAACCATTGCTATTTTTTTTTCTTCTCATTTTTTCTGTATCTCTAAAGTTCTTTTTTCATGTGCACTGATGACTAGAGAAGGCAGGTTTTCAAGTTTTCTTGTGCAATGGAGATTACACATTTTTTCTGTGAACAACAGAACTTCATGTCACACGTGTCCTAAAATGCAGAACATTCCTGAGTATTACTGCAGGACTGCATAACAGAACAAAGCACACACACAAAGCTCCCGTGCCCCATTCTCCTTTACACTTGTGTCCATTTTGCAAAGGGTTGCTCCTCTGATTTCAGTACAATACTATTGTATTTCACTTTAGTAAGAGGAAAATTGTCTGCTATTCCGGTAAATAAAGTGTTGTTAGTTTACTATGCATTATTTTCATTAGTTGGACACTGCCTTCCAATGATAAGCATCAACACATACATCAATATATGTTTAATTGGTTTTAGCTCAAGACTGCTGTTGTCCCCCCCAAATTTAGCACAAGTCTGAAAAAATCCAATATACTTCCTCATATCTGTACATGCTAAAAAGCTTTTCTATACTTACAGCATCTATTTAGCAATTTTCTAATTATTAGGAACAAAATAGTAATTACACCACAGTTTCTTTGGCCATGGGAACACCCCCAGTTAAAAAGAGTGCTTTGGAGGATAACAGATGTTTTATCTCTTGGCCTCTGACTTCAAAGGAAAACAGTTATCTGGGAGGCACAAAAAAAAAAAAAAGGCAGTAATCAATTGTACTGTCATATTTTGTGAGCATGGCAATTGCTGACTCAGCTGCTTAATACAAAGCATCTGAGACTACCTGTTTGGGCAGCCTTAAAATCTTTCACATAATGGCAAGATGCTTGGAAGGAAGTGCTAAAATTCATAAGTTTGTATTTTTAATTATGTTTGGGGTTTTGTTTGTTTGTTTTTTTAATGAAATCCTGTTTACTGTTTGTGACTTCTCAAAAATAGAGACTGAATTCTTCTCACAGTGAATTTCACAATACTGGCTTATCATACGGAAAGCTATTTGTTTCCAGCAAAATGTTTAATTAAATGGATCATAACATGCAGATAAAAAGATCTAAATATTGATGTAAAGTAAAGCTGAGGGTATTTTTCTCTTTATGTCATGTTTGGGCAAGTGTCAAAGCAAGTCTTTTCTACCCCAAAAATCTACAACAGCTTTTTATCCTTTCCTTTACTGTTGTTCCCTCTTTCAACCTGGAGATTTCTTCAAGGGCAAAGTGGATATTATTATATTTGAATGATTATACAAAACATGGACAAAGAATTTAAGTCGTGTACAAGAGACAGTCTGTAGTCTGTGGTCAAAGGCTCTTGTGAAATAAGCATAAGATACAAAATGGGCAAGGGCTTAGTCTTGAACATTCGTCATTTTACCATGGCAGATACAGGTTATTGGTTTCTAAATACTGAGTTAAGATAAAGTGTTACTATTTTTTTCCCCTACTGAGAAAGTAAACAGACAACTCAATTATGCGTTTCTTTAAAGTGATCAGGAATAATGTACAGTTAACAAAAACATCCACAGAGCCATTCATTCAGTTGAAACAGTTAAATAGCAGAAGCAAAAAAAATACTAATTTCAACCTCCATTGGAAACTGGGAAAACAGTATTTGCTAAATCATACAAGAAAAAATGGTATTAAAATATTTCATTTCGATACATTGTAAAACTTTAAGGAAAAACTGCTACAAAGGTTGTGTCAAGCTAATTGAAAATATTCTGTACAAACATATATGTTGATACTTCATTCTTGTATGAATGTATGACCCCAGTGCACCAGATACTGTTCTCACTGTGTTTAGACCTGAACCTAGGCAAAACCAGGATTGATATTCTCTACTTTCACATTGTCACTTGTTCATTAAATTAGCCTTTTCAAAAAAAGGTTGAAGAACATACCCTGTTGAGGAGTCTCCCTGTCTCCTTTGCTTCTCTTCTCGCTCCATTCTCACTCTATTTTCTTTTCTGTTCTTACCAACTTCTTTGTGGTATCTGCATGAACAATAACAGCATCCACCCTGAGCACTTGGGGATGCAGTACAAGACTAAGGAGAGCCTGAACATGGATCTCTACCCTAAGGCTGAACATTCTTCAGCGCGTCCACCCTCCTCCACAGCATCAGCAAATGGAGATGACATGGCACTGTGAGGGCACATATTTTGGAAAAAGCAGATGAACTTGCTCCATGCAAACAGGTGCATGGTGGTGTTGGGGTGAGGCCAGGACCCACTTTGCTGGAATTTTGGATGCACATATTTAGTAAAGGAAGAAGGGTTGTAGGGTCAGACTGCAGTTCAGGTTGGAGCATGGAGTTATGTGATCAGGAATGCATGAAAATGGGGCAGTGGAAAGGCAGAGTGTATGTGAGTACTGTGCTCCCAGAGGCAATTAAGGTAACCTAAATGGATGGAGAACTGCAGAATTTTTATTGAAACTATATATATTATAAATATATAACTTTAATTTCTGGAGGGGAATCTTTCTTTGGAAAGGAACTAAAAAGAAATATTTTATTTTTTTTCTTTTGCATATGATTTAAATTGAGTCTTAGTTCAGCCCTCCGAGTGCAGAAGGTATCTGGACAGCATTGGAAGTCTTGCTTTAGAAAGAGCTCTGCTCTTTATAGATAACTTCCTTGGGCCCTTTAGACATTCAGTTTTCACGCATGACCATATCTGATCAGTGCACCCAACAGAACTCCACCCCCTTCTCAGTCTTTCCAAACTCTTGAGATTGAGTAGGTGCACTCTCAAGATTACTTGTATGACTATAAAGAGGTGCAGTGGAGAAATTATTCATATATTACAGTTTAAAGAAAAAAGCAGTACCATTTTTTTCCATGAGTGACTCTTTAATATGAATATAATAAAGTATTTTGGGAGAAGGGTAGATAAAAATCTGCTCAGTTTAAGCTTTGGTCATCACTCCAAGTAGCCATAAAATTAAAATGTTAATCAAACAAGTTATTAACATTGCTAGTTGGATGTGTTCTGTGCAGTTGGTACCGTAACTTCATGAACTGTCTACACTAAATTTTAAACAAGCAGCCTCAGTCCAGCTGTCCTCTTTGGGTATGTCTGCAGGACAGAGGCTTTAGTTGATGGTAGCATTGATGTAAATTGATGTAAACTCTCCCAGGATTCCTGGCAAATACTCCAGGGTTACTACCGAATGCTAAAACTCGTGCAGTTTATCTTGACTGTGGAGCTGACTGGGCCAGCTAGATTAGACTGATGTAAATACATTGGGATGTGTTACACTCAGTTCTTAATGTGTCTCTGTAGCTGTGCCCTGTAATTGCAGCTGGTATTTGATGGATTCTTTGTTTGTGCTGTGCTTTATTCTTTTTATATTTGAATTCAAGGCAGGAGACAGAAGTACATGCTTTTGGAATCAAATTTGGAAAGCACTTATAACAGATGTTGATAATTGTATGGTACTTTTGGCACTGCCAAAGAAAAGGATGAACACAGCTGGTTGAACTGTATTTACTGAAAATAAAATGCTGTGTAAAGTTCTACTCATTTTTATATAGTGATTAGGCGGGTACAATGCAAAAGTGTTTGAACAAAAAAAAACAATCAAAATTTTGGATGTCAATTGTAAAATACTATTTTGGAGTTCAGAAATAATCTAAATTGACTGCAAGTCATACTGCTGTAGTGTTGGAACTTCATTGCTTTTATCTTTCCTGACTTTTTTACCCCTTTATCTCCAGTTAGATTGTTATTTCAGAACTGTTTGGAGCGCAGGGATGACCTTCAGCAACCCTCCCAAATATGTATACCTGCTTCTTGATATAAAATTAAATGCTGTCTGCTGTTTCAGTATTGGAATGTCAATTTGAATGGATCCTTGTGACATATCTCAGCCATGTTTATCCTTTGGAAAATAGTTTTGTGGTGTTCACTGATTTTCCTTTACTTTCAGTGTATTTCCACTTTGAACCCATTAATATATGTATTGAACACCTGTCCTGTTTCAGATCCCTGAGGTACCCAGCTCTTAACTTCTCTCTAGCTGGAGAAGCAGCCATTAATTACCACTCTTTGTTTCCTATCACTTAGCTAATTTTTAATCCACAACAAGAATTTACCTCTTACCCTGTGGCTATTTATTTTCCTTAATAGTTTCTTGTCAAGTATCTTATCACAGGCTTTTGTCAAGCCAAGTAAGTTATATCTACCAAATCTCCCCCATTCTCCCTGTTTCATTAACAATGTCCAACAAAAATAAGTCAGGGGCAGTGATTTCCACTCAGGGAGGTCCAGCTTTATCAATGTGTATTTGTGTGCTTTCAGCTACTGTACAGCTAAATGGAGACATCATGCCCACAATATATTTAGTGGGGGTTTTTTGTTTGTCTGTTTGTTTTTCTTAAGGGTTAACATTATGTTGCTTTATTTGGCCTTCTTTTTGGAAATTATAGATAGGTACCTGTGACAGCACCTCTCCTGCCTTTTTATTTAGATGCACTCTTTAACATTCATGAATCACCACCTTCACAGTGGAGCAATCAAGTTGAAATCACAGCTGATTTTCTGTTTTGCCTAATCTTCCTTGAAAATACTTTCAAAATGTTGTTTCAAAAATATTTTAATTATGAAAAATATTTTAGGAATATCTGTAGGATAAAAATATGCCTGTTGATTTCCTTAGTGAAAATTTGTGTAAAGACATTTCTCTGGAGTCGAGATACTCCTAATCAGCACTGCTGTGTTCTGCAGCGACCTCGAGCACTCATCCTGCCCTACTAAATCTGTTACCACTTACACATTGTTGCTATAGGTACACTATGGTAGGAAGGGTGGAATTTCCAGAGCAGCAAAGGATAGGGGATATGTATGCCAGCTGCTCTGTAGAACTCCTCAGGGCTACCTGCAGGCTCTGTGTTGGCTTGTTTGTGAGGCTTGTTCAGAATTTGTGGAGTGTTTCAAAGTCTTAAGTATGAAAATATTTTAGATTTTCGAAGTTCAGCTTATCATTACTGATGTTAGTAAAAATTAAGATTATGTTCAGGTGTCTTACTGAAGTTGTTGGAGAAATGCTGATAGAAAAAAAAAAAATAATCTTAGAAGCTACCTCTCTTTATAACCCCTCTTGTACATCTCTCTGAAGTGTTCAGTGACAGAATTAGAAGCCCACATTTCTAGGTGGGATGGACTTACTCCTTTAATTATTGAATGTCACACTCTTTCAAATAATACTTTGTTTCAGAAGTTCCATAATAGCAAAGTTATGAGATTCCATGCTTGGGTACCAGCTTTATCTTCATTTTCCACCTCCCTTCCATCTACGGAAGATACTTTCTAATTATTTGTGTTTTCCAGATCACTCGTGGTCTTTGCTCCCATGCTGAGTGGAGATTACAGTCTCCTATTAGCCCTTTTAAGGTCCAAGGAATGCCAGCCATGCCATGTGTGAGCAATCTGCAGGCACCATTAGCACTGCTTCAGTAGCTCTTGATAACACTCCCTATGAAGTCAATTAAAGACTTCAGGGGGTGGGCTGGACTGCTTCTTTTTACTAACAACTCTCATTAGGGGGTGGAGAATGGGGAGCTTGAGCAGGTGATTTTTAGTATTTTAAATAAGAAATGGCAAAAATAATCAGACTAGCTTTCTCCTTTGTTTGCCATACTTTCCTTTCTCTTTCCTTCCCTTTTTCTAAATTGTTTTTCCCTATTTCTAATATAAATTTCTCCGCAGATACAACATTTTACAAAGTCCGCAAGCAGCAATAACTGCAAATTTCAGCAGAAGAAATGTAGACAGACAGTAAAGACAATAGAAATCAAATTAGTGTTTCAAAAGTGAAAGTCTTGGGCCATCATTTTTCAGAGCATCCTCTGATCTAAGACAACCCCTCTCATCATGATTTGGGTTGAGTTGAGGACACTCTCCCTTTCACAGAAATTTTTAGTACTGTGCAGCTTGAGAGTTTCTGAATAGTCATGAAGATAAAGATATTTAAAGAATTAAGTAGAATGTGATGTAATTGTCCCTGTGATTATATATAAGCTTCAAGCAGCTGGGAAACAGTGTATTGCTTGGGAGGACACCAGTGAGGCTGGTGTGTGGCCTTGAGCATCCCTGTTTTCAGTGGTGCTGCTAAATACCACTGGCATTTAACTCCTAAGGTGTAAGAATAGGTGTTTCATAAAACAAATGTCAAATATAGAATAAGGTACATGTCAACTGTAGTAGTTAAAAAATTCAAAACACAGTTCATACTTTTCGATGTGTTTTGAAATAAAATCTCTTACCAGTGAACCTCATTTTTAGGATTATTGTGGAGAAATATTAGGAAAACAAAGGCGTAAAATGAGTTTTATTTTTCATAGCAAGAGATTCAGTATGTGATTCTTTCTGCCTTTTGGGATTTTTGTTTCCTTTTTTGGGCTCACAGCAGCACTTTACTTGTGTTAAAGCTCCCGTCCTGTCCTGCTGGTGGGCACATCTCATCTTGGTCCAGCTTCTCCCCACAATAGCAGGGGAATGCAGTGAACAAAATGACTCGGGCAGCGAGAAAGAACTGCTTCTCTGTGTTCCTCTTTTTAAAATTATCTTGTCAGCTCTCAAACAAAACAGTTGCTTCTGTATTCATAAAATTGACGTAAGAGTTTTTGTTTGTGACGTTTGGATATGTGCAGCCATGATTTCAGAAATCTTGCTCTAATATCAGTTGTACTTTCATATTTCTGCTGAACGTTGGAGTTAATAGACTAGTCACCCCTCCCTTATACAGCTACTCAAACCCAAGGCTTTAGTGCATTTTTTAGGTTGTTCTGTTTGGTTGGTTTCTTTTTTTGTTGTGTGGGTTTTGGGGTTTGGTTGTTTGGTTTTTTTAACCGCCTTTGTTGCAGGTTGTTCAGTTTATGGAGTGCTTGTATTGGGGAAAACTAGTAAATATAATACGTAATTACTTTTTTTTCCCCGCTCAGTGTACCATCTACTGTTTTATATTTATGGTATCTCGTTTAATTTTACTTAGTACGAGGGAATACAATGGAGAGGGTTTTCAACATTAACACTTATAATGCCAGTTACTTATTTTCAGAATTATTTATTTCCATCTTGCTGAGTGTTTGATAGAAATGACTTATCTGCTTGTGTGTGCAATAAAGATAAAATGAGAGATTGTTTACTTGTCTAAGAAGACACATTTGTTTTCTTTTGAAATAGCTGAGAACATGAGATGTAAATTACTGTAGAAACAGTGATGTGCATCTCCATCAAAATAGTTAGATCTATAAAGGAGTATCAAAAGCAAATTAAGAAATATGACCTGACTTATTGCATTAAACAACCATTTTCAGCCCACATATTGATATCTCACTGAGTAACTGCCCTGGATTTATTTTCTAAATTCTGTTAAGATCGGCATTATAGAATTGTCACTTGGACCACTGCATGAGGAACTATAGAAAGTACATAGAGGAGATTGTAGAGATGGACAAGACTGGTCTATTTAAATAATCAGAAAAAGGATCAAAAGAAGTCTGATAATTCATTTGCATCTGGGATTTGGGATCAGTTAGTTGCCCAGACTCACCCAGGAAAACTGTGGTAAACCAGCTAACTTGTTTTCATTTTGTACCTTCCAGCCCCATACCACAGAAATGCTGTCCTATTGCATATAATGATTTTAGCTGCTGAAATTGTTAAATATGGTTAGTTCTTATTTTTTTTTTCCCTTTAGATTATTTTTGTTCTAGTTTGTTATTCCCTCCTAATGGTACAGAGGTTGAAAGCTCACAGACCACTTTTCTCTCATGTTTGCCTTACAGTGACATGTCTAACCTGCTGCATCCTTATTTCATTGTGTCCTTGGCATGCTAATCAACTTTCACTGCAAGTTGGAAAAATCCATATTGGGTGCTGTTTTATAGAAGTAGAAATAATCTTTGAAAGCCATAGAAAAGAGCAGTGATTGGTATTAAATTAATACTTCAAGAGATCTTAAATGGTATTACTTTAGAGAGTTCCTTGAATGACTCAAGGCTTCAGAGTTGCATTTTTCCCATCTAAGAGTCTGGGCTGTGTACCCTGACAAGGTATGGCAGGTTTTTCTATCAACCCTTCTTTGGCAGTTATAAAGAAAGTTAGCACAATATCTTCTACCCCAATGTCATATGGCAAATAAGGGACACTCCTAGGGCTGAGGTTACTGAGAACATGTAACTTTGATCTCTAGCTTTTGACTGTTTTGTCTCTTTGCCTTGTGCTGGGATGGGACAGTCTCTTTCAAGGAGAAAAGCAGGGGTAAAACCTCTATAATCAGTACCCTGGCGTGGGGACTTCTGTCTCCCAGCACGGGTTCAGGCAGATTCAAAGTTACTCTGATGCCCTCTGAAGCCACACCCAGGTCCCAGGCAGCTTCTGTTCGAGTATTCCATCATGTGCAAAACAATAGTAACAATAAATGATGGAAATTATAGTAAGGCTTTGCACTTGAAAGGCCCTTGCATAAATCCTGGTTGTCCCTGGTGTTGTAAAAGTGATTGGAGGGGTATTATATGGCTTGGAAAGTCTGATTCATAATATATGTTGGTGGCAATTGTAACTTATTATTTTGAAATAGAAATTTGCCAAGGGCTTTAAATGTTATCTTTTTTTAATGTCAATTCAGGTATCACTGTTGCTCAGTTCTGTAAACTCTATCACCATGAACACTTCTCCCAATTGAAAAAAACAACAGGGAGTAAGCAAGAACATAAAATTATTTTTAGAAAATGCATTTTTAATTACTGAACTGCTTAATTATTGAGTACTACTGAAAATATCCTGTGAACCTCATCATTATGCAAATGTATTCCGTTTTGGAAACAATTAAATGATAATAAAGCATTCTTTTTTCTTTTACAACATATTACTGTAATGAAGCTCTTACCTCTCAGTGTGCATTTTAATGAGTTTTAAGTAACATTTTAATGAGCTCAACATTACCATAAACCCAAGGATTAGATAAAATTGAATTTACTGGGAAAAGGGAAGGGTTCATTAAGAGTTAATTATATAGTTTAAGAAGAAATATAATTCATTTTATGATGTCACTTTAGCTATGAATCCAGCAGCAGATCTATACTTAATAATAGGCATAGAAATGCCATTATTATATTGACATAAAAACATGGGCTTGCACGCTACTGCTCAGGTTTCCAATGAAAGTTTCTGTACTGAAATCCCTGGGTCAACTTTGTTCTTATCCAGCTCATTATTACATCTGAGGAGGAAAAATACCAAGGTTTGTATTACTAGTTTATAATTCCACCTACTATTTTTATAAACATCATGAACAGTGAAAGCAAAGTTTAATGGATTTACCATTGCCAGTAGGATCTGAGGCAGGTTCTGAATAAATGTCTTGGATTTATCATTTTATAAAAGGACTGGTAGAGATTTGAATCCAAACTGCCAGCTCTGCTGACATGCCCACTGTAACAGTGAAGAAAGTCTGCAGTCCAGCCTCCTGGATGCCCAGAAATCACACGTAAATTACCACACAAAGCTGCCTGTATTGTAAATTCAAATGTACATTTAGATGTTGTTCACATCCTGCACGATGTGGATTGAAAGTGCTCATGCTCAGGAAGTTCAGTTACAGATTGAATTTACTGTTTTGCGTCTGCCAGTGTTGGCATTTCTGTTTAACCATTTGAAAAAGTATGGGGAGTGGGGTTTGTAGCTCAGAGCCATGAGACATTTGATTAGGAAAGAACAAGAAAACAAATTTTAAGGTCTTAAGCAAATATTGGTTGCGCTGAGTTAGTGTTCCCTTGTTCACAGGATAATTCTGTGGCCTGCTATAAAAAAAAAAAAAAACAAAAAACAAACCAACCCAAACCAAAGACCCACAAAAACCAAAACAAAAAAAAAAAACAAAAAACAAAAAACAAACAAAAAAAAAACTAAAACAAAACAAACAAAAAAACCCCAAAAACATGTATTTTGTTCATGTCACAGCCTTTTAGTGGGGAAAAGGGAACCTCTGAGGGAGTTGAAAGCTTTCATGAGACTCGGTGAGATGGACTTTATCTCCTAAACCCTGCTGTTGGGACGGAAAGAGCATTCTACCAAATATCTGCTTGAGAGAGAGAAAAGAATCATGAACCGTGGCCAGAAGTTAGACCTGCTGGAGTTCTGCCACTCCAGAGCCAGACCCAAAGGTGTGCCCAGAGAGTGGCAGTTCTCGTTGCTGAGCTTCAAAATGCTGACATGAACCTGCAGACCTACTCTAGTGTTGCTGTAAGATGTACAATATCTGAGGTGAAAATAAAGCTTGTAAGAATGAGCCTCAGAAGATAGAGAAAACTTCACCATAATGTTTAAAATCACAGGTTTTTTCCTTGTAAAGTTGAAGTTGTCTGTTTTGCTATCCCATTGTGTTGTTAACAAAGAACTGGCTACACCCTCATTAGTGTGCAAGGACTGGCCAAACCAGTTTGGCCACCCTGCCTCCCTGCCCTTGGTCCCTGGCCTGTCAACCCCTCCAATACTGTACCTCCGGGTTAGGATGTGCCATCACATCCCTCCTGAACCCTATAAATACCTGTGTCTCTGGGAATAAAACCTCTTTGCTGCCTGCCTCACCCATGTGTGGTCTCCCTGCACCATCTCTGGGACCCTGGCCGCCACCACGTGGAGGGGGAAGGGGTGAGGACCTTCCAACCAAACTGCCGTACTCTAGAATCTACACTTCCGTACAGCAGAAGTCAGGGTACTGGTGGCATTTGAAAGGGAAGTCTAATTAGTACCTTGGGTTGGATAGGTGCTCAAAAGAAAGGGTGAAGAAGAGCTATGAAGCAAGTAATAAATTCTGGATATGACAGGAAGGAAGCCAAGTGCCACTGAATGTGTGATTATGAGCCACATAGTACTGAACTTCTATTTGTTCAGCAGAAGTGTTTCCATGCCTTCTGTCGGTTGCTAAGTAAGGAAGAAGGCCCCAAAGAACAGAAGTAAGTTGTAAAAATCAAACATGTACCAACTTTTGGCTAAGCATTGTTTAGTGCCCCATGTTTTCTCCCCCAGAGACTCACCTCCATGTATGAATGTGGCAGCACAGCCAGGCATGTGGAATTCTTCAGAGAAACTGAAAATGTTCCACACCTGCATCTGGAATTGTTCAGAAAAGGAGGAGCAGGGCTACAGAGGTCCTTCTCAAGGGACAGTTTAATTCAATTTGCCATAATTGAAGCTGCACAAGCGAACTACAGAATGTTTCCACTTCTCCTGGTCTCAGAGAAATCCCACAGCATGCACTGGTTATATGAGCTATTGTATTTTATATATTCCTTATTCGAAATATAGGGAAGTACACTGCATACTTTAACAACACATTTTCCTTGGTGAAAAATCTGCTTTAAGTAGTACTATTCTCTCCTGGCCACTTATTTTCTCCACTTATAATAGCTTGTCATTCTCTTTGTTGCTTATGAATCCAGGCTGTGAACTCGGTCAGTAGAGTGATCTGGGTTAAAACCCCTCCAAACAAGACATTTTTTATTTTTTTTTAAGTATAATTGGCAGGGAAGAAAATGTTTGTACTACTTGGCCTAAAATCTATCCCAGGTGAATGCTGTGGCAGGCTAAAACTTCCCTCCATCCAATCCTGTCGAGTCTAATAATCTAATCTGCCTCTTTCAATATTATGCTTTGTCTATCATATGGTGCTTGAATACTTTATCTTGTCAGTATAGCCTCTAGTTTTCCAGTGCAATCAAAGAATGGCAGTATCTATATAAATGTACACAAATTAACTCTGTTGTGGAAGCTATAGACACAGGCACTGTGTGTCTAGTTAAACTCTGTGCTAAGAGAGCAGGAAATGAATGACTTAAATGTGCTGGGAGGTTCCTGATTAAACCTGTTCAGTTATTAAATGTGCCTGACCTGGAATAGGGTTTTTGTTATACTAAAAGTTGGAAGAGAGGCAGGAGGAAGAGGAAAGATTTTAAAAATGGTTTTATACTGTAATTGTGGAAATAACACAGGTCTTTCAGACCCTTCAGAGGAATGTGAGCCCTTCATCCAAAGGGCTGTTCCAGCTGTTGCATAATGCACATGTTAAAGGCTGTTTTACAGGTACATCTCAGGTTGCTTCTTCTCTGCAGTGTGGGGTAAAAAATTGTGTGCTCTTTGCCACTTTCATTTTAAATCCGCCAGCAGACCTGTAGTTACCCTGATTTTTCTCTTGAACTGAGCTGCTAGAGGAATATTCAGCACTAGGGGTTTAGAAGGTTTTGTGTCATTTGGGGGATTTATTTTATTCTTCCAGTTTTATTGTACCATTCATTTTTCTATTATGCAGAATTTGTTGTACACGGAGTAGCACTTTGGGAAAGTGGTACTAGTTATAAAAAAACACAGGATTGTTTCACATTTGCTGCAGTTCAGAACGTTATGCTGCTATGTTTTCAACAATATGTCTGGGAGTTGGTGTAACCACTCAGCTGAAGGTCGTTTGGAGTCTCAGGCACAGTGTGACTGGAGGGTGGAGCTGGACACCCAGATTCTGGTCTCCCACTGGACGCTTAAGCTCCCCTTTCAAAATTGTTGCTTCAGGCTATTACGGTTGCTCTTTGCTCCTGCTTCTTTAGTTTTTTGGGTTTGTTTTTTTTTTTTTTCTTTTCTCTTGCACTATGCAGTGAATAATAATGAGGACAGTGTGAACTCATTCTTTTTCTCTTTTGAAAATAAGTGGGAGAGTTATATCTCATATTACATAGAAGCCATTCCTTATGGTGTTTGAATAGCTCAAAACTTGAAGAGATTTCTGGCAAATTACACTAGTTTCTTCTTTGTTTTGCTTAAAAACTCAAATTTGGGGCTTGCTTTCCATGTTGAGACCATAGAAAACTACTCTTGTCTACTTGTTGGTGGATTATTTCCTGGTTGGTAATATGTCGACAGAACTCAAATGACTTTGTCCTTAGAGCATTTTTAATATAGTTTTCACACTGCTCCTTCTGTTCTTTAGAGCTCTGGAAGCTTAAATTCATCATGCAGAATGTTATGATGACAAGTGACATAAATTATTTTGCATTGTTCAAGGTAATCCAGAGAAATTATCAGACATCTTTGATCAGTTGTTAAATTTGAAAGATTTTTAAATTCATTTTTTGAAGGAAGAATCCAATTATGAAACTTCAAAGAAAACTCCAACACTGGAAGGAAAAGTTTTTATTGTCCACAGAAATGGTAGAGTTGAAGTTTTAATGAACAGTGTCATTGGACCATGCATCCTTGCTTTTTTAATTTATTGTATAATATTAAAATAATATGTGATCATAAGCTGTAGAGGAATTTGAAGGGGTAGGGTTTTGCTTTAGATTCCTGTAAAGGGAGTGCCAGGTGTGACTGTAGGGGTGAGCACACATACCGGTGACTTGTAGCCTTCTGCTGTCCCACTCCCACACAGTTCTTCCTTCCCTTGGCTCCTGTTTTCCACAAGCTTCAAATGGCTGGGCATGTCTCAGCAACAGCCATGCCAACACATTTTATGCATTTCCAGTTTCTATTCTCTCTTTGCTGGGACGAATCCTACAAAAACTAGGAATAGTTGAGCCTTTCACAAGGTTAATGATAGAGCAGGAATTCCGCTGCTGAGCCTGTGTGCCACGACATGCCCACCTTTGGGACAAAGGACATGAGGCCAGCCAGGCCTAGAGAGCAGGCCTGTTTAAATGGCATCTGGCAAGCACCCCAAAATGGCCCTGTTGACATGAGGACAGTTTTCAGGATGGGAAGTGAGGTATTGGAGAAGCAACAGACGGCTCCCACTGGTTCTGTGTGCCAGCTGTGGATGCATCTCATGCTCTGTGTCTGATGAAGTGTGGCTGCACTGTGCCCTTGTGGTGGAGTAACAAAAGCTTATTGAGAAATATGTGCCTTGCCATGTCTGCCTAAATATCTCGTTTTCAATCCTGACCTCTGAAGGGAGGAACAGAAAAGCCCTGACAAAACCAAAACATCATGCTCACAAAAAATTGAATAGATGGGTTTTTGCTCATAATTAACAGAGAGAGAGACCATGGTTAGGCATGGAGAAAGGGGGGATGGATGGAAGAGAATTCCTATATTGGGCAAGAGCCTATTTTGTTTGATGCTTTGCCTAATGTGGCTAAAGTATAGCAGTAATGTGGCAGTGACCCCCTGCCAAGATGGGAAAGCATCCCAGCTGTTGTGTATGTGTTGTGCATGTGTACACAAGAACTTTATTAGAGGCTATTCACACTTCAGTGGAGCTCTGAGATTGCAGTCTGTATTATATTGGCTAAATGAAGCATATAACATTCTATATTTCTCATACAAGAAATATTCATTCATTTGTATTTGTTTTCATGATTCTCATCTGCTCTCATTCCTTTGTTTTACTGAGGGCACATGTATTTTTTGGGTGTTCTGGCTGAGCTTGAACTGGAAGCCCAGGAGAGTGAAGCAGTTGAAGTGGTTCTAGGAGAACCAACTTCAGTTTGGAAACAGACAAGAACACATTTCCTCAATGCTGTGTCCAACTCTAGGTGGCATTCATTGGGTTGAGCGTAGTGCTGCAATGCTACTTTTGCACTCACATCAGTAAACCTGCATGCTAATATACTGTGGTTTCTGAACTTTATTAATTAAATCTGCACTTTCTGGGGAATTTCTCTACCCTACACATATACTCATAGTGTACAGTGCAGTTTCTTGGGTACTATCCTGAAGCACATGACAAGAAGCTCCCACCAGAATTTTGTTGCTCTATCAGGAGCATCTGATCTTTTTGGATGCTGTCGCTCTTAGAAGTCATTTATATATTTCTAATTCCTGTAAGTTTCTATTTGATTGGTTGGGTTTTTAGCTTCTTTGTTATGTTGTTTACATTTGGGGTTTTTGTCTTTTTTTGGTTTTTTTTTCTTTTTTTTTTTTGGTTGTTTGGGGGTTTTTTGTTGTTTAGGTGGATAAAAATAAATTACTTGCCCATGATTTTCTGAATATGTAGTCCATTAGATGGGAAGAGCATGTAAAAGCTAATTTCAGACTTGAGTTAAACTGCTAAATGTCTGATCCTTGTTAAATTTGAAGACTTATAACAGTCCATGCACATTTTTCAAAGTTCCTTGTCTGCAATTGTGGTATCAGCTCTAGAAAGTCTCTGAACTTTTAAGCAAGTGATCATGTTTTTTAGTTTCAATGCAATAAAATTCCTAGTAATGTGCCTCTTGCTAACATTAGCAATCTGCACAGCGCATTCATTAAGAGTGATTATGCTTTAAGAATAAGAGAAAAGAAATCTGCTCTGTATCCTAGAGAAAATTTTTCACCATGTTACGTTGTATAGCTTTAGATTTCTGAAATTACTTAAATGTGGTCTTCAGGATATTTGCATTCATAAAGAATACTTGGTTATGCTTATTGCTTCCCTTTGCCTTTCTTGACTGTCAAAACACAGTGATGCTTTTGAAGATTTATAGCAGATGGGTAATGAGATTGCTGACTGTTAACTGCAGCATTCAGAATTTGTTGGTGGAAGGAGGTGGGAGTTCAAAAAAAGAGAGAAGGTTATTGGGGATTCATTGCAATGAAGGCAGGTGATAGAACTTTGTTTTCAATCAGGAAGCTTATATATAAATATATTATGTTCTAAATTAGAAAAATGTCCACTCTTCGTGTATCTAGTAGTCAAATAAAATCTTTCAGAAAAAAATATTGCGGAGATGTCAGATTGCATTCAGGCGATCACAATGAATCACAAGAAAGCCAAGGACATTATACAATTTTTCAGTACGTGTGTTCAGGCTGTATTGCATTTGCTTAATTCAGCACAAATAGCAGCCTTTAAAAAACCAGAAAGAAATCATAAGCTAATGTCTGCAATAACTATCACTTGTATACCTGTGTAATTGTGTAAAAGGGAAAATAGGTTGGCAATGCCCTTAGCTGGGTTAACTGCTGAAGAAAGGTTTCAAAGTCTGACTCTTGCAGTGTGTGCCGTAAACAGAAAAGGAAAAAGTCTGTCTTCTTTCCTGACCCTTGTACAATCAGCTAGTTGAAGTGCACTTCAGGCTGAAATTAAGACATTCATGTTCATCATAAAGTCCCAATTTTTTCTATGTCTGTAACTGTATGTAGGAGCAGTTAGACATGTTAGAGGATGTGTTAGAATGTTTTTTCCACATTTTTGTATTTGCTGAGGCCTGAGAATAAGGAGCAAGCTACTTTTAGTTGCAAGTACTAAGTTACTGAGTTCAGAAGCACATGAAATACTGAGTGAGAACAAAGGATGAAGCCAAAGGAAGTTGCTGAATTGGCACAGAAGATTCTCCTTTGGCTTCTTGATGCAGGTATCTCTGTGCTGCTTTCTTCATCACTTTGATTTCTAGGTACCCTACTAAACAAACATTGTTGAAGCTGCTAGACTCTTTGAAAAAATCCTAATGCCTCTGAAAATGAATCTCGTGGGTATGGGGCCTCATTTTAAGGTAAAGTCTGAACATTTTGAGACAAGGTAAATTAGCTAGTGTTCATGTCTGCTAGGCAATATCAGTATCAAGAGATAGGTGAAGGATGGGGAAAAGAACAGAAGCAAAAAGTACATAGCTCTTTATAATGCCTTTTTTTTTCTTTTTTTTTTTTTTTTTTTAAATAGCAGCTTTTTCCAAACTGTGCACATGCAGAGGGAGCTCAAGAACTCCCTGGGAACCTCTCCTAGGACTATTATCTAGGTTGTGATTGCTGGTTTGTTTTTTCTTTTAAATTTTCCTTACAAAATGTGACAGAAGCAGTTGCTGAAACAAAGAGGTGGGGCAGCAGCATCTACAAACAAAGTGTATTATTATTCTCTGCAAGGAGAGCTGTCTGTGACCCCTAGTTTTTTTTCTGTCACCTCATTTCAGCAGGTAGTGCTGGCTTGCTCGGGGACCATTGCAGTAGATCATACATATTAGCCAAGTTCCAAAATACCCCCCTGCATCATGTGCTACCTAAAGTATAATAATCCTTTAATCTGTCCACTGCATGGCATCTGGGCACTTATTTGACATAATAATTCATGTCAATTGTTCATATCAGTATGTATCAGAGGAGGGAAGTGCCAAAGCAATAGTGGAGAGATGAGGATTTAGGGAAATGCCTGCGGGGGAGTGCCTTGGGTCAGGGGAGACGTACCTGTGTGTGTGGCAGGTGACCAAACTGCCACTGATGTTCCTGCATAAAATCTTTATATGGGAATAATATTATCCTGAGATAAGCACAAAATAGAATAGAAAGGGGAAGATAAACTACCAGGACCCAAGTTACAGAAGCCTATTAATATTTACTCGATATCTCTTTATACCCTCTAGTCAGCACAACAGATGTAGCTGTGTTTTAAGACATTATCATTCATTGAAAAAGGCAAAAAAGATACTCTTTCCCTCCCTCCTGTCCCCGGTAATCTCAGATGTTCTCCGTGCATGCAGGGGGGAGGAGGTGGAGAGACGAGCGCTGGTGGGAGAAGAATGCAATTATCCCAAAGCCTCCTGACGGGCATCCACGTCTTCCTTCCAGCTTAGCTGCTCTGACCACAGGCTGGGGGCTCGTGGGACATGGACCAGATTGAAAAAGTGGAAGCAGACAGATGGTTATTTGTAATTATCATGTAAATGTAAATCCTATAAAAATGTTTTCTTTCTAAGGACCTGAAAGCTGCAAAGCAGGATTAGGGCATGGATATCTAGCCTAGAATAATTTTGACCCGGCCACCTTCCCTCCTACCCCATAAACGTCGCAGCTTTATCTCCACTTCCTTTAAACAAATTGCTGGAGCCTCGGCCGAGGAAATTAATTCGGTTTCCATGTAATTCCCGGAGTTTATGAGCATGGGTTTGACCGAAGCCTGGATTTGGGCCTAAGCTGGCAGGTGCTGGTGAGCAGTTGCCTTGGTAGCAGGGGCTCGTTTTTCCTCCTCTCCCTCCCTCCTTGGCCCCGGCAGGTGCGTGCCCTGCGCGTGTTTATCTCGGCGCTTCCCCTGGTTACGCTCCTGGGTACCTGGGAATGGCCGTGCAGGGCTTTGCATGCCTTAAAGACCGACAAGCCTGCTCACAGACATCTATCTTGTTTGAGCAGCGTCAGCTCCTTCGAGCCACAAGGAGACCGATCAAACTTTAATTAACTTTTGTCCGCAGCGCCGTTGCGGGCTGTGTGTGCGCTTTAGCTGTCCTTCCCAACTCTCCAGTCCCTCAGTGCCTTTCCAGGCAGCAAGGTTTAACCATCCAGAAGCTTTTGCCCTTCCAAGGCTTTGCCTTTTGAAACGTGAGGGTCCTGCTCTCCAAGGGGACAGGTTGTGCTGCAGTGCCAGGGTGGGTGGGGTGGGATGTCAGACACCTTTCTCTTTGGTACCCCTTGTTAAATCATGGAATCACAGAGAGGTTTGGGTTGGGAGGGACCTGAAAGATCACCTCAATCCAATGCCCGTGCTGTGAGCAGGGACATCTTCCACTAGACCAGGCTGCTCAGAGCTCCATCCGGCCTGGCCTTGAGCATCTCCAGGGACTGGGCATCCACGACCTCGCTGGGAAACTCTTCCATTGCCTCGCCACCCTCACAGTAAAGAATGTAGGGTAACACCCAAAATGCAGAGAAACACCCAAAATGTAGGGAAATACCCAGGCAAGCACAAAGGCAGCTGTGTAACTTATGTTAAAATTGGAATAAAGCAAAATAAGAACACAGGATGAGGAAGAGGAAGCTGGTGGCAGCATTTTGCCGCCTGTGTTGAATTTTTGAAACATCAGTATTTGCGCCCTGCCAAAAGGGCGCTGAGGAGGGCTAGCTTCTCAAGTGAACAAAAGCCTCTTGCCGGTGCGTGGAGAGGGTGATCTGCTCAGGCACACTAATAGTTATCTGGAAGTACCCAGCAATTGTGGATAATTGGCTGAGGAATATTCTGCAGCTCTCAATCATTTTTCTGTTTTCACAGATGATTGTACCATTAGATATGGTGAATGCACTAAGCTGTGCTGCAACTTTTCCATTTACTGTGCTAATACGTGTGAACTCAACTTCCAGTCGATGCTTCTTTCTTCTGTGGCTTCCTGTGCCACGGAGGGGGACAGCCAAGCTCGCCAGCTCCCACTCTGGTCCCTCTTCCCTGCTCCCTCTCTCTTGGGGTGATGTTTGGATGTTCTGGGATGGCTGGGCTGATCAGGTTATTGTCTGTGCTTTATTTCATTGTTGTTAGATTGCATTAAAAGCACTGAATCACAGGAAGTGCAGCCGGTGCCCTCTGCTCTTTATCTTGTTTTTCTCTCTGCTTTTATTCTTTTTTCCCCTTCCTTTACCTGGCTTTTTCTTTCTGCTCTCCTTCAACTTAGTGTTTCCTGTCTTCCCCTCTGAGTTGCTTTCTCGTTTTAATTTACAGTCCACACATTTTTCTCTTATCTTTGTCTTTCTGTCACCGCTTTATTTGTTCCCCTATTTCTTTTTTCTCCTACCATTTCTTGTTTTTCTCCAAAACACAGAATGTTTTAGATGAAAATGGTGAGATATAACTATTCAAGGCTCGCATATGTGTTGAGGTACAGAGCAAGATTAAGCAAGGCCTGTAGCATCAATTTTGTCTTCCATTCAAGGCAGTTTTGCAGTAAGACTTTGGGTAAAGGAATGTGATAAAATCAAATCACCTCTTAGCCTCATATTCTGAGGCTGATTGGAACCTTACACAGTTGCTGGGATGATTCAGAGAAAGTTAATGTAATTTGCTGTGTATCACTCCCAGAAACTGTATTTGTCAGGTTCATATAGTAGTGTGAAATGTTCAAGGAAAATGCTGTCCTTAATATTGCTGCCAGGAGTTAGGAGTCAGGAATATAAAGCCATTAGGTGGTGGGATCTGCTGATTTTCGGGGGATTTTCCACTAATGGATTTCCACTGAAGTTCTATAATTGTGCATAGAATCAGGCCAATAAAATAATACCTATTTTGTGTAATGATAATGGAAGAAGTTGATTTTTATCCTTTTGTCAGTTATATGAAAGTGGACATAGCATTGTCTAGAAGTATTTTTTTCTTCTTGCGTATCATAGGGATCATGGAGATACATGAAGATGCTTCCAAAAAAAACGTGCTTTTGTAAGATGTTTTTTCAGGATCTTTCCCTGAAATTGCTGCAGTATTGGCTTTCTTGGCTTTGCAAAATGTTGTACTGCCAAATAGTCAGCAGCCCGTGGTCTTCATCGTACTGTTTCTGTGAAGTGTATTGCATTTCTTCCATTTGATCTTGAAGTTCTATAAATTCCATTTCTGTCGACTTGATTATTGTGTATCAGAAGTGTACAAGTGATTTGTATTAATCAGAAATATTTTGGGGTTGAGTTTTTTCTTTCCTGTTGGAAAAAAAATATGTATCAATTAGGTATGTTACCTAAGAAGACTACAGGTTCTTGCCAGAGCTGCATTTGTTGCCAACTCCATCCTGTCACTTTTATTTTATACTTCAAGAGCAAAACCTAGATAGTCACTCTCTTTTTGCATGTGTATTAGAAAAGGAATTAACTTCCAATTAATTCCCTCCTTCCTCTGGGACCTACCTGTGTATCCCAAAATGGAGAACAATAAAAGTAACTTGTATGTCATTCTGAGTGCCACGTATATACAGCCCGCTCTCCTCAGCCTATTCAGAAACCAATTCTTGTATGCATTAATCATATTTTCTTCTGGCTTATTGCAGAGCAGAAAAATATTCAGTTCCAAATGTTAAAATGGGGCACATTTTATTAACATTGAAAGCAGTAAATTATCTCTGCTTATGAAATGAGACTGAGCAATTTCTGCTGAACTCTTCCTGACTTGCCCCTTCACTGGGATGCAGTGTTTTCTAATTTCTCAGAGGGCCCTGGTTCCATTAAGGGCGAGAACTGTTTTAAAGCTGTAATGAAAGCCATACATAGCTGAAATTCAAGGAGGGGCAGTGCCCTAAATTCTATTTCAGTAGCTCGTCTAGAGCTATTTTCAGTTTTATGTTTATAAGAATGTCAATTAACCTAGAGACTACGACACACATGGAAGAATAATGATGAAGTGGATATCATTTTAACACACTGAAGCCAGCTAGTTGGACCTAATCCTTTAGAGAACCTTGATTTACATAACGACTTGGCCTGTGTTGCCTAATTTAGTTCTCAAACAGCTTGGGGATTTAAATGCCCTTTCTTTTCAATGGTGTGGGACACCACTGGTCAAAGTTGCAGAAATATTAGAACTAAAAATATAGAAGGAAGAAATAAATCTTCTTGAATCACATCACTACCAGCTTGATTTCTCTAACACCTTTCAGAACTGGTGATCACTTTAGCATGTACTTGGTGACAACAATAATAACAGGAATAACAACAATGCCCTTAATCAAGGTGTAACTCTGCAATTCAGTATCAATTCTGTCCCTTTTTTACCTAGCTTATGCTGAAGTTGGAGATCCAGGTGAGGCAGATATTCCGCATGTTGTTTTCTGTTATGAAAAGAACTCAACATCTAACCTGCAATGTTACTTTTGCAACGATGGAAAGGGACTCTGTTAGGGTTAAAAAGAGTAATGGGTGCTACAGGTCTTTCCAACTTAAATGCGGAACAGTGTTCTTAACTAGAGAAAAAAGCAAGAGGGGAAAGAAAAAAAGCCAGATATGTGAAATCTGCCTCCACTGGACAAAGGACATGGCCTCACCAGCTTCTTTTACGAGATCTTTCATAGTCAACATAAGATGCAAAGTCATCACCTAATAATGGTTGCGACACGTTTGTTTGTTTAATATTATATGTTTCTACATGTATTTTTTTCCCCACTTACAATGCCATCACTTCTATTAATTTTTTTCTTCTTTCCCTCATTTCTTACATTAGTGCTACGGGATGACTTCCGCCAAAACCCTACAGATGTTGTGGTGGCAGCTGGAGAGCCTGCCATCCTGGAGTGCCAGCCACCTCGAGGACACCCTGAGCCGACCATCTACTGGAAGAAAGATAAAGTCCGTATTGATGACAGGGAGGAGCGGATCAGTGTGAGTACAACTCACTGGTTGTTTGTCTGTAGACACAGGGCCCACAGCTGAGTGCAGCAGAACTTTATAGTTTTATAGCCTTTCCCATAGAGACTCACCATTACTCTTGGGATGTGGCCTCTCCAAGCTTTCCCAAATGAGAGCTGATGGGGTTTTATTGCTTCTGGTTTGGCTTTCTACCTTGAACTTCTCTCAGAGTTGGTTTTGTATATCCAGTGTAATGGAGATCTATTAAACTGTAGATTTGGTCACGTAAGGTGCTTGGTTAGATGAGAGACTCAGGTGTTTTGGTTTCTTACCTTTTCTACATTGAACTGAGAAAATCAGAGGGGTGTTTTATAGGTAAATTCAGTCGTATCTCCGAGGTACACAAATACTCTGTGGAGAAAAAGCCCAACAGTTTAGGATTATGTTGGTAATGTTGTATTTAGTGTAGTAATTTGGGTGTGAATTCTAAATGAAGGCTTAGTCATACTGTAAAGAATTATGGCTCCTGAATAGGTATACCTATTGAGTAACTGAGTAACACCGGCGGAATTCTGTGTTCATTTCTAGTACTGAATGAAAAAGGATCCAGCAGAAATATCTAACTTATCAAGTGATTAGAAATAAATCATTGTCTGTGAGAGCAAATAGGATAAATTAGGGGTGTGAGGGCATGTGTCACTCCTAATTTTTAAATGCTTAGCTTTTCACCATTAATATTCCTTCAATAAAGTTTTATGTTGTATGTAATGATTCAGTGCTGACCTTATTCAGCATGGAAGTACTATCAGGAAGATTATTTGTAGCTTTGGATGCCTAAGGAATTATTTCAAGCCAAGTAATCTTAAGTTGTTGCTATTTGTGGACCAGGCTGTCTCTGCTATGGTCCACTCAAGAGAAGAGAAGGAAGAGTGGCAGAGAACTGGCTATCATTACCTGACTCTCAAGTTTCTTTGGCTATATTCCTAGGTTATTCTGAAGCACCCCGTGGTGTAAGCTCTGACACTGTCTGTGACTTCACAAGTTGCAAATTTTTACTTTATTTCTTTCAGCTACCCTGCTCTTTCAGTCTACAAGCACCCTTTGTAGCCAAGACATTGTTATGTTTTACGGGACTCAGGTGAATTCTCAGTTTGGGCCAGATTCATTCTGTTGAATCTGAGAGAAAATCTGTCTTAATCAGTGATCAGAAAACTGTTGAGAAACCAGTAAAATGAACTAAATAAACCTAAGTCAAATTGCCTTTTTCTTCCGAGAGATGTCAAGAGTGCTTTCCATATCATCATGCAAGAAACACGAGCACTTTGTGCTGCCAAGATGCAGCAAGAAATGTAATCTTTGAAATGTAAAGAATCTAATGAAAACTGAAGGGAAAAAATGAAATGCAATTGGAATTATTCAGTAGTTGAAATTAGTTGCAAGCTGAAGTTAGTCAGTGCAACAAAAATGTGCTGTAGAACAGCTTAAAGATATTTAAAAATGTAAGTTTATAATTTTAAAACTATGCATATGTTTACAAGCAAAACTTTAAAAATGCCTTGGTTGTGGAACTTGTTGCCTGAAAAGATAGCTTTTTTTTCTTTCTGATATATTCTGTTTATCTGAAGTTAAAAATATGTTCCTTGTTTTGAGACAGATACGTGGTGGGAAGCTGATGATCTCCAATACAAGAAAAAGTGATGCTGGCATGTACACTTGTGTTGGGACAAACATGGTGGGGGAGCGAGACAGCGATCCCGCAGAGCTGACTGTCTTTGGTAAAGTGACTCTTGCTTTTATTTCCACAGTATGTCACCACAAATGCCATACACACTGAATCGTCCTGGGTGGCTCATCAAAATATGAGCTGAAACAAGGTTAACAAAACACAGTAGTACTGCCTAAGATGTATTTCACAGTTTCTGAAGAAGGCCAGGTTTCAAAACCTGCAGTTTATAATAATGGAGCTCTGATAGCTCTACATTTTCCTTCTAAGCACATGGTTTCAATGTGATCGCAGGTCCATAGTGATGTGCATACACCGGAGATGGAAATGCAGGACACAATGCTCTCCCTCACAAAATTGCCAAAAGTAATTAAGCTACTTCTAATACAGTTGACAGTGCCTGTTTACCAGAGATTTGGACTAGCATTGCCTGTTTAAATAATTCCATATTCTTGTGGGGTTATGAAATCAAAACTTTGTAGGAAAGCACAAAACAGCTTAGTTGATCAGTAAAAAGTCATTGGAGAAAATTCCAAAATCATTTTTTTTTGTATATATAGAGATACTTTTTTCATTTGTTTTTTAGAGGGCATTAAACAGCTTTTCATCCTGTAAGCCAGGACATCATTTAGGCTTTTGGTGCTGCTGAATGAAACAAAAGTGAATAGGTTTCCTGTGTGAAAGAGATTCTAGACCTGATAGGCAAGGCAAGAAGTTGTTAGGAACATTCCCTCTATGGTTAGAGTCCAGAGCAAGAATAGAGTAATAACCAAACCTAGAGCTGGATCCATCCTGCTGACAACTGGACACGAAGGAAAGCCACGAACTCCTGTTGTGGTACATCTGGCAGTCATGGTTTTGTAGGAATTAGTCAGGAGATTCTGAGCAAACAAAAGAAAAATCAAAAGGAAAAAACCCTCATTGCTAAAGAAAACACATAGATGCTGACAAAAGAGAAATAGTGCTAATGTTCCCTCCTACTACACCTCTTTGATATCCTTCCTATACAATGCTGAAATCCCAAACAAGACTGTGTGTAATTCCAGTAAGGCTTTTTAATAGAAAGCCTAAGGTCCTTTCTGAAGCAGATGCTCCTATTTTTTTCACCTTCTGCCTAATATGGTACACAGGAAAACCAGTCATATTGCCATGTCTGTGTTAACATGTGTGTCCAACTCAACATTAATTTGTCCACTTTAAGAAAAACCCAACATATTCTGGGATTCACGAAGGGCAAAGAAAAGTTTCTGCTTGACAAAATCTGAACAAATTCCGCTAGACAAGTGACTGAATATTTGCTGCTTTCCAGCATTAGAAGACTGTGAAGGCTTCCACTTCACTTAGTTTGTTGTGAATTCACAGAAACATGCAACTTTTAAAGACAGGATTATTGTATCTTGAAAAAAAAAGAAGAGAAAGGATCTCTATCAAAGTATTATGTCCTTTGCAGCCAATCTGTTGAAGTTGTGTCTTTATACAGATGTGCAAGAGACATGGCATATCTCCTTCATCAGTTTAAGTACTGCTAATCTCTGGTAATACTCCCGGTGGATAGCGAGCAGATTGCAGTCCTAAACTACAAAGCCCTAAGAAATCCTTAAGAAAATAATTCGTTAAAAAGCATTGAACTGTAGGAATGAAAACTGAAATGTACATGTAATATCATATCCTGACAGGCTATGAAACATGTTATGTTTATCTTGGTATATAAAAGAATACATGGCCAATTACAATATTCTGAATTTCTGTCAGGATATACTCATAGCAATCAACCTGCAAAACACAGTCTAAAGTTATTTGATGAATACTGAACAAAATGAGCAATTAATGAAATTAGATATTTTAATCCTACATAATTGTGTTAGACTACCAAAATAAAATTGTATTTAAAATAACCTATCTCAGCATCTTCCTATCTAAAATTCCCCTTTTCTCTGGATATTCCCTTCCCACCTTCCTTTTTGCTGTACAAGAATAGCATGCAGGAAGCAGGTGCTCAGGTTTTACTGTATGACAATGTGGTTTGACTATCCTGTGTCCATTTCCTGGTTGCCAGCTGGCCCTGAAGCTCTGTGTTGGTATCTTGGGCTCCCTGTATAATCATGTCCAGGTTAGTCCTGCTCCCCTCCATACAAAAAGGAGCTGACTTGGCTTTGCTTCCCACCAGCACGCTGGTTGTATTCCTTGCATAATGCACTGCAGAGTGTTATCCATGATGCTTCCAGGAAGCAGTGTATCTACTGGGCAGTGCAATCAGTCTAAGCACACACAATAAATGCAACAAATCCAGTGACTCTGGGAAACATCAGATTGGCTGTGCATGTTCAAATTGGCTTCACTGAACATGGCCAAAACCAAGGATCATATGTTCAGTCCACAGCTGCCTTCTAATATGACTCAGAGGTTTGAGGAACATGGGAATAGGGTGAATTTTGAGGAAAAATGTGCTAAAAATGGCATAATACTTACATGCAATTCACGTGTCCAAGTTTAACCGTTTTGGATGTATTTGAAAATGGACTTTGCAATAAAAATAAAGACATCATAGCTGAGACTCAGAGAATATAATTAGGTGATTGGTAGGCCTACAGCTGGTGCTGATTCTGGAGAGGAATGTCTATTAGTTGTCTGATTATTTAATTTCTCTACTTCTTTCCCAAATAGCAACCCTCCAAACCCTTTTCATAGCTTGAAGGTGGCCTTAGTAAACCCACTATGTAGGAAAAGGAACTGTTTCCTACTAGCTCTCAAACCTCTCCGTGAACCAGCCACTTGTTACTTTTGGCTTTGCAAGTTTTTGTGTAATACTTGGAAGTTAACTTCTGCGAGTGGCTCGTGACAGTTCTCTGGCTCCCTGCACAGTAAATTTAGCTTGAGGCATTGCCTCTGGAAAAAATGAGTCAGTGTGGTGGGGACTGGTGGCCTGAGGGGAACAGGATGGAAGCCTAGCCTAAAAGATTACACCTTTCCTGAGCTTAAAAACAATAAAATAAAATGGGCAGTAAGAACCTTGGAAAGAAGTAGGGGGAGAAAATAAAAGTTTCCCATGGGCGGAATATATCCACTTGGCTGGGTACCCATTCAATAACCTTTGCTGAGAGATAGTTGTGAATAATACATGCACAAGAAACAAGTGATTTTTTTTTTTCTTAATTTTATTATTTTTTTTTTATCAAGCTTGTCTGCTTGAAACCTTGTTTTCACCTTTTAGGCACTACTTACTGTATACTAGTAGTGTCAATGCAACATGCATTTCTTTTGTTCCCAAGTCATAATTCTTCTACTAGCAGAAAATTGCCAAACTTTCATAGTAAAATACCATAAAGCAAACCAAGCATATAAGCAGTGCTACCCAAAATTGTTCCAGTGTTTTGAATAGTCACAACGATGCACTACGTTTTGTTAGTCTTTTCTTTCAAGCACTATTGCTAATTTTTGCCTTTATGAGGCTCCAAGGTGTAATCTTGGAGGAAAGCAAGAAGAAAGGGTCTGTGATGCAGTCTAAGTTGTCCTTTAAAGGAAGTTAATAACATCAATCCTAATGCTCACAAAAAGAGGAGCATGGGACTTGATTATTATGAACACACTATTCTAAAGGCCAATTTCAGAAGTGTAAGTGATACAAATTAGGTTGCTTTGCTTGTGTTTGGGCTCATAGCCTTTGGCTGCACAGAATTAAAGCAAGATGCAAAACAGAAACAGTCTAATTCCAATTTGTAAGAAAGCTCTGTTTGTAAATGCATAATATGGAGCCAGAAATTAAATAAAGTAGGAATTACTCTTTAAGATAACCTTTATCATTTTGTGATGCTACTGCACTGTTCCGAGATAAGTTTTCAAGTTGTTTTAACTGTTTCAGACTCTTTTTTTTTTTTTCCTCTGGACATAAAATGATATGTTTGAAGAGCATGTACAAAGGTATGTCTTGTATATTGATTCTAAAGCTCAGTGAAATCAATGAAAGCCTTAGTATATCAACTTCAAGAGGCTGGCATCAAGCAGTGGAAAATGATATATTTAGAAGAGCCTCAAAAGAATCTAAAGAATAACTAAGAAGAGTACAAAAATGTCTTTAAAAGATATGTCAATTTGGGCATATTAAAGATTGTTTTGGATTACTCTTTGATTTTAACTTTGGTACCTGAACCTTTTTTCAGCTAATAAGATCCTGTGGGATGAAGAGGGACTTTTGTCTGATGCTTGAAGAAGTATTTGTGTTTGATGTTCTGTAGATATTGTCAGGGTGAAAGAGAAACAGTAGTTTCAGAAAGAGTATTCTCTAACATGGTATTAGAGGAAAAAATTCTGAAAATTCTTTAATGAAGACATTGTGCTCCATTTTACTTCCTTGAGCTTTGCCTATGTGGAAGGCCTTAGCAGAGAGTCTTGTCCCATTGTATCCTGGAAATTAATCCCAGAAGATTCCCCAGTCATGTGGAAAAATCTGCCCAAACCAGGTATACATTCACAGTTCAAGACAGAGAAATGAGCAGTGTGTGTTTTGTCCTTCAGATGAAAGCTCCTCCTGGTTTTCTTCAAATCCCTCTATTTTCCACTTGTAGTCTACTTGTGGCAATTTCCAAAAAGCCAGTTTGGCTTTACAGTATTTGTTATCTGCAGATACTGAGAAGTTGTAATAGGATAATGATACTGCTGTGAAAAGGGGTCTGATTTGGTCTCCAAGGTCGGTATCTCATGGTCAGTAAAAACTGACATTGACATGGTTGTAGGTGTATATAAGAGGAGAAAACTACTAGCAATCAATAAAAATAATTCTACTGCATTTGCATGTGCCTCTTGTCAGTGCTCCATGCCTTTACTGAGCAAGCTCATCTCACCTTGGGTGCTGCTTAGAGAGTAGAAGTTTGCAATGCCTACACAAGTGCTTATTTCTCAAACAAAAATGGCAAAGTGCATAAAAAGAGGCAGTAGGACAATGTCTTTAAATATAAAACCATCTGCTTTTTCAATTTATTTGGCCAACATAGGTAAATTTAGTGAGATCGTTATATCCTGTCTTCTTCCACATCGTCTTTTTTGGCAGAGAGCTTTACTTCACCCAGATCACATTGCATTTAATTAAATATCTATGCAATTGACAGTTCTCTGAAGTAAAACTTATTTCCAACCATCTAATGTTTCTTTTTTTTTTCCCCCCTTTTTGCATCAGAATGCTAAAGGGAAAAAAACTTTCATTTTTAACTATTTGCTATTAAATCCCTCCCCAAAGCCTTTTAATTTGTGTTTTAATACTCTTTCTAGAACACAAAAACATTTTAAAAAAATTATGTCTTCTCTCCAGGAAAGACAGAGAAAACAATTCTAAATCAGATTGAAGCTCTACATTATGGGGACCATCAAATCCTTCACTCTAGCAGTTGCCTCAGCAGAGAAAATATATTAAGGTAGTTAGGATCATTTTAATTAGATTGAGGCCCCATGTATGGCTGTCTAACTTTTTGAGGAACAGAGAAAGGGCAATAATACATCTGAAGGTCATCTGAGTCCTGCTAATAGACTGTGATGCTCTGGCCAATTGTTAAATATGGGAAAAATTGAGTTCTGAGGTTAATTTGTGTCAGCATCCAAAGCAAGGAAAGCATTTTCCTGTTTCTGGTTAGGAACTGTAGGTTTCCTTGCAGCGTGTATCTTGAGCTCTCAACAGATTGTAGGTGTGTGTCCAGATTGCATTAACAACCCCCTTTTATAACTGCAAGCAAAGTTTATTCTGAAGTTATAAAGGTCACCCTAGTAATAGCATGACTGGTTGACATGACATATAACCATGACCTATTTTATAGTTCTCTTCAAAGATTTTTAATATTCATCAGAGAAAGTCTGGGAAGTGGGTACTTTATTTACTCTGTGAAAGCTTATAAAATAGCTATATTAAATTTTTTATATATGTCTATGATTTTAATTTATCACCCTTTCTTGTTGTTTCTCAAATATATTGTGTTCTGGATGCTGTTGACAGAATAACAATGTTTAATTATCCCACAGAGCTTTATTTATGGGCAACCCATTTCAGAAGGAAAAAAAAAAATAAATAAAAGATTTTTTTTTTTTTTTGGTCAAGATTAGCTCTGAAACTAAATTTGACCTGTCTGTGAGAAGGGAACGTTCTTTATTTAGCATGCTTGGGCAAGCAGCGCTCTGTCTCCTGAGAGATTAACATTGTAAGCAAGTTATGCAGGTGACTCAAATCCAGTTAATCTCATATAAAGAATGTTAATTGCATTGGCAATGGCATTCACTCTGATCACTTTATAGCTGTATAATTAGCTATTGGACACATTCAAGGGGTTTTCTGAGTGATACAAATACAGGAAACAACATGAGAGAGAACTTGTTCTTTCCTGATTCACGCTGTGCAAAATGCAGAGAGGATGGAAAAATGGAACCAGCAGTTATTGGTATTTGCATGTCCTTGTTAATTGGGATCTGTTCTTACATAGCTATTTATTTTCTAGAAACTTCTTAAATGTTTTTGAAAATATACCATTTAAGAAGCTGATCTGAAATAAACATGTATGTATGCTCCTAAATTGCCTTGACGTAGCATCCAGTAATTTAACTAATGACCTTGGGCCCATTTACTTTTGGGTTCTCCTCAATGTGTGACAGAGATTTATTTCCTCATCTCCTGTATAGAAGAATTTACAGGCACAAATAGCGATTTCATAAATATGCACACACTAATTTCTTAGCTGTTTACATGCAGCTTTTATAAACATGGTCTAAAATACTTTTTGTATGCAGACCAAGCCATTGCACACTCAAAGAGTTGCTTAAATTCAATGTGGATGAACCAGGGCCTCTAAATCACCAACTAAGATGTAGATCTGGGTCTAAATTTCTTAGTTTAGGATCATCTTTGAAAAACAAATACCAAAATGAAGAATCTATTGTGTATGAGTTCAGAGCAGGGGTTGGCCTGAGCTCTTTTTAGGAGAGCAGTTGCGAATAAGATAGTGTTGCAAATTGTCTTCTAGATTCAAATAGAGATGGATCAAATGCATTGATTAGCATTCAAAAATAGTAATTGGGTTTTGGTTTTGTTCATTTTGTTGTTGTTTTACCTTGTCCAGCTTTAATGTTTGTCAAACTAAAAAAGGCTTTATCTAAAATTTTCCATACCTGATTGGAAAACTGATTTAAATTTATTTTTGTTTTAATTGCCAAAAGAATTCACTCTTCTCTAAGAATGTTGAAATTCTTGCAGTTTTGAGGTAAAAAGGATAATTGGAGAGAAATGGGCAAGAATTTGAAGGAGAGGAACGGAGGAAGCCTTTTGTCCTGAGAATTGCAGGTCCCATGCAATATTTCTGGGCTAAGAGGAGACAAATTGAGTAAGGAAGAAGTCAGCAGCTGGATGTGGCTTGTACGCAGACTTGAAATGCAGGATAATAAAAAATTTCAATGTGTGGATATTGACTAGAACTGAATTTACTTGCCCAGACGTTGCTGGAACCTGCATGTCCTGGGCAGGATTAGGAATAGGACAAAAGCAATGGCTTGGGGAGAAGAATCTCTGCCCGTTAGACATGTTCTTATCTCTATCATCTGGAAAAGTGCTGAAGATTCTTGAGCATGTCTATTCTTCTGCTGACAAAATATGTTTTGCCTTGCCAATAGGTCCCCCTGCTAGTATGATGGAATTCCTATGTGATGCTGTCACTCATTTACATAATTACTAACAGGTGGTTTTGTGTTCCTCATTTTCTGACTTGATATTCTGATTTATAAAAGTGGTGAGCATTTTTTTGTCTGCATCTGAATTCGATGGAAGCTGAGTTTTGGGCACACAAAATTAATGCTTGATCCTCCCCCCCAAAAATTTTCAGTTTTGTGGTTCAGGTTGGACATAAAAATTTAGCAGACACTTTTTACCTTGCTTTCTAAGATCTCCATCACACATCAGAGAGGAGCTATGAAAATAGGCAAGGTGCTTATGAAGCATAAAATATGTGTAATAGAGGTCATGAGGAAATTAATAATTCCTCCTTTGAAGTGAAATTTGAGTAGTATGACAGGAGGCCACCCACTAAACAGTACAACTAAAGCAAAATATTAAACACCTGCTCATTAAATGAATACCAACAATCTGGAGATGTTTGGGGAAAAAATGGTGTGTTATCATATAATTGCAACCAGTCCCATAAGGCATAAACAGAAAGGAAGTGATTAAAAGGCACACAGACAGCCTTAGTTCTGGCACTGAGGTGCTGCCTGCTTGATTTTGCAACCTTATTAATGTTCTTTAGTGGTTTTTATTTTTATGATTATTTGCATATAATAAACATGGATAACCAACCTATAAACTCAGCTCTGTAGTTATCAAGACAAACTGCCTGAGTCAGAATCTGGTAGTGCTTGCATCTGTGTGAATTCTGAGTAATTTTTTTTAAGTGACATCATACCCCTCAACTTGCTGGGAATAAAATGAGAAACATAGTGTGTAACTAGTTTTAAATGTCTTTATGATAAATCCCTGTCTTGAGTGGAAATACTGCTTCATATAAACCCAGTCTGATAATGGTTTGACTACCGTAAATAATTTATGACAATAAAAGTGTGGTATGACTGAGAGGACAGAACAAAATTTATGGAATCCAAAGGCAACTTGGAAACTAACCCCAGTGACATCCTTTCAAATGAAATTACCGGTACTTGGAGTTTGTACCACTATAACGGAGATCAGATTGTGGCTCTGCATCTGGATTTTGAGCAGGCCTGTACAACGTTATGGTGATTAATAATATTTGTAGCCATGCAGGCTAAAATATCGAGGGTAAACAGAAGTTATTATTCAGACCTTAATCTGGTTTTCCATGCTGAAGTCGGCGATGGGGATCAGGGAAGCTCTGTCCTCCCGACAGTCCACAATTGCCTGCCAAGTGTAACACCAAGTTTAAATTCCCTTCTGAAGCATCAGGATACTGATCATTGCCAAAGGCAGGCTGACTCCATTGGCAGCTCATAGAGCCGGCAGGAGGTTTCAGATCAGGCTTTGTGTGTGCAGCAGTGCAGAGCCGCAGCATTCTCAGGGAAGGGTACAGCCTCCGAGGCCTCTCTGCTGTCCAGCAGGGCAGGTGGGCAGTCAGTCCTGGCACAGACTGCCTTCTGGTGGCACTCCACTCTGCTTTGAGGGCCAGATGTGACAGCCTCTGCCTCTCCAGCCTGGCAGCCCTCTTCCTGGCTCTTTATGCACATCATCAGTTCCACTTGTCTGAATTTGTGGAGCTCAGCCTCCTTTCTGTTTGGTGGATGGGTAAACAAAAAGATGCTGAAAAGTCAAAAAATGTTCATTTCAACCCTCTGACTCACTAAGGAATTTTAATGTCTCTTTCAAGAGCGGCCCACGTTTCTCAGGCGACCGATTAACCAAGTGGTGCTGGAGGAGGAGGCCGTGGATTTCCGATGCCAGGTGCAGGGGGATCCCACGCCCACGGTCCGGTGGAAGAAAGATGATGCAGATTTACCCAGAGGAAGGTGAGAGCAACATTCACGTTCCCCACACTTTCAAATTTGAGTCGTTGGATAATGCTGGAATCCATCCCTACTACTTACAGTTTGTTCTTTCGCATTATTTCCAAGATTTATTTCCCTTATTGCTGGTCTTTGGCACTACGAAACATGTTCTAGAGCCAGCTCAGCAGGGACACCCACTCTGGGTGAATCGTCCAGATAATGGATTCCTGTGGAAGGAAGAAAAGTGATGTGTTGTGAGCACGTGGGTATTCACTGCATTTACTGGAAACAGTAAAGATGTTTCAGGAATGTATTAGTGACAGTAGCCTTCAGAATGATGTGCTGGTACCAAGAGGGAGAAAACTTGGCAGGAATGTTGCTCTGTTGCACTAGCACAATGAATTAAAAGCACAGCGCTGTGGTGGGCTTTGCTGGCTCCTTGGTTCATGTCTATTAAGTCTTGGAGAGAGAAACCTTCCTCTTGAGGAAACAAAAAGCCAGACTAGCACTAGCATAAAGCAGAGTTGAAATCTGGAACAGGCCCCTTGTGTTCAAGAAAGATTCATGTATTCTGGAACAAACACAGAGAAAATTCCAAAGTGAGCAGGGCAAGAGAGACTGTCCTGCAAAAGATATTAAATTAGTTTGGCTCCTCTCTGCTAACAGAACAGTGTTTGGTCCTTATTTTCTGGAACTCTTTCTCATTTTGATGCTGAATCATTGTTGCATTATAAAAATATTAACACAGAAATAGGTCTGGGAACAGGAATTAGAACCCAGATCTCCATAACCCAACAAATCCGGGTCCTGTGATTTTTAATTTCAGCAGCAGATATGAATAGTGCCCCTTTTTTTTCCCCCACCGTAGCTGATCTTTTCCATCAGTGGAATATACTGATGGAACAATACATAATCTAGAAAAAACATATCCACGTAAGTAAGATATGTATGTGTATATATATAAAAATACTTTCAAAAATTAATTTTCTTGCAAGTTAAAACAAATTAAAAAGTGACATAGCTGTTTTGCTAATTATATTGGCATATGTACATGCATGTAATACACAAAATATTATTTTGAAGAGAAGAGTTTGGGATGTCAGGATGGATTTTTTCTCTTCGCTTGCTACTTAACCATGCATTGTAGAGTAATACAGTAAATACGTTGTGCTTCTGTGATTTATTCTTGCTGTTGTGCTACTTCTGTTGTTTCAAATCATGTCTACTTCTAGGTCTCATAAGCAGAAGTAATAGATGAAGAGCCAACAGTGTCTTTGGTTTGTTATTTCCTTTTTAATGACTGCGCTCCTTCTTTTTGGTCTTTATCTTACTGTGAAGAATGTAGTACTTTGTGCTTTGAGGTGATTTTTTCTGTTCATTCTTGATGTATTTCTAAGGAAGAAGAAATTTAGCGGGAAGCATAGGAAGAGCTTTCACTGGGCTTTTAACTAAAGAGAAGCTTCATGAGATACTTTCTGATAATATTCAACTTCAGGCTCAGAAACTGCTCACAATGTTTTGCAGTGTTTTTACACTACTGTTCAACATTTCGATAATGGTGTTTTGGCATCTTAAAACAGAAAGTGAGGGTGTGTTTCCATTTATGTCTGTTTCCCAGAGCATCAGAGGGTTGGGTAAGGAAGGGGCAAAGTTGCAGAACCTCACTCTTGAGATCACCTTGGGTGATAGAGGACTGCACAGCCCCTGCCCACAGAGCAGGTTACCATTCCCTGAGCCACATGGGTTGTGTTCATCTAATAGAGTCTGACATCTTCACTTCAGAAAGCAAATACCTCTGATGATCAGCGTTGTATGTTTTCTTATAAACACTTATAAAAGTATTTCATTTGTATAGCAAAATATGTGAGCAGAGTCTTGGCTGTCCAAAAAATGGAAATTTCCAAACCATGCTGCGTGATGCTTAATCAAGGAAGATTAACTTGGCACATCTAAACCAAAAGCTTTGGTTTTCCTTGGATTTTTTAATACCAGCAAACAAATTTTCTTGGGTGTAGTCTGAAGGCATAATGGATAGGAAAATTATAATATAGCAATGTTATAAATTAAGAAGAGAGCGTCAAAGTTTTTCCTCCTTGATGCAGTGGGAGGGATTTTTTTCTCTTTTTTTTTTGTTTTTTTTTTTTTTGTTTGTTTGTTTGTTTGTTTGTTTGTTTTTGTTTTTTTTTTATTTGTTTTGTTTTGTTTGTTTGTTTGTGGTTTTTTAGGTAAAAGAGAAATTAGCTTTCAGCTTCTCAGCCCCTGTATTTTAAGTATTTTAACATCTACAGTGAAATATAGAGCCCTCAAGGAATTCCCTTTGTTATTCTTCCTACATGCATAAACACTTCTGAACAGATCTGTGCAGCTATTTGTCTTATAGCTTTCAATATCAATTTCCTGTTTCTACAGCTAAAAACGTTCTTTGCACATCTGCTGGTTTTCATTTTTTCAATAATTTCCTTTTGACTTCATCCCTAGATTACAAGACAGTTGTACTAGGTACCTGTTTCAAGAGTTGCTGCAAATTTTTGTATATCTCTGTTGTTAGTTCAACTTTCAAAAATGTCTAATTGAGTGACAGCAAAGTGTGAAAAACTGAATTTTTGGATGCATTTTATTTCTGTAATTTGCTCCTGGTGAATGCGAGGATCAATAATAGTTGATCCCTAGTCTTTCAGAAATCCTTCTCTGTTTTAGTTTTTTTAGTGATATATGTGAAAGCAAACAGAAAATAATCACAGTATTTTTGGGTGACAAATATAAATAGTATTGCTGCACCAATTGGTGTGTTGAGTAATGATTGGAAAATAATTTCAAGACTGTTAAGAGTTTTAATTATAAAGGTCCCTGATGAACAGCAAGCAGCTCCCGTTGCAATTGGATTAAATGAAAACAAAACAAAACAGCCAACTTGTAAAGAAATTATTATGTTTGAAAGCATCACTGTTTATAAAAAAATAATTTGGCCATTTGTTGAAAAGTCCATGTAATTAACCAGAAATATATTAACTGTCC
Organism: Margarornis squamiger; assembly: GCA_035222235.1. Lineage (NCBI taxonomy): Eukaryota > Metazoa > Chordata > Aves > Passeriformes > Furnariidae > Margarornis > Margarornis squamiger. The sequence goes on along the minus strand of JAWWTY010000001.1, from coordinate 10,185,206 downwards.
TTTAAAACTGAGAACAGATAATTTATTCTCAAGGTGCAAAACTGAATTCCAAATTTTAGCTGTTTTGACTTGATGATCTAAAACAATTATGATAATCTGTATTTTGAATTTAAAGCCTTAAAATGTTTTTTTGAGTGGAAGCTTTCAAAATGCCTGGGAAACATTAATCTCACTAGCAGTCGAAGTTACTTGTCCAACATTCTGTAGACCTGACTTGAGATTTTAGACTGTGACATGCATATCCTGAAGCTCTTCTGCATATGGCTGGACAGGAATTAAGAAAATTATAAGCATCAGGTGGAAACAGTGTTGTGACTTATGGATAATAACCAGTTTCATAGTTCTCTTACATCATTACAATAATGAATTAATTATATTCTTCTGTCTTTCAAATTCTTGTTAGAGTCTAAACTGATCCCAGCAAATTAATAACTTGCTGTGTTAAATGTTGATACTGCACCAACAGGGAAAAACAACATACGGTGTGAAGTCAGGGGTGTGTAAAGCTGTCCATTTCAAATCAGTGACCCAAGACTGAATCGCTTTCTAAATCAAAGATAGAGGCGCGTGGTGTATATTTTATTTTAATTGCTCTAAAAATTCAGCATCGCACCATAGTCTCCACAGTACACCAAGGCTGGGGAATAGTTAATCAAGTATGACTCATGTCTGAACTACTGGAGTTGAACAGGATATTGTGGAGTCACCAGTCCTTTGCCTTTGGCTGAAATACAAGGTTCACTATTTCATGAACAGAGTTTCTTTTCATTATGAGTGACACAAGGAAATGGCACGAAGATTGTACCAAAGTGACTTAGACAATTGTGGCCATGCATAATGATTACGACCCATTGCAAATGAAATAACAATTGTCTCTATGTGTTGAAGTATTTTTCCAGACACATGTTCAGGTATCTTTCCCTTTGGTGTCTTCTTGACAGAAATAGAGATTATACTTTCCTGCTAAGGAGCTGATGGTCTCCTGTGTGGTGGACAATTCAATATGGCCTGGATCAACTTTTGATTCATCTGCTTTTTAGTCCTGGTAACAGGAATAAAGTGATACTATTTGAGAGCCTCCAGTATGAGGGTGACGTATCTGTGACTAGCAATTTAGTAAAATTTGAATAAGGTTTGTATAGTGTTTCATGTCTTCAAATTTTCTAGTGAAGCCGAAGAGAGCAGCTGCATGGTCTGTAATTACATAGCAAGCAATAAGGACTTTTTTTTTTTTAGGAAGTGAAGAGATTTTCAATTACAAGTCAAAATTTATCACACACTATAATAACTGTTTAAACCTTTTATACAGAAGAAGCTAGCAGTGCCAGCTCTTCGGGAGAGTGAGGTTAGCTCAGCAAATGTATTTTTCAGTTGCCTTAAAAATGACTGAGTAGCAATCACATAGGCCTTTTTTTTGCATTCCAGCCCAGAACAGCTGTTTTAGCTCGGTAAATACGTCTTTAATGAAATTACAACCTGCTTTTTTAAGTTGCACTCACAGGCACTGTCTGATTAGATGGATATTGTACTAGAGATGAAAAGTGGCAACTGCACCAGCAGGAAGAGGTATTAGTTTAATGCATCACCCACACAGTGGGAGTGTAGGCAGAAAACCCAGGAGTGGTGCTGCAGAACGACAATGGTGTGTAGTTTACACAAGGTATATTGCTAAGTGTTAAGAGATTGTAGGTTATGAAATGAAACAGAGCAGTGACACACAGCAGTGAAAATCATAAACAGCACAGTACGTTTTCTTATTTGCTGAAGATTAGCAATATTCACTATAAATTATTTGGGAAAGACCATTCTTTAAGCATAAAGTTCAGTTATTCTGAGATGTGTGTTAGCTGCAACAACACAAGTCTATGTGGGTGTTAGTTTTGCTATGTTTTTAAAACTGGACACTTTGTGCCTGAAAAGGGATTGCATGTGCATAGTCTGGGCAGAAATACTGTCACACTTCTGATAGTGCTTACTGAAAAAGCACACCTGTAATTTCTGTGCTTTTCTTATGACTTCTTGTGAGCTCAAAACTAAGAGTAAACCATGAAATTTTAAAAATATCTTATAGTCTTCCAGATGCAAATCTTTGAAATGGTTTTAAATGCAACGACAGAAAACCTTATACTAATGCACTCAGAAAAGCTGGATTCTTTAAGAGGAGATCCAGAAAGGCCCTGATAGCCAGGGAAGTTCTGCATTTGTATTTCTTCACTGTGGTGGGTTGACCCTGGCTGGATGCCAAGTGTCCACCAAAGCCTTTTTATTATTCCCCTCCTCAGCTGGACAGGGGAGGGAAAATATAATGAAAGCTCATGGGTCAAGATAGGAGTGGGGAGAGATCACTCACTCGCCAGTTACTATCCTGGGCTAAACAGACTTGATTTGGGTAAAAATTAGTTCAATTTATTATCAAACGAAACAGAATAGGATAATGAGAAATAGAACCCAATCTTAAAAACACCTTCCCCCGCCTTCTTCCCAGGCTTAACTTCACCCCCCAGTTTTCTCTGCCTGCCCCCTCGCAGTGGCACAGGGTGGTGGAGAATGGGGATTGCAGTCAGTTCATCACAGGTATCTCTGCCACAGCTTCCTCCAGGCATCCTCCTGCTCCATTGTGGGGTCCTCCATGGGCTGCAGGTGGATCTCTGCTCCACCGTGGACCTCCAGGGGCTGCACGGGTACAGCTGCCTCACCATGGGCTGCACCACGGGCTGCAGGGGAACCTCAGCTCTGGTGCCTGGAGAACCTCGTTCCACTCCTTCTGCACTGACTTCAGTGTCTGCAGGGTTGTTGCCCTCTCATGAGAGCTTTGGTGGGAACTTTGCATCTAACCAGGGTTCAACCCACCACATTCATGACCACTGGATGAGGACCTGTAAGCAAGAGAGACAGTAATTTTTACAACTAAACAACAGTTCTACATAATTCAATTTATATTCTGTGGATAGAATAGTGAGGTATTTAACTACAGCCCCCTATAGATAGAACCAAGGGGAGAATGACCTTTCAATGAAATATGAGTTAATAACACTACAGTGCTGTGTGCTTTGTTCAAGTTAATATCTGTGCCGATTGTAACAAACTGCAGTCTAATGTGTATTGAAAATTAATTAGAGTAAAGAGTGTGTTTTAGTAGTGTAATGGATATAATCTTTGGTTACATCAGCAAATTTCTATTGCAATTAATAACAATTAATGGTTTTAAATAAAGGGTCGGGGGAAAAGGATGTTTTTCATATTAGCCATATCACATGTACTATTCCTCACCTCTGGTTAGATCCTGCATGATTTGCATGTCCTTTTTTTTTTTTCTTTTTTTTTCCCCCCTAAGCTAAAGCATTAAGGTGAGATTAAGCCTCTTTATTGGGAGCACAGGGGAGAAGATTGGATGCTCTTAACAGCTTGTCAAAAGGAGACAGTGAAAGAAAGAGGTTTAATATGCTATTTGTATCCTTCCATACATCTGGAGGGAGTAGAGACAGTTTGCAGAGGGTGTTGTTACTGTGGCTGGCACAGAGGGAGCTGTACTGCAACTTGCAGAGTCCATGGAGCCTAAGTGAACACACTCAGCCTTCAGCAAAGTGCAGTGTAAGCATCTTTTTAGCTGTTATATTGAGCTATTTGAGGAAACTTCTGTAAAGCCAGAGATACCATTTAGAGATACAGAAGTGCTGAGGGGTAAAATGGATGCAGGGATTGGTTAATTTTTGTGTGTATAGCATCAAGGTGATGTATACCAGTGCTTGTAGGGTATATCCTGTGGTTCTTTTGGTTGACTATCCCTTTTCTCTGATTGATATTTTGCCTGTCACTGATCTCTTCCTGCTTTATAAGTGGAAATATATTCCTTACAGTTTTATGAGAAATACATAGCCAAGCGAATGTGTAAATGAGAGTATTTTTTTATGTTTTAAATCCCTCAAAGCTTGACATTGAGTAAAGTCCTATAATTGCATCGTCCCACAGTCTCTTACCCCTGAGGTCTATAGTTTAACCCATTAGTTACCTGCCATTCCATTTGTCTGAAATATTAAATGCTGTGAGCAAAAGTGTTAGATGTGTGGCTCTGCTAGACTGATCAGAAGAGAAATGGTTAATAACATTGACATTTAAATTGGCTTCATGTTAAGTGTCAGTTCTCACCACAGAGCTGAAGAAGAGCTATTGTTTCAGGCAGTCTGTTTGCAGATTCATTAAAACAGTCTCCAGTTGCTTACATAAGGGTCAAGGTTGAAAAAATAGCTTTACAACTCCATGGACAGCAACCATAAAAGAATTGTGTCAACTAGCACTCCTGCCTGCATGTTTTCTCTTTATGCTATGTGAACCATTGGTGATCTATGAAGTGATCACACACAGTGCAGTTCAAATAGTATTGTCAGAGGATAATGTTGGGGTTTTTTATTTTTTTTTTTATTATTATTCTCATTTAACATCCTAAAGTAGTTAAATTTCAGGGAATTAATGAAGTTGCTAGCAGAGTTCAGAAACAAAATTTAATGCCAATAGTAGTAGCCTCAAATTTGGGTTTCGCTGAATTTTCCGCTCCCAAAAGGCCACAATAAAAAAAAAAAAATAGTCTTGCAGGAAAGAGACAAAAAATTAATGTAGAATTTCCCTCAAAATACTCATTCTAGTGCTTGACTGTTTCTTTAGTGTCAGAAAAGCAGATTATACTAAGTAAAAACTTAATAATCACATAGTTTATACACTGTATTTATAACTTTTAGAATATTTAGGTTGCCTTCTTTCTTGAAAATTATAAGGATATTGAACAGTTTAAGCTCACTATGATCAATTTATTGACTATTAAAATTATAGAACAAAAAAGTAGATATAATTAACTATACAATTTTTCTATAAAACCCTCAGGAGAGCAGGGAGATGGAAGCTGGCAATAATGTTCAAGTGGAAGTAAGATTGAAGAGCTCTGACCATTGATGCTACTGGGATGGTTGGCCTGAAGGATTTCTTCTGCTTTAACACATCCCATCCCTGCACAGGATACTAAAGTTGTCATCTCAGTTGAAAACAAATAAATGTACACTGTCAGTGAAAACAGTTGTAAAGTTTTAACCCTGAGAACTATTTTAAGTTTCTGTTGCTAAGTCCTATGTTGATAATGGCTTAACATTTGCAAGATATATTTTTTAAGAATATGACTTCTGGCTCAACTGCAATGCTGAAGCACTTTCATTAAAACATTAACATGACTTCATCTTTAATTACCACTTCAAGGTTGGTTACTGATTCAAAATACTGATTAGAAAATACTTCAGTTCTCTGACAAGTCTATAGTAATCATTCATCATGCTTAAGGCAAATAATAATAGATAGGCAAACACAAATTCTGTTTATTTCAAACTACTGATGATCTATATGCTCATGTTAAAAAAAAATGCATTGAGCCAAGTTTAGGGAGTGCAAGCTGCTGGTCTGGGCTCAGATCTTCGCACTTTGTTCCAGTTCTTGCAGAATCACTTCAAAACCAGAACTGGACAAAACTCTGAGATTCAAGGGTCCTTTTCTGATGGATGAATTTATGACATAGGCATTAATAATACAAATCTCCCCAAGTGCCTGACAAATGTGTCTCGTCTGTGAGGGAAAGGACTACTGCTGGTGATGGGAGGATAGGTCTTCATGCCAAGTCATTACATGGTCTCTTAGATCATACCTCCACCAACGCTCCAGCTTCTGTAATGTGGAGCTCTGTCTGGAACTAAAATCAAATCAGAAGCCCATTTTGGGTAATTATTGTGCGGTAATTCCCTGTGAGTACACTTCTCTGTGCAGAGATGTGGAGGTAAAAGATGGAGCCTGAATAAGTTTAGATAGGTTTCACTGAGTCATTGATTCTCAAACATATGTTTTGTTCTGAACTTCTGTTTGTTTCCAAACTATTTCCAAGAGAATAAAAAAACAGTCTCATTTTAATTTCTTGGTTTTCTTTTGAGTGCTTGGCTCCTGATTTTGTGAGGCACTAGTCATGTACAATCACACCTGTCTGTTTGCATGTAAGAGCAGTACTGTGGAGTGTAATGCTTCCAGAGAATTTGGAAAACACCATTTTCTTGGACACAGGTATGGTTTCACAATGTTGGCCCAGTAACTGTAAGAGCTGTGCACATATTTTATGAGATTTAGGCCATTTTGTTGAACACCTTGGTTTAAAACAAAGTGCAGTGTGGGTTTGTGTTTATTATTTTATCACAAGTGTCTAATCGAACAGTTACAAATAACATGCTGATCAGAACCCTTAAGAGGTTTTGGACTAAAGCAGAACCTGCTGTCAGCATACTTTCAGGAAAAGCAAAGGTAGTGAATAGTAGCCTGTGTCATATAGCTCTTTGTCTGGTTTCTTGTATGGAATAAGGCCAGTGAACCTTTTAATATGTCTGCTTGCCTATATGCCTTGCCGGAAGAAATTCAAGGTAACGTCACATAGTCTTCTACCTTTCTCTGGCATGGATGGCACAGCCAAAAGATAAATGAGACTCTGGATGTGTAGGTGTGAGTGGTAGCCATCCTGTCAGCACCCTGGGGATCACACTCTGGTAGCTCAATTTATCATAGCTGTAAGCAGTGTCTTGGAGACACTCAGCAGCAACCAGCCTTGATTTCAGGGGCACAGCAGAGTAATTGAGACCAGTGCACACAGATACACACATTCATGCTCTCTGCGGTGCTGGTTCAGGTTTACTAGGGAAAGAAAACCAGAGATTCCCTTATCTTTACCCCAGAAAGCTGTCACTCACGTAGGTTTGGTCTTGTTTCTTCTTCCACTTGTCAGTGCATGGGATGGAAATGACCAAAACTCCATTTGTGTAAGGGAGCTGGGAGTAGGGCATTGCCAGTGGGAACGGAGGCTCTCCCTTCTGCTTCTGGATCACACAAGGCTGAAGCAGGTAACGAGCTCACACTTCCTATCTCACTGCAGCCTCCCTCTGGCTCCTTCCATCTGGCACACAGTGTTGGAGCCAGTGAAAAGCTGTGGCACTGTGCTGGGAGCTGAAGTGCCAGCGCCACAAAAGAGAAGTGGAGACAGAAGCTGAAGCCTCCTTAACTACCTCCTGTTTACTCTGGTTTTGGCCAGTAGCATCTCTCTATTTGGGCTCCCTAATCATTGATGTTGTGAGTAATCTTGAAGCTTTGTGCGTGTTTCGCAAAATAGTCTGGCAAACAGGCAAAAGGAAATAGAGCAAAGTGATTTTTCTGCCATCTTCCCTCCCCCAAAAAAGAAAAGCCTACAATGCGTACATACAAAGATTTTATTGATCTGATTTTACTTTTTTTATTTACAGTAATGTTGTAAAAGAAAATAGATCCCTGGTATAAACAGATTTAAATTTTTTGAGGCCAGTAGCATCAGCTTCCAACAGTTGTGACTTTTTCCTCTTGGAAGCTCCCTTTAGGAGAAAATAGGACTTTTTGACTTGGATTTGTTGAATTTAGTCTTGAATTCTGTGAAGTTTAAAATACACTGGTAAAGCAAGTACATCCTTGTATTAGCAGTTAGGCATACGTGGACATTTAGAAATGTAATGGCTCCAACTGCAGACACATTTCTGCTACCTGTGCATTTTAAAGACAAAGGAAGTGCATATATATTTATGCATAACTGTTTGCCCATTTTTGAAAATCTGGAAATGAGAGTTTCTGTGAAACACTCTGGAAAATATATACCAAGTGCAAAAAAACCCCCCAAAAACCAAACAACAAAAGCATATTGCTAAACCCTCTCTAAGTTCAGTAAATTTTTTTTCTTTTTTTTTTTTAATTTATTTGATAACCATGGAAGATTGGTGGCTGAGTATGAACAGATACACTTTTAAGGGGCGGGGGGGAGGGGGGGGGGAGGAATTATAACTGTGACAAAACCAGTTAATTCAACTTTATTCTTAGATGTTTAAGTCAATACATGAATTGAACCTCAGTACATTAATTTGTGATACTTAAAAACAGTTAATGTGTTTTGTTTTATTTGTTATTTAGTTGAGCAGATGGTAATGGTTTTGACACAATTCAGTTTTTTATTTTTCTTCTTTTCTTTTCTTGAAAAAGACAAGGCTCTTTTTCCCACTTTGTCACAGCTGGTTACCAATCAATCTCAATTCACGGTACAGTGATGATAGCACATGTTGTTCAGGGGCCAAATCTGATTGGGTTGCATTTTCAGCAGTGTTTCATATCAAAAAAAATTGTGTCTGTATGGCAGTGACTGTCAGCACACTATTGTACAACTGTCATTAATCAAAACTAGCAACAATGAATGCATTCATATGTGCCAGAGACTGCCAGATTTCACTCAAAATCACCCAATTTCTATTAGAATTTCCTCACCAGCAGTGTTTTCTCATCTGCCTCTTGTTTCTCTTTTTTTCTTCCTTGCCAGTCCCCTGCCATCCCCTTCCTTCTCGAGTAATTAAAGGCAGACCTGCTCTATTACTTGTAGAACAGAAATTATGTAACATGGTGCCGAAAAGTGGCTGGTTTGTATCTGACACAGACTGACTGGCTGTTTAAAAGACCTCTCCCAGCTCAGTCTGATGGCTGAAGTCTATGCTAAACTGAATAATGAAGCATCTCTGAATGTTTAACAAAGATAAGTACTTAAAATCAATTAGATGGCCATAAATATGTGAAACTGATATCTGACACCCCATGGTTTTAGCTGAAAGTTAGCAATAATTGGCTAGGAGTCAGCATTATTTGGCCAATATGTCACAAGTTGTTTCTTGACACTGCACATATTTTGAAGGCATTGCCTTCTTAGTACACTGGCACTGTTAAGGAACAATTTAACCACTACCTCTGGTGTTGTGCCATTCCACTGTCAGTCCAGGAGCGTGGTAACCTCTCTCTGTGATTGGTAGTAGCAGAGAGAGAGGCCTTGATCCTTGTTTCTAAGTGTTCAGTAGGACTAATCCAGATGAGGGTGAACTTCCACAGAAACTCGGGTGAAAGCGTCTTGCTGTGGGAGTATGAGGCTGTGGGACAGAGGAGACAAGACACTCTTCAAGGCTGCACAGGTGGATCTTTGTGAAACTGAACAGATATTCAGTCTTCTCATTTCTTCGTGGTCCCTTTTTTGCACGAGCTTCTTGTGCTGCTGTGGTTCTTCCTGTCTGCTTCATCTGTCAGAGGTCTTCACTGAACCATGGTGACTTCTGGGGACAGTGCGGGTGGAACAGATGACTGAGAGGCAGCGTATCAATACTTCAGGACAGCAGATGGTTGTAATGTCCCATGGGTCCATCTGTGTATGAATCTAATTGCTAGATGGCACATTCTGTCAGGGTGGTCCAAAAACCCAGTATGTCCTTGTTGGAGAAGCAACCTGGGAGAGCTGAACCTGTCCTTGAAGTAATTGACAACTGGACCGTGAGAGCGACATGTTTACACCACCCTCCGTTTCACGACCCAAGTGGGAGATGATGGCTGCACCCTCGCTCTGCGTCCTGGCATGCCATGCAGCTGGCTCCCTCCCCCAGCAGCCTATGCACAATTTGCATGATTGGCAGGTGCAGGCATAAAGGCTGCCGGAGCCTCCAAGGCAGCTGGCTGGCATGCCGGCACCGGCACATCGGGGACAGGGAGGAAGAAGAGCGAGTCAGCTGCAGCCCACAGCAGACTGGAGTGCCCTGTCCCTCCCAGTTCAAGCAAACCCTCAGTCAGATACCGTCCTGCTGCCTGTCTGTCTTTCTCTCGGCAGCGGTAAGTGAACCACAGGATTGTTATTTGTCCTATTTAAGAAAAAGTAAAAATTCAATTAAATAAGCAGCTAATTGCTGCCCAGTTTTATAACTCTGATTCCTATATCCAATTCATATTTATATTATAACTGATCTTAGTTTTCTCATCTTACAGGAGATGAATACAAATTTATATTTTTAGGCTCCTAGGGCTGGCCTCATGTCAAGAAAATAAGCATTTTCTCCTGTCTGCAACTCTGCCATCGCCAAGGACAAGTAATTCCTCCGTCAGTGTGGGATACTGTTGTCATATTCTTGAGGTTTTCAAGGGGGAAAATTTGCCTCTTCTCTCTTACATAAACAGTGATTTCTATTTGCCATTGACTAATGCAGCACAGCATGCAAAATTACATAATTCATGAGCAGTTGAGAAGAAATGTTCCTCAGCTGCACGTGGCTGTTGAATGCAGTTGCAATAGACCTGTAGTGCTCCTGAAACTGCATATTAAGTTCTCTAGCATGATAACTTCCCCCCACTTCCCTAATGGCATTACGGTGGCAAAAAAATATCCCCACAAGTTTCTGAAGTTTGCCGTGGCATCTCCTTGTTCTTCTCCTTGACATATCTCTTATTCATTACTTAAACCTGAGGTACTGCATAGACATACAATTAATTGTAACTCCTAAGAAAACAAGTATTATATGTGTTTATGTTAACTCTGGCAGAATGGCTAACCTTAATTTGGTCTTTTTAAAATTATTTCTTGCTAATTAATAGAATGGACTTACTGAATATAGAACAAAGTTGTTGTAGTGAGTATGAAAAGATGTCTTTACTGCTCTTTAGTCTTGGAATTGCTACTAATGCTTCAATTGATATTGTGAGCTTTAATTAGACCTAACAGAACCCTTAAATGCTTCAACATATAGGACCCTTGGAGTTAAGAATTTTTAAAGTCCTTTAGCACACAGCGCTCTCTTTACAAATCTATGCTAAAAGAACCAGTAATAATTTATATTATGTACAAAAAAAGTTATGTTTCGTGTTCTCAAAGCATTTATAAGTGCTCACAGAGCCTGACAACATTCCTCTAAGTAATTGCATTGAATTCTTGTTCATCAACGCTTTTAAGGGTGCTCTTCCCTACAATTTAAACATCTTTGCTGAACAAGCCTGCAAGGTCTTTGCTGTATAATAAGGAGAAGGCAATCTAGTCCTTCTGAAGTTATGTCATGAGTATGTTTACAGTGAGAAACAGTATTGCCATCTCCTGGCATCTTGATCTTTCTTTAGTTTCATGTTCCTGTTTCACTGTTTGCTACATGGGAACTTGAAGCCAACTTTAGATTCAAGGTGATTTTATGTATCATGGGCTTATTATGTCAAGAAGAAATGTTGTTTGGAATAATTCTACAAGAGAGTATTTCAAGATTAAAATGTCCATACTGAAATTCAGGGTTTTCCTGATTTGGGAACCAAATACATTTCATACAAGATGAAGTCTCCCATTGACTTTAATGAGCTTTGGATGAGAGCCTAAAATAGTTTGTTAAGCATGACTTGTGCAGGATAATAACAATTTAACTGAAAATATTTTTCTGGGTATAAGCACTCTAAATGCCTTGAGAATGAATGTTCACTGCATGTTGAAGTATTTTGTATTAATTCACATTTTATATATCCTCATAGTTTTAGAATTATTTCAACATGAGAAACAAAGAAATGGACAAAGCACAATTGAATTGTTTTAAGTGTCTTTTAAGAAAGAGAAAATGTTATTTTCCACCCTTAATGAATCATTTTGTGGTATTTCTGTGAAATTGATAAATCTGCTTTACTGTGCCTCTTCAATAAGTGTCACATTCCAGAGCTTGAATATATTTTTTATTGTTTGCAATCGGGTAGTGTGAGATCCTACCAATATGCTCACCGTTCCCTAAGGGATTGCTGCTGTAGGGGAAAACTGTATATAAAGGGAAATCTCCAAATCAGCAAAAGGTAAAATGTGTGGCTCACATGGTTTAAAGGCATGATAAACCTGAGCTGTCATGTATCAATAACTGATGTCTGATAGCTTAATTTTATCTTATTGCTCTCGATCAAGGACAAAGTGAATGATATTATTAATAAAGCCCTAATACTGAGTGAACATAGCAATACTAATTTTATGTAAAGTTTCTAACTAATGCAGAGTGCAGTAAAAACGTCATGAAGATGAATGCTTGGTGGAATTATCTAATGCTAGATAATAATTTATCTTCCAAAGTTGGTTCCAAGATAGATTCAGACTGGCGTATTCCAGGTGATAGTTTTTGTTCCTTTCTGTTGTCTACAAGAAGAGTTTTCATTCTTTTTCTCTAACGCAGGTATGACATCAAAGACGATTACACTTTGCGCATTAAGAAAGCCATGAGCATGGACGAAGGAACCTACACTTGCATTGCTGAGAATAGGGTTGGAAAAGTGGAAGCCTCTGCTACCCTCACTGTGCGAGGTGAGTGTTCCCACAGAGGGAGGGCCTGTGTCCTATGTGGATAAATTGCTTTCTGATGGAATGGGCCACATCCTACCCTGGCATTGTTTGGGTTTCACACCCCCTTTGCAATTGTGGATGCTGCACTGATTTACAGCCTAGGTGAAATCCTGGTCCTGTTGATAGGCAAAATTTTAATTGTCAATAGGATAGGATCTCCCTGCAGTTAATGAACTCTTCCTATGTGTTTTTGTTGAAGAACAGATGCATATACATGCATAAGCAAGCACTACATAATCATGGACATAGACATTAATATGTGTGAGCCATTGGTTTAGGCTCTTATTCACATTTCTTTCTTTAAGAAGTATAAGGAATATTGTAGCTCTATTAATGACAAACATAATGCAGGTAATATTATTATGTGATTAGCTCTGCTATAATGAAACTCTCTACCATCACCATTTATCTGCAAGAGAAACCATAGCAAAAGGAAAAAGAAAATCCTAATTAAATTTGGGAAGTATTGCAAGGTAAAGACTAACATATTCTCTCCTAAAATGTTTGTGGTCTCTAGTATCCACTCAGTGTTCATGTGCTGCTGTTTGATTTGGTAAGGAGGCTTTAAGGCTGGTAGAATAACAAGTAGACAAAATATCCTTTGTGACAGTAGATATAGACATACTAAAGATTATGGGGAGAGAAAAAGTTTGTAGGCTAATATTTCCATATGAGTAAATAGAATATAATAGTTATTACTGCATTCCAAAAGATAAGCAGCAATTTGGCACAATGGATATCATGCAGACACTATTTCACAGTTTAGTGGTGCATGCTGACGGTTTTCAGTAGAGCTGTGAAAGGTTAATAAAAACATTTTTAGCTTTATCTGTCCTCCTCTTTTCCTACACATTAAATCAAATGTTCAAAGTCTCAATGGATTGCTTTATTAGAACTGGGGTCAACTGACCCAAGAGGCCAGCTTCCATTTCCATCCATTTAATGCATGGACACAGTTCAGTTTAATTTGCTGAATTCAAAGGGAAAGAAAAAAAAAAGCACCGAGTGGCTTTGTAGAGGGAGAGATTTTAGTATGTAACAAAGAAAATAGAGTATTGTGATAATCCATCTGCTAAAATGCTACCTCAGTGTTCACTTTAGACCATAAGTGACAATGCAGCTCTTCCTATTTTAAGATGAAGAAATAGGTTTACCTGCTATGTGCTTATGTAAGAGATTGTTCTTCTGTACTGTAACATGAGAAAAACAGTCACACAGAGAACTCCCAGAAATAGTCTCACTCTGTTCCTTTGTCACAGGCAGGATCACAGTATCCCATAAATCTGGTAACCAATTCACTAGCCTTTAAACACTCCTAGAACTGTGTATACATTACTGGAGCAAGCCTTTCAGATTTGCTACCCAGATTTGTGATCTAAACAATAGTTAGAATCAAAAAAAAAAAAAATCCTTTGAAATCATCAAAGATTAAACCTGATGAAAAGGGAGGGGGGGTGGGGGGAACCCAGACCACAAAACCAAGAAAATATATAATTTAAGCTATTTTCCTACAGTAAAAGCAGGGTCTTATTATCTTGTGTACTTTTTCCCCCTGGGTTTATAATTTGCAGTCAAATACATAAAGTTTATCCAACAAGAAGCCATGATATTATAGGCTTATTATATGTTCAGGATATGACAGAAAATGAGAAAAACCAAGAAGCTCACCAGAAAAGTATATTATTCTGAATATTCTGAAAACAAAGGACTGGGAAAACTTCCATTGACTTTGAAGGGACCACGAGTAATGGTCTTTTTAATGAAAGAAATACTTAATTCGGAATTCTTAAAATTCAGACAGTTTTATCTCACACTAGGTTTACTGTAACCACTTGTCATGTAGAGGAGGAAAACCACTTAGCATTTCAAAATTTACCTTGAGCGTGCCTTGGTCCTTGCAGGTGCTGTCAGGTAGTTGCATATGGCAACCTGACAACAGCGCAGTCCTTAGCTCTTGGTCAGGAAGGTTGAATTACACTCTCACAAACAGCACCAGAGTCTGAGTTCTCTGAGCCAGACTTCCTGTCCTCTCTTGCAAAGATGCATGTCACTTACACCTCATCTTTCTGCAGAGGAAGGAATATGTCCATGACTCTAAAAGCCAAAAGGTGTTCCAATAGATGACGGGTGAGAAAGGGTGCAGCAGGCTTGAAACAGTTAAATGAATGGGTATGCCAAAGTAAGGAAAGAGTCATGGAAATGTAGAGAACTTAGAAGGTCCTTGCATGCTCTGTTACCTCTGAATCTGCTTGTCTTATGTTTGACCCTAGCCTGCACATAAGCACTTAAGAGTTTGTAATCTTCTTAAAAAAAAAAAAAAAAAAAAGAGAGAGAGAGAAAAAAGGGGGGAAAAATTGTGCTGTGCTGTTGCTCAGAAATGTGTCACTATGTCTGCTGCTAAAATAAGGGAAGCTTTGCCTACACAGATGCAACCTGGAGTCAATTTTGTGTCCAGCTTTTCAGCTCTTCTGAAAAGGATGTCTATATTTTATTAACAAAGAGACTGACAGCTCTCTTCCCCAGCACAAGTACAATGAAGGGCTGTTCCTATAATCAAAATTCACTTGTTGCAGCAGCAACTTTCAATCTTGATATCAACCGAAACAGCATTAACCTGTCGATCATTTAGCGACAATTTTTTAGGAAGTAAAAGTTAACCTAAGGAGTGATTTGGGAGGTTCTGGTTTGAAGCCCCTGCAGCCATTTCAGCGTATTTGTTATATTTTCATCAGCCCTGTCAGTGAGGAAAAAACCAGTGTGCTGTAAGCTTTCATGCCCTTATTGAATGAGAAAAACTGTCCTGGGCTTTGTGTAGCCCCTACTGCTCTCCTGACTGGTCATGCTTAAAATTCAATTGGTATTTGACTCAGAAAGCAAATGCCTTGCATCTACTGGCATGGCACTAGGCAGTCTGTGGCTTAAATTGATGTGTTCATCGGGATCTAAAAGTTTGTGCTAATGTAATGCAATTTTTCTTTTATCAGGCATTAACAATGATACTTGATGATGGCATGTGAAGATAATAAAAATGTTTCTCAGAGAATGGTTCCAGTCAGCTTGTTCAGATGCTATGCTCAAGTAAATGGGATAATAGTGGCACATGACTAAACAATAACAACAGTAAACATTTTGCTTAGGTTGTCATTTGAGGGATTAGCAATCATGGTAGAATCCATAGTGGAAGGTAACATTACACGTCATGCATTCTGACAGATATTCTTTTCTTTTTTTAATTTCTTTTTTATGTTCTCACTACACCATTGTAATGTCAACAGCTCGCCCCGTCGGTAAGTAACCATCCTTCTATCCATTTTAGCATGGCTTCATGCAATGCTTCATCTTTCATTTGCAACAGCATTTAACTGGCTGGAATGAGCAGCCGGCGCTTGATAGTTGTAACTGTCTAACACCAGGCAAGTGATTTTGACTGACCAAGTGCTGTTTCCGAACTTTGTATTTTCTGCTGTGTCGTGTATAAACTCATTTTGCCAAATCACCAACAAGTACCAATCAGTGAAACTGGGTGGATGTGGTGATACTGAGCCAAAATCACTCATTTAGCTGTTTTTAATGGTCTGTTTATGGGCCTGGTGTAAAGGCCATCAGAATCAACAGAAAAGATTGTATTGACTCTGGTGAGCTTCTACCAGGCCCTAAACGATCTGCTCATCATGCTTTTATTGCACAGCAGTAAAAGCACAGGCTTTGCATGTTCCGTCTTTCTTGTATCTTTCCAAGAACTCTGAAACGAAGTAGCCCTGAAATTGAAGAGGGAATCAAGTAGATTTCCGTGCTTGTTAAGAAAGTTCATCACTGATTTTTGCCCTTGGGTCATCTTGGAGTGCAGTTTGAAATGCACTGTGTAGGATGCAGATTGTTTTGAAAAACAAGTCCTGAGGAAGGCAACCTCTGGATTTTAATTCTCACACTGAAAATTTTCCTATGCCTTTGAAATTCTGAAAACACACAAAAATATAACTAAGCCTAAACACACTTTTTGTGTTCAGGAATATCCTGAGCTTACCCTTTAATTTTCTTTCATGGGTGTTTACTCTGTGCCTATATGGATTTAGTTTAGTGAGTTGCACTTCTCCTCTGATTTTTGTAGTTTATGTTTAGGTGTACTTTTAGAATAATGCAGTTAATCTGATTTTTTTTTTGGATTAACGTAAGAAGTTCTTATTGGTGTTTATGGAGATTGGTGAGGGGTTTGGTCTTTATTTATTTAGTCAAAACTTTTGTTAGATATGTGTTTCACTAAAGTTTGGGAGTTTGAATTCATCTCATCTCTTCAGTGTTCCAAGTTTGGAGGAAGAAAGGGTGGAGTAATTAAAAGATAAGATCAGGCTTAGGCCTCTGTTTCCAGAACTAAGGTGATCCCATCTTGTTAGCTTGCTTGAACTAGCAAACGTAGAGCCAAGCCAAATACCTCTGCAGTCACAGTATGGCTTATCCAAGCCTGGAGAATTCCCTCTTCAGAACAGAAATTCACTCTTCTCCATCTGGGATTTTGATAGCAAGCTTAAAATCCAAATCACTAGTGTATTACTGTGGCATTACGCTGGTTCTTAAGAAATTAATTCCCAGGAGTTATAACAGTGTAAAAAGGGAGTAAACTTGCAAGAAAATTTTCTTTGGCTTGGAAATTGTAGTTGGAATTTAATATGCTTCTAAGGTAAACCTTTCGTGTTGGGAGATGCTGCTTCTTCATTCACTAAGAAATGCCACAAGATTAAAAGTATTTTGCTTCTAGATATTTTTCTCACTTTGCTGACTCTTAAAAAAAAAAAAGAAAAAAAACTCACAAAGTGAAGACTGTTTCACTGTGTGAAAGGCACATAAAATGGATGACTGGAGATTCACAAGAAAATGATAGGTTTCAACAGTGTTGATGGTGTCTCACTTCAGAGCACTGATTCTTTTTAAGACTCTTCAGGCCATTGACTCATCCCTGATTCCATTCCCAAAGCTTATATAGCAGCTCTTGGTCTCTGGTTACTTTATGTCCAGGTGTATGATCCCCTTGTGTGATCATGCTGTGGGCAATTTCATATATTCCCTGCCTAGGCTATTTTATTTTGTTGTAAGAGATCTGGGGCAAAGAAAATTCTTCTTTTATATCATTTATTCAGGAAATTAAAGTTAGAATGGTCAATCTTAATTATTATTTGGGCATATGGTCTTTAGCAAATTATGTAACTTAGCTGTTATCTTTGTGAAAAGATTGCTGAGTAAGTCCAACCCCAAAGGTATTTGACATACAGAACTCCCATACAAGTGTGTATGTCGTGATTGCTGTGTATAAGCAGATCAGTGTCTGTCAAACACTTTCATGTGATCCTGTACCTGCAGACAAGGATAGCATCTATCTTTATTGACTTTTTTGCTTAAGTACCTGAAATGAAGCTGATTTCTACAGTTCATAGCTCTGTTTCATTTCAAGAGTAGGCAAAGCAGGCAGCTACTTAACCTGTTTTTTAAAAAAATTTAAAGCCTGGTAAGGCAAAGCAAAACAGCTTCCCTCTCCACCAAGAAACCCAAATGATCTTCTGTTAAAATTGTCATTTGACAAGAATGGTGAGTCAAATCTTGTAGCATTTTTTTTTTCAGGAAGTTGACTGGAATGCAGAGCAAAAAAACCTCTCTCCTTACCAAAAGGAAGCTAAAGCAAACATTAATGTCATTAAGCTCAGAGCTCTCTAGGAGATTGGCATTTTAACAAAAGTATATTTATATGTTTATGTGTATGTTCAAGTGTAGGGAAGCCATTTAAAAGTTTATATTCTTCTGTGACACCAGAGAATTATCTAGGTACTTCTGCCTTTCATAGCTGTCTCTAATTCAAAGCAGACATGTTTTGTCTTTATTGTGTTTTAAACAAGACCAAACACTTTTTTTTTTCCAATGGCTTGTCGCTGAAGAATAGAGAAATATATTTTTATGTTCCAGAGTTGTAATACTTGTTGCAAACAGAATAATTTTTGTTTTCTAGGGAGTTTTTTTCTGTTTCAAATATTTCTATTCTGTTAAGTGTGATATTTTTATTTAAATTTCAGCTTGAGTGGAAAATTTAGGAGTGGGTTTACCAATGGCCATCTTTGGTCCAAGCAGCTATTAACAAGTGGTGTATACTATAGATAAAATGAGGTATGGTTCTGCCCAAGGTGGATGGCAGCTGGTAAATTTAACAGCTCTATGCCAGATTACTCATCTTCTTTGAATTTGCTGCCAGGAATAAATGCGTTGCCCATTTCTAAAATAGATGTTCTCTTATTTATAACCTTTTGAAAAGATTTCTGACAGGATTTGCAACAGATGGGTTTAGAAAACATGATATTTATCCTTATTTAGACCTTTTCAATAGTTATTTCACTCATAAGATGGATTTTCCAGATGAATTTTCTCACTTTTGCGTTCTGCTGTATTTCTTATGGCAGCTGGGCGGGAGAATAGCCGCTAAAAGAGGCACAACAGTTGGGAAGAGCCCAAAAGTTTCATGTAGTTTCACTGACAGTAACACTGACGCATGTTTTAGAAGCAGTTACATACTGCTTTGAGACAGAGGACCTTCGAATAGAAGATCTATGAAGATCTGTCTGACGTCCCAGTTACTTTTTTAATAATCGTCTGAAAAGTCATTCAGATGACAGAGTACTGCTCAGTTTGCAAATTGATTTCAAGTAAATCTAAGTAAAAATACAGTTCATTGTATTTCAGTTGCTTTGCTGTAAGTCAGGTTTACTCAGTTTGTTGTCATATGCTATAACTCATCATCCCAGAAAGAAGTGACTTGCAGCAAATAGCTAGACAGTTTTGCCACCTGGATGAAAAATTAAGTATTTTGAATTACCAAAAGAAGTAAAGGGAGACCAAACTTAACTTCCCTAATGTGTCGGAGAAGAGACAAACGGATAAGATACCTGCCATGAATTGTCCAAATTTCTTGTTTATTAAATGTAGTCTATTCACATTTAAGTGCAAAGTGACTCTATGATGCATTTCAGTCTGCACTGGGAAGTATTCACAACATAAATCAGCCTGGCATGACTTAATAGTCTATTAAGAATGGTACAGCATGAAACATAATAAAAAGGGCTGTATTTTAAACAAAGTTGTATTAGGTGTTGTGACTAGAAATTGCATTGCTCGTGTGGTTCAGATTGATAAGTGAGAAAGAATTCTCTTTATTCTCCTTCATCCCAGCTCTTGTAGAGAAAGTCTATATAGGATGAATGCTTTTTATTTTTATTGCATTCATGAACATACCACCTTCACTTGAGACACTGAGGATTTATAGAATACCAGTAATGTTGATTGGTGTGTGGCAGAAGAGATGAAATCATATTTGGCACTACAGTGCCATCTTTCAGTGGCAGAAATCTCAAATCTATACCAAAATGTGCTGTATGTCCTGTCTGCTATCACTTAGAGAAATTTTCCGAATAGGGTAAGGACACCAGTGGACATTAGACTTTTTTTGGATTTGTTTTTTCCTTACATTAAAAAATAAGACAACATTATTGTTTAAAAAATAGGAAAATTCTTCAGATTAAACAGTTGCCATAAAACGAAATTCAGATTTCTTTCTATACCAGTAAGAGATTCAAATATGGAGCTAACTTGTTCTGATATTTCACAGTCCTTTAAAGACCAGTATAAAAATCTTGATGTCCTTAGCATGTCTACTTTGACAGAAGGTCACTAGCTGAACTTAAGTTGAATCATATAAATTTCAGATGTCACAGAAATACAGCGTTTGCAATGTGTGGGCCAGAATGGTTGTGCAAGTGGAGACTGAGCACATTAACCACCAAGCATTTAAATGCTGGTCCACAAAACATGTCTTCATCTCCAACTCCTCCAAATCTTCTTAGGTTTCCCAGATAGGGGTCAGAAGAGAAAAAGAGAAGATCTGATAGAGATTCTTCTTGAATGAAAGAAGAAAGCATGAAAGATGATAGTGTATGTTCTTGAATTATTAGGACGTCATACTGTGATGTCCTGCTCATTCCACTGTGGCTCCACGTGCTGTTTCTCTTAGAGAAAACCCAGTTCCAGCAAATGCAGGAAGTGATCAAATGCCCCATTTTTTATCTTTTTTTTTTTTTTTTTAAATTGCTGAACTCTAGCTTGGGAAAATTTTAAGTAGTTTA
Source organism: Margarornis squamiger (assembly GCA_035222235.1). Classification (NCBI taxonomy): domain Eukaryota; kingdom Metazoa; phylum Chordata; class Aves; order Passeriformes; family Furnariidae; genus Margarornis; species Margarornis squamiger. The sequence continues at coordinate 10,164,821 of JAWWTY010000001.1, read as the reverse complement.
ATGTATAAGTACTGTTTAACTTTGCCAAAACATGCTCAAATCATAGAAAAAGTTTTCTTACTTCAGTGGCTTCTGAGTATCTCCATAAGTCTTTGAAGATTAGTGTAGGTCTTTCGATGTGTTGCTCTCCCCAAACTTTCCCCCTCCTTTTTGTAAAAGGAGAAATCACTTACTTTACTTCTAGAGGAATGTGGAAATCAATACATTAATCCATTCACCTTTTCTTTTACTTTCTTTTCTCAATTGCTGCCAGCCATATTACAGTTTGGATATGATCTCAGTGTTATTCAACAGCAAAACTACTCTATGCTCTATTACTTGAATGCTAGCATTGTCAGTCAGAATAAATAGTAATTTTTGTTCCTCACTCCTTTTACTCTCTTCTTGTAACAGTGGCCCAAATTGAGCAGAGTATCTCCTCTCAGCCTTATTTATTCTCAAGGGTAAACAAACCAGGAATTTGTCATATTTCTCACCATAGATGTAGCCTATTATCCTATCCAGGCTCTTTACTCTTCTCATCATCTCCTCAGCTTTTTTCTTCAGCGTGTGAATTCATGTTTTTTTGAAGGAGATAACCAGATTACACTCATTATTTTGATGAAATCTTACTGTATCAGCAAGGGGTATGCTTTTCCTTTCTAAATATATTACCAGCAAGCCCCACTGCTGTCTCTTGTGAAAAAAGGAATCAAGGCAGATTACATGTCTTTTTGCTGGCATAATTTGTTTTGTTTAGTAAACTCACAGAAGGTAAAATAGCACAAGCCATCCCTTAGTGGTGCAGTTTACATAAGCAAGCAGGCTAAGGTGTTAAGATATTAGGAGAGCACATCTTTTCTGTCTGATCTGAGCGAAAGGTACATCCTGAATCTCAGACACTAGAGGAAAAAGAAAAAAAAAATAAAAGCATTATCTAAACTCAATTCCTGAGTAATCGAAGTTATTGGACAGAAGAATCAGTGCGCTCTCTTTGTGTGCATCAAAACTAAGCAAAGGACTTGCTAGAGGGGATTTTTCAGCAGCATCTGTAAGGTTCAGGGGCTGCTTAAAAGAGATGATTGGACAAGATAGAATAAAATAGAGATGTGTGATTAAATGAGAACAGGCTGCAGCCTAATGCTGAGATGAAATTAAGACCAGATATTTAAACTAAATATTTAAATGTACTGTAAAACAAAGACAAGGAAGGGGTCAGGAAAAGTGCTGGTGCTGAACTTCGAGCACTGGAAATGGGGATGTGGGAGCAGAAAGTAGATTACTTTCTTTTTGACTCTGTAGGAGACAGTGTTGGATTTTTAAATCATTTTTTTTTCTCAGAGTTTTGTCTTATTGACATTAGTCCTAGTGAAGAATGAAGAACAAATCTTTTTTTCCACCATGAAGATTTATCCCACTTCATTCTTTTGGGTCATCCAGGGATAAAAGAGAGATTCTACATGTCAAAATACATAGGAGAGCTAGTGGGTTTTGTTTATTGATTCTCTAGGCTTCTTTCACCTCTTGCAAAGAAAGAAAAAAGTGCTTATGCTTCCATGCTTTAAGAGATTATCTGCTTCACTGTTTCAGAGCAACTGAAGGATAAAAATGTTATATGTGAAATTCAGAACCTGAATTTAAATTGAAAATTAGAACAATTAGTATTAGCATTCTCAAATGATTGAAGTGTGGTCTTTTCACACTATTGTGTTTTTACGTGGTTCATCTGAAAACAACAAACAAATCCAAACAAAACAAAAAAAAGAAATTTCTCACTTTCCATAAGACCAGAGCAGCATGAAGGACACGTGCAGGAAAACTGGCTCTGGCAATAAACTTTCTGAGACCTTTCCCCTCTCTGCCTCTTGCTCTGATTCTTCTTCCCCGCTGCTTCCTTTCATTCAGTGTGCCAGAAGTTTTCCCCAAGTGCCCCCTGTGCTTCTACTTTTGTGTATTTGACCTATTGTTGCAGGACACGTGAGAACTAATTTTGAAGCAGTGTCAGTGTTAAAAATGGTATCCAAGCCAAGGATTGCCACTACTTCCCTGAGTTATGGGAAGCTGCTTTTCAGAAGACTCCAATCCAAGCACCTGCTTTGCCACCTCCACCCATGTAATTTTAAAATAATATCACTGGTCTAGCAAAGGGCTTCATGAATCGCTGGTTATCCCCATAACATACCCATTCCTTATTTTTTTGGCAGAACCATTCACCTGAAGAAGAAATCATGAAAGAAAGAGAACATTATAAGTGAACAAGCAAGAGGACATAGTTAAAAAAAAAATCCCACAAAATGAGATCTATGTATTTGTTTCAAAGGCCACTGCACTTACGCAGCCTAGGGAATAGTTAGAGATCCCTATGTTGACATGATACTCATGGCAGATTAAAAAAGGAAATTCATTTTCCAGGTAACTCAGTTATAACTTTCATGCTAAAATGTTACTGCTTTCCCTGTGTGTGAACACACCTAATCATTGGAGCACACCATAAGATTGAGAAGTCTCTTCACTTTAAAGAGAGTGATCATCATCAACTTCCATTAGTTTATCCCTCATAAGAAAGATCTGAATTAGTTAATAGGCCTAAGTTGTCATCCTCTCAGTCTTCTGTAATGGCTCCTGTGTCAGAGGCTACACCCTTGATTTATCATTAGTCATAGCTAATAGGGCACTAATAACTTTTTGTCCTAACAACCACACATCACTTTCATTACCCATTAAGAAGATCTAAATTTATGTGGGAAGAACTGCTGAATCAGCCCAGGTTTCTAGTGTTTGAGACAGCACATATTTTCTGTTTTCCTCTATTTACTCCATCAGCAATAGTAGCCTTGCAAAATATCTTTCAAAACTTCTAGAGTTTTGCATCTGCACTTTTTGACAGCTCATTCCATGCTAAGGGCAAACATTATTACAAGGTACGTAAGTAGACTCTTAGTTTTTTTTCATTTGTATCACAAAAGCATCTAAAAGTCCAATATCTGCCAGAACTTCTAGAGAAATTTAATTAATGACATGCAAAGTTAGATGATCATTACTTTCTTTAAAGAATTCCTGTACTGCCTTCAATTATTTAAGCTGGTATCAGGAACTAGCAAAGCAATCTTACAGATCAGTAGTCTTACTCCAGATATGATTTCAAAGGTTACCTCTCTTTTCAAAATACATATTACTTTGCCTGGAGCTCCAGGGGCTTTTCTTATCCTCTATGTAAATGTCTTAGAGGCAAATCTTGGTCTCTGTTTGGTAAGAGGGGAACTCATTTCGATCTCTTAAAGTATCCATGCATATAAAAAACAGCTGCAGTGGCCACATGATATTGTCGTGTGGTAAGGATGTGAGAGGAGCATTGAGATACCAGTTTCAGGTCTTTGAGGGCTTTGCAAAAGAAAATTGTGATGTTAGTGGGGTTTCAGAAGTCAAAAAAGGAATTTGGGGAAGGTGACATTATCTTATCACTCTCTACCTCCAGACAGATCTACTGACTGTTGCACCAAGTGTAAGTTTGTCCAAATGGAATTAGTTTATTGGGGCAAACATACAATGCTGAAGAAGACTGGGAGATGGGAATCTTAGGTTGCTCAGCTGTTTCTTCCCTGTTGGAAGCAGAACTGAGTATTACAGAATCTTGGTGCTTTACCACCCAGTGTCTTTCTACTTGTTCCTCAAAGGTTTTCCCTCAGCATTATCTGTTTTGCTTAGAACATTTACAAGTCAGCGTATTCCTCTGTGCCCCCTTTGAACTAGTCATAGAAACATATTTATGGATAATAAACAATTCCAGTTTAAAATGAAGCACTCATCTTTATCACTTTAGCTTGCCTATGTAATCTTCATGATGAATTTCATGTGCAGTTCACTATCAACTGAAATTAGTCGTAATTAAAGGTTGTCAAATCTGTAATTTAAGCCCTTGAAATTTGTTGCTGTCACTCTTTTCCTGTAATATATTATTTTTTCAATGGGTTTGATCCAAAGATTACAGAAGCCAATAGGAGAATTTCTACCAGCTTCAATGAGGTTTGAATAAAGCCTTATATTCTATGGTAGAATCATAGAATCATTTAGGTTTGAAAAAACCTTTAAGATCATCTGTGCATCTTTTCAATACCTCCAGTTTTGGTGACCCACCACTTCCCTGGACAGCCTGTTCCAGAGCTTGACAGTCCTTTCTGTAAAGAAATTTTTCCTAAAAGCCAATCTAAACCTCAGCTGGTGCAACTTGAGGCCATTTCTTCTTGTATATCATTTGTAACCTGGGAGGAGAGACTGACCCACACCTGGCTACAACCTCCTTTCAGGCAGTTGTACAGAACAATGAAGTCTTCCCTGAGCTTCCTTTTCTCCAGGCTTAGTCCCACCAAGTCCTTCAGCTGCTTGTCATCAGACTTGTGCTCCAGACCCTTCCCCATCTCCTTTGCCCTTCTCTGGACATGCTCCAGCCCCTCAGTGTCTTTCTTGTAGTGAGGGGCCTGAAACTGAACATGGAATTTGCACCAGTGCCCAGTACAGGGGGACAGTCACTGCCCACATTATTGCTGGTACAAGCCAGGATGCCATTGGCCTTCTTGGCCACCTGGGCACACTCTGGATCGTGTTTAGCCACTGTTGACCAGCACACCCAGGCCCTTTTCCACGAGGCATCTTTCCAGTCCCTCAGCCTGTAGCGCTGTAGGGCGTTGTTGTGACACAAGGGCAGGACGTGGCACTTGGCCTTGTTGAACTTGTGTTGGCCCATTAATCCAACCGGTTTCAGTAGCAATACTGGAGTAAAACTTGCTGCGATATCTACTTTTAACTAAAATCAGCAATATAAAGTACAAACCCCAGGACCCCTGGGCTGGGGAAGGTACTTTGAGAAAGTTATGATAATAAAATTCCCTTAGGATCATGTAAGCCACAAATCACAATTTCAGCTGAGAAAACTCTGCCACTGGAAGAAAATGTTGCTAGTACCTGGTATGGGATCAGCATGCTTTTTCCTATGAATTCACATTTTTATGTGGTAATTTTCCCCTCCCCTTCTGAGTCCTCTGCCACATTTCTTATCAGATGACCCGAGTTCACCTAAGAGGGATGAACTCACTGTCTCAGTCAAGCTTACCTACATCTCATGGCTTTATCAGCTCCTGTTGGCTCAGTGTAACCTTTAGTATTCAGTAACAGTACTGGGAAAGAAATGCATGCAATCCACCCCATCAGATTAGGGATTCTGCTAACTATTAAGATTCGAGAAGAGTTGAGAATTTGCTTTGGTATAATTTGCAATATTTGTTTCCCTTTTTTTCCCTATATCTCTTTAACACTGGAGCAGAGGCTACCTTCATATACAATTATTAATAGAATAAAAGATCCTTTCAGTCACACATAAACCAACATCCTAGAAATAGTGCAGCAGAATGCATTCTTGCCATTTTGAACAACATAACTAATGCTCACTGCTGCTCATGCTTTTCTATCTCCATTTTTATTCTTGCAGTTGAATACTGTTCTGTGCTGTAAAAACAGTTCTGAACATGATGTGATTAACCTTAGGGTCCCCCCATCCCCTCATCTCAAGGCCCCCTCGTACATGGCCTGTGCTTTCTATTCATGTTCAACCATCTGATTTCCATATCATCCCGCTCAGCCTCACAAGCTGCTATTAGCATAACAGAGCTTTAGTGTGACATTGATTGAAGCCAGCGCTTGCTGAATGCAGTATCAAAGCATAATTTGTCAGAAATCAAATCTAATTTACTGTGTACTATTTAAATTCCTAAAAAAAAAAAAAAAGAAAAAGGTTTCAATATAAGTATACTAGGTCTGTAATCTTAATTGCTCTTTTTTTTTTTTTTTCTCCCTATAATTTAGCCTAGTCTGCTGGAATCCCAGCAATATATTTCATTTGAGAGCCATTGTCTTTGACTTTCAGATGTCAAGCAAGAGTTCTTCCACTCTCTTTCTTCTAATCCAGTTAATGTTACATCTGAAACAGTAAAGAGTAATAGTCTGATAGGCACAGCACTCCGTTTCCTGCTTCATAACAGTTTTTTCAACAGATTCTTCTAATGGCCTTAATGTTTAGCTTGAATTAAGCATTAAAGTACCATGTAACTTTAACAGCTGAGGCAGATCAAGCCTGCTGTTATTTCTCTAACTGTACCTTTTCAGAGTGTTTTAAAAATTCACCTAATTTGAGAGAAGCAATAATGGCTTGAATAAGTTTCGTCCAATGTTCCACTGAAGCTGCACTTTGAGTAAGTCATGATCTCAGTTAACCCTTCTGCAAAATGGAAGTAATAATATTTATCCATCTTTATAAACAGCGTCTATATATGAACATAATGATCTCTCTTTTTAGGGAAATTGAAGAGCCCAAGTGCTTATTCTGTCAAAGAAGCCTTGCTGTCTCTGAGCAGGGTCACATTGCATTCTCTGCGAATAATGGCAGTCTTAGTGTTTGGGTAGTTACACTTGACCAAGAATTACTCCTGCAGTTATTACTATTACTTTCAGTTTTCAAATTGCATTGTGCAACTAGAAATTGACAGATAAAACTGATATGGTGAAAATGTTTAAATGCTGTAAACAATATTATTTTAATCAGAAGCTGTCTATAGACAGAGCTATAGCTGAATATGGCAACAAACTATAATGAAGTGAGGGGTTCCTTCATTATAGAACCCCATCATAGAATAAATTAAGAAAAAGAAACCTTATACAATGTTTTATTTTTTTTCCAAAATTGCATTTCTCATGTTATTTAAGATTACGTTGTAAATAGTTTGGCTGAAAAAATTTGGTTTGTACTGTAATTAATGTGTCTAAAAGCTCCAATTCGTTCTCTTTTTTATAGTGAATGTTAGTAATTATGGATGCAGATAAAAGGTAGAAAATATATAATTGCATAACTATTGTTTGCTGAAGTCTTTAGAAAGTTTAACCTCGTAGCTATGAGGCCACAGATCTTTGGTTTGTCTAGTATGGCAAATGCTGGAAAGGACTTGGTGTGTGGATGACAGAGAATGAAATAACAGGGTCAGTCCATGTCTGAGCTACAGACTTATTTTACTTTTCTGTTTTTGAAAAAGAAATCCTTTTTTTCCTTTTTCTGCTCTTAGGGAAGTGAGAGATATTCAAAGTTAGGGATAGGTCAAAAACTGGAAACTAGGTCAGAACTAGGGTGTATATCTCTCACTGTTCCTTGGCTACCAAATTTATCTTAATTTGATCCTTGGAAAGTCTGCTACAGCAACAAATTTGGTTCTGTTGTATCTGCTCAGAGCTTTGATTTATTGATTTGCAGTAGAGCCTTGGGTGTGTGAGTGTTTCATATGAACCCTTAAACTTGCCTACATTGCCTTTCCGTGGTTACATGATTTGAAAGATGGACTCCTGGAAATGCCATGCCTTTCTTGCTTCTGTTGAACTGTCTCAAAGCATTGCCTGTGTAACATACCCCCCGTGCACCAAGTGTGCCTGCAAAGTGATCTTAGGCATCCATCCATCCTGCTCAGGTTGGATCTGTGGGATGTCTCCTGACACCAGGTTTTTAGTATCACAGTAGGAGGATTATGGTCTCAAGGCCACCACTAACGCAGCACAGGACTCATGCATAGTTCTTGTCAAATCCAGGTATAACACCTGAAGAGGTTACAGGTTTTCTTCTGTCTGCTGTGCCCGAGTTTGCTATTGATTCTATATTATCCTGGGCAATGAACTTCTGTGGCTGAGCAGAAAACACTGGGCTGATCCAGTGACCTTTATTAAGTAGGTGGTCAGAACTGTAGAGGTACCTACAGTTCTGACTGTTCTGCTACCTACGTGTAGTGTAAGGTATGCCTATAGGTTTCTTCTTCACAGCTTAAAGGTTTTTCTCTCTTTCTTCTCCTGTATGAATGACTGAACAGACACATGCACTGGTTACCACACTGCTGTTTCCTGACACCTGTAGGGGTTGCATGAAGGTATGCTTGGTAAAATAAAGTGAGGGAAAAACAAGCAGCTCAGCACTTTAGGAGTAGAACAGCATGAGTTCGGTTCCTAGAGTATGTATAGCAACACCTTACAGAAACCTCAGAATGTATGGCTATAATGGGCAGCAGCAGGGCAATAAGCCCTTTGTATCTGCCTGTTCAGAAGATTAACAGCTGCTGAGGTGGGGAAGAGGTGGACACTTCTCTCCAGAGAGGCCAAAACCTGTGTTTAGGAGTGTGAGGCAGAAGAAATACCCTCTGCCTTCTAAAGTGATGGTGGTTTATGTTTATTAAGTGTTCTGCAGTTTTTGTTTTAAGAGTGCATTATAGCAGCACTATTCAACAGATGCTCTTTAGACTCCTGCTGATCTGTCAAGCCTTGGGAAGTACCTCAGGAGATCAATGCAAAGTGTGTTTCAAAAAAAATCAGGTCTGCATACATTTCTATGCAGTTGGCAGATTTGTGTCTGTGCTGTCAGCAGGTGTAATCGGAAGCTGGGTCTTGATTGCTCTTCGTGCCTAATTAAATAGTTTGTAATTATAATGGTGAAAATACGGTTTTCTAAAACACCTAAATTCTGTTTACCTTAAAGCTTAGTGTTCCTAAGCCATCCCTCTGCACAGCCACAAAACCGATAGTGGAATATAAGAAAATGAAGATGGGATGGTTTGGGTGGTTTTTTATCATCTTCTCCAGCCTGCCCCAAAAGTTATTTAGTCTTTTGATAAGAATATCAGGAGATACTGCTTGAATTTTTAAGATATGCAAAGTAGTACAAATCCAGTTTCAGTGAATTCCAGTGATGAACCAAGACTGGAGGGTTTTCGTATCACTCATAGAAAAGCCATTTGCTTTATGCTCAACATAGTCACCAATGTTGTCTTTTCTCTCAAATCCTCTAACACTGCTTCTTCCTCATTTTCTTTCTACACTTCGGCATCTTTTCTCTACCTTCTGGTTTCCACCAAGTACTGACTCTCTATTCTCCATCAATACCCCCAGACAACCCCTCCTCTCTCTTAGAAATTGTTCACTTCTGACTATGCCTCCTGGTCCTCTATGTCTGAACATTGTTAATGCCAGCTACTTGAAAGCATAGCTAGGCTTGGTTCTTCTTTCTTATTTTGAATCAAGTATCCTTTTTTCTTTTCCTTCTTTCTTCCTGATCTCCTGGAATATCTATTCCTTCTTGCTCACCACTCACTGCTGCCCACTAACTCTTCAACTTTTGCTTCCTGCTAATCTCTAAACAAGCTAAAATCTGGATTTCCCAAGTTTCTGTTGTTTTAGCAACCATTCTTTTTACCACAACTACTCCTTCCCACTCCATTCTTGACCACACTGCCTCTAACACAACTGAGTAAGCTCTTGAACTTCTGTTCTTCTGCTGTCATCCAGACCTTGTTCTCCTTTCTCAATCATTTTTGAAAGTCTAGAGGGGCAGACTGAGAAAGACAGTCTGTTTATCCTATTCATACTTGCAATACACAGTAGCTCTGTGAAGTGTTAGTGGGTATGAGAGCGCTAATACATTTCCAGACCAAAGGCAGAATACATCCAGAGCCAGCAATACAAACACCTGACTGTGCTTCTTGGCATTTATTGTCATCAGAATTGGCTCTAGCATGTATGGCTGTAATGTTTATTTCCTTTTTAATTTTTTTTTATAATAATTGGGGATGTCACATACATATATATTGCTGCTCTTTTTGTCACTGTTGTTGTTTCTGTTTATATATTAATTCTGTCTATACTAATTAATGTTTCTGGTGTCATGTCCTCTGACATAAAACAAATCTCCATAATGTTGTCTCTTTCCTTCAATATTCCCCATCTCTCCCTTGCAAAATATCCTAAACTTACATTATGTTTTTTCTTACGTTGTAGCTCCCCCACAGTTTGTGGTGAGACCACGAGACCAGATTGTAGCCCAGGGTCGAACAGTGACTTTTCCTTGTGAAACTAAAGGAAATCCCCAGCCAGCCGTTTTCTGGCAAAAAGAAGGAAGTCAGGTAAGGTGTAAACACCCTATAAGTCCTTCAAGCCTTTCTAAATAGTTATATTGTTAAATTTTAAGGAAGATTTTTTTGTATTATCTTTCACAGATTCTTTTAATCTCTCACAGAAATTTGTCTTTTTAAACTATCAATATTCTCTGCTATAGTTGTTGCTTTTTAAAGAAAAGAATATTGATACTATGAAGAATGCAAATGCCATTTAAGTTGTTGAAACTTGTACTTGGTGCCGTGCAGATGTATAGAAAGCAAGAGTACATCTTAAAGTATTTCTTCTGAACCTCCCAACAAACAGGTGGGTTAGACAGGCACAGTAGATAAAAAAAGGTATGACTCAAGTTTTAACTAATCAGAGCCAGTAATTACAGTTCACAACCTGTCTAGACATGATCAAGCAGATACGTATCTAGCAAGCTGATTTGCATTGGCGTATTCTCATAGAGCATACAGATACAGGTTCTGAACACGCAGATGCCTTCTTCAGTCAAATTGTCTCAGGAAATTTCCAGATCTGGTTTTGGAAATATTTCCCTGATCTTTTTTTGAAGGCAAAATTCGTGATGTAGCAATCAGCATTGCCATCAGCCAACACTAACTTCTACAGCTTAGTACTTGAATGTTGTGTCATAACATTTCCTTACTGCTGTTGCTCTAGTGGCACATTGTTACAGCAGAAGTCAGGCTTCCTCACTTTCAGTGTGCAGGTCGTGTTAGTATGTTAAACATGAACACTGCAAACTACATGCTGTATTCTCTTTTTGCACCTGAGAAAAGATTAAAAGGGGCAAATGAACACCCAAGAGCAGTGTTTTCTGCAGCTCTCTGATGAACCCTGTCCTGCCTACACCTGTCTGTGTATCTATAAAATGTACCCTTCTTCACTGACAGGTTGGTCTTTTCAGAGCCCTGTGCTACTTTTCCCCATGTGAGTTAACTGAAGTATCCACACTGTGTGTGCAGTGCAGATGTGCCTTTTGTCAAATCTGGAGGCACTGTGTGTACCAGCTCAGTTAAAACGGGAGATAAGAGCTGAACCACAGATCTCCTGCTCTGCCTCACCTGCTTCTGCTTCACCTTCTCGTGAGATCAGAAAGCTGGTCCAGAATGACAAGGGCATGCTGACAGCTCTGCTTTCTATGTGGCTTACAAAGATACAATACTACTGCTTTATGAATGTAAGCTTGTCTGACTGTAACCTTAACCTTCAGTGTGTATCTTTCAGTGTACTAGTTAAAGAAATTTAGGTTTAACCCCCATGGAACACATCCTGGAAAGGCAGAGTATTGTGAATCACACTAAGGTGACAATTGTTACAAGGGGAAAGTAGAATAGCATATTGAAATTGAAGTACGAAGTAGTGATGTGCTAGCAAACATTTCAAAACCCTTCCTTGTAGAGCATTTTAATAACATGGTAATGTTTATGTAAAGTGAGCTTATAGTGTCACACTTGAATCTAATAAAGTGGACATCCATCATGCTGTAATAAAGAGAAGAGCTTCTAATTAAAGGAGGACATCATTTGCAGGATTAAAGTCATTTAGCGTAATTGAAAAGTGTTAATACTCTATTTTATCCTCTTCCATTGGTATCACTTCAAGGGTAAAAACATTTTAAGGTGAAAATGCATCTTGTGTCTTTAATTGAATGTTATTACCTACTGATTGTACCATGTTGAAGCTGCTTAATTACAAACCTGGAAAATTAATTACCATATTGAGAAACAGATCCCTGAGGGTTAGAATAGTCTTTTTTGGCAAATAAATGCAACATAAAAATTGATACCTGCATGGTTTATAATCAAACCTTAAAACATGGCTCTGTGTGATTTACAATACCCTCATGTTAATCTCATTCGATCATCAATGAAGTAACACAGGTTAGGGTTACCATCTCAGTATACAACTTGCCAAATTTTGCAGTGAGATGCCATAAAGTATGTGAGTTTCCACATGCTGTATATCATCATACAAATGGAGGATGGTATTTTTGCCAAATTATGTGACTTTTCACCTCTGCATGCCCAGCTATAAATTGTTGCTTGTCTCTACAGTGCTTGCTTTTGCCTTTACTGGGGGAACTGTTTATGGCACTAGTCTTAGTGTTCAAAATAATGTTATGTAGCCATGTTATCCCACTCCAGTAATTGTAGGGCATTTTTCATTGTGAATCCATTTCTTGATCCTCTATATTTGAGCACAACCAGCTGGAAGGGAGGGGAGCTGTTCCCTCCTGAGTAATTTTTTGTGCCAGCTTGTGCATAAACAGCTGGCCCTTTGTACTTGGTAGCATTTTCCCCAGAGCCAAACAGCCTCCCACCGATGAAATGCACAAGGGCAGGGTGTGTGTGACCTTTGGACTCTGTGGATTAAATTCTTCCTTGAGATAAATTCAGTGGTACTGTATCAGGGATGTCTGTGGTCCCACTGTTTGCAATCCAGCATGCCACCATTGTGCCCAGATGAGCAACCCGACAGCAAATTAAAATCACTGAAATAGTAAAAAGCATTTAAAAAAGGGGGTTTCCTGTAGTTTAAGATAAGTTATAGCTTACAGTTATCTGGTATTTGAAGGGAGGAGTCATGAGACTGGTGGACTCCTCCTGATGTATGGAATATTTACTGGGACATGGTACCTTCCAGAACAGAGGGGCCCATGCTGAAGATAAAAAGAAGGATAACTTCCCCTTTGTAATGCAGTGATAAAGAGGACTCTGGATTATTGTTCTCTCAAGAATTAGGAGCTTGATCCTTGCACTGTCTTTGCATTGTGTTTCTTTTTACACTTTACATAATGAGCAGCAAGTGAAATCCAGATCAGCCATGTCAAAATTCTCCACTTTCTTGTAAAATTTAGTGAAGTTTTCATAATACTCTCATTCAGTAGGTATCTGTGCCAAGCAGAAGTTACTTTGAAAGTTTCAAGGCAGTTCAGAAAACAGGGCAATTATTTGAGACCCACTTAGTCCCATAGCCTGAAATTGTTTCAGAATTTTAACACTTTTTTTCCTATGGGTTCTAACATGTTTGCTGGGTGCATATTGATTTGTGAGGAAAAACGTGCTGTTATAAATTTCTTGAACATTGCCATCGAAATGGAGTAAGAGAAAAGCCTAAGGTGACAAGTATGCTAGTAGGTTAATACAGTTATGAGGATACTTAGTGCTGAATCTTATTTAAAGCATGTATCTTTCCTTTTACTGCCAAAACCATAGAGATAAAGGCATGAATGTCACTTAAAAGCAGATTTTGTTTCTTATTTGAATTCTGATTTGTTTCTTAAGCAGTTTGTTGCTTATCAGTTCTAAATCCTTTTTTGTATACCATTAAGGTCTGCTTCAAAAGAAGGAAATCTGCAGAAAATTCATTTAATACCCTATTCCACACTTTTAGATTCTATTTTTAGCCCACACAGATAAGCTTAAAAGTTAGTAGGGAGTCATCATAAAAAACATAAAACGTAAAAGCCAGACCCTGTTTTACTGGAATTGCTGTTGTTTAGTTATTGTTTAAGCTGTTCGCCTTTCTATCTCACTGGGCAATGCTGCTGACCTTTCTGTTCTCCTTGCTTTCCTTTTCCTCTTCTTACTTATTCATAAGAGCTGTGCCAGATGGTATAACTTTTTCCTTGAAAACACAGCCCTCACCACTAAAACCTTTTCAGGCCTGTAGTATTGATTCAGTCAGTCCTTCATCATATGCAAAGACTACTACAGCCATTCCAGTTATTATTATTGACATCTCTCTTTTCTCCAATCCAGCCCAAAGGCAAAAGCTAATCTCCCTGTTTTCTGCTAACTGATGTCTTATCCTACATGAAATTATTTTTTCTCTCTGTTGATTTCTACATAGATTAATACCCTTTCTCTTTGCCCTCAAGGCTCCATGCTGCATTTCTCCTTTGGTATATCTCAGTTTTAATTTCCTTTAATTTCTTCTTTAAGCTCTCATGTTCTGCCATCTTCTCCTCCTTTATGACCAGGTCATATCTTTCTCCCGGCTCTACTTCTGTGCCCCACTCTCACTTTCTCCTTTGCCCAGAACATATTCACAGCCAAACAATAGTGCTATGCTCCCTCAAGTCTCCAGGATTCAATTTTTTCTGCTAGTTTTCTATGTTTACTGTAGTGTTATGTCCTTCTGGTTTGATAGCCAAACGAAGTATATTATTACAATTACGTTCAGAATGAAGATGAATGTGTCACAAATATAAATCACTCAAGTGTGATTGTTGGAAAACGTCTCCTCGCCTACACCCCCAGAACACAGCACTGTGCGCTGTCAAAGGGCTGTTTCTAATTTAAACTGCAAGTTGCCCAAGGCAGGGAAAGCCGGCTCTATGTGTTCATAAAGTCATAACCACACTTACTCTTTCTTCTAGTTTATTTATAGTACTTTTAAGGAGAAATCATCTCTCTAGCTGAAGGAAAAGTGGTGCTTTTGTGTTCTGAATTGATGTTTGATGAATTGTCTTTGCAGAATCTACTCTTCCCAAACCAGCCTCTGCAGCCCAACAGCAGATACTCCGTGTCACCGACCGGAGACCTCACCATTACCAACATTCAGCGGTCGGATGCAGGATACTACATTTGTCAAGCACTGACAGTTGCTGGAAGCATTTTAGCAAAGGCTCAGCTGGAAGTTACTGATGGTGAGCTATTAGAAATTCCTATTGTTTTCTTTTTTTGGTGTTTTTTTTTCTGTCAAAGTATTTTAAAAGCAGTGTAAATAAAGGCATATGAGACGACATAATTCATACAAGTAAATGGACAATTTTCTGTAGAAAATAGAATGGAAAAGGACCTCTCTGCAATTGTCTGTGGTGTCAAAAAGTCATCAAGGCCTAGTCTGCCATTTGCTGCTTTCTGGAGGTTCCTTAACAGTGCAAACAGGGGGAAAACAAGCTTAAAATAGGGTTGGTGAGAAAGAAAGCTGCTTGGTTCACTAGAGCTAAGATATGACTGCAAAAAAGAAAAACAGCAAAAAACAAACATTGTGGAGAATGAATGGGTTTGTGATTAAAGCAGTGAATTGGGATGCAAAAAAAAAAATAAAAAAAATTAGTCCTGATTCCCACCAGTCTTCACTGCTATCTTATGCAGCCAGTCTGGAGATGTGTCCTTAGCGCAATTAAATCAACACAGTTGTTTCAACTCAGTGGAGTAGTGTTGGTTTAGAATAGCTACAACATGTAGCCCTTTAGTCCCTCTGTGAATAAGGCACCTATCTCAGAGCTGTGTTCTAAAATTTCTCAGTATGGTTAGATGTGAAAAAAGTCATGAAAATACCTGGGTAGAGAAGAGTTTTCAGGAAAGGAAAAGCGTCTGCCTTGATGCTTTCCATTTCAAATTTTTGGGTTTGAAATTTATCTGGCCTTGAAGTTTACCTTACTCCATCTACAAATATGGATCCTTTTCACATGTCAGGAATCCTGTTGATATCCCTCTTCATCCTACTGTGGATAGAAGGCAGTTTGCATCCTTTAATGTTAGTGAGGAAAACAGTAGAATTCCTCTTATACCAGGAGATTGTGGCATTCCCCGGCATCATTATTCCTTATCTTAACTGACACATTAAATATCTCCTGACAGACTTTGATGAATTTTTGCCATTAGAACTGTTGTTATATGCAGAGGTCTACTTTTACTGTTCCCTTAGAGACCTGCCTGCACCATGAAAGTTTGAAAAGATGTCTAATTTTGAATAATCTGTCTTTTCACAAGAGCATATTCATCACAAGTGACAGGTAGAGAGGTTCAGGCTCATGTTATAGAGGTTTGAGCATTAATTTGATGCCTTTTCTTTGTTTTCCAAAAGCTACCTATATTTTTATGACAAGAGAATATAATTTCTGCCTTATCCTTGCATCTCTTCAAGCACATTGCTTTTCTGTGGTTTCTGGAGACTAAAGGCTTGGCTTTTCACTGCAGTCTCCTTAAGTCTTTTCTCCCATGGTCTGTGTCAAAATGATGCATTTTCATTCAATTCAAATTTAAATGTAGATTAAAAGGTCATTTAAAATTAATGGAAAGGCAGTATTTTTTAATATGTGTCCATAGTGCTGCCTGTTTCAGGGCCATGACTGTGATTGGAATAAATAGAACACACAAACATTGGCTGAGAGGACATTGAGCTGTTAATGGTTGCACCTGCTGATGGTGTACAGATTTACAGCAACAGGCCCTGAGTGGATCAAATCAGGTTCAAGGATACTCGTGATGAGAAATTCTTCCTTTTGACAGGCAAGGCCTGTGGTCCATCTTTATCTATTTCCTGTGTGGGGAAAAAAAAAATAAATCCTGATCGATCTCTTTGGAATTTTCGTTGGTTTATTTAACAGAAAGTGTCCCTGCTAAAATGCAAACTCACCTGCAGTTAATTCTGATTAAAGGCAGTGTGCATTCCCCATTGCTAGAGAAAGCTTTAGCTGGGGCTCTGCTGCTCAGGGAGTGCAAGGTCTGCGTTCTTCAAATGCTTTCCAGAACCCGCTGTCAGCAGGATCATTATGAAATAATACAAGATCGCTTTATAGAAATACCATTTCATCCCCGAGTCAAAGGGCAGGTGAGGTCAGAAGAAAAGTGCCAAAACAACGTTGTGGAACTGAGGTGATATGAATAAATGTACCATTAGATCACAGATAATTTTTTAATTGCTTTTAGGTAGGAAGTTAACCATAAATGTCGAAATAATCTGTTTTGGTTGATGCTGAGCAGAAGTTATGGAAGCTAATGATTTTTATCAGTAGAGAAATCTAATTTAATGGTTTTAAAAATATAATAAAAGAAACACTGTGCATGTTATCTATATACTTATAAGCATTAGAGTTCTAGTTTTTGGCTGGTGATTTCAGTTTTACTTCACAGCCCGGAATTTTTCTGTTTGGTTAATGATTTAATAATAGTGGCGAGCCATCTTTTTCATTTTGAACACATTTTTGTTTGATCCAGAGTAATTTAGATCCAATTGAAGTTCCAATACAGAATGAAAACATGTCATGTGCAGAAAAACAAGTGCTTAATTATACCATATATAGCAGTGTTTCAGTTGTTGCATTTTTGCACTTACAAGTCTTTACTGGAAATATTTTTAACTCAAGTGTTCACATGAGAAGAGATTACTAGCTGTGATGAAATGTGCTGAGTTGAGTGATAATTTTGCTGATTATGGACTGTGCTAAGAGCCTTTGGTGTATTTGAAATTCAAATCTTGTATTTTCTTGAAAGGCTATCATGTAGTTCACTGTCTAATGCACATCTGGAAAAGCAAAATCATTTTAAAAATTGAACAATCTTAGCAATCCTTTCAAACTCAAGAAGTGAATATGAAGCTCACAGTCTTAAAATGTCAGATCCTGCAAATAAACCAAATGCTTCCATCTATCTCTGTGCTCGGCATAAAAGGGATAGCTTTCAGTCAGTATTTAGTTACACAAATTTATGCATCATGAACAGAATATTTTTGAGAATATCTTAATTTCTCCTTCGTTAATAATCATTAGCCTTTATTACTAAAACTTTGGCCAATGTATGGTCAGCTGTAGGATCATCCTACTTTGTCCAGTTTACCCAGCAGTTGCTGTTTAGGGTGAGTATTGGAATGGAAGGAACAAGATCAGCCTCCCACCATGGACTTTTCCATGGCAACATAAGAATGAACTGGTTTAGGATATTAAATTAATTTAAAAGATTGTATTTCTGGAATTTTGAATGAAAGCAAAAGGTTGGGTCTATGTAAGGATAATTCAGAACAGATTAAAAAAAGTAAGAGGAGGGTTGGCAGGATACCTCTAGAGCTTCCTCTCCACTGATTTGGAATAGACATTTAAGGCATTTTATGCAATCTCCTTTGCAATTTTTTTTTCTTTTTTTATTATGAATGTATTGACTATTCTGGGGTTTGGCTCTCTCAAATCCTTCTGGAAGAAATTGCTATCACTCACAGTTTACTTGCCTGCAAACCTGGCCACTGTGGTCCTTAGCCCTCATCAAATGTGTATTAAATGTTTTATAGCAAGTGTGAGAGTCTCAAAGAGGAGAGAGTCAAGACAACTTCAAAGGCTCCTGTGAAGCTCTTCTGCAAAAAAAACAGAGAAAGAATTGGTGTCTGCTTTTCTGCCTCTCAGGAGAGCACCCTGCCCTGTCATCCTAATGTTCATCATGTGAATTTCATGACTTGTGTTTGATTTTCCCCATTAATTCACCAGGAAAGTTTTTTAAATTTTGATTTTGGAAGTGCCAAAGACTTCATTTTGTCATTCTCCAATTTCCTATTATAATTTGACCACATTCCTCCCAAAGTTAAACATGGTTTCAGTTGATCCAAATTGCATTTTAGCAAATAAACTGTTCATTAACAAGTACAATTTTTTCTTTTCCTACAATCTGCTCCAAATTTAAGATGCATTTTGTCACAAAAGGAGTCTTTTAATTTTTCAGGTACCAGAATATGCAGATATATAGATACTGGCAAATAGTTTCAAAGCCATTTTTTACATGAAATTGATTTTGAAATCAATTTCTGTTTTGCCATGCAAATATATTTGTAGACACAGGAAATGTTTCTGTGGAATGGATGTAAAAGTTTCCTTCTGGGGGAATACTCTGTAAATGAAAAAAAAAATAAAAAAAATTAATTAATTAAAATGTTTTAAAAGCACCTAACAAACCCCACACTATTTTATGGATTTTTTTCCATTATCTCTCTGTTCTTCAGAGTGCTTATGATATATCTTTATAAACCTCCAACCAAATTTTGGTTCCTTACTAATGAGGAGACCTATATAGTAGGAATACAAACACCTCACATGTTTTATAGAAGATTTACAAGTCATAGTTGTGAAGACAATACAGTCATTCACAGATCAGTGGAAACCCTAAGTGTTCATTTAACCTTTAGCCTTAGTGTCATGGAAACCTGTAGTGGTCTTTCACCCATAACACCCTTGAAAATGAAGATTCCTTCTGGCCAGGAGACTTTCAATTACACTATTGATCAGAGCAGTTTAAAGGATTATGAGCTCCTCATTTGGGCTGTAAAAAAACTAATTGCATGCCAAAGAACAATATCTGTAAACGCAGTAGGTTTTGAAAATACCTACATTGCTACACATATGAAAAACTATTAGATGAAGCAAATAACTGCTATAGAATAGTTAGCAACTTAAACAGCTATTTTTACATAATTTTTAAGCACCTAGAGCACTGAGATTTTCTGTTTTACATTAAAGGATAACTTGCACAGCTAAGTTTTCATTTGAATATACTCATGCTCCAGGTATCCCTATACTACATATGAGGTGAGATCAATCTTTATTTCACCAAATGGCTGATCTGGGCAGTTATAAGGAACTTTAATGCGATAAAAAAATTTCATATCGAGGTGAAAATGCATTGGATTTTCTCTTTTCTTGTAATATAGTGTTTCCTGTCCTATCTCTGAGTTCAGTGGATGATATTTCAGAATTTCCAAAATAGCTTTCACATTCTTCTGTTGATAAATAATTTGTTTTGGCTTGCTATTTTCAGTTTCAATTTCAATAAATATGATGAACTCACACTCCAAGCTGTGATTCCGATATCAATGATTCTGTCCTTTGTGAATCTTGTTAACAAAAGAAGGTAGTTGTATTTTTGCAACGTTGAAATTTTAGAAACAAGTATTTTAGGTATGAAATGTATCACTAACATCTCCCTAATATTTTTTATTTATTGAATCTGTTGAAGGTTCCAGAGGTTTGCATCTCACGCAGCTCAAATACAACAGAAACTATATTGGTTCATTTGTTTTCACTTCGTTGTTAGAGTCAAGTATTGTGTATGGACTATAATAAACAGATTCTTGGCTAGAATAAATGATTCAAACCCAATTGACATCAGCAGAGGGAGGCTAACTTGCACTGGTTTAGAAGCTAATCCTGCCTGTTACAATATTTAATATCAATCACGTAATTGTTCAGTGGCAGGTAAATATATAAAAATGAATTCTCAGCTCTCTTGTACTGATTTTATGCAGGAGTCAAAGCCTTCTTTATATTCAAGTATCTCACATTCATTTTTTATGAACACGTTCTTTGGAAACAAAGAGTTATATTTTGCTGCTTACCAGATGGCTCAGAGAATAGGTTCAACAGCAGAATTAGTTAGGGAAAAATGGTCTTTCAAGAGAAGCAAACATGAGTGTTTTACCTCCTCTTCAAGACATCCCACTGGTCATGGAATGAGGTTTATACAAAGCCATACACTCACTCACTGGTTGCAAATGTAAGTTTTCAGGGGAAAATATTAAGGGGGTTCATGGCTTTAAAAGGTGATGAAATGATTTGATAAGTAAGCTGTTAAATGGCGTGATTGAGTTTGAGCTTTTCTCTGCTGGAAAGAGTGGTGCAGTCATTTAGATCACTCAGATTATGAAAATGTTTTGTATTGCTGTAAGGTATTTTTGCTAATGAAAACTTACAAATTGAGCAGGAATGGGGGATGTGGTTGGTACCTGTGCTAGAATAGCTTTAATTTTTCACTTTGAACTCTTAACAGCTTTTCTTTTCTAGGCTGTAAATCAGGTAAGCAATTAAGCACATTTTGATGTGGCATCAAATGTGTGCTTTAAGTGCTTTCCTAAATTGGAGGAAATAAGTGATGCACTTCAATTTTTTTCTGAATCAAGGTCTTAATTTTCAACCTGTGTTATCAAATGAGTCTGGTATCTTTGCTGACAGAAATTTCTGTGTCTAGGTGTTATCTTGCAATGGTGAAATAAAATTCTTACAAAAACTCTTTTCAAATATGCCAGCTACTTGTTAACATGTGTAACAGAAATAATGTTTTTAACCTCACAGAGGCTAACTTAAACCAGTCTCTCAAAATTGGTGCTGTGTTGAGGAATGGGGCTCACTAGAGGATTGTTAAATATGTGGATGTCACTGTTTAGTCTTGACAGATAGACCTCCACCCATCATCCTCCAGGGACCGGTCAACCAGACACTGGCAGTGGATGGCACAGCTTTACTGAAGTGCAAGGCAACTGGTGACCCCCTTCCTGTCATCAGCTGGTTAAAAGAAGGATTCACCTTCCTGGGCCGAGACCCTCGGACGTCCATACAGGATCAGGGGACGCTTCAGATTAAAGCACTGCGGGTGAGTGATGGTGACAAAACAAGCGTGGCAAGTTTTGCACGGCTTGTTCTGAGCTCTTGGTGTGTGCCTCAAGCAGCTCTGCCACTTGCCTGTTGTCTTCAAAATTAACTTGTCTTTTTTTGCTATGCAGTTCTCACCAAGTCCACATCCTATTTCATTCTTTGACACTGTGTAGGGAAGGGGGGGTGGAGGAACAGAAGAGCAAAACTAGTATCAGATATTTCTATGAGAATTTCCTAAAAATAGAATTGATATTTAAAATTTTATGTATGTTGCAATAAAACACCTGAGTTGGGGATGGATAGAAATATAAAAGGCTAGTCCTTCCTATCTTTCCAGTTAGTTTGACCATGAAGCCATTGGCGTCTCTGTTAAAATTTAGAGTAGTTCTTTGGCAACACCTGAGCGTAATTTTCCAAGGGTTTGTAGTGGTAGCACATGATCCAGAGTTCAGCAGGGTTTGGCCATGCACTTTCTCCATCAATGAGTCTTGTCAGTCCTGAACTGGCTGATTTATTCCAATGTTATGCTCGCTGGAAATATTCCACCAGACTGCAAATGGGAAAAGACAAGTAATACTGTACATGCAATCAAATGAGCAGGATTTCTATTCAGAATTAAATACCTATTGTAATATTTGCATTTTGACACATGATATTATAATATTCCAAATAGCATAATATCCTATGTTGTTGATAAGTATTTCCTCACTAATCTTATTTTTTCGGCTTTTAATTTTTCCCTGTTCAAAGATAAATATTTGTTTGTGTGTATTTGGACAAGCATGCATATGGAAAAATAGTAAGTTAAATGTCTCTATTTGTCAAGAACTTAAAAACAATTTCAGAAATCATTTAATTTCATCAGCAGAAATTTCTGCACTTAGCTTTTCCATCCAAAAAAATTGCCAATAAACATAGATGCTGATGACAAGACATAAAGAGCAGTTTTGTTTTCTGATACCATCTCATCAGTGATTGTAGATGAATTGTGAACTTTCTTGGAACAAAATGGAATTTATTAAAAAATTTATGCTGGCTTTCCTTGAGTAAACAATTTATCCTTCCTCCCTGGGCTGAAGGCAGATTTAGGCCATGAAGGTTAATGCATTTTTCCTGTTGAGCTGGATTAAAGAGTGCGCTTGAATAGTCAAGATTCCCCAGTAGTGTTAGAAAGCAGCAATTAAAGGTGGAAGCTTAGTGATTTCAAACAAACTTCCTGGCATTGGTGATGGGCTTCTGTGGAGTGTCCATGAGGCAGAAGCTCCTGGGATACCTGTCTGCATGCAGCTATGCAAACAATGAAATTGGTTCTGAATCGTGCCAGTGCATTAATCTCGCTGTCAGAGGCCCAGAGTCTGTAAACTGAAGGGGGAAAAAATGCTTGTGAAGGGAGAAAAAAAACAGTATTAGTAGTGAGTGTGGTTTTCAAAGACATGAGGCTTTTATTGATCCTTAAGTGGCTCATTCACTAGTAACCAGTTTTCCTTATAGGTTCAGAAAGGCATTTTTTATAAACCCCTCCATGGCAGTAATGTGCACTGGTCTACTCAGATTCAAGAACAAAAACTACACAGAACCATAAACCCTAGATTTCTTCTGTACCTTGCCATTTTTATGAATTAAATACAGGTTTAAGTCTGGAATGTTTAACTTTTCTCTCAGGTCAACCTGAGCAAAGACTAGCACCACTTCCTAAGGAAAAAATGGCCATGAAAATGTCCAAGTACACTTACATACCCAAGTTCAAAATAAATTAATGTGTCACACACATGTCCTCAGCCTTCTGAATGAGAGTAGATTTAGTTTAGATATCAGGAAGATATTCTTAACTGTGAGGGTGAAGCAGGTTTCCCAGATAAGCCGTGGATTCCCCATCCCTGAAAGTGTTCAAGGCCGTGTTGGAAAGGTCTTTGATCAGCCTGGTTTAGTGGAAGTTGTCCCTGCCCATGGCAGAGGGGTTGGAAAGAGATGATCTTTAAGGTCTCTTCCAACACAAACCATTCTGTGGTCATTTTCTGCTATGTAGCTCTTTCTGTTGCATCACAATCAAATTATGCATTTGTGATGAATATTCCTATGTGACTGCAGTAGTAACATGGGCCACAGTCATAAGTATGAACATAGAGATTTTTCTGATGAGCCAATCTTCTCAGTTGCTCTGAGGGACACAACTAAAAACTCACATATGTCACCCACTCAGTATCTGTTCAGAAACTTTAACACTGATGGAAATCTCCCTTCTGCTCCATAGAAATGTGCCACACCTGGTCAAGGCACCTGCATTAACTGAGGAACAAAACTTGTTATTTTACTCAATTGTACTCAGCAGCAAAGATTTCTCCATTTGTGTCCCCTGTTGTTTTTGACACAGCACAAAAAAAAAAAAAAAAAAAAAAAATTTTAACCATTCCAGCCCAACCCTTTGGCTCCCCAGAAGGCACATC
>JAWWTY010000001.1:10037592-10141276 GCA_035222235.1 Margarornis squamiger | reverse complement strand
TGTTTTTTTTTTCAAAAATAAAAAAAAAAAAAAAAAAAAAAAAAAAAAAGTCTAAATAATTGAATTATCAACACAGTATATCTGTATCTAATCCATCCACAGTCTGGAAGTCACATAATTTGCCATATCTTGCAAGAAGCAGTGTATCTCTAGCTTGCTTTATATGTTGAGTGTGCCTTCTGCAAGTTACTTTGTCGTGTATACCACATACTTCATTGAGTATGCCTTACACCATCTGTCACTGTAGTACACAAATGTAGTTGAGAACCATAGCCTTGAGAAATATTCCCCATTATCACATAATGAAGAATTATATATTTAATAAAAGCTCAGAGGAAGCAAAATAAAACACAGCTTCAGAATGCTGTAAGGCTCTTCTCCTCTGGAAAGTCTCTCCTTTTAAGAGTCTTTCTCATTTCATGGAAGAAAATGGAAGTTCAAGTTATGCTCCTTCAGACAGTTGATCTGGCATTAATGAGTTGCTTTCTCTCCTGCCATCTCGGTGTGTCTGAAGAAAGTACCAACAAAATTTAAACATGACCAAGCTAAAAATCAATTAAATTATATATCAACAAGTAGTGTAAAGAATATCTTGCTTATTTGCCTTGACATTCTTCTTGAAGAGTGAAGTATAAGCACATATGCTATAGTATCAATCTGCATTTAACAGAAAACCCGTTACAATTCCTTGAAGTCCAATAAAGCTTTTTGGATGCAGTTCTATTTCCATCAAGTCATCTGATAGTAAATATAATTCTTCTATATCATTTGAGTCAGCATTCTGCTTCTTCTGCTTCCACCTCCGGATTACCCTGCTTTATGCATAGTGATAGGAATGCTCCTCTGTATATTTTGTGCTTCGTAAAGTTACTGTTTTCCATCCATCTCTGTACTCTTCACTAGTTCCTGACTCAGACATCTTTATTATAAATTTAAATAGTGAATAGGAAAACACTTGGCAAATTTTCTAGTAGAACAATTTATACAGTGATGAGATTAATATTGACAATCTAATTCAAAACAGTTTCCCCAAATAAATTTTAAATATTTGAACTGGCAAGGGAATCGCAGTAGTTTTATACAAATGCATTTTTTTTTTGCTACCAAAGGGCCTTGCAAGCCTGAAATAAAATCCCATGCGAAACAGAAGAAAGGTAAGCATGGTGTAGGATCTAATTTAATCTTGCTATTTGAAAATTGTTTGGTGGACTGTCTGTGTAGAAAGAACTACTGTTAAGCATCAACAGTATTTGTATGTGTGGTGGCCTGTGTTGAAATGACTTCATGTGTTGTAAGAGTCTAAAATGATGTAACATCCTTCCTTGGCACTGGAATATGTACCTCTGGATCATCATGGGATAATGAACTGCGAGATTTTACCCTCTAAGAGATTGTTACATTGTTACCTGCTTTCATCTGCATTTGTTATAAATAATGCAAAGACTGGCACTGTCAAAAACATCCGTTCTGTAGCATTTACAGTACTGGTACCATTAACAATATGAAAATTAGAATTAGTAAAGTATTAGAAGCAAGTAATCTTATTATAGTTCTCTAAAAGTAAGCCACCATTAAGTGATTGTTGGAAAATATCTGGTGCCCCCTAGTCTGGTGTAAAATGTAGGCTAAGTCCTTCTTACCAAGAAACATTTAGAAAAAGAAAATTAAAGTAAACTCAGCTGATTCTAAAAGGTTGTTAAAACTGCCCTTATGCCCCTTTTATGTCCAGCTGTCTGATACTGGGACGTATACTTGCGTTGCTACCAGTTCCAGTGGGGAGACCTCTTGGAGTGCTGTGCTGGAGGTGACAGGTGAGTGACATCCAGGGCTGTTTCTGCTGGCACACAGTGAAAGTGTAGACCATATCATAGCAGTCTGAGTCCAATAATCCATTCTATAACTTCTGGGATTGACACAAAACTTTGAATGAGAAGGCTGTGTTCCTTCACACGCCTTGCATTTCATCCCTATTACCATTTAATGTCCATTGACATTGGAACAATTTTTGTGTTTGTCTCCAGTGACAGAGGTAAGCTGTAACTGTTCTAAACAGGAGTATTAATAAATTGTGGATTTATCCAGTAACTGACTTGGCCAAGAAAACTATTATGCCTACACAGGGGCATTTCAAAGTCTGCAGTGCTCCCTGTGAGTACTGAAGTTGATTTGGATACAGGAACTTTCTCAGCTTTCTATAAACTGAGTTTTTGGTATTTTATGTAAATTTCAGTAAAGCTGGTGGGGTTTTGTTTTGTTTTTGTTATTTATTTTTCCTTTTTAAAAAAATATATATAACCCTTTGAGTTTTGATTTTTTCTTTCAGCATGTACTTAAAGAACGATAGCTTTTCATCCAAAAACATATGCAATTTTTGACTTAGTTCTTTACAGATTAAGAATACTCATTATGCTGATTTTTACAGATGTTTGCCATGCTTTTCCTTTTAATCTTCTACTTTGGTCAAATTATATAACCAAGGATAAAAAAAATTGTTTTGTATTTGCCCTTCACAGAATCGGGTGGAGCGACAATCAGTAAAAATTATGACATAAATGACCTTCCTGGGCCACCATCCAAACCTCAGGTCACTGATGTTACTAAGAACAGTGTCACCCTGTCCTGGCAGCCAGGCACCCCTGGAAGCCTACCAGCCAGTGCATATATCATTGAGGCTTTTAGGTATGTGAATTATTCCACTTTTAAGCTCCTTTCTTTCTAATTTTGCTTCAACCCTGGTACCAGCTGTTCTCCTGGTATTGTGGTGTTCTTTTGGACTCCACACGTATCATTAGAAGTTCATTGAATGACAACTCTATAGTGGGCATTGATTCTTATTTTTTTAATTGATTTTTTTTTTTTAATTTATCACTTTTTAAAAAGTGATGAATTGGAGAAGGATCTAACTATTTCTACAGGTCAATAGGAATATAACAGAGCAATGCAGTCATTACTTGTTACTTTTCCCTTAACATTGCAGGTCAGTGAGAGTCTCCTGTGGGAATGCTGCACGTTCTTGAATATCATACTATAAATGGGATAAAAATAAGTAACTGTTCCTGAAACCTCTCTGCATACTTTAATTCCTGCTCTTGTTAAAGCAGTACCTATTAAAGAGCCAACTGAAAAGGCTAGTGTTGATAATTTAGGATTTTAGTATTAGAATTAGAATCCAGCTACTCCCTTCCATAAAGCAGCAATTACTATGTGGTGGGGAAGAACTCCTGGGCTCCAATTCAGCATGTTTGGTTTAGCTTGGGCCGTACCACTCACAGGGATCTGTAATAAACATTCCAGCTTAAAAATCCACACATCCTTAAATATTTCCCTTAATAAACAAATAACAAATATTTCAGTAATCTTGCAATTAAAATTCATACAAGGCTTTGTCAAAATCATATGCATGCAAATTTTCGCTAAAATACTTCACTCTATTAATATGTAAAGAACATTATTTTATGTTGGTTTTGTTCTATAACTTATTTTTTATGTGTTGCAGGAATGAAGAAATTGAGACAACATAAAACTCACAGCTTTCCACTTTTTTCCCTCTTAATATATTTAATTATCAATACTATGTACAACAAAGCACAGTAAAATAAATTTTTCTTTTTAAACTTTTGTGATGTTTCACCTTAAATAAGCTTTAATGGCATCCCATCAATAATTTTAACAAAAGCCAGACATTTTCATTAAGAGCTGTTTTTACAATCACACTGGAAATCATTTTCACATGGTGGATTGCAATCTAATTATAATAATGTTGAATTGAAAATGTAGTGACAGAAGAAATATTCATATACTTTCATTTAAAAGCAAATTTTCTGATTTTTTTTTTTTTTGTAACTTTTATGAATTTAATTCAAGGAGACTGCTTTTCTTCCAATGACAATTTATTGACATAATTTGCTTAGCAGTATAGAAAATTATTCTTTTAACAGTATTTTCTTTTTTAAGGCTCATGTTCAAGAGTAGCCTGTTTATCATTCAAATTTACTTTACTGCTTTCCGCACTTTCCTTTTGCAGGTATTTATTTTAAAGAAGTAGCAAAAAGTTTTGCTTCTGTTGCAATGAAAAATACTTTTGAGAGTTGTGTTATTTTTTTTAGTCCCATCTCAGTGAGTTAGCTGAAACAAGTATCTTTAATTTTACCTGCTTTTACTACTTTTTCCTATGCTTAGACTTGATCTCGGCTTACAAAAGTGGGTCCTTTCACTTCTTTATTTTTCTCTTGCATTAGTCTATAATCTTCCACCCTGTTGTCATTGCAGTCAATCTGTGAGCAATAGTTGGCAGACAGTGGCTAACCATGTGAAGACCACCCTCTACACTGTGAGGGGCCTGCGCCCCAACACGATCTACCTGTTCATGGTGAGAGCCATCAACGCACAAGGTCTGAGCGACCCCAGCCCTATGTCAGATCCTGTCAGAACACAAGGTAAGGGTGGTTATTAAGGTTTCTGTGCTTGAGCTGAAATAAAAAGAAAGAACTGAGAGTTGACCAGTAGGTCAATGTGGCCATTTGACTTCTGGCACACTGACTGAAGAAATCGTGAATTGAACTTAACCGATAAAGGTAAAAATAGTCCAATGTTTGCTGTATCAATCTGGATCTGAGGAGAAATAGGCTGCCCCTTTAATGCTTTGTACAGTGTAGAACTTTTGGGTTGCACTTAGACTCATTGTGCTCCTGGTCTCTGTGAGTTACCCAAGCTTTTCTGAAAACTTTTCTGAATACTGTGCTCTCCTCAGCATCTTTTCTCTCCATGTCCTTCCTTCCTCTCCATTATTGTAATAGGGATATACTGTAATAACAAGTGCTTATGACAGGCAGACACCGTGTTTAGTGTTATTCTTAATCAAAAGAATTACACTAAATATCTGTAGTGTGTTCATTAATCTGATCCGATATTTACGCAGAGAATTCATGTAAATTAAGAGATCTGCATGCTGAGAATATATTGAAGTTATTCTGAGAAAAGTACATTCTATTTGTATACCTACATTTCTGAATTCTTTATATTAATCCACTGCATAAACCAAGAGAGAAGGCTGAAGAGAAATCCGTCATTTATGGGGTGGCAATAGGATTGATGGCTGTGATCCTCCATTCCTATTGAATGAGCTATTGAATCCTCTTCACATTGCATCAAGTTCCAACTGCATATAACTGCCACAGACAAATTTACCTCCACAGCATGGATTTTTTTGGCTTTGATGAGACACTGCTGGAATAATTAATTCAAGAGTGTAGTTCTGTGTTGCACAGGTTGTGATACAACAATTAATAATACTTTGGAATCATAATGTTTTTAAATCCAAAGCAATAGCTCTTCTCAAAGTTAATTTAAAATTATATCCTCTTTCCCTTTTATAAAAGAGTGTGTGGAGAGGCAATCCAGCCTGTGTAAGTGGTTTGGGTACTTTACTGGTCCTAGATGGAAAGAGATAAACAAGAGTAGAGGGGCATTTCTTTATCATGTAAGCATCACATCCAGTCTCTCTCATCCTAGCCTAGTCCTGAATAAATCTGTCCTTAATAGTTATACCCTCAAAATAGTAATCATGTCTGGAAAAGGAGAAACAGAGCTGCTTTCTGAAAAGCTGGAGGAGTTGTGCAGGGATTTCGTGGCTTGACTATCCACGGAGCATCACAAGTTTTTTTCTTTCTTACTTTCCCATTATTATAGGGTGACTCATGCTTTTCATTGCAACAGCCTTTTAGTCTGTGTAACTTAACACCTAGCTCAAAAAAAACAACTTTGTTTGGCATTTGAGTGTCAAGTATAGACTTTTTATCTGACATACTGACAAGCAATTTGATTTCAGTAAAAACATGTCTTTTAATTAGCTACAGCATGTGTTGCAGCTTCCATTTCCAGAGCCTGTTTAGCAGTCGAGCACACTGAGACATGTACAGGATTTATAGCTTCTTTGCAAGCCTGCAGTTTAATAGAATTAAATCATAAAATCAATTGAAAATTAACATAATGTTTTGATGTGATTTCTAATTATGCCTGAATTCAATTCAGGCTCACAGAAGAAGCTGACACACAGTAGAAAGCCTATTCACAATGGCCATGGAGAAGCAACAAAGCAGCTACAGGAGTGCTATATAATAATTTGCAACAGATGTCTGTGGTAGCTTTAATAGCTGAGCATTTAATGCCCTGGTTTTAAGTATGGCAAATGCAAGTAATTTCATGTGTATTTTCACCAGTGGAGTACAAGTAGACAATCAGGTGGTTTCAATAGGCTTACCTTATACAACTTACAACAAATAAGGACAGAGAAGTCATAATTACTCCAAGAAAGGAGTTAATTTCATATTGGATTATTAACAGACAAAACCATATATTAAAAAAAACCCACACTTTCAAGAAATTATATATAATCCTATCCCTGAAATTTAAATTAATAGCAACTAATAGTAAAGTCACTAGAAGCTGATAAAAGAGAGGTTATAGAAAACATGTAACCAGTATTTAGAACCCCCTTAATCATGATCAGAATATAGCTTCTTGAACTAGTTTTGCTTGAGTCATGATTTTATTATTCCAATACTTGATGATATCCTTAGAGATAGATCAACTGCTTTTCCACCAGAAACCTCCTAGGAATGTGACAATGACAAGACATTACACTGTGAGGATCACACATGCATATGTTTTCAAGTGTGCAAATCAGAAAACAGAATTCCACATGTACATCTTGATATTCATTTTTCACTGTTATTAATTCATGTTATTCCCTTCTGGACATATGGCCCAATAAAATCATGAAATACCATTCATACAAACATACTATGTAGAAATGTATTTTTCTCTGAGGAAATGCAGGTACTTTGTTGGTTTACACCACAGGGTAACTTAACCTAAAATGTAGCCATGTAGCTTTTTGTGGATAGCAGCATAAATTATCATCCTGTAGACCAGTCTGAGTTGCTCTCTTAGAGATTCATTTTATAATATCTCTTTGTTTCTTCATTGCTTTGGATAGACATAATTTGCTAAAGAAACTCCTTGACTGATTTGGATTATATTCTCTTTGGAGATCCTTGGAGCCATTTTAAACTGATTATCAGTAGACACCTGTGGCAATATTGTTTATTGGTGACTCAGAACCCATAACAATCCAGAATTAAGAACCTGAAATATTGATCATCAAGAACAACTTGCTTTCAAAGTCTGGAGTAATGTTATTCAAACTCAGTTATATTTAAATGTTTCCTTTCTAAGACCTCTATTATTTCTTTATAATAATATTTAGAAGATAAATCACATGATGCCTTCTCCCATATTTAAGTCCATCAGAGGGAGAAAAACTTTTATGTGTGTATTCTCTTCACAAGCATGTGATGTTGATCCAAAAAGTGGGGACCTGTCTGTGACTAGTGAATCCCAAGGGAAGACCAAGCCAAATTCACAGATGCCTAGACAGGCATGACCATAATTTATGAGGTCTTTTTGAATATAATCTGTGCCTGTGTTCCAGATCCCCTCTTCTGGAAAAATTACAAGCAAATTCCATCTGAAATAATCAGCATGTGTATTTCTAACAGGCATTATACAGTCCACATGGACAACCGACATAGTAAGGCCATCTGTAACTATTGACAAAGAATGGTGGTGTAAGATCTTTGAAGAAACTGTTGGAGGGATCCAGATTTCACTGGCCCTTAGAGTGCCTTAATTTCTGTCTAAGTTGGAGAGAAGGGACATGCTACAGTGATATATTGGGTGATAGCTGTAGTCCAGAATTGTCCTTTTGAAGGACAAAAGACACATTTCCCCTCTGCTTCACCATTTTCTGACATTTTCTAAGTACAGTTTAGCAAAGGTGATACACCTTCATTCAGTTTAACACTATGACCCAAGTGTGATCCCTAAGGACTAGGTTCGAGGACCACATGTGATGCTGGAGTTAGAGTCACAATTTTCCATAAGTGTGTATTAAGTTACCGAATTCAGATCTTGATTAGAAGAAACAATTTCTGCACACACTTTGAAGGGCACATAATCTTAAAATTTTTGTGGTGGATTTCTTTTGTTGGCCTTTAATTAGATCAGAATCAGTTTGGTTTCCTAAATTAATTCCTCTTTTCATATTTGCACTAGATTTCATTATCTATGTCTGTAAAGGGGAAAATTTGCTTTGCAGAGGAAAATGTTATTCTTAGTGTTTGGTTTCTTGTGTGCATGGCATGTGGGGAGGGGAAGCTTAGTGACAGTTTGGAAACATATAATGACTTAATGTCATGTATGCTCTAGGAATTAAAAAAAAACCCAAAAAAAAACAAAAAAGAAACAAAAACCAAACAAAATATCCCCAAACCTGTTCATTTTCTTCAATTATACTAACCAATTTTGTTCCAGGCATCTAGGCAGCATTATTATTATCTGAGTATGTTGGAACTAGTGAACACTGCATCACTTACCAGAGCAGAGAAAACTTTGCCATCTAGTCTGAATACTCATTTAAAGATATTTATATCTCATTATTTCTTAAGTGTCTAAAGGTAAATGGTTTGCTTGCATTATTTGATAGTCATTGGAGTTCGTATTTAAACCTTAGTGCTGTATTGTTTTAAAAACAGTACTGTAAAGGATGTTTAAATCAGGTCATTATTCAGTAATTTTTATTGATGCCATATGTGACTCTTCTCCTTAAAATAATGCTTTCGTGTGTGTGTCTGGCAGATATCAGCCCACCAGCACAAGGTGTGGATCACAGGCAAGTCCAGAAAGAACTGGGAGACGTCATTGTACGGCTGCACAATCCTGTTGTGCTGACACCCACGACAGTTCAAGTCACCTGGACGGTAAAGCCTCTGTTATTATCTTAAACAGTACTTTCAGTTTGCCTGTTTTGTCTACTTGTCCCTTCAGTTTTTTACCACCTAGAAGAGATTCATTCTTCACCCCAGTGTGAGTGCTCTGACAAAGTAACATTCTACAGGTGGGGATGTGTGTGTATACATATGTGTGTGTATATATATATATATATATATCTGGTGCCAAAATAGTCCATCTTCTCTTTCAAGTCAAGCAGGTTCAATTTCTTCAGTCTTCTGCTCAAAGCAAGTCAGCTGTCTGGCTAGAAAAATATTATAAAAATGAATATGCTTAACACCCTTATCTAAAGGATAATTGATCTGTGGGTTCATTACTGTGCATGTCAAAAAATAGTCAAAGTTAAGTATCAACATAATATTGCTGTATGAAAAAGAACGTTGCACTTCAAGGCATAGGGACCTCTGACAAAACCCTATTATTTAGTGACCCAAAAATGCAAAAATAGCTTTCCTATAGGGCACTTGCAGTGATGTCAGGAGCATGTGGTGCTAATGCCTGACCCACTGTGTAGCATCTGGTTTTCTGGCATAAGCCTTATCCACAATCAGTGAACATCCTTTCATTATAGAAGACCAGAGTCTTTTGGCAGTACTTAACAACATTTCTATTTGAGGGGTCAAACTACTGGGTAGAATTTCTGATATAATGTTTTGGCTTTCAAAATACTATGTTTCCCTTCCTGGGGCTTGAAGGAAAGGATTTGTAACAGCAGAAGGAGAGAGTTCCCAAGGCACTGCACACCAGAAAAGAGTGCTTTGCTCTTGGGGCATCTGCCCCAGAGGAAGGTGAGCCCTGAGAGGAAGACTGAGAGAAATAATAGTGCCCTGAACATCACTGTTGTTTTATATAGGATAAATTCCCTTAAAGGGGTATTCACAATACTCAGGGGTTTTCTTCTACATGTCATATTGCTAAGAGGTTAATGTGTACCGGGGATTACACAACAGAAGATAAGAAGTGTGGTGATAGATTGTGTATTATAAGGATTACTGTTGTTTTTGCACAATTCAGCCATATTTATGGGGGCTTATGCACCATCCTTGTTCTGACAGATTTCAGTGGTCAGGGTACAGATTAGAATAAATAGAGAATCCCACAAATTTTTCTTTCTTAGGAGATTATTTAGAGTATGTGTCACAGCATTTTTCCACTGATGGTGTCAACATGCAGCCTGCCTTTCTAAAAATGCTCTCTGTTTCAGCTCCTTACCTCCAGGGCAGACTGACTAACCTTTGCAGCAAACCCTTTTGCCCAAACAGACTGATCAGTAATTTAGAAACTCTGGATTTTAGCAGCCAGTAATTTTAAACCTGGATCACATCCATGTGGTGCTCCTTTCTTGGATGTGACAGCTATCAGTGTGAAATACAGTTTCATAGGCTGGCCCTTGCTTTAGCATATACTACAAAAGGAACCTTCAATATAAACAGAATTCAGTTTTATACCATGTAACCAATGCCATTATATTATTATGAAATATATATGTATATGTATTTATGTGTGTGTGAGTATATGGGGGTGTATATAGATATATACATAGTCATCTAAAAGAGTCTCTTGGTGCCCCTACTGTACCAGTAATGAGTGAACAAAACATGCTAAGGTAAAGGTAAATTGTTGGGAATGCTCTGGAAGTCAGCTTATGGGGAAAATCCTCAAAGCAGTGACCCAATGCCACCTGACAAGCATACAGGCCTCTGTAGAGACATTTTGGAATTGCCCACGGGAAGAAAGACACAAAGAAAGATCTCTGAAGCAGCTAATTAGAAACTACCCAGCAACCAGAACAAAACCAATTAATTAACCATAGTCTCTAGGAAAAAAATCCTGCTCTATCCAGAGAATAGTCCACACTATTAATATAAAATGGTTAGATAGTGTAGCTATCATACAAAAGGACAGAAGCGCCACGAGAGTCATAAGACTTTTTGTGTTGACTTTCTGCAATTCAAAGAATGAATGGCAAAGAATGTCCTTCATTACTGAATTTCTGGCATCCTGACTAACATCAAGTTAACACCACTTTTTTCCTCCTTTAAAAGATTGTTTGGGTTTTGCTTTCTCTTTATTTTGTTCAAATTTGAGTTTAAAATTTCCAAAATAGTTTCCTGCTACTGTGTTGCAGTTTTAAAATATGCACATGCATATGCACACATATTTTGTCTCTTTGAAAAGAAGGTCAGGCTTACAAAGTCAGTGTTTAAAGAAAAAAAAAAAGGAATGTCAGAAGTTAGGTTTTCACTGTCACTTAAATTTATTCCTCTTGTGCATAGATTTTAAAATATAGCTGTAATTATCTGGTCACATAGAGGATGCCTTCTTCATGGAGCTATTTAACATTTCTTTTTATATTCTTTATTCACTGTGTGGTGCCAGGTCTTATTAAATTCATGCCATTGAAACCTTTCATTGAATAAAAAATTATTAGTTTGTCTCACATGCTTGCTTATCTGTCATACCCTCAACCGTAACATTTGGGTGCTTCACAAATAATACTGAATTTAACATCACAATGATAAAAATGTGTCATTATCCTAACTTTACACATAGAAGGGTGAGGTGCAGAGGTTGCTATTGCTGATGAGACTTGGGCAGTCAGATATGCCCACTCCTATCAAATGGCTAATTGTAAGCCTTGGACATGAATTATTTTCACTTTTATCAAAACATTTTGCATTGCAAGAGCGTATGGGATACTCCAAGCATTTCTTAAGCTGACCTCAGCTATGGTTCAGCACTTCTAGCCTCAGTGGGCATTAAACTGAAAGTGTCATTAGTGGCCAGACATGAAATGTTTCCCAGCATTAGAAAGAAGCCCTCTGGCACAAACAGGAATAAAAATAAGGTCTTCAATATGACAAAAGAATTGTTGCTTTGAAATTTTGACTGCCTTCTAGGAGGCTACCAGGCAGAAGGATAATTTATTTACATCTGTCTTTTAATTTGATTTAGATTTTAGATGAATGTACTTCACTTGAAGCTTCAAGAGTCAAGTCCTTTAGACTCTCTTCCAGTGTATCATCCCTTTTTGCCTTGCTCCTGTAGGATAGATAAATGCTAGTGCAGTTTGAATTTCCAGAGTTTGCTGTGAGCCCATGGTAGTGAGTTCAGCTCAGCGTGCAAACTATTCTGCCCAGATGGAGAACTGCTGTGGGTCTTGTTGTGGGAGCAGAGTATTCCTTAGGGTATTTTGGGGTAGAAAACTGCACGCTACGAACATATTACAGAACGTCTTTAGGGTGCAGCTTAGCAGTTTGCCTGGAAGGCACTTATATTTGTAGCATAAGCTGCATCACAAGTTTCTTGCCATCTTTTTAACAACCTAATAGCCATTGAACCTTCTTGTGTTCTCCTGGGGCACGTGCAGATTTGAACATGCAGGGAAAATGAGTTTCCTGTCCTGCAAAATGGTTTTGTAGATACCTCCTGTGCTACATACTCATCATAAGAGGGGGTGAAAAAGAGCACACAGGACCAATTATACTGGTAGGTCACCTTAAAGCCTATCTTTAGATCAGCAGCTCTTGCAGATCTTTTGAGTTGGTATCGCTGCTGCTTGTACAAATTCAAGAGTAGTTAATTGTCACAGGAAGACTAGGAATATTCTCTGATCCCAGTATTTCAACGCAGTTTGTGCAATCACTGAAGTAATGCTGAGCACTTTGTATAAGGAAGTGGCAATCATTTACCAAAAAAAAAAGAGAGAGAGAAATGAGATTACCTAGAAATTACTGCATTCCTTCATCGAGTCACAGTGCATGTTTATGCAACTCTTCCTATGTGTGAACATGTACCAAACTTATAGAGCTGCTTAATGCTTAGTTGAATTAATTTCTTTAATGCTAAGTATATAAGGGTTTTTTAGTGTCCTGCTGTTGGTGTAACACATAATTACCACAGAAATGCAGAAAGCTGTTAAGCCACAGTCTTTGTATTATACACAGTCTTGTGTGTGCAAGTATATATAGACATACACACGTGTGTATGCACATGTGTATACATACATATACATGTACACACATGTTCATGTATGTGTGAAATATACCTGTCCTGTACCTCACAAATCTCTGTAGTTAGTCCATGTAATTATCCAAGAGTAATTTTTTAATAATTTCAAAACTCCAAACAAAAAGAAATCCACCTTTCTCAATAAGTGAAGTGCCCTCAAAGCAGCTTCCCAATATTTTGACCTTACAGAAGTCCCTGTTCATTTAGACTAGGTGTAACTGGGCATGAGAGAGCACATAGTATCCTCTCTTTGATACTGAATGCAACTGGATGTTTATAGAAATATTAAAAATGCATAGTATTTTCTTTTGTCAGTACCCTCCCCAATCCTAAACAATGAAATGAACTCACTGCCAATAATCTGAAATTTGGGCATACTCAGCCCTGTTGTAATCAAACGTGTCATTGAAAGATCTGTGAAAATTGTGTGATCCCCAAATCAAGCTAATTTATAGCACCCATAAGCATGACAGCTTTGTTGTACTACTGCATTCTGTTTTCATGTTCCTTGTATTGTTTAGTCTTTCAAGGCAGAAACCTAGAAATCTAGGAGGAAAAGATGTGTATGGACAACTTGTGTATTAAAAGTTGTATATGCATAAGTAGATTAAAAAAATGTAATGGAATCAAAATTGTTATACTGTAGGTCCAGTTCTTCTCAGTGAGTTAGTGAGTGCATTTATGTTTGTCCCATGC
The DNA here is from genome assembly GCA_035222235.1 of Margarornis squamiger. Taxonomy (NCBI): domain Eukaryota; kingdom Metazoa; phylum Chordata; class Aves; order Passeriformes; family Furnariidae; genus Margarornis; species Margarornis squamiger. The sequence continues at coordinate 10,127,719 of JAWWTY010000001.1, read as the reverse complement.
TGTACAAAACACTTTCCATACTGTTTCGTAGCAACACACAGTGTTCAGCCTAGTCAGTTCTGAATTTCCAGTTGTTCTCCACTAGGCAGCAGTCAACCGAGCTTAAACACACACGAAAAAACCCTAGAAGTTCTAAGAAAGTTATGCCATCTTTCAATGTAGCTTCTAACTCAGAAGTTAGGCAAGAATCAAACTCGGTGTTTGATTATTAAACATCATAGCTTTGTATTTTAATTTAGGTTAAGAATCTGTATGGCAAAGTGCATGAAAGTGTTATTTTTGCTGATTTTTGTAGTAAGAGCGAGGTTCATAGAAGTCTTCATGTCCGTAAAACATTTAGTTAATCAAAGTCAAACATGGATAAAAACAATTTACTCTGATTTACAGACTCCCTTCATCTGGAAACAGCTGCTTAATGTTCTTCTTAAAAACACAGCTTGATTCTTTTGGTATTAACAAGCTATTATTGTGAGTTATATCCCTCTTTCAGTGCATAAATTCACTTAAAGTGAATGTAGAGAAGTTTATAAAATGCAAGCTTAATGTTGTTGTAACATATGTTGCAAGATTTTTAACAGTGACAGTTTTGATGAAAGACATTTCTGCCTTCCTTTCATAAATAAAGCTTTCTTCTTGCTTGCCCTGCTTTTTAATGTCTAAGAAGCTGTGTCCCCTCTGAATGCCTCAATAAACTGTAACAAGATTATAGGAGAAGCGTAATAGACCGTGGTTTGTGTTTTCAGCCTTAAATTCATTTATTTTTAAGAGAAGTCAAACAAATGTATCTCTAATTCTGGAGTATCTTTGAGCTAGCAAATTGACAAGAACGTAAGAGATGTCCTACTTGTTGAATCTTGGTTACAACCCAGAGATTCACTGAACACCGAGCTGTATAGTCTTGTTATTTGTGCTGCTTCCTTTGCTCTTTTTTTCATGGCTACAGAAGCAGCTGGACTTAGTTTAGTTTTATGCATCAAATTGTCTTGACTGTTTTTTACAAGCAAAAATTAATGCAAGCATCTTAATAGCTAAAGTCATTGGGGTTTGCCTTTTTTGTTTTTCCTGCAAGATAAAAAAATACATGCAACCTCTTCAAATAAAAATCCTATTTATATTTATGGCAGGTTAAAATTGTTAAACTTCTATGCATGGTCAATCTTGAATTCTGCTTGCCTAACAGTAAATAAATATAAACCAAAATGAACAGTCCATCTCCATCTGATGGCCTGAAAGCATCAAAACCTCAGGATGCAAAGAGACTGCTCAGATTGTGAATGCAAGAAACAGCACTACTTTGGAAGTTGTTTTCTCTGCATCTGTCTTATGTTTATTTTACTTTCTGGTGCATCCCACGAGCTGTGAGCCAAGTAATGGACTAACTGTAAGCATTTAGAGTCTCTTCAAAGACTTGTCCTTTTCTGAAAAGAATTTGTTTTTCTTTTCTTCTCATATTTCAGCACATCAGTAGCCAAGATGTGCTTAGTAAGTTTACATGCAACAAGCCTTATGCCAAAGTTTTCTTTTCACGGTTTGCTGCAGGAGTGAGGCCTTTATGATTTAAGGTGGTATTTGTCATGATATACAGAACTGAAGAAAGCAAAGCAGAAAGAAATGTTCTGTAACAAGTAATGTGAGACAAATATTCTTTACAGACAATTAATCAGCAGTGACTTACAAGAAGGCAGTTTGATTATCAAATTCAGCATCAACTGTTAATTTTCTCTGTTTGATGAGTACCAAAGTATTCTAGGCAAATGTTTTCTTTCTGTAGAGGTTGTTTGTTTGTTTGTTTGTGGTTTTTTAACTTTAATATGTTTTTTGATATATTAATGTCATTTCCAGGTTGACCGCCAGTCCCAGTTTATTCAGGGCTACAGAGTAATGTATCGCCAAACATCTGGCCTGCCTTCTCCAGCTGTGTGGCAGAATTTGGAGGTCAAAGTCCCAACTGAACGCAGTGCTGTCCTTGTCAGCCTGAAAAAGGGGGTCACTTACGAAATTAAGGTTCGCCCTTATTTCAATGAATTCCAAGGAATGGACAGCGAATCAAAGTCTGCTCGTACCACAGAGGAAGGTTAGTAAAATACCTAGCACTGGAGGTGAAATGAAGAGTGACCATTTTGGTTATTGTGTATGTGCATTTGTTCAGCTCTATTTCCTCCATGTGATTTCCATTTGTTAGATACAGAGGTGGTGTTAGAATTTGATACAATATTCAGTGTTTTTGCTGTAAGTGTTTCGCAAGAAAGCACTGGGCCAGTCTTCTATTCATTGATACAGCCTTCTAAGGTACAAGTAGCTTTGGGTCTGCCAACACACGTGTGCTGCAGCCATTCTTTTATAACCACTGCTGCTGCAATAAAAGACTTTGGTCTGCACTTTTGAAAAAAAAAAAAAAAAGCTTTTACAGATGAGTGTTTGCTATCAAGCACATCTTTCTCAATGAGTAATAATGCAAAAGAACAGGTGGTTGGGAAATTAGGAGTAGTGAAGGACACATATTTATCCGGTCTGCAGGAACTCCAGTCTCAAGGGAATGCCACTTCAATGGCACTGCTCAGTCCTTTGGAGGATTTCCTTAAGCACCTTTCAAGCCTCTCTGAAATAGGCAGGATTCAGACATAGTAAACAGTTTATACTACTAAAATGTTCAGGCTTTTTTATCTATAGCATACAGCCTGGTATATGGTTTTGCTAAAGCGTGTACCCTCCAGGACTGCTGTTTTTGAATTGAAAAGTAAAGGGAGTGAGGTGAGATCTAAATAATTTTAATTATGTTCTCATAGAAGCCTATCTTTCTACCTATCCAATGCAGCCTTTGCCTGGAGAATCTCTCCTGTAAATGCAGGCTGGTCAGAACAATGAGAGTTCATCTCTCTGTTTCACTGATTTTTTCTATTTTTTACTTTTTTTTTTCAAAACAAGAGAAAGAAATACTGGTGAAGCTTCAAAATGGTCATATGGTTTCAAAGAGTTTTGAGTGCACTCTTTCCTTCTTATTGAAGGTGCATCTTAATCATTTACTGTGGTCTCCTGAGGTTTAATTTAGTGCTGATTACCAAGTGCTTTTTAATTCTAGAACAGACTTGCATATTATTCACTTTTCTCTTTGATTTGTTATGATTATTGCCCAACATGTCAGTAATCCTGAAGACAACTTGACTGTAGTTTGCACTATATGGATGAGGAAATTCAGTGTCCTGCAACACCTAGAGGAGTGCGTAGGAAGGCATTGTTCAAGTCTCATTTAATATTTGGGATTTTATGGTTTCCAGTTCTTTGTTCAAACAATGAAGCCTAAATCAGTTGGTAAAGAATATCTTTGCAGCAGTCTGAACAAAGGTTTGTTTGGGGTTTTTGGGTTTTGTTTTTGTTTTTTTAAAAAAAAATTGTAAAAAGCTTTCTACGGGTGAAATTGCTTTTCTGGAGTTAAAATGTAGGATTTTGTCCCCTCACTGGCAGATTTTCTCCTTGTCCAATTTCAATTGATTTTTGGTGTTTATTTAGCTTCATCTAACTGTCTCTTGCTAAAGGTAAATTAAGAACTACTGAAAAAGAGTGAAGATTTTACACCTTCTGTCTATTTCTATAAAATACTTGAGGAATGACATTCTCTTTTATAAACCTCAGCTCCCAGCAGAGCCTGTCAGGTAATTTCCTACCTTAAAGGACACTTTGTTCCTGTGGAGTAGCTTTCCACATAGTGAGGATTTCAAAAAATTTCGTGCCCACATATATGTATAACTCACAGCCAAGGATCTGCTTTGTAGATGTATAACCTTTAAGGATTCTGTTTACAAGTATCTCTTCTCAAAAAAACATCAGCCTAGAACATGTAGTGTTATCACCTGACAAATGTCAGCCCCTGTAAAAAATTTTTCCTCTTCCTTGGGTGATAAAATTACGTACCTCCATGGGAAAATTAAGTCATCCAGTACACGCAGTTCTACAGATATTTCCTCTAATTCCTCATATTATCCTTGTAATTATATTGGTGTTCATGTATTTCAAAAATAGCATCAACTAAATGTTTAATGAGAGTGGTTTGCTTCTCATCCACTGAAGAAAGATGGCAGTCTATTTAAAGGTATCCCACTTGCTGTGTCGCCTGTGATTCCATTTTGAAAATGAGCTTTTTTAGACTTGACTTTTAAAAAATGTCAGCTCTACTATTTTTAGAATATAATTTGGAAGAGTGATACGCGCGTTGGAAGTTTTTTGTGACATCAAAACAAATAGCCCTGGTAAAGGCAAAGTACAACCAAGAGGCAGTGGCAGCTTTCTGCTGGATTGAATTTTACATGTGGTGCTATGTCTGAGGCCTACCTCCAAAAATCAATTTTGCTGCAGTTAGACTTTTCCTCTAGATCAGACATTTGTCACAGTTCAGTATCCATCCATCTCCTGCCTCTTTGGCCTTGTGAAGGTAACAAATGGAATTCTGTTTGCCTGCGTCTGGAAAAGATGAGCAGCGATTTGGGTTCTTTCATATCTGTAAGAAGAAGCTGAGCACTGGAATAATTGACCTGTCAAGAAGCAGGCAAGGTGTTCTCCACAAGCCAGCAGCAAGGGAAATGAGAAAATGGTTTTAAAAATGTTATTTTTCAATGTGATCTATTTAATAACTGCAGCAGTGTCAGCCGAGTGGCTTAATTTATATCATGGTGCCACCTTACAGAGTGATACTATCAGAGAGAGGAAGCAGAACTATTATATACATACATGTGTACATACATACAAAGAGGAGCTAAATCAAATATTTTATCATTTTCAGTATTTCTTTCACACTTGCTCTAGAGACAGATGACTTTTTTTTTTTTTTTTTCCAATTACATCCAGTGTTTTAAATCTCTTTTGGAATAACTTTGGGGAGTAGTTTTTGGTCTGCACTTTGTTTATCACCACAGAAATATAAGTCAGTAATGGAAGTCTCCTTAGCTTTTATCAGCTACTGACTGTCTGTGCTTCCTCACCTTAGTCCAGTTCTTAAAAATTATGTTTTCAGCTGTATTCATCAGCTGCAGTTTTAATTTTGCTTCAGAGTTATCATATATCCTCCAAAAAAACCCCCACATACACATTGGTAGAATATTAACTAGAATATTTGTGGACTTTAAATGCAAACGCAAAATAATACAGTATGTTTTTCTTTAAATGTTAGAATATGGTATTCATTGTACATTTTTTTGCATTCACACTCCTCACACCTCTCCCCCCCCAGGTATGGCTATATAAGAAATTATATTTCTGAATGCCCTTTTTGTTTGAGTAATGAAAGTAAATAAGTTTGAATGAGCTGGTCCATTGCACTTAAAACCAAAAATGACTTAAGCTTTGCAGGTTTTATGGTTTTTATTTTCGTGTAAAATATTCTAATTAATATCACATACACATACATTTATTCACAGTTTTGTTGTTATTGAATAACTTGAAGACTTTTAAAATGCTAATTTTTTTACTGTGTGGCAAATTATTTCACTTGCCATAAAATACACAATGCAACTATTAACTTCACCAATTTTATGCTTTGCACGATTGCAAGGAGTAGCCCAAGGCCACCTTTCCGTGCTTCACTTGAGCTGGCTAAGAGTCAAATTGTCCACAGCACAGCTCCATTTCTCCCCTCCAGTGCACTGTTTCTCTGTATCAGGCAAGGTCACAAGGACTCTACCAAGCACTACTAGCTTTGCAGCTGAACCAGCATCTGAAAATGTGCAGCCTCCAGGGACTGTAGTATGGGTTTCATATTTTTTCTAAAATGTATTTTTTTCTGATGTAGTCTTCCACGGTCCCTTGTCCCCGACTCTGATACTCTAGTTTGAAGTTGTGCCCTTCCTTCAACAGAGTGCTCCAACTCTTCAGGGTTATCAGGGTAAAGATTTGAGCTCAACAACTTGAGCCTGTGCCAGGTCAAGTGCTGAGATGCTTCTGAAGTGGGAACACAGCCAGTCTCGAAGAGGTCATGGGGAACAATAAGAAAATCTGAATTGGCTCAGTAGACTTGAATTCCTCTGATATCTGTGGCTGTGTTTAGTTGTGTTAAATCTGACAGACTTTAGTACAAAGAGGCCAGGTTTTTTTGGCTTTTCTGAGAAGCGTGGTCCAAGGATGGTCATGTACTCAGGATATCTGTTAAAGATAAGAGTCCTGTTGCCATAGAGCTTAGCAGTGAAGAAGTCACTCTAGACCAGGGGTCTGGAATGAGGGAGCTGTGGCACATGATGTAAGATGCCCAAAAGCAGAAGACTATCTAGATTTGAATTTGGGGCAGAGGACTGATAAATATTTAAGTTCTGGTACAAAGTCTACTGTAAGTCTTCAAAACCACCTTCCATATATCATATTAAATGTTTTAAGATCATATTAAAGGCAGTGACAAATACATGGAAGACAAATTCCATAAGTAGTTATTGAACACAAAGATATCACCCTGGAACAGAAGGTGTCTAAGCAACAGGCTTCTGTGAATTGGAAAACTGTCCTGGAGAGGTATTGCTATATACTCACTTTATTAGTTCACACTTTCCTATCCTCTTTCTATTAGTTTTGTTGAAGACTGGGTAGATGGACTGGGATAAATGGAATAGTTGGATTCTAGGTCCAGTTCAGAGCAGGTTCTATCAATAACTTTTTCCCCCCAAGGACTATACCTTAATATAATACACTCGATCTCGGTGGCTTAGCTTGCCACTGTGGTGGAGTTTCAACACTTACCTGGAAGCAAGGGGAGGGCAAGGGGGGAGCTGCAGGAAATTTTAAGTGGCTGGGGAGGGCCATATTCCCAGCCCTGTGCTGTGACAGCTGTAGCTATGGTGGGAGAGCCCCCACGTGGAGATGCAGCAGATGCTCACAGAGGGGACTTTTCCATAGCAGAGCTTCTGCAGCACTTCCCCATCAATGTGTCCTGAGCCAACAAAAGCACTCTGCTGCTGGTTTAGCTGCTACAGGGGCTTTGCCAGCATAGCCCTGATCACTAACAGTGCACTTCTAGACAACTAGCAGGGCTGGCAAGCAATTGTCTTGTAGAATTGGCCTGGATGTGCAGTGACCAGCAAAACAGCTGTGAATGGTTGAGCTGAACAGGACTCTGAAGAGAAAGCAATTTGCCTAGCAAAAAAAAAAGAGGGCATAAGTATGTATCTGACCTAACTTAACACCTCTCCTGTTCACTGGCATTTGATGTAAAGCCATGAACATTTTAACCCTTTTCCACTTTGGAGTTGCAAGGTTTTATGTGTAAACCTATAAATGTCTTCCTGAAGAAAAAATAGGAAATGAAAAAGGATCTTTAAATGTCTGATGCTCACATCAGACATTATTATTATGTGGAGAAAGAAAACCCAAAACACATTTCAGGCCAGGTGAAACAGCCTCCCATATGACTTAGTTGATATATATGTAACTATCCGTATTTATTACGGAAAACAAAAGCAGGTGTGAGACCAATTCCAATGCAAACTTAAGAAATGCTAAATATAAATAAATGAGGAGTGATTTGTATTGATTCTCCATTGCCACAAATTCCACATTGTCATTCAGCTCTATGCTTCTCTCCAGAAAGGCATTTTTCAAAATTGACAATGCCTAATAAAATGTGCATACCTAGGCCTGCAGGGAGTGTGAACTTTTTGTGCTGCCTACTTGCTCTTGCAGGGTTTCAGCAAAGCTGTGCTCTAGCAAATGGATTAATATCTTGCTTCTGTTTGTTCCCTCTCCTTGGTGTAGCTCCAAGTGCCCCTCCTCAGTCCGTTACTGTCCTGACTGTGGGAAACCACAACAGCACGAGCATCAGCATTTCCTGGGATCCTCCCCCTCCAGATCACCAAAATGGAGTCATCCAGGAGTATAAGGTAGAAATTATGTCTAATGGGAGGGTTATGTGTTTAAGGAAACAGCCTGCTTGAATTACAGAACAATAGCCATGTTTATAGTTTTAGATTCTGACAGCATTTACAGCTGCCTGTATAATTATATGTAGAAAGAGGACTGACTGCTTATGGATTTTTCTCTTTTCTTTTTTTTTTTTTAAGCAGTACTGCTGTTTTATTAAAAAGAAAAATTACCATGAGCTTTATCTGGAAGAGAGATGTCATTTCCAGCTAGTTTACAGTACTTCTCTTTCTTGCTTTTCCCTGCTGTGGAATGAGAAGAGGGTTTTTTTGTTAAGGGCTTCTGTACTCCAAAGACAGGCAGTGAAGTCCTTGTCTTAGGGTACCTTCAATCTGGCAGAAAAGCTGGCAGGAAAGATGTCTTGTCTTTCCCCCTGCAAAAATGCAAATGCTAACGCTTCAAGGTCAAAGTCAAAGACTGTGGCTCTGGGAGACTACAAGACTTCTTCTGAGTACTATTTCTGTCAAGCTTCACGTCTTAAAGTGCTGGGTTGTTTGATCTGAGGAACAGGTTGAACGGAACTTCTATGTCCAGAGTCTGTTACGTGAGAGTTGTTTGCATTGGTTGTACTTTCTTTGTTGCTATGACAGCTCAAAGTATCCGCTCCTTATGTGTTATCTTAAATTTTGTTGTAGTCTATAAGTCAATACTAAGATCACGTTTACACAAGTGTATTTTGACAACATGAAAAAAATGCACTGTGTTATTGGATTAGAGGACTATGGAGGAAATGTTTGGGCAAGGTTCAGCTTTATCATGGGCTTGTGACCATGGAAGCACCCTGTTTGGTAAATTAACCTTGCTGTGGCTGGTTTATACACCAAGTGTGAAATTTTTAATTGAAATGGAACAGGACAGCTTTCTTGACAGTCCCACAAAGGGTGGAAATGGTGGGTACAGCTTATTTCACATAAAAAGGTATAAATTTTTTGACTATGCATGAAGAAGGGAGAAGATGCTTGACTTTTAAATCAACTAATGGTTTAATCTCTTCCAGCTTTTTGCTTAGTCAGAGGGATGCAGTAAATACTCACAATATTTATGTTTAGCACAGAGCTTCTTTTGTTTTGCTTTTAGTCAATACCAAGATTTATTAATCCCAGAACTTTATTGATCTAATTTTCATATCAATTAATAATTATCTTTTGGCTTAATTAATCTTGGTCCTGACTCCAGTTATAAGTCAATATAAACCGTCAAGGGCTTACAGGCAAATAAGTAAAGCACACTCCTAAACCACAAAATATGTAGATATGAAACAAAGTGGGCTGATGGTTAATAAAAGCCATGTTCCAGGTGAGTGCTCAGACCTCTAGGCTGTGTATAAAAACAGCTGGAGTCACTACCTATTACATCCCTTCTATGTTAGATTAGGTGGCTGCCTGATTAGTGAGCTGGCTACAGGGAACGTGGTGCAGAGTTTAATATTTCCTTGAGTATAAAATGTCTGCTGAGGTTTCACAGTACATTTTCTAACAAATTGAAAGTAGATCTGTTGATTCCACTTCAAGCATCAGAGTGCCTGTAAATTAATTTATGAATTAAATGCCTTTAATTAGGGGTATCTCATAGCTGCTGTAACCTAAGTCCAGGACAGACAAGGAGCGAAGGAATGAATGCAATAGTTTCTTACCCTAATGCGTTCTGGCCTGCAAATAAGATCTCACTGAGTTTAGGAAAACAAGGAGGTATTTTTCTCAGTGTTTCACGGAGGGGGGAAGAACAAGAAAAAGGACAAGGTGTGATAAAACACTAAGCAGGGTCAAAAATAAGAGTAAAGGCAGCATTGCCATTGCTTAGATGCATCAGTCTGCCACTGATAGTGGTTCCACCTATACTGCTTTCTTCTGCTATTATTGGTATGTAACTGTACATGTGATATATTTATGCATTGATTTTCTTGAGTGGTAATAAATGCTTTCCTTAATAATACGGAAGCAGTATATGCAGATAACATCAACTGAAGAAGTATCCCTAGAAGGTCTTGGTTTTAAAACCTCTTTGGAGAAGCCTATAAAAATACAAGAGAGAGACATAGCACTTTGTAATCATAGACAGTTCTCATCACAAAATGCCAACAGAGATTATAGGGTGGTTTTCCTGATTAACTAGAGAGTAACTGAGTCAGGAACTGCTACCTGGATTCCTAAACAATGTAAGTAATCACAAAGGCAGCAGTAAAAAGTGAGTCTGTACTTACTCCATTTCATAAATTTCAAATATCCCTGTTGTACAATGAAAGGAAGTTGAAAAGAATTTTGAAAATTGTTTGTTCTTTAGTATTTTAAAAAGTGTTTCAACCTGTGCTCATATTATTTCGTGTCTTTTTGCTATTCAGTGGAAAATTTAGAAGGGAAAAATGTTTTTGAAGGAAAGATTTGGTGGTAATCATGTTACTGAACAAGATTTCAATTAATGTATAACATTTTTTTCACTTGGGTGATCTGGTCTGGGTTTCTAAGAAGTGTAACCACAGAATTTGCATTCCATGGAGAGCCAGAGTCCAGAGAATTACTTGCAAGCAGCCTTTGCAGCTGGCTTGGTGCTATGCTAATCTTGAATAGTTTGCTGAGCTAAATCATCCCAATTTCAGCTATTCCTGGACAGTAACATTGTTAAGAAGCCCAAAATAAGTGATTGTCATGAAATACCGCGATATGTCGTATCTGTGCACGATTGTGTGTGTGAAGAATTTCATATATTTTAACACATCAACTTTTGTCCCAGATCTGGTGCCTAGGTAATGAGACTCGATTTCATATCAACAAAACAGTAGATGCAGCCATTCGGTCTGTAGTAATAGGTGGCCTATATCCAGGTATTCAGTACCGTGTGGAAGTTGCTGCAAGCACCAGTGCAGGTGTGGGAGTAAAAAGTGAGCCACAACCCATAATAATTGGTAAGTGATTGTTCTGTTGTTTTGCTTTGCCTTTTTCTTTTTCCTTTCAGAAATGCTTTCATAAATCACTTCTGGAAGCATAAAAATCTACGGAGCAAGAGATTTGAATAGAGCTGGTTAGTTAGCTTTTAACATCCCACTGCCTGCTGATGTTGTGTCTTCCCTTCATGCAGAGTTCTTGCAGCCAGTGGAGGGAAATATGTTCCCAAGACATGACAAAATGCAGATTTTCTAGTGAAACTGATTTAATGTGGGGTTTTTTTAATGAATTTACCACTTCTGCAGCTTGATGGATTTATGGAACTAACAGCCCGAGCTTCCTTTTCCTTCTGTTAAGATGACTGTAATATTGCCTTACTTGTTCCATTAGTGCCTAAGGTACTGTTTACAGTAGTTTTCTGAGCATTTGAAGTCAGTGTTTCTCAGGTGTCCCAAGCAGCCAAGCCTCATCTGACAAAGAATAAGTGGCCTCTAGACCAAATAGAGAGCAAAGGTAACATTATCATCCCTGCCTTTGAAATGGCTGTTTCTTAGCAGTGTTTTCCTTGCGGAATTATTTTCCTGACCTGAGTGAAACACAGATTCTATTTCTTCTGAAATTTTTCCTGAGTATAAAATGTAAAGGCATGAGTGAATAGGAGAAGTAACCTTATTTAGCAAACCTGAATTGACCTGTGCAAAGCAGGACCTCTTTTGAGTGCATAATACAAAAATTTTCTTGCTCTTATCTGTATGATGTAATTTATTTAGTACTTAAATAGGCTTTGTTTGTGGGACTTTGTTGTTATTAAATATTTTCTTTCTAGAAAATGTTATCAACATGCTGTCCTGAACGTGGACTATTCTGTTATGTGTAGACCTTTAGAAAAGGCCATCCCTTAAGCATTGCTTAGATGTTTAATTTTATTCAGGTTCCCCATTCATCAAAGCAGAAACTAAGGTACTTCAGTTTTGAATATATGGTCACTGGAGACAGAAATACTAGAGTGTAGGTGAAGGTAACAATTGTTTTAGAAAAAGGCAGTCACAGAAATGCCAAAGAACAGGAGAAAAAAAATTCAGGAATTGAAAGCAAGAAATCTCTTAATAGGCATGGATTTTGGACACCTCTGTTTCAATAACTGGTATTGTAAGACTTGTCTGTCACTGCATCTGGTTTGAGCAGGACCTCCTTTTCTTATTTCACTAGAGAGTCCATCTATCTAGGCACTACACTTGTTCCAGCAAAGCACTTAAGTGTGTTGCATTTTAAGTACATGAGTAGCGTTGACTCAATGTGTTATGAGTTAAACGTGCGCCAAAGATCTTCACTGGATGATTCCCAGAATGCTCAGCCCCACATCTGGGTGCAGCCCTTCATCCTGATTTCTTCCCCACCAAAAAATGACTGGTATAATCGAGAGTTAAATGTGGAGAGATCTGTACTGTTGGAGGAAGGGGGAAAAGGATGTTAGGGTACAAATAAAGTAAGAAAGAAAGACAAAAATTGGTTGGCATTTAGAGACTTAATTTTGCACTGTTAATCTTAGTGATATTTATTTGTTCCTTAAATGATCCCAGAGTGTCTGCTTCAACAAGTCTGGTGGCATCTTTGCATATTTAAGTGTCCTTTGCATGAAAATTAAAGAAGACTATTTTTTGTTTGTGTTATATATCTGTTCTCTTTTTTTTATTTATTTTCCTTTTTGTAGCGCAAAGCTGGATGTGGTTATTACATATATGGTCTATCTCCCTTTTGTTTAGGTCCCATTTTTTAATCGATGAGTAATTGCTGGTAGTTATTTTTCAGGCTATAAATTTGCTTGATAAAGGTAGCACTGTTTAAGTGATACACTTTCTGAAAAACTTGAGTTGATACCATTCAGTGTTTGACTGGCAATCAAAACCATAAAATATGAAAATTATTTTTTAAGTGAATTTAAAAAAACTAATTACATGGATTAAGAATGAGCTAATGAATAAACCCCAAAACAATGAATGGAAAAAAATTATTGGGTGATTGTATATGGCCTGGTGATTACCTATATTACTGAACAACTTGCAAACAAAATTAACAACTCCAGAAAGGCAGAATTATGGAGAGAGTAGGTCAGCAACGCAGAAGAGTTAAGCAGTGTTTCTAAGCAGTACAGCTTTCATTGTCATAAAATACAGTCCAGTGTATAAGAAAATTGATGTTATTCTTAGATACAGGATTTATTCTTCTAAGAAGTTTTTTTTTTTCTGCAAATTACTGATTTTCATGGTGGATATTCAAATACTGCCTTCCCAGAGCAGTTCTAGGTGACAGACCTGTGACAATCCAGAAAGTAAAACCAGGAGAATATGGAAGTCAGTTATATTATTTCTTTAATTAGGAATTGTCTCACTGTTACAGGCATCCTGTGCCCATATGTTAAGCAGAATGCTGAAAAATTTTATGGAAGACTCAAAGAGAATCAAGAATAAAAATTTTATGATCACTAATCATATGCTAAAAAATTTTCACTTGGAAAACCAGAAATAAAACTGGAGATAATGGCAGTGTTGGTTAATACCATAGCTATTATTTCTCTTCATCAGTTGGCCTGTTCACTCTTACATTCCATTATTGGCATAATAATATGAGGAACAGCTGCAAACTTTCACAGTAATAGGTACAATCGAATCTGATGTGTCTAATTAATTTTTGGTCCAACAAATTAGTTTTGTTCTTCATTACTCTCCAATGGGAGGAAGACATTATATTTCATTATGTTTTTGTCTTCAGGAACAATGGAGCGTTACAGGTCGCACACTTCCCTTGTCTATGTTCTAATTAGTTGAACTGACAGCATTGTTACAGAAACACCTGCAGTATATGAAATAGTACACTGGTGCCCTGGATGACATATTTATTACTTCTTCTTAAATATTATATAAAGAAGTACAAAACTAATGCCGTTTGTTTCCCCAACCCCCAAAGATTATATTAATTTTATCAAATGTCGGCAGTTAACATTCGTCTGTATCCATTTATTTTTCTGTCATCAAATTCACAAAGCATATGTTATTTTGACATTTAAATGAATTATTACTTTTGCAGTTGTAATTGCTAGGCACAGAAGGGTAAGAGCAAGCAGCCAGACTGCAAACTTTAGAATGTAATTTGGAGACAGATTGCATCTTCTCTTAGAAGAGAAGGAGAAAGTAAAGTCCATTGAAAGCTCTCCAGAGGCTCTTTGCAGTTTGCTCTCACATCCTCCCCTCTCAAAAGACTGGTGTCTGACCTTAGAGAAGAAGATGGGGTCCTCAGATGTTTTGGAGGCTTTAGTGGGAAGAGTTTGTTCTTTTTCTGAGTCCAGGAGCACCTGCTCCCAAAGCTGGTGTCCTTTCCTGCTCTATTCCATGGCAGCATGGCTGCCTCTGAAACATTGCCAACATTACCTGGTTCCTCACCGTGACACTGCTTTGGCCTCTCCTCCAAAGGGCACAAAAATTAACTGTAAGTTAATGACAATTAGAGCAACACCAATTCTCATGCTGATTTCTACTAGAAAATCAATTGTGTGCCTGGAGAAGCATGCCATAAAGTGCCTCTTTCTATTTGTTTTACTCTCAGCACTTCCTCTTTCAGCACTGGGGTGCACCTATGGTTGGTTTCAAGGGACAAAAAATGGGGAAAATCAGATAAAGGAGACACTTCTGTCTCCCTTCTTTTCCTTGCCAGAGGTGCTTTTTCAGTTTCATTCTCACTTACTGCATCAGGTCTGGAAAATATTGGGCCCTTGGCAGAGGCAAAATAGGAGAGTAGCACATGGAAAATGACAGCAGCAGCTCGCAGACCCTAATATTAGTAGAGCTCACCAGTATGGACAGTGTAGACTGGTTCATGATACCGGTACTTGTGTCCTGCCTTTTTATGTGTTAGCAAGCCTAGTCTGTGGGCATCCTTCTGTGGAAGCCTGTTCTGTTTCTTGCCCAGAACGACTGAAAGCAGGCCAAGCCCTAGCACAGTTTTAACAGTCTGCTTGCGAAAGCAGACGGTCATCATTACTAAATATTGACGTGGTGCTGAAAGAGAGAAAGCTTAATAAAATCCCCGAGACCATCAGCAGTGTGGTGACGATGTGATGCAGCGCACCGCATTTCTGCCCGAGTGACTCAGCCCCGCTCTGAACACGAGGGAGAGCCTGAAGCTGCACCTTGGCTGGGGCAGTGCCTGGCAGAGCAGTGCTGAAGGAGTGGGGCTGGGAGGGCACGCACAGCCTGACAGGCCTTCTGTGAGGGATCCCCATTTGCAAGTGGGCTGGTGTAAGTTCTGGGTCACCTCAAAGAGGTGTTTGTGGAGGCAGAACTGGGAGTGTCCGACTTCCCACATCTGTTTGAGCCAGTGTCCCAGTGGTGGCTTTGGGCTGAAGTTGGCGAGCTGGTCTGTCCAAAGAAATGAGTGGTAAATCTAACCAATTGCTGAATTCCAGAAGAGGAATACATATGTTTTCACAGCAAGGCATAATGATACCATACTTTTAACAATTTCCTCTGAATGACCATTTCAGTGTCTTATTGCAATATTCGACTACCTTTATGTGTGTGTGATAGACTCTCATAACTGAGAATCATAATGTTTGTATCTTTCTTGTCTCAGTAGAGTAGCTACTCTTGCAGCTCTTCAGCATGCATGCAAGCATCTGATAATATTGCATAAGCACTTCAAGGAGTGAGCTCTATAAATGCTTTCACCTGAAATGATGCATAATCTTTCACAGATTTCAAAACTGCAGATGTGGGCAGTTTATATCAAATGTACATAGAATCAGTAATCATGATTTGGGGTTTTTTGCAGAAAAATATGCTCTGCATTTCCTAATTTTAAAACAAACTATTTTTGACAGGGGAAGATTTGAAGTAGAAAACTGCTGGCCTTAGAACTCTGTGCTTTAGCATTTCCTGAATTTCCATTCAGATTTTTATGATCATTTGTTTTCAAGCCAGACACCAAGCTTTTTCTTTTAAAAAAGTCCCCTTTTTAGAGAAAGAAGGGGACAAAAACATTGGAAGCACTACTGGAATTTACAGTTTTCTAATGTAATATACACTATAAAGTTCTATATACTAATTTTTGATGCATGTCACTTTAATTGGTATTCCACATAATACTTATTTCTCACAGGTTCATGTTAAGAACTTGTCATGCATATTGTAGGTGAAAAAAATAACATCTGTTGCTGTGATTGTTCAGAGTTTGCAGTTAACTGTGTGATTTTCTGTTTTGTGTCAAAGCTGGTGCACTTAGAATTTGTATGGATTGTTTTCCCCATGAAATACTTTTTGGAAAATTTATTTTACTTTTTATTTCAAATTTCAAAACTCTAGAATTCAGGGAAAATAAAATAAGAATTTTTGGCATGCTGACAGCAATGAGAGAAGGGACTGTCTTCTGATGTAGCATACTTTGTTTCTGGATTTCTCATTTGGAAAAAGTTATTTATTGATTACTTGATTTTTTTTTTGATTAGTTTTCTATAATCCATTTTCTCATTACCGAATCCTGTCTATAATTTTGTAAAAGCAAACAAAAATATGTATATTGTACAAAAAGAAGCACTGGATTTACATCTGTTAGATTACTTGGGAGTGTGCTGCAGATCTATCTTTTCAAATATATGTTTGCAAAATGGGTATGGATTTACTTTCTAGAAACACTGGGTTTCTAATGTGTATTGCTACTCCTTAAACTTCTACTGTGGATAATTCTTTTGAGGTCCATTACTTTTTTTTTTTTTAAATTTTCATTTGCAGTACTTGGTTCCTGTTTGTGTCACAGAATCCATAATAACCACGTTCTGTTGAATTTCTTTTGTGCAGGAGGCCGTAATGAGGTCGTCATCACTGAAAACAACAACAGCATAACTGAGCAAATCACTGATGTTGTCAAACAGCCTGCCTTTATAGCTGGCATCGGTGGTGCATGTTGGGTAATTCTGATGGGTTTCAGCATCTGGCTGTACTGGCGAAGAAAGAAGAGGAAGGGGCTAAGCAATTATGCTGGTAAGAACAGTAATTTATTACCATGTCATCAGGTTTGATCACAAAGAGAACAGGGGCTGTTAAACTTACCTAAACCAATACGTTGAACTTCCAGCAAGTGTCCTGGGTGAATTTTGTATGCTTGTTTTTAATGTATGCTGTGAAACTGCTGGTGTATGAAAAGCTTTAAATGCATTGCTCGGTACCACATTTCATCATTTTCATAAGACACGATTTTTAAATCTCCAGCACATCTAGCTTAAAAAAAAGGCACAAGGAACATTAACCCCCTGTTCCTTCCTCAGAAGGCACTCTGTTAGTAGCGCTGCCCTATTTATATGTTCAAATATGAATTAGACTAGACCCTCATAAGGAAAGTTAGAAAGTATTTGGTCTTCTCCTTCATTCTCGTGCATTTCCATGTATCTCAAGCCATGTGCATGGGAAATAAATGGAGGTCCTTAATCAGTGACTTCATACCCGTAGCTGGAAGAGAAGAGTGGTGTATTAGACAAGTGTAGTCAAAATTTTCCTATGCCAGAAGCCATAAAAAGTTTTCTCTTTGAGGTAGAACTTCTTGGAATGTCCTCTTGCACCAAAGGTTTGCTCCAGTTACAAATTAGTTTTTGAAATCTACATTTGGAAAAACAAATACACATGACAAATGAAAATATTTTCATCTTTCCCCAACTTCTTTCTATTGTGTACTCTCTGCTTCAGGATTCTTACGAATTTTTAGGAAGTTGGGTGAACTGCCACAAATCTGAAGGTCACTCTGAAGCCTAATTTAACACATAAAAAACCCCTACTCTTCAAGTACTGAGAAAGGTTCTCTTGGAAGTACTTGTTAACATTTAAAAAGAGAAAACATTTTCTTTTTGAACAAGATTTGCCCCATCGAGGAAGCAGCATATTTAATGTTGACATTTTATCACACTAAAATTGCACAAGTGCTCTTCTATTACAAGTTATCACATGGGAACTGGAGGCCACAGGCTCCCTAAGTGGTTGAGCATCTCTAACTACTTCCCAAAACCCCACATTCAGTCACAGCCAAAACTGTCCTTCTCAGCTTAGCATTAGCCATCATCAGACTCCTCAGTGTCCTCATTGGGTTCACTAAACCAGAAGGAAAAATGTTCCATGTTGTTTTTCAATCCTTCCTGCTGGATTTGTTTTCCACTGGCTTAGAGAAACAAAGCAGGCCAAGAAGACATCAGACAAGCAGTGGAAGCAGAGGGAGGAGAGACATTTTTTGGAACCTCATCTTGTGTCACCATGTGACCTCTGTCATTCATGGGTTGTGCTTTTTGCTGAGGTTTTTTTTTTTCTTTCCTTTGACAACAGTGTCTTTTGCTCTTTGAGAGGCAGGGTGTTGTTAATTCAGAAAGTAATATATCTCTTACACACCTATACACTGTTTGTATGAAATACTATTCTAGATTCCAAGATTTTTTCATACTAAGGGACAGCAGTGCTTTTATTCCTCTTAGGAAAAAGTCCTACATAGAGTTTTGGACACAAGCTAAGACTAGTCTTTTCTTTAAAAAGGAGAGTTATTAGCCCTGTATGTGAGTTGGCATACTGGGAGGGAGCAGGGGAGAATGGAGAGCAAAGTCTTTTATAACTTTAAATGCATAGCTGTAAATAATTATAATAGTCATAATAAAATGTGTCTCCTGCAACTCATTCCGTCTCATGATGTTTGCTGCATCTAAGTGTGATGTGAACATTGCATCATGAAATTGTGTGTGCTTTCAGCAAGGAAAGTAGATAACAGATCATGCTTCAGAATTCACCCTAATGTTTACAACTTGGAGAACAGCATGTCCACAGAGAGTCTTCAAATGTGACTGTTGAAATTCACTGCTCATCTTTCCGACCATCATTTGTCATTGGCTGCTGGCTGGTTAGTGCTTTAAGCTCAGCTCTTATGTCCTGCTTATGATATTCATCAACAACTGAGTAAATTCCAGAGGAAATTTCTGCCCTGCAATTAGTGCTTTTTATCAGGGTGTGTAACTCACAATGTGTTTGCTTTCTTGTTTTGCAGTTCAGTCCTTCACCTTCACCCCTGCAGGTACTGTCCATTAGTCTGTCTCTTACCTCACCAACACATCATTGCAAACACTAGTTATCTAAGTGTTTATGAACCTGTGAGATATGCAGAATCAAAATAAAATACAAGGAGAAATACTTCAGCTGCCTCTCTGTGATAAAAATGTTTCATTCATTTTCCTAGTGATTCCAGGGGAATATCATAAAATCTGCCACGATAAATGTCTCTGTCATTATAATTCTGCATACTTACTTATCCAGCTCCTTGAAATAATGCAGTTCTGAAAGTAATTTGCAGGACAAGATGCTTGAACTAGCTTAACATAAACAAGCATTAGTCATATATAACTGAATTTTGATTTTAAAGATGAAGTATCTTGAACATCTTTTCAGTGGAGAAATGAAACTTTCTTCCATTCTACCTCTTAGTTACATATACATTTGCTTTACTGTGAGGTGTTCAGATCTTCAAGCAATCTAGTGATTAACAGATGCACTCATTTCCTTTACAGGATTCTTGGAATTGAAGTATTTTCTTTATTTTTTTGACTACCCAGTTCAAAGCTGGTATCCTATTTTTCATATCTTTAAAAAGATAGCATGCGGTAGAGCATTATCATAAATATGATTAAAGATATGTGAGGGATAAACGAAATGTGGCTGAAACAGCAGGTTGCAAACAGCTTCTTCAACATATGGATAGCCAGGAAAAATAGAGTATACAATTAATAGTAACAATTAATACAAATAAATAGCTTCTGCTCTCATGCTTAATCTCAATACTTAAAAACTCAAAAATAATTTTACCTCAGTGTTACAGTGTAAAAGGCTGATAAGTATCAGCATTTTCCAGCAGAATTCTGTAAAGTTTTATGTGTGTAGTTTGGCCCCTCAGTTTCATTTACCAAAGCTGTCTCCTCTTCTGTCCCCTCTGCCATCCATGTGATAGAGTCCAGCCCTCCTACTGCACTGCTGAACCAGTCCTCACGCTCAGGTAGCTGCTCTCTCACTCTTGCTTGTCTTCAGCCCCAACTTGTGTGTTTACCTCAGCAGGAAAGGGCAAATGACTGTCAGGGCAGGTGAGCGAAGGTGGTGGTGTCTGCCCCAGGGGCCTGTGATATTGTGAGGAAGAAGTGTCCTTGTGGAAAAGCTCTGGGGGCTCAGGATTGCTCCTGTAGCTCCCAGGCAAGTCAAGTTAGTGTGAGTAGTGGCACAACACATCCTAACCTAAATGTTTTACTGGCTTTTCTTTGAGAGACAACATAGGAATTTTTCCAAAATTAAATAATGTGTCTTTATACTTGGTCCTGTCAGCTGTCTCTAACTGTGGTGAGTTTTTTTCCATTGTGTTTGTAGCATACGTTGGCATGTATGTTGTGCTGGAACCACTCTGACTGTGCATGATTTAGTGCTCCTGATCCACATGTGCTGGGCAATCAGGATACGTCAGAGGCACTGCCAAAAGTTTGCTTTTTCAAAACTGGTTTTGACATCTTGTGGACTTTGTAGAACTAAAACAGCACATATTTCTATTTCCTGGCCTTTCTTCATTTCTGGAGGCACTGATAACCTAAGTCATCCAGTAGTCAAGTCCAAAAAAGCATTCATTAATTTATTAAAAAAAAAAAAAAAAAAAATTTCCTTGCAACAGAACATAGTCCGTGGTTTTTATCTTTATATCCAGAGTTCCCTAAGAAACTTAATTCTCTAGTATTTGAATTTGCCATTGGTAATATAATTTAGACAAACATATCTTTGCTTGTGAAGGTTTGTCACTCACAACTGTATGTTGTTACCTTCAAAGTTATGATTCATAAATGCTTTGATTTTTGATATAATTATTTAGACAGTGATAAGTAGCTTTCAGAATCTCATCAGAGATGGCTGTTAATGAAGTTTTACTAAAGATGGATTTATCCTAATATACTCGGATTTTAAAAGGTGCACAACTTTTGTTCAGGCATCTGCTTTGAATCCTTCAGAGAGCTGCAGAACATGCACATTTGACTGTGTGATTAAGACAATTGAATCTATTAGTGTAACATTCATATACTTTATTTCACACACAAAACAAAACCCTATTGTTTCTGGCATGAGTACTTTTGGGGTTGTTTTTCTTCAGCTCTTTTTGCTTTTGTGTAGAACTTAGAACACTAAAAATAGCTTTTTAAAAGTCTGGATCCTGCAGTTCAATAATTGCTTGCAAAAAATATTCTTTCAGGTAATTTTCAGATTATTGGTCATTCAATAGGATCATTTATCATTTGTATTCTGTCTTTAGGCTCCTAAGATATATAATTTCTGCTGTGTGACTAAACTACTGTAAGACTCCATGTAGGAGAAGAGCAAACAGCAAATATCAGGCAATTGGTAATGATTTGTGTCAGAGAAGAATAACTGATTGAGTTAAATTCATTGAGCTTTCTGTCTTTGTGAACATTTTCATAAGCACTGAGGGACTGCTCAGATTGGTCACAAATAAAGTGGCATTGAAAATCATAGCTAAATCTTTTTAGTCATTTTCAGTTGAACTGACGCCAGTAGTTACTGAGCCACAATTCTGTACATCACTGTTCTTCCATGTCCCTTTCCTCCCTCATGACTCACCATGATTCTCAGTGGTACAAAACATATGATTAGCTAATATGTTTGTTAGATTGCTGTTGATAAGTAGTAGTGTCATTGTCTGCAGCTGTCCAAGAACTATACATTTGTGTTACCCTAACATACTATCAGCAAAACCAAATCTGGCACAGATGCACTGAATATCCAAGTGTTACTCCTTTTCAGCCATCTCCTCTGTAATATAAAGGATGGATGCTTTTGTGAGTTTCTCTGAAAACTAAAGTACTGCTGCACTGGGATATTTTTGGTATTTTTATGGTTACCCTTTACTCAGATTGCCTGGATATAAACACACAGTGTGGGCTGCCACATGATACAAAGATAGATGGCACAAAAGAGATATCTGAACGCTTCTTGTGTAACACACGAGTTATTTCAATACTGTATTACAGTGACAGAACAGAATTTGTTTATTTATCTCCTTATCTTTCCTGTGCCCTCAAACTTGTGCCAGTACCCACTCACTTGAATACTCAGGTGTTTTCAAGTGTCTAGGCTATCAGCCATGCAAAAAAAGTAAATATGTATTTTCACTTATGAGTAGGTAATCTTATTTAGTGACTAGTTCTCCTTGGGATTAAAGATTTCAGAGAACTGAGTAAACAAAAAACAAATTAAAAATAGATAGAGAATCATGAAATGCTACACATTTTATGTGCAACTGCTGAAGCTGTTAAATCCGGATAAACTATATGACAGAATCATCCAAAGGTAGACAGAAGATTTGATGGAATTTTTATGTGCTGATTATCTGTTAGGAGTTAATGCTTATTAAAAGGGGATTAATCTACATTCATATTTGAGAAACAGCTTATCAGAAAAAGGAATGAGACTTGGCTGGCAACATTAAAGTTTTCATTTGCAGTAGGAAAATGTGGCCTACTAGAGATAGGCATACAGAAAGCTTTCTAACGCTTTCTAAAGCTTTCTTGCCTCAGAATGTCAACTTACTATACATTCATATTTTTCCAGTTCTAGCAGGCATGAAGATTAAGTTTAACCTTGTCAGATAATATTAGTAAATGGTTTTGGTACCTCCTTATATATTTAATAAAAAGCATCTGAAAAGCTCCTTAACGTATGCTGGTTTTCATACAAATATATACAATATAATTTCCTGAAATATTTATGCATTTAAAATGCACTTTGGATTATATTTCTGCATTTTTGCAGTCCTTGAAGTATAAGCTGGTGGGGATTCCTTCAAAATCTCTCTATGCAGAGGTTATTTTTTCATCTTCTTTTGAAAACCAATCTCATCCCTGCAGGTCTTCAGCCTTTCTAAGAACATATATCAGATGCAAAGGCTGCTGAAAGAGCTTTTTTGCTTCCTTGGTGATAAAAAGCAAGGGAGATGGGTGGGTCAGTGATAGGGACATCCTTCCCTTCCTCCTCTTACATTGCCCCTTGAAATTGCTCTGCTGCTTTTTGAAGTGGAGACAGGATGAATAAAGCCAGCTGTCTGTGTGTTTTATTTTTACAGTGACATCTACAAGCCTGCATTACATTAAGTGTGCTCCTATTCAGGCATTTAGACTTGTTTTGTAATTGCAGAAATCAAACTGCAGGCAAAAATGCTGACAAAATGTATGGCAGGAATGATAAACATAGTGCTTGTGTTGGCAGCCTGACCGTATCTTCTGTTGTTAGCTGTCTTTCCTTTCACAACATTGATTCTAAAAGAAAGGCACCTTCTCTATCCAGCCTTAGGTAGCCCATTCATGGATGGCATCAGGAATACATTTTGGGGTTTTTTTTTCTGTAGCATCCTGGTGACATGTTCACACTTCAAGAGGAATTTTGGCAAGCTTAATTAATATTCCAGAACCTTTCCCATCAAGCATAGTAAATAACTAAAATACTTCCTTGTTTGTTTTCTCATTGCCTACATTGGTATACAGGGTATATATGAGAGAACCTGTATTCCTTCCCAGTTCCATACACATTGTATAAGCCAGACAGAGTCTTCTCCAGGAAAAACAATGTCTCTGCAAGTTCTTTTGGTTTTTTTTAATAAACTAAGATGAACCTTTTGTCTAAAAATGGTGCTTATGCTGGAAGGGTCTAAGATTATTTAACATAGAAAAAAACCCAAACAAACCCAAACCAAAAAGCAAAAAACCAAGACATAGTTCCTACCACCAGCATACACAGATAGAAGGAAAAGAAGCAAATGCTGGGCTACATGTCTGTTCTCCACAATCTCATATACCACAGCCAACCTGCAGCAATTACAGCTCTAGTAAAGAGGCTTTAGTATCATGTCTTCCTGATACGTTTCTCACAGTGTGCCTTGTAGTTTTCCCATACCTGACTACACAGAAAGTAAAATGTGTCAGGCAAACATTGCTGCAGTGCCCTACCAGCATCTCCATTTTAGCTCTGCTAAAAGGGATATAAATATTTTGAAGACCACAAGTATTGTTGGGATGATAGTTAAAATATCACACACCTGTATGTGCTATTGGAGTGGTGACAAAATTACTTCAAAATTATTTCTGGTAGATGATAGACTACCAAGAGCGTTGATCCCAAGCATCCAAAAAAATATATATTTTACTGGAATTCCCTTAAATCTGTAAATTTTATTTAAAAGGGTTGTTACCAAATGAGCCTTTGTTTCTCATTTTCCTTATTTCTTGTCTCTTTGACAAATGCAGAAAGCTGGAGAAATCAGGCACTACATTTGAAGGGGAGGAAGAGAAAGGAAACAGTATCTAATATACTTTTGACCAAGATACTTTGAAACAGCCAGGCAGTGCCCATGTCTTTGCATATTAACATGGTAGTCACAGCACTTCAGATTATTTACTTTTAAGCAACGAGTGATGCAGTCATTTGACAGCCTGTTAGAGAAAGCAGTGTTGGCTCTAAAATGAATTACCTGCAATGTTTTACCATGTCTTGTTTTTCAATAGCTGACTTTTATTTAATACTTTCCATGCTTGCATTTTGATTTTTTTTTCATTAATTGGTTTGATTACATCCTTTCAAAATTCAGCTATTAACCATTTTGATGTGACATATGACTGCTGTGATTTTCTGATATTGGTATTAGTCTGCTCTGCAGTGAAAGGTAATTAATCACTCTACCCGTGCACTCTTCCAGCAGAGCTTCCAGAGGGGCCAGTTTTGTCCCCTTTGCTGAATGTAGGCTGTGAAATTATCCTAGGACTTAATAAAGTGACAAGAATTCTATAAGGTATTGGAAGTATTTTCCCTGTGGATTTATGCCATTGCTAATTCTTTTAATGATCACAAAATTTCTATGTGTAAGTAATAGGGTGTAGTAATTTTGTCTCATTAGAGTAGTGAATACTAGCCTAGTTCTGAATTGGTGTAGTTTGGACCAATACTTGGAAAATCTTGCGAATATTCTCGGAGCTAGAATTTAATGATGGAAATTTCTGTCTCTACAAAGGTAAATAGTACTTCCAAACCAAGGCCTATTTTAAAATAAACTGGCCATAGACTTTTCCATACCTGTCTGAAATTCAAATCCTCATCTTGTCAGGGTCCTGTAAGGATGCAGGTGTCCAGGACATTGATATAATTTAGTAGTCTGCCATATCTATGCTTGGCAAAAATAATGAGATGTTGCCACTGAGCACCAGAGTAGTCTGTTGGCCTTGATTCAAAGTATTTGCCAGTGCTTCAAAGAGGAGCATCAAATGTTGTCAATTAGCATCTCACCAGTAACGTGGGTTTACCTATATTGCCCTGAAATGTAATCCTGTTAATAAGATAAATAAGGGAGAGGCTGTTTTTTGTCAAACACCCCTGAATGGAGACATAAAAGCAATTGTCTCCCTCTGATTATGTCCTTGCCATCCCCCATGGGTGGAAGACTGGAAATACTTTTTCTTCCCAGTGACACTGGCATGTATGCATTTATGTGTGGGTGCTAGTCGTTAAACTGTTCTTTTAATGGAAATGGTTCAGCTGTATGCTTTTTTTTCCATCCCTTCAGCTGTAATAGAGCTGCCACCTCTTTCCCTGGACTGTTTGTCCTGGGAAATGGCATATTTGTGTGGTGACATTATATTACTGCATTACGACATGATGTTATTAACTCACTGGTGCAATGTCATTATGTACTGAAGCAAAAGCATGCCAAGAAAACAATTTCATCACATAGCTCAGTCTTGCAAGGCAAAGTCATATGAAGGGGCCTGTGGTAAACTCAGGCCTTTTGCCCAGATGGCTGGTTTGCCTTGCAGGCTGCAGAGTGAGTTGGTGCCAATCAGTACCATGCAGTGAAATCCTAAACAAACCATAGCCCTGGTGTGCTTGATCCTCTTCTTATCATTTCTGTACTTTATTATGTGATGATGCCAACAAGCCTCTGATCTCGGACACTGAGCAGTTTGAATTGTTAATTTTAATTATTACTAATTGATTTTTCCCTGTCTTATATGTGTGTGCTTGTGTATGTGTGTATGTTTGTTTGTTTTGTTTTTTCCCAACCAAAACACAGTCACTTTCCAAAGAGGAGATGGAGGACTAATGAGCAATGGAAGGTATGTTTCTTTGTATAAAGGTCTTTCCTTTGTATTCATTTTTAAAATTAGGGATCTGAAAAATGCTAAAGGTGATGCACTTGGGTCATAAGCAATCACTTGGAAGACTGACAACACCAGGAGGAGTTAAGTAGCTTACCACGGGGTTTAATGACCTATTTGTTGTGCACTTTGTAGGAATCAAGCCCAGATGTTTCATATCTCCCAGATGCCCTGGAAGAAATGAGTAGTAAATATCACAAAGAATGTGTTCATTTGTTACCAGGATGTTTATTGCATTAATTAGACATTAGCAAATGAAGTTGCTGTTGTTTAAGACTCCTTATTGGCTCCCCCTAAATTGCTGTGAGTGAACAATTACACTTAATCGATCACGAAATAAATGATTCATGGATGATGAATAGGCTGTAGATTGATAGGACTGGATTCCACAACTTTGGCTACTCAATTGAAATTGATAAAAGCTGATAACGGGCCCATATATCCTCATCTATTTTCCCTTTGCCAATATGGAGATTGTAATTAGGCCCTGGTAATAACTTCCAATCTCCTGTTTAATCAATATTTTAGCAAAAAGAGATTAGGCCTAATGAGAGGGAGTAGATGTGGTGAGAATGTGGCTGGGCCTTCCCATTGTCGTTTCCATAGAAACCGATGTTTCTCTTAGGGATTGTGCCAGGCGGGGGGCTATAATGCACAATGATCGGAGATGTTGCTCCAACTTCATGAGTGCTTTAATAACCTCGAAAAGCTGCAGAACTCTGCGTGGCTTTTTGTTGTCGTTTGGGGAAAGGGGGTGTCTGCAGGAAATTATTTGTTTTCCCTGTTAAATACAAATGCAAACAATCCACCTGCCTTGCTAAATTTTTGTTTGTCTTGGGGTGAGAGAGAGTCATGGTGCCTCATGGCCCGAGTGTGCCTCCTCTTTCACTGTGCTTGCTGTTTAATACTGCTCTCGGTGCTGGGAATTACAGGGATATAAAAGCCATGCAGTAGTGGCAGATCAAGATAGCCGTGGACTTTCTATTAATCCTACTCAAACCTGTTTGCCTCTAAACCATCCAAGAGCACTCAAAGAAAGAGTTACCAGCCTGGAGATGACAGGCGTGCATTTGGGATGCAAGGGAAAGAAGAAATAGTAGCCCAAAGTCCTGGAAATGGCTGATATGGAGCAATCAGTTTGAGTGATGGCTCCCTTGAGGTGGTCATTTATCATGCAGCCCTGGTGTAGGATCCTGTGATGGTGCTGCCTAACTCCTGTTTCACACAGACAACAGACTTCATTTGGATTCTGGCAGAGTCACGACGAATGCCTAGTCCCACTTCTACTGACAAAGTTGATTTGTATATAACCTTAATTAACTGCTCAAGGTCTTTAAATCATCAAAGGCTACACAATTTTAAATTGAAATGAATTAAAGTCTTCTAAATTGTTAGTTGCCTGTGGTGTTAGGAGGAAAATGATATGGCCTCTTCGATCGCTAGTTGTCTCACAGATATTGTAATTTAAATATATATGTATATATTTGTGTGTATATCTCTTTTTTCTTATTCTGCTTCAGTCGACCAGGTCTGTTGAATGCAAGTGACCCCAGTTATCCTTGGCTTGCAGACTCCTGGCCTGCCACAAGTCTGCCAGTAAACAACAGCACTAGTGGACCCAATGATCTTGGCAATTTTGGGCGTGGAGGTATGTTTCCTCTTATTAAGTCACCATATAGTATGCAATAGGCTTCCATTAGTTAACTTTTATGATAAATAATGTGTAATATTTTTATCATTATAGGTCTTCCTATGTGTGATTCTAGATTTGTTTGAAAATTGACTTTAAAGTATTCATTTTGCTTTGTTGCTTTTTACTTCTTTAAAATGTAGGTCTAGCTTTTAATTTACCCCACAGTGAGGAGACAGGGTCCGCTTATGATCTCAAGAGAAATGTATTTGTTGCTCAACCTCATTCCCTTTTGTGTGGAGATAAACAATCTGTGCGGGGCAATATAGCCAGGGATAAAAAAATGTCCATAAGAGGAGAGAAGAATTTGGGGGATGCAGGAAGGATGTTCTTTCAACAGAACAGGAGAACATTATTGCTGTCATCTTATCCATCCTCTTCCTAGTGAGGGCCTGCTCTCAGTCTCAACCATAATCCATAATCTATGCAGAAGGCCTCAAAGGTCTTCAGCAACTTTCCTTCTCCTTGGAGGAAAGAATACACAAAAGGGAACTATTTAGATTTATTTTTTTTTTTTAGGGATTTGTTTCCATTTTGAAGTGAGGGAGGAGCTTTGGGGAGGTGAAGTAATGATTTATTATTAAGGTGATGAATCTTTAGAGGGGTTATTTTCTTTCAAATATTTTACTAAAACATGTATGATTGGGTATTTTAAAAGTCATAGTAATATTCACATCTGTTACTTCCTTGGTTTCTGTGATAGTTCTGCGTGGTGGTGTTCAGAAGACTTCCTAATGTAAATAAGTGTATAAATATTTTTAAGACATAAGTAGGTAAACAAAAATCAAGACATCTTCATATATCAAAAATGCATTAAAAATGCAAAAAAAACCCTATAAAATCATCAAATTGATAAATGTGAAAAGAATTCAGTTTTGAACTGTACCAGAATCTGCTTCTGAAAATCATCCCTCATACCAGTTATACACTGCCATGCAAAACCTCTTGCCTGGGGTTTGACTACTGTGACTTCAAATTGCAACAAAACACACTAGATTTATATTCTGTATAAAAATGTTGTAAAGCTCTTGTCATACAAAAATATTTAAAAGTAAGCAAAACTTTTGATAATATTTAGAAGGCAACTGAATATCTGCCAGCTTCTTTGTTGTGAATATCTTGAAAATAAAACCCTTCAGTACTTTTCCATCTTTTCTTAGGCTCACATAATACAGAAAAATTACCATTTTCTTTTAGCATTTGGCTCTACACAACTGAAATTGGAAGCATGTTTTAAAGTTTTTGGCCTCAGTGTGGATGAGGCAGAGGTCCAAATTTGTGCAAGAGATAAAACAGTTACATTTTGAAATTCAGCAGCTTAATTCCACCCGTGATCTTTACAGTTGAGCTCACACTTCTATTCTGGCTGTTATGAGACCACTTTTCCCTATCTGTTTCAGCAGTTGAGATTGGATGATTCTGCATTAAAGATGGACTAGAAGTCGGATGTCTTTTAACATGTATAGATAGAATATTAATTTTTTAAATAGAACTTTTATTAGTCAAAAGATCTGTGGCCATATGAAAGGTCTGTAAGAATTTTAAAAACAGTAAGATGGAAGTCTATCATGCTGGGAACTTAGAAGCTGAGGCAGGCAGTTCTAACATTGTCCTTAAGAGCGAGATCCATGTCATGTCCTAGACAGGCATTTCAGAGCAAGGCTGCGAGTGGGAAGCACAGATTAGATTAGAAGTCATGTAAGGCCACAAAATGGTAATGCATCTCCTGAGACACCAAGAGAGAGCTTCCCTCCAGAAGCACTTCAGCACTATTTCATTTATCTCAAGAATTACAAAGCAAGTTGGATTTTGTAGAGTTTGGGGGAAAGCATCTAGTGGAAAATGCGTATTCATCTTTGGTCTGAAATGTACAGTATGGGGTTTTTTGCTATGACAACTTGGTGGGAAAATCACACTTGCTTTTTACTAGGTGATTATGGCACTTTGTAAAATGGTGATTTGATAGCTCTTTCAGTGCTTAATGCACACATCTCATTGAGGTCAAAAAAGTAATCCGTGGCTGGACTGAAAATTCCCAGAATGTCTGGAGAACCTCAGCTTAGCAGTAAGAACAACTGAAAGTTCCTGGCTGGTGAGGAACTATGCAACTTCCCTTTCAAGTGTGTGCAAAATGTAGTTCTCCATTTTAAAATGACTGCATAGAGATGATACCTCTTCAGTTGCCAGAAATGTGCTCTAAAAGACAGATGTATGTCTGAGTACTTGAGAGATGAGCATTTTGCTAGTTTTTACTTCCCTGCAAATCCAACACAGACAGGTTAAGCTGGATTTACTTCACTTTATACATCAACAACAGAATTTGTTTACTAAACTTCAAGCCATTATACTTTGACAAAACCAATTGCGGAAAGGAAAAAATCTTCATATGGTGGATGAAATGCAAGAAAGATGGGACTTCACTTGTCTCTCACATCTTATGCTGTATTTGGACATAGATGCTTTTCTGTTTTTGCATTGCCCCTAGAAAGCACATTGCATGTGTGCAGATAGACAGTAATAACCTGATTTTGAATTATGAGCTGTAGTTTGCATTGACTGTAATTTTTTTGCACTTACAATTTATCTGCAGTTATAAGTTAATACAATTAAGATCTTTTAAATACTTGATTGTGCCCATTTCCCTGTTGTCTGCAAAACCAGATCATGCTGATAGACCCAAATTTAATCTCTGTTTCTGCAGTCTCTGCTGAGCACTTGTTATTGCCATATTTATTGTTAGTATTATTTTGTTGCCCTGAGACTGCAGATGTTATTAGGGTCCATATTAAAATGTTCACTGTTGCACACATGAATGCAATGGAAAACAGTTTTGTGATCTAAATGTTCATCCCAGGAAAAAAAAAAACAAAACAAAAAAACCCCAAAAAAAACAAAAAAAAAAAAACAAAAAAAAACAAACAAACAAAAAAAAAAAAAACAGAACAAAAACAACACACCAAAACAACAGAAACAAACAAACAAACCAGTGGGAGGAGACTGTGGTGTCACATTTCATTGCTGGATAAGTCTTTGAGACAATGAGAGAACAACTGTATTCCTTGAGGTTTCACAGAATACCCATCTGAGTCTAGGACTGAGCCTAAACCCTTCTCTAGGTGCAAGAATCATCTTTTCTTTCTGGGCCTTAAGGTATTTACAAAATGGCTGTGGTCCCTAGAACGGGACCTGAACATCCTCACTATAGGAGTATGCATTATCTCAAGTATGATCTCACATTTGGAATCCATATCTGCCATCTGGCTGTAGAAAGAAAATGGCATATAAATCATGCCTTTTTTTTTTCTTTTTCTTTTTTTTTTTTTTTTCTTTTTTAAACAAGTACATTCCAGAACTGATTCAACTTTTCAGAGTCTAAAAAAATTGGAAAAATAGTACCATTTGATATATTGACCTCTGAGAGAGGAGGAAGAGGGTTATCTGCTGAGCTGTAGTTCTCCTTGGAACATCATACCAGTCATCATTAGATTCTTCACTCATCAGTAGTCTCAGTTTCTAGATCTAGTATTCCACTAGCAAAGGTCACTTCAGTGTTTGGTAAGAAGAGATATTGCCAACCTAACTGATTAAATATACAAAGTGCAGTGTGTGATATGATACAAAATATGTAGAAAAGTCAACAGATACTTAGTTAAATACGCTGTACTGTTTTTCAGGTAAATGTACTGGAGTATTTGAACAAATAGTTCTCCATTATCAACACTGTGTTGCCATTTTGAGGGACTGATCACTTAAATCCCTTCAGAATAACAGGTTTTCTTTCACATATAGGAACGACTTGGTTTTGTCAGGTTTTTCTTTGTGGAAAAGGAGAACTGTACTAGCTAATGTCAAAAAGAAAATTAGATAAGCTGATGCACAAAAATTCAAGGAAATAGAGGTGATGTCCTTAAAAAAAACACTTTGAGAGCTTTGGCATCCATACAAGAGGTTTTCTACCTATTTTCTCAGAAAGTTCCCTTACTGGTTTGTAAATTCTCTCCTTTCATCATTTCCCTGAAGCCCAGACAGTTTCATTGGTTCTGACATAGAGTGAACAATTGAAAACATTCTTTAGTAGAGAAATATTCCAAACTTCACTTTCACAGTTGAAGGTATGGAGAAAAAAAAAGATGGTTTTAGGCAGTGAGACGTGAAGGACAAGTGGTAGGCCTGTCACAGATGCTGATAGCTTGGCCATGGTTGTACATCATCTTCCCTTCGTTGGCTCATGGACCTGTCTCAGCTGAAATGCAAACGTGCAAAATGACACATTTATTTCTCATCTTAAACCTTGATACTTTTAGGCTTCCTGTGCATCAATGATTTGTTTCATTCCCCTGTGTTCACCACAGATGTGCTACCACCAGTGCCAGGGCAAGGAGATAAAACTGCTACTATGCTTTCTGATGGAGCCATTTACAGCAGCATCGACTTCACCACGAAAACTAGTTACAACAGTTCCAGCCAAATAACGCAAGCAACGCCATATGCCACCACCCAGATACTGCATTCCAACAGCATCCATGAGTTGGCTGTCGATTTACCTGATCCCCAGTGGAAAAGCTCAATTCAGCAAAAAAATGACCTGATGGGATTTGGTTACTCTCTCCCAGATCAAGGCAAAGGCAACAATGGTAATTACAGCTCTAATTTTCCAGAGCCCTTGGCTTTGTACTGTATCATCTGTGCATGAATTAGAAAATTCTTTTTAGTTATGTGAGACACTGTTCATCCTTAACTATTGCTAACATGCCTTGCATGCTTGCTGAACCTCATACAATCACAAAATACATTGTCCTGTGCTTTTATTCCTCTTTGTCCTGTGCTGGTCACCAAACCATCTGCCTTCCATTAGGCTAGGATAGGTGTATCTTTAAAAATAAATAAGTTGAAACCTGCCACCCCATCACATCTGCCGTTGACTTGCTAACTGCATGTGTCGCATGTGCTTGTGCTGTGGACTAATCCCACGATGCCACTGTGACCTTTGCCGTTTAACCCTTAGCCTTGCTTTACATCCCTGACTACCGGGTGGCTGAGGGACTGGCTAATAGATTGCCACACAACCAGTCACAGGATTTCAGCACCACCAGCTCCCACAACAGCTCCGAAAGGAGTGGCAGCCTCTCAGGTTGGTTCCACCGCCGTGGGTAGGGGAGTGAGGGACGGAGGGGTGTTGGCAAGCGACTCACCAGGGAGGTGGAAGACCTCCCAGGCACAGGTTGAGACTTACCACAAGAGTGCCTGCCCTCTAGTAAATATGGAAAATAGGAAGTTTCACTGGAACATCAGAGAACACTGTCACGTGGACCTCTACTTAAATAAAAAAAGCTTTTGGCAAAACCTATTTGGAGATAACTGGAGATTCCTCCCAGGCGGTACTTGTCAGCGCAATTGCCAGCCTCACCTTGTCACATCATGTCCCTGACAGCACAGTTCATGGAGCAAATGTATTTCCACATCTATCCTCACTTTATAGGTCTCCCCACACTGAACGTCATGAGGAGAGTAATGTTTTTGTTGTTAACAGATTCCCCACTCCCACGAGCTGTTGCTAAATGCTGTTCGTCAGTGAAGCAGCTCAGAAATAATTGTAGGGCCCTGAAAGATGACTGGGATTTCAACAAATTGTGCCAAGCCTGCATACAAACAGGATGTAAATTTTATGTGTGTGCTGCATGTTCTTTTGGAAATGTGATGCATTTTCATCAAATGAAAATGATTGTAGTACATGTGGTTGTGTATTATATTTAAACACACCTTTTTCTTGATTTCTTTGATTTTGCTTACTTGTTGCTTATGTTATGTATAACTGTCTTTATTTTATTTCAAAACAAAAACTGGAAAGGCAGCAATTAAAATGAAAACCTGTGAATTCACTTAACTGAAATATGAGAGAGCTGAAGGGACTTGACCTTGATAGTCATTCTATATCCATAGCCTTTTGAATTTTCACTATAAGCTGGAGCAATCATAATAGTAACAGACCAAACCTAGAAGTGACTTCTTTATGTCAATTTAAATGACTATTCAAATTGAATCTTGAGATTAGGAGCCTATATTCATTGGTCCATACCTCAAATAGCCAAATGTGTTTGCAAGTCTTGTGTTCTCAAGGGAGAGTATTAGCTGATTTGAGTGAGACTGAAAAACAGGCTTATGGCATTGACAGAGAGGTGTCTGGGAGCTAAGTTCATACAATACTTCAAGAAAGATTCTTGCTCTTTGTGTGTGAGATGTATTGGCAAGTAGCTTAGGAAATCAGCTTGCTCCCCAGGCTGCATGAAAATGCAGAAATTGATGTGCTGAGGTACATATGTGCCAGTTATCAGAGGGCAGTATCACACTTTAGATATGTTGACAGCTATGGCTGTCTAAGAATTTTCTCAGAAAATATGAAGTTTCAATGGAAAATGCCAGTTGATCAAATGCTGGATTTTTATCAAATATTTCAAGTGAAACATGTTTTGTTTAGCGTTTCTCAGTTTGAAATAAATCTTCTGAGGACAAAAGGAAACTTCAGGTTACTCCGTCTTTCTATGGCCAGGGCACTCCTGTTGTGACCAAGGCAGCTCATACCTGAATGCCCCAATGCTCAGATGACTGTCAGATTATTGGACTGGAGAGTCAGTATTTTGCTCTCCCTTGCCCACTAATTATACCTTTGATACAGGATAATTATGTCTGTAATACATGAGAAACTGGGGGAGACCTTCAAATATTCTGATAATTAGAGCATCACTGGAGTCAGAGACCAGCTTTGGTTGCATAGTCCCCATCAGGGTGAGCAGGGACTTGTTCACTCACTTCATTGCTTAGTACTTTAAGTACTACTTATTATTCTGACTAAGTTTCTATCTCTCTTAAATGAATATCATGAGAAATCCTATCCCACTGTGGAATGGAAAATAGCTAAAAACTCAACTGCTTTATGAGGCAGGGAAATTTTGTAGCTGTATTTTGCACAGCTCCCAGATTATATCAGTGCTATGATCATCAGCCCAACTGGCAAATTCTTTTTCCAGGACCTGATTCATCTAGAGATTTAAACAATATAATTGAATTTCAGAGTGAGGAGACATTGAAACATCAAGCATCATTGCTACGGGGAAACAAGGCTTCGGTGCATCAGTTTTCAGACACACATCAGGCATTATGTATTAGGTGTCTGCTCCACTAGTCTGACAGTGGAGTAACTCTGCCCATTGGGACAGAAGAGAAATCTCCTTCCCAGCTATACAGTGTAGGCTGCTTTCCCTACCAATAATGACCTTGGAGTTCCCTTCTTTCATTTGTTCATCTAAATAGTTCCTTGTCTCTCTGCCTCACTCTTTCTGATATCTCCATTATCTTTAACCTTTCTCTCCAAAACCCCCAAAACCCAAGTGACTCCATGTAAGCACCCCACACACATCCAACCTCTATTGTACCAGTCTTCTAAGGTTATCAAGAAGCTACACTTGTAAAATGTTCATCACAACCTCAACTAATCTCTAAGCTGAAGTTGTTCTCTGCATTGCACTTCTCTGAGTATTGCTGGTTTAAATCCTCCTGCTGCACACACACTCTTATGCATGTGCTTTTCCCCTAAAGCAGCCCCTCCTGCCTTAGCGCTGCTCCTGCTGACTTTTCAAAAAATTCCCCACATCCCACAAATTTAAATTAACCTACTTCCTTTGCTCTGTTCTATGACTCTATTTCTATATCCACTTTTTGCCTAACCTGTGCTTTGAAAGGTTCATTTTCCCTCCAAAAGGTTTGTGTATTTGTTCCTTTGTCTCCACCATCACTGGGGTTCCTTTTCGTTGGTCAAAATGTTCTCTCCCTTTTCAAGAAAGCTTCCCTCTCTACCAGGCTACAAAAGGAAGGAAGAGCCTGTCTTGCATCCTAAGAGTTGGAATATGAGTTCAGTTCACACATAGTGAATGACAGGATCTTGGCTAGATTTACCATATATCCCTCCAAGACAAAGAAGGAAGAGCTCTGGTCTGGAATTGTGTAGTGGAAAGCAAAGTCTTGTTTGCAACATGCTGCCAGTCAGGCCAGTTATAAACCTTGCTGGATTTGTTGCCTCTGTAACAGCCACAACCAGAGGTGAAAGAAGTCTTGGCTACTTCTGAGTCACAGAATCATCTTTTTCTTCCCTCTCTATTTGTTCCTGTTTTCATCCAGCTGATATTTGGAGGTAACAGAAGAAAGCCACTGTCTCAGAGACAAAAAGTCCCATGACATGGGCTTGTCTCTATTGCTGGAATTGCACCTCCTTCTGGATATCTCCATGCCTAAATCTAGAGCCATGGCAAAGAGGGTGGTACCTGCCAGGGCACACTCTGCCACCCTGCCTGACCAGTCAGTTGCAGCTTTTTTCATTCATTGATTTATTTTTAAATGGGGTTTTTTTAACTGATCCTTATAAGTCAGCAGGAGATATACGGGTGTAACATGGAATAGACTGCTTTCTGCAACAGGAAAGGGATGAGTGACAGCCAGCTGGGTGCCCCACTGAAAAGGCATATGACAAACCATTCCTCCACCCAACAGTCCAAAGACATTGAAAGTTGCAGCAAAAAATGGATGGTTCTCCAAGCAGCCAAGGGATTCAAAATGTTGGGCCATTGTTCCTCTTAAAGAATTCCTAACAAGAAAGAGAAGTCAGAGCAAAATAGAGGAAGCAAAGAAGTGGGATGAGAGCTTTCTCTCCAAGATAACTTTCCCACAAGTGGAAGTGTCTCAGCTGGAGAAGTGGATATAAGGACAAGAAGAGAAGAGCAGAGGGCTTAAACAAAATGCGTTGCTCACTTCATTTCTACCAGCCTCATCCATTGGAGTTGTGCATCAGAGGTAGAACCTCTTCTCCAGAGTGGCACAAGATACTTGAATCCTGTGAAACAGGCAGTCCTAAAGCATTGCACATGACTTCCTGATTTTTTTTTAAAAATAGAGTTTAGTAAATGCCTATCAGCAAAACCCTGTTTCTTTTGTTTTGACAAGTTACTCTTATCATTCTGGCTGAAAGAAATTGCATCTAATGACAATTTTTTAAAATTATGTCCTTAACCTCTGTGTTTTCCACAGAAGATGATTATGCAAAACAGTGTTATAGTCACACGAGGTTCTGCAATTTGAAATAATTTGCTGTGTTTTATTTTACTTTTATCTAAGAGTGAATTCAAGAAGTCATAAAGCACACATGAATAAACCAGGAAATATACTTATGATAAAGGAAGATATGTCTTTCCTTGTTTGTGCACTCTGTGGTGCAAATGTACAGAGTTTTAAAAAGAAGTGATTTTCAGCAAATATTTAGAATATTTTTCCATTCCATTCTATTATTACTTATAACCTTGTGACAGCATTAACACGTTGATGCTGATTCTGCTGAGATATAAATACATCTTCTTTTTTGGGGCATGCCATCTGGAATCAAAATTCTTTCAAAGAAATGTAAATAGCTGGCTTTTTTTTTCCACATTATATCTCTAACATTTTATTTTTCTTTTTGGATTTGCAGGTGGCAAAGGAGGGAAAAAGAAGAAAAACAAAAATACTGCCAAACCCCAGAAAAATAATGGTTCAAACTGGGCCAGTGTTCCCCTCCCACCCCCTCCTGTGCAGCCACTTCCAGGCACAGAGCTGGAACACTATGGGGTGGATCAGCAAGAAGCAGGGTAAATTTTTTTTTTCTTTTCCTTTTGAAGAAAAATCAGTGTTTTGGAGAGATGAGGACTTTTTTATTATCTTTTAATTTTGCTAAGCGGCAATATTATTCTGTTTCGTTTGGAAAAAAAAATAAAATGAGAGAACACCTTATCCTATAGACTTATTCAAGGTTATGGAGGAGGAATGTTTGAATAGCTTCTCTGGATGGTGACTGAAGGTGGGAACAAAAGTGACCTTGCTTCATCATCATGTAGAGCTTCTCTGCTTTCTCATTCTGAGAAGTATCTCACTTCACAGGTAGCTTAATTGAATTCTGTTGGGACTGTGTGCAGCTGATGGGACTCAGAGTGAGTAAGGATGACATAATCTGACTCTTTGTATTTTTTCACTGCTTTGATGTCTAAAAATATTAAAGCCAACAGAACAAAAAAGAAACCCTCCACCAAATTGGATTAATTTTTGAAGATCCACCAATGGATAATAATGTTCTCATCGGCTTTTAGAAGAAATTTCACAGTTGAGGAAGGCATGCTAATTATAGGCTTTTTGTTGTTGTCATTTAAGCAATTCTCAAGTTTC
Source organism: Margarornis squamiger (assembly GCA_035222235.1). Taxonomy (NCBI): domain Eukaryota; kingdom Metazoa; phylum Chordata; class Aves; order Passeriformes; family Furnariidae; genus Margarornis; species Margarornis squamiger. The sequence goes on along the minus strand of JAWWTY010000001.1, from coordinate 10,089,768 downwards.
TAGAACTTAACACCTACTTTTATATAGCTTGAACTTGTTCTCAAGGACATAAAATCACACAAGAAGCACTAAATGAGACGAAAGAGACATTTCCTGCACATATAATTACGGAATGCTTTTTATAAAGTGTAATTATATGGCATACCAAGTTATCAAACTCTGGAGGAAAATCAGAGTACACAGAAAAATCGCTTACTGTGGTCAGTTCTGTTGGAGCCTTTGAGAATAATTGTTCTGTCAGGGACAAATTTCTGCCTGTTTAAATACATGGATTAACCAGTATTTTCTAAGGATGAAACGTGTTTTAAAATGTAATAGCTTTACTGAATAAAAATATTTCAAGTGTTATCTTTTTTGTAAACATGAGGCATTGATCATTAGTAGTGTTATAATGAAAATTAGAAGAATTCCATATTATTTGAGTTTATATGAAGTCCTTCAACTCTTAAAATGAGTAACAACTAACTGTGTTAGTCTCTGGAGTTTCTTTTTAAAATTAAGGCCCATTCAGGCTGTATTACAGTTAGAATGTCAAAGCCAATATAAAGGAAAATGAATAGCCTTACTGATTGTGTTGTTTAAATCTCAAGGCAAAAAAAAAATGCATATGATCATTGTGTTCTGTATTCTGTTATAAAAGGCTAAATAAATTTAAAATTGTTTCACTATATAATACTTGTCTTTATCAGTTTATATCCTTAAAACACATGTGCAGCCGTTTCACTAAAACCATTATTCTATAGAAGGGAAACAACCTGGATTTTCCTTCAGAAAAATGAGATAGCATAAAAGGTAAATGGAAATATCTTATAGAGAAATCCCTTGTGACACAGGGCTTGACTTCTCAGTTGCATAAAGTATCTGTGATTTAGCTGGAAGGAATGATGTTGGTCACCAAGACAACATTGGTTATTTAAGGATAAGGTAATCACCAGCCTTCCAGGTTTGCAACAATTCAGACTTAGTTTTTCCTGTGATTATCTTTTGAATTACTCTTCTCTGTTTTTTTTGTAATATCTCATTAACAGTGGTTATAGCATGACCTGGTAATATGCATTTTACCAAATACACAAAAAATTAGACGTACAGTATCAGTCTGGAGCTATAGTAATTTGCAGCCACCTTTGTTGAAGAATGAATCTGCAATGCCCATACTTTCTTGGGATGCATCCAATACTGATGGTTGTTCTTTATTCAGGGATTGATCTTGTTTCCGTGGTTTTCGATGTGCTAAAATGGAATGAATCATAGACTGCATTCCTTTATGTTGCCTTTAATGTAGACATATTGTGTAAAACAAAAAAAAAAGAAAAAAAGAAAAAACAACCCCACATTTTTCAAACTGCTTTGTTTGTCTTGATTTGTTTTGATGTACTCTATCTGTGACAAGTTCAATATGTTTTAATTTTAGAATTAATTACATGCAGAGAAGATGCTTTTGCTTGGTTTTATCTAAACTTGACAGTAAGAAAATGCTCATTAGTTATTCATTATCATCTACTTAGATTTTTCACCAATAGTATACACAGTCTTGAGCCAACCACAGTAAAGGCAGCCTGCATATTTTGTTTGGCTATTTCTGTTTCTTTCTATTGATGATACCTTAAAATGAACTATTAGCAGCTGGATGCCAATATATTTCACACTTATTTTCTATCTTTAGAACAAGTTAAGAAAATAATAGTTTTAACATGAAAAAATCTTTCCTGGTGAGGCCTAGGGAGGGAAACTTCCTTTGTTGCAGCTATGTGTGCAGTGAAACACAGTTACAGAATGTGCCCATTATCTATCACCTTTGTTTTTTATTTTGAAGGAAAAAAAAAAATGTATCTGTGTAATGGATAAAGTTTTTTTTTTTAATAGCAAAAGATTACCGTGGGATAAAACTGCTGAAAATGCCATAAAAATTATTAGAAACATAAAGAGTCATGTTTGTTAACCAGAACTTATTAGACACTAAATTATAATGAAATTACAATTAGAGGTTCCTAATGTAGTTAAGGTGCTTAGATTTTAATGTGTACTTGAAAAAGTTGCATTTTCAGCACGTTGGATTTACTCAGAAAACAAAAAAAGAACATGCATGTGGCCAATACTTTGTTGGTACCAGAAGTTTCTATAAATAATCATTAATGTGAGGTGTAGTTACTTTGTAGTCTGTTAGGTGTGCAGCTTTTTCTTGCAGGCTTTTTTTTTTCCTTTTTTCTTCTTTACCCCCGCCCCCCCCCCCCCCCCCCCCTCTAAAATTCAGGTTAGAACTTGCGGCTTTTTGGACATCTTACAATATGAAGGCAAAGGTTCTTGTACATGAAATCTTGAATCTCAATGTCCTGAACTTCAGGCTTAGGCTGCTTTCCATTTCAAACAAAATTTAGGTAAAGATACAGTAGTTGTAGAGAATCTTTTCACTAAGAAATCTTTTTACTGAGAGATCTTTTTACTACCAAGCTGAACATTTGGGGATTTGAAGCAAGTAGGGTCAAAAGGCAAGCACTTCCAAAGATCATTTATTCATCACTGAAAAGTCACTAGGGAGTATCTTTTTGTCCTGTCCTTTTAAAGAAGAAGCCATTATACCAAAGCATGAGGTTAGGAGAGCAAAAGTGAGGGAGCTGGTGCACTGTACACTTTCAGCAGCATGGGTTAGGATGGTCCCTTCAGCCTTGGCTGCGAATGTCATGAGTGAGTATTGTCAGGAAAGGCAAATTGCAGCTGGTCATATCTTAATTTTCTGCTAAGGATGAATATGTATCATGTAACATTTTCTTAAATCTCTGTATTACGAAACTGGTAATGAACAATTACTCAAAAGCTCCTAAATGCCAAGTGTAAAGATGCAGACTTTGTTTTCACCTCTGTACACGTATGGGTATTTGTGTATTTATATATTGGATATCTATATATAGATTTAAAGTAATACCAGTGTTAATTACCAGATATGTCTTTCACAGTCTCTTGGATGATTAGGACAGGTTGTTTTAGCTATCTGGAATCTGTGCTTTTAAATACAGACTACAGACTCCTGAGTAAGGAAAAGGTAGCCTAATTAATTTTAGAAATCTTTGGGTTTTGCTTAAAGTAAATACTCTGTTCATAATACAGATTTTAAAGCTTCTCCATCTCAGTGTCCCCAGCCTTTTCATAACCTGTTTTCACACTTGAGAAAATTGTCGGTAATTCATTTTTCTCTGGGAAATTGGTAATTCCTTCCTTCCAAATCAGAAGCCTTAAAGGAGTATTTTTAAACTGGTTTGAGAAATTAAGTGTATAATGCAATGCATTGCCTGCCTGCATTGCAGAAAAAAAGGACCTTGTCAGCAGTCCTTGAAGGTGGAAAGAAGATAAAGTGACTTAGTAGATGATGCTTGGGAAATGGCCTTTAGAGTGTGAGATGGTTTGACAGTGAAGGAGCTGTGAGAGCTTTTGGTTGTCTGGTTGCCTTTAGAAGAAAAAAAAAAAAAAGGCAAAAAAAAAAAAAGCTGTCCATTCTGAGTTACTTTGGAATACACTGGGAGTTAGGAAGAAATGTGTGCTGATGCTCAAGGGACTGCTGGCTAACTGGATGTTTTGAAGATGGGGAAAGCAGACAGCTGAGATTTGAGTAGTGTGATCATCAGCAGAGCTGTGCACAACTGAAGTTGTGTTCAGATTAGGGAATTACTCTGGGGAGATAGTACACAGGGAATGACCACAGTCACTAAGGCCTATACACCTTGAGTGATGCCAGTGTCTCTAAGGGACAGGATCCCAGGATGATACTGTAATACAACACTGAATTGAAAAGTCCTGTGATGAGTACAGAGGCAGAAAAGGATCAGCTTGCTGACAAACCTTGCATAAAAAGTGGTAATAAAATATAAAGCTTCTGTTTCTAGCCCGGATCAGATATCACATCACCCCTTACACCTTTGCTATAAAGCAAAAATTGAACCACAAACAGCTATGAGAACATCCCTTATGTATGAAGAGAGATGAATTTGATGTTCAAGAATACTGGTAGTTGTTAATCTTTTGACTTTGGGCAGGTGTGTTGAAAGTGTTCAGAAATTCAGCAGTGTCTAGGTAAGTCCCAGTACAGATTGGTGAGGAGGTGGGGTGCTGGCAGAGCTGTCAACATGTGTGCTAATGTATCTTATCAGCTGGTGCTGTGACATAGCATATGCTTAGGGTCAGTGCTGCTGTGACATGAATGTATTACGCATCATAGGAGATACCTATATGCAGTGTGGGAAGAGCAGAATTTATAAGGAAAGTGTAGCTTTTTATTGAACCTGCAAAATTGAAACAAACAGTAAATTTATAGACAAGGGGAGGAGGGAGGTACATAAGTGCAACTGTATAAAGCTTGCTCTACCTTTTAAGAATACTGCTGTTTTCATGTCTAGGTCAGTCTTCATGCACTCTCCTAGATTAATGATCCTGGAAGTGAGTTAGTTCATTTTTGTTGTTGATTGTGGTGTAACATTATCTAATCACCATTAACAAATGTGATAACGGGTCAGTAATTTTTTATTTGTGCGTCTTGTTCGAGTTGCTTAGCTGTTGTGGGAAAAATTAAATGGGTTCAGTAAGGACAATTTAAGCAATTATGACCCTATTTTCATTAAATGTTGAAACACACACTGCGTGCAAGGGTTGCAACTATAGCAGAAATGCTGTGTACTCTTTACGCTCTCTACTGTGAGGCAGAGATGAAATTTGATTGATACTAAGTTTATTTGGTTTTCATTTTAGATATGACAGTGATGGTTGGTGTCCACCTTTGCCAGTTCAAACCTACCTACATCAGGGCATGGAGGATGAGCTTGAAGAAGATGATGACCGTGTTCCCACACCTCCTGTCCGAGGAGTAGCTTCATCACCCGCCATCTCCTTTGGGCAGCAGTCAACTGCAACCCTCACGCCCTCCCCACGAGAGGAGATGCAGCCAATGCTTCAAGCTCACCTTGATGAATTAACAAGGGCTTACCAGTTTGATATAGCAAAGCAGACATGGTAAATGTGTGAAGGGGGCACCTGTGATCTGGGAAATGAAAGCATAATAATAATAATTTGTTCCTCCATGACATAAATATTGACTGTGTTCAACAACATTTCAATGATATTTCCAAAGAAGTTAAAATGGAAGAAGAAATAGTAAAACTATATCTAGAGTGTGAAGGCCTTAAACATAAGTCGGTGGTTTTTAAATCATGATTGGTAATAAGTTAAATTTTGTCTAAAAAGATGCAAAATCAATATTCCTCTGAAATTTTGCATATGTTCAACTAAGTGCTTAGCACCCACCTACTGAACAGCTTTTATACCATCTAGTCTCTTTTCAGGCCACCAAAAGATAAGAATTTTTTAGGATTTTCAACAATAATGAGATTCTATATTCCTGATTGAAAATAATGATAGTCACTTGAAATAGCAATATAGCACCTTTTACCCAGTGTCACATGAGAATGAAGCATTTGCATCTCTGACTGTGGTTTGAAATACCATGAGAATTTCTGATTCATAGGAAAAGCACAGCAATAGAGGGAAGAAAGTTGTTAGTATTTACAAAATGGATCTAGTGTTTTAGAGTGCTTTATGCCTGTTTAAAGGAAGAACAAGCAAATACCACAGTAACATTTCCCCTGCAAAACAAACAGAAGCAATCTCTTCAGGGACTGAAAAAGAACTTGTCAAGTGTACCAGGCTGGGGATACGGTGAAGGTCAGTTGCTTCCTGGATGTTCCCTAAGCAGCAGTTGTCCTTTTACAACTTTTCTATCCAGACAAAGCCTGTGAATCTCAGAGGAGGGGAGCAGAGCTAGTTACTGAATGGCACACTGCCAGCAGAGGAGCAGCCTTTCTTCGCTGGTAAATAGAGCCACAAAGTTATTCAGCTTGAGCTCCCATAAATAGATCAGGCAGGTAGGCAGGCGGTGCCAAATCAAAGCCAGCTGTTTTCCCTGGACACCTTGGAAGCCTCGGGGCTTGTCTGCAATCTGCACTCAATCAACAGGGTACTTTGGTCCCGATGCAGCACCACGCTGCCAAGCACGGACCCCAGCCTGCCTGTGGGACAGACCCAAATCCCAGGCAGCAGCTAGACCTGGCTATTGAAGGTAGCTGACTTCTGAGCCAGCACACAGATGCACACCCCGTCAGCACAGTCAGTCGCTGCTGCATTTTGCAGCTGTTACCCTTTCTATGCCCTACAAACCTTGAGTTCCAGTCTAGGCACAGATAATGGAGTAGGACACCCTAGCAAAGCCTCTTGCAGCTGACAGGAAAGGTCTTGCTCCTTCTTTGGAGGAATGGAAATTGATTGGGAACTTTCGTAATGTGTTTAGGAATATACAGATTTTAGTGTTGCTTTCGAGTAAGGTCACAGTAATTGAGCCTGAAACTCTGGGAAAAAAATATGAAGGAGATAACTTTTTTTCATGCTAAGATCTTATAGGTATTGGGGTAAACATTGAGAGTTGCAAACACTAGTGATTTTTGTGCAATGGAATTGTTTAATGATTTATATTGCTTGGCTGGACATGTGTCATGCTGGTCAAAGTCATTGTAAAGTCCTCCATTGTTTTAGCTGGGAAGGAAGATATCTTAGTTTTCTTTTTACAAAGTTAACCTGTCCTGTGTAGAGAGAGAGGAAGACACAGAAACAAAATGAGACCTGTCAGATAGGTTACTGTGGGAGTAACAAGAGAGAAATAGGGAGAACACACAACTAGGAACTTAAAAAAGAGCACATTAGAGATTACTGGAAGAGTACATAATCATTATGGCCTTGATCCAGCAAATCACTTAAGTATATGCTTAACTACAAGTACATGAGAAATTGACTTCAATTGTTCTATCACAAGCTTAACATTAAGCATATACTTGAGCATTTTGCTTGATTGGGAGCTAATCACACTGTTTATTGAGGGTTAGTTAGATGGTAGTGCCCTTTAGCACAGTGTTTTGAACACTGCATAGCTAAGAACCTGGTGTCCAGGCAGAAAAGTATTCAAAAACTGCTAGTCAGAAGGGGATTGTGTATCAAAAAGGAAGCATTTGCTCTGCAAATAAGGTTCAGAATAAGCAATAAGTTAAAACCTACACAGAGGTGAAGAATGATTCCAGTGGTACATAACATTTACAATGACATTCTCATACCTGATAGATTTACATTATGGGGGGAAAAAAGAAAGAAAGATCATTGAATAAAGAGAATTACTGTACCCATCAAGTGTAGGCAATAATACAGCATGAAGCTTTCATTGAAAATATAGTAGAGCTCAAAGCCTAACAGGTGACAGCTGTAATTTTTTCTGTTATACTGGTGTCCAAGCAAGAGATCAGCAGAATCCTAGGTCCCATCCAGAGTGCTGCTGATTCGAATCAGATCATGGCACCTCATGTACAGTCACCCAAGGATTCCCACATGCCTAAGTTTGCAATTTTAAGCATGGTACACACTCTTCTGCCAAGGCCAGTCATGCCTGGGTCCCCTGACACACCTTGCAGTGTACCTGTTATGCTGTGGGGAATGCTGCTTTGAAAGCTGGTGGTGTTCTTTTCATCTGTATCCTGTCGGAAACCAGGCAAATGAGACTCCAAATCCCATGCTTGCCTTTGGCCATTTAGCTATCCTGGGGGGTGGGGATTTTATCTTTGTTTTTCTTTTTTTTTTTTTTTAAATTTGTGATTGCTGCATGCAGTAATTTCACACATGCATGCCCTAATACTGATGCAATTAAATCAATTAAACTACTTGGAATAAAGCAAAATGAAAAGGCCTCACTGATGATGCGTTCACTGGACTTGAAAATTTCTTCAGTCCTACTGGCCATTTCCTCCTCTTTAGAGTGACTTCTGCTTCAGGGCACTCTGTCTGTTTAAGCGGAAGGAGTGAAATTTAAGTTTGCTTTAATGTGTGATTTGCAAGGTAGAATATTGGGTGAGACACTTATGCTAGGCTGGGGTTCAGAATTGTGCTTTTCCATGGGTTTTCTACCTGATTTATGTAGCCTCTGTGTATACTGCTCTTCATCTGTAAAGAGACAGTCTTGACCTTCCCCATCATAGGGGAGGACAAGTATATTTAAGACTGGAAAGTGTGCAGGTTCTCTGGTATTAGAAGCTACAGTGAATAACTGAACTGACTTTTCTTGAGTTTGACCTAACAAGCACGTTTTGTAGATCTACTTCAGGACCTGTTGAAATGCTTATGTTTTATTGACCACGGGGTACAAAGTCTCATCCATTCTGATAACTTTTCCTGTTTGTTTGTGTAGGCACATCCAAAGCAATACACAACCTCCTCAGGCTCCCGTTCCGCCCCTAGGATATGTATCTGGAAACCTTATTTCAGATTTGGAAACAGATGTTCCAGATGAGGATGATGATGAGGATGATATTGAAGAAGAAACTGTAGAAATCAGTAGGCCGCTAAGAGGTCTAGAGCATACTCCAGGCTCCAGCATGGACAATCTAGACAGCTCTGTGACAGGTAACCAAACACAGTTAACAGTGACACCAACTTACTTGTTCCTAACAGCAAAATACATCATCAGTCAAATACTTTCTAAGTGAAAATGTATTCCACTCTATTTCCGTAACGTTTAAAATGTGCTAATACTAAACACTGAAGTTAAAGGAGGATTTGGAAATGCTTTGCTTTGCTGCAAAATGATAAGAAAATTCATGAATTTTAAAAAGCTTTAAGGACTTGAAAGAACTCAATTATACCCTAGCTTTCATGAAAAGTTCATTCTACTAGAGAAGCAAGGCAGTTACATAAAAAGGAGGGGGAAGACCTCAGCTTAGGAATATATATTTCATCAATCAGAAGCAGCATAAAAATGTTACCTTAAAGCACTTTTAGATATTTTGCTGAGTAAATGCTTTCCCAGACGAACACAAGGAAGTTAGAGACTTCAGAGTAAGTGTAGTTAGATCACCACAACACTTATTTCTAGAGTAAATACAACATTTATGTAGGAAAATGTATATTTTAAACCTACTTTGTACTGCTGAATTTAGTAATTGTTCCCTTTCAGAAAAGCTATTTAATTATTCTGACCCTCCTTCCCTCACTGCTTCTTGCCCTTTGCATGCCTTGGAAAGCTACAACACCATCAAAAGGGACCTAGAAAGGCATGCTGAACTAATGCACAGAATCTGAATGAATAAAATAGCTGTTGGTGAAATGTAAACACTGAAAGGCATTTGATTTTAAAGTATAGATTTTACACGGACCTAATGTTGGTTTTGTAAGCATCAGTGTTTTTCCCTTTAGGTTCAACTTAAGTTTCTGTATAATACAGTGTGTCCATAATGTGCAGGTGTCCTGGAGATCTGAATGTCCCACATAGTTCATGAGAGCTTATGGGTGCTGCTTCAGTTTTTGATCTCAGCACACAAACACTGTTGTTAGTTTTTCTTTAAGGGATACTTGTTCAGTATAACTTACTGCCATAGTGCCAACGAATTTCATCTCATTGTTCTGGACCTTTGAAATTCCAAGGATTTTGCAACCTGACTTAAAAATTGCTCTTCTGAAAACACTGGATGAATCTGACAGTGCTGGAGCATCAATACTTATAATTTTTTTTCCTTTTCCCTTGTTGAATGAAACAGTGTGTAGCTTAATCCCACTTTCCAGGTTTTCCTTCACCCTTGGGCCAGACTGCTTACCAGTCTAATTAAGATTTAAGAATTGTGTCTCTCCTGCTGTGATTTGAAATCCAGATTCAACTGAAGGCTGTAGAGTTAAAGTTTAAATCCTGAATTGAGAAGGTTAACTTATTAGTGCATGAGTATGTTAAGTCACTTTGCTTGAATTTCCAGCGTAATCTCCTTCGGGCTATAATTCTGCATATTTTTGCATATCTCACTAATAGCTCAGAAGTCTTTTCATTAGGAATGCAGTAAGAGTTTTGCACTGGTAATACAGCAATAAATAAAAAAAGAAACAGATTTCTATGTATTTTTCATTTGGTATATATTAGTGTGCCAATATTCATGTATCTGTAAGTCAGAAAATGAATGTTTTCACATTTGCATCTTCACCTGATATTTTGGACCACCCTATCTAGAGCAAATAAGGAATAACTGTATTCCTGCTCCAATTTGTAGACTTGTGTGCTTATTACAGTTTATCCTTTTATGAATAACATTCAAGTTTCTTATAATACTTATAAATCTTGGTTTACTATTGGAGTGTTAAAAACCTAATTATTGGAATGTTAAAAACTTCCTGCTTTATTAATTTGGAAGAAATTGGTGAGGACCTCATTATGTAAACTGGGAGTGTACTTTAAGGTGCACTCCCACTCATCACCACCACTATCCTGATGTGGCCTCATCCAGCTGAAAATTAAAGGTTTGCTTTTGCTTTTGCGTATTTAATTACTATCTGGATCTGTTCCTTTATCTAGTTCACTGCATGGCAAGGTGCGTGCTGGCACTGCAGGATAGGAATGTGCAGCTGGGAGGGAAGCAAAATGATAGTGTCCCTACAGCATATAGCCAACACTTAGATTGACTTAGAACAATTAGGGAACTATAGCCAGAGTGTTAGTCTAAATGATCTGTAAAATGGCAAAAATATGCAAATAACAAAACTGCTTCTGTTTTCCTCAGTTACTATATGGATAAAGCATTGATTTTAAAAGGGCTTGTTTTTTCCTAGGAGTGGAAGGAAATTGCTTATTATGCTTGGGATTTTTTAGGGTTTTTTTTTTTGCAAAAGAGAATCTTAATTTTTGTTTATCTGTTTCTGTTAACTCTTCTAGGCTGCATTTACGGGTGTTAATGAGGGTATAGCAAATTGCTTTCATTGTTTCCAAGCTGTTTCTCATTCTTCAACTTGATTGCTTTTAAAATGCTGTAGAACAACTAAATTGTTTTCTTGCACTGAGAATGTATAAGCTACTTCTTTTCACAGAGCATTTGGTGACTTAAACCAGAATTTTCTTAGGAATTCATAGACCGTGTTTTCACTTCTCTAAACATTATATATATTATATATGGAGGCAAATGAGAACATCTGACCCAGATGTGGCAATATTTCTCTTCATTTTGAAGTGCCTTGTTTGTTCAGTGTTTGTGAGAAATCTGTATTGGCATCCCTTGGTCCAGACTCCCTTCAAATAGAGTTGCTGTACAGGGAGCAGGGCAAGCTTCCTCACCCCGTACTGTTGGCACTCTCTTGGATTGAAGTGGTGCTTCGTTCTTGGTGGTTGAGCTGAGACCCAGAATTTCACGCAGCGCCAAATGCGGGATTCCCTGAGGGGAAACGCTGGCACTGTGCGAGCCAAAGCACAAACTACTGAATTCCTCTGACACAACAGTGTTGCTCCTTTAAACTGCTTAAAAGTCAAATTGTCTTCCAGGCCCTTGAGTTTTAGTTACAGCTAGCTGAAGATTCAGACAAAGGTTTAATCTGCACTATTAAGCTTTTCTCATTGCAGGTGGCAGAGACATAATGTTGACGTGTATAATAAAGCGCAAAGAAAGGAGGAGTGCACAGTAACTGCATTTTAACATTCTCCAGATATCACAGAGATAACTCAGGGAGGGAGGTTTGGATTTGAATGTTTGTGGGATTTAATATGAAATTAAAGCCAAAGTTTTTCTTCATTCTCAGTATGTTAGGATACTTAGTGACCGATTCTGCTTAAAAAAGAATAAAAAGAAAAAACTGGAAAACAGTGGTAAAACTTTTGCTCACTTGACTTTTAATTCACAATTATTTAGGGTTGGTTTTGCTTTCAGAGACACGCTGAGATATGTATTTTCTTTTGCTTATGTGTAATGTTTGCCTTAATAATGAATCACTGTGCAGAGTTATGGCATGAAGAGTCTGTTATATTATTCTACTTTAATAGACTTAATTAATTGCATATGATGACTGTATAAGAAATTAATTTGCCTTTCACTGAAATCACTAAGAACAGGACTAGGGGTTTTTTTTTTGGATCTAAGTATTATGGTTTGGGCATTTTCTTTGCCCTCTTTACTTTCTCCTCCTGCAGAACCACCAGTGAAGCTGGTAGTGCAACCTGATGTATCCTCAGCCGTGGTGCATTTTGACTGAGGGGAGAGATAAACCCATTAACTAGCATGGAAATTAGAACAAGCCCTCTTCTACCTAACTGACAATGACATGAACAGGGAGATATTCTTGTAAACAGTGTCACTGCAAATGGGTAACATTTTTTTTTCAGTAGAATGATATAGATCTGAAATTATAAAATCTCTCTATGTTGTATGGCTCAGCAGGAAAGAATATCCCTTATTTGACATGTTTTGGTCTTGATTAAAACAATCACTGATCACTGTCTGTATGGAAAAAGTTTTTCATTCATTGTGTCTGAGCACAAATGGAATAATTCTTGAAAATTGCACAATATCATTTTCATGAGCCGTATTTTACCATGGCAGAGCTCAATATTTATATTGATTTGCTTAGAGATACCTATTGCAAAAGATTCTATTTTATAAGCAGTTAGACAGATTGTATTTAATAGGTAGAATGTGTTTCGTGGATTAAATATGTGCTCAGAAAATAGGAAACTGCTACTTTTTGTATCTCATAAAAATGGTAATGCAACAATTAGCAGGGTCATATTATAAAGCACAGACTTTACTCTAGCTTAATGGATGTAGGGATATGCATTCATCAGCAACGATAGATTTAGCATAAAATGACATGTAAATGAATTGATGACTGATCATAAATTAATTTTAGTGCTGAAGAAGTAATAGAGACACAGCAAGATGCCACTTTATCATAGTATTTTACTGCTCAGCAACATTTGAGCAACTACTTAATGTGCATTTCTTTTCTAACAGCTTGAATAAATTTGAGAATCTTTTCTGCCTTTCAGCAATATGGAACCCAAAAAAATCTAGAAAGATGGAACGCAAACAGAAATAAATTTGGCTAAGTGACATAAATTCATTTTTCATTAGATGTTTATGAAGGACATTAATTATAGTTGGATCTGTGAAGTGCCAGATACGTATGCATGTTTTTACCTCTTTTCTTTTTTAGTGTTTCTTGCCCCAAAATAAAAAGTTTAAAACTTAGGGGTTTATTCCAGGTGTATACATTTAAATATTCAGGCATTTATGGTGAAGTATAATGTAAAGTATAAGACCAGGTCTAGTTTTTCAAGTGTGACCATAATTGTATTCTGCATTGAGACACTTCTATTATTTGTTCTTATTTTGGTGGTACAATGACTATTTCCTCTTGTATTCCATCACTTTCACCAAAATCAGTGGGCACAAGAGAGGATAATATCTTTCTCCAGTACAAAGGCTAAGAGGATTCTGTAACTGATTCCAGCTGAAGTAGCATCAGTCCCCAAAGATGTTGCCCATTCTTCACAAACCTAAGCAGTCTATCCCTGTTCCATTTAAAAAAAACCTGTAGGGAAGCACACTGTGTGTGCAGTATGTGTTTGATGGTCTTGTGAAGGAAAGCACATATACATGAAAGTACCAGTGACATCGTCTCTTAAGTTTAATCAAGCACATACAGAAAAGTATCTAACGGAATTTTCAGAAGTGTTAGCTGTGTTATGAGCAGCTTTTATTTCACAAGTGCATGAGATATTTTTAAGTAAAGCAACAGTACACTTTACAAAGAAAAATAGCATTTTTATTGCCAGCAAAATGCCAGTAAAATCAGTAGCAATGCAGTCTACTAGAAGCTAGCACCTCTATTCCCCTCACCTTTCCCTTAGAGCAAAGAAGCTTTCTGTTTGCATTAACACCAAGAGATATTTTATGGAGCAAGAAAACAGAGTTCAACTTTTCACAGAGTGGATTTTGTTCTGCATAAAGCATTTACTGCTGCTGTCAGCAAGAGTAAAATTTACAGTTGCCAGAAAGCGTAAAAACTCAAATGTGCTCTTGGAAAACACATAGTGAGCTGCATGTAAAGGAGACACTAAAAGCCTGTTTCATCCCATTTCAAAATGCATAGTTGATCTGAAAGGAACGTCAGCATCTCTTATTCTGCCTTTATTCAGAGAAAAACAAATGTACATCTGATTTGGAAAACAAGAGGCCAGTGGATGCCTTTAAAGAAGCAGTTACCATGTGTGCTGTGTTAGCACAGCTGTGTGGTGGCCTGAGGTGCCCAGGCTGGGCTCCAGCACTCCTGTGCCTTCTGGGCAATGTCCACACCTCTGCAGGTCAAAGCGAAATGGGTTTTACTGCTACAGGTGTTGGTGGGGAGAAGAAATTGTTTATGCAGGGAAACTGAATAGCTCTGGAATCAGTGGAAGTAATGTAGAAAATTCGCCTTTAGCTCTTTGGTCACATACAGCTGTTGGTGCTGTACATGTCTCAGGCTATCTTGCTGACTTCAGCAGTTATAAAGAGTTTTGCCTCTCCTTCCAGCAACCAGAAGTATCACAGAATCATAAAATGGTTTGTGTTGAAAGGGACCTTTAAAAGTCATCTGGTTCCAACTCCTATGCTGTGGGAAGGGACACTCTCCAATAGACCAGGTTGCTCAGGGACCCATTCAGCCTGGCCTTGAACACTTTCAGGGACAGAGCATCCACAGCTTCTCTAGGCAGACTGTTCCAGTGTCTCACCACCCTCACAGTTAAGAAGTTTTTCCTGATATCCAATCTAAACCTACTCTCAGTTTAAAAACCTTGCCTTTTGTCCTGCCATTACAGGCCTTAAAAGAAAGTCTCTTTCTGTTTTTCCTATAAGCCCCCTTTGTATATTGAAAGGCTGCAATAAGATCTCCCCAGAGTCTTCTCTTCTCCAGGCTGAACAACCCCAGTTCTCTCAGCCTGTCTTCACAGGAGAGGTTTTCCAGCACTCTACTCATTTTTGTGGCTCTTATCTGGACACAGTCTAAAAGATTCCGTGTCTGTCTTGCGCTGGGGAACCCAGAATTGGGTGCAGAACTCCAGGTGAGGTCATGATATTCCAGTAAAACTCACATCCCTGTGAGAACTGAGCTACACTTTCAGCCTGACAGATCTCTCCTAGCCCAGCTGCTGGAGGAGAGGGGAAGGAGAAGTTATCCATGGGCAGAGCACTCTATTCCTGGTTTTACTAATACTTCCTGTCCACGGGAATGTGAAGGAGTTGAGAAAAAGGGATTTTTTCCTAGGATTAGCCTAGAAAACTGGCAGTCTGATAACAGCAATTAAAATTTAGGTGTTTTAAATAAACCTGGCATGTCTATGAGTGTGTAGAACAGCAGCTGTATTTACACACATCAGGAGAGAACATTACGGGCTTTTACAGATTTTTAATGTATTTCATACTAAACGTGGCTTATTATTTTTGGACTGAATAACAATCCAGTCCTTCAAAGAGTAGATGAAAAATAGCTACTAGATGCACCCTGAAAGTGTCCCATCCAAATTACCATGTGTGTTGTATGTTGTGTAACAGCTGAGTGGTTAGGAAATGGACAGAGCAACATGAGAAAACGGAAATTAAAACTTCTATGAAAATATCCATAATCTTACAGACTATGATACCAAAAACAATAACTGTTCTGTACAGTGTATGGTTTTATGTGTATCTACATTGAGAGTAGAATGTATCACACAAAACCCTTGGGCTCTGAAACTAATGGGATGGGATACATGTTAAATTTTTAGCATTCAAGTATCATCCTTTGATATCTGCAGCTCTAGTTATTTTCTTTATGTTTCAGCTTGTGCCTACACATTTTGCAGAATATGTCGATAAGCAATTGTTTGAAAATGTCATCAGCTATAGCATTTCATTTTCTTACATCTTCATGAAGTGTTTTATCTGTAGTATCTCTTTTCATGCATCATCAATAACTGTTGCTAAGCCTCTTTTCTCTCCATTCTCTATGATGTCCTCTTGCACTTTGATTGTTAGTTCACAAACTGTCTTCTCAGAGGAAATTCAGTTTTAGCCTTCCCTTGCTGTTATCTGGGCTCCCTTACGTCTGTCTGCATCGGGTCGAGTCTGTTTGGAAAATAACAATTTCATGTGTGCTCTTGGCAAGCAGAATCAAACTCTGTCACTCTCTGTTGCACTTAACACAGTTCCTGCCTGTCAGACCTCCACAGACCTCTTCGGTTTCTTTTCTTGTATCTTAGGAGTGCATGGGCTTTTGTTATTATAGCCTGCCAGTTCACTGACATTAAAAACTTTGGTCATTGCAGCAGCACAGAATAATCCATTGTTCTTGGGCTTTGTGGTGCAGCGTGCTACTGAATTCCAGCATTCATTTATTGTACTCATGACTTGTTTTTTTGCAGGATATTTTTAATATTTGACACCACCATTAGTTAATTAGCCTATCAATTTGGTGCTACTAAGCAGGTCATTATTGATTTACTGCTTAGCAATTTTAAATACAATAATGCTTCCTTGCACACTGAAAAAGGCTACTGTTCTGTTACACATCTTGTGTACATTTGCACAAATTAAGCTGTGCTGAGTAGTTAAATTGGGGCCATGTTTTATCCCTCCACGTGTCTTCATGTCTTTGAAAAACAGTTCTCTTCAGATTTTCATGGGTTCACTGGGCTTTTTTTTTTTTCCCTTTCTTTTTGTCAACATGTGCATGTGACTATTGTTAAAAAGCAGATTTCAGGTATTTCTGTATTGTGTCAGAATAAAACACTGTGTCTACACAGCACCACCTAATGCCATGCAGCAGCTCAGGTCCCAAAAGCAGTCTGGTAGCTCTGCACCTCAGCGGGACTTGGTAACTCATTAGCATGGCTGCCCCATTCCTGGAGCAGCTAAGTACTTGCTGGTAGCTGTTTCCTTTACCTCCTGCTCCACTGAACAGTGTAGAATGACCCTGTGACATTTTAGAAGTACAGAACACCACCTTCTCCATCTGAAGCCTTGAAAGAAAAAGAATTACAGGACTTTTTAAAAAAACAACATTTAAACTGAGCAATAGGTTTTGCAACTGCCATGCTGGATAGCTGATTGATGTTTGATTTATGTACTGGAAAAATTAAAAGCAAATGTGAAGGAAAAGCAAATAAGATTAATTCTTCCTTTACTATTTCACTCTTTACATTCTAGTTATGTCAAGATTTCCACATTTCTTTCATATGCTTTGTCTGGTATCTGGTTTTCTGACTGCATTTTTATGATGTTGTTATCACTTTGGTCTCCTGCAGTGATGATAATCCACTGTTAGAAGGTACCATGGGGCCAACACTGGCGTGGTGATTGATTCAGTATTAAATTTGAGCATATATTTGCTCTGCTTTTGAATCTTAATTATTTCTAACCTTTTAAAAAAGTTGTTTAAATCCACTAGAATGAACTACTTTAGATCAGCTTTCTTCAGTCCATTAAAACTGCTTATTTATTTGAAGGTTTTGATTGACAAAATTACATAAGGCCAGTTTTGGTCAGGATAGCTCTTGAAGCCCAGGTGTGACTTTAACCATATCTACCAAGATGTACACATCTGCTATCCAAAATTAAGACTTGATTTTGCAAATATCAAACTAGATATTAATTTGTAATAAGACAAGTAAAAAAAAAAAAAAAAAAAGACAAAAAACCCCCAACAAAACAAACCAAACAAAAAACAATCACATTCATTTCAATCACAAGAGAAATCTATTAACTTTCAAAAAAATTTATTATGGAGCCTTCACATTTGTAGACAATATGTATAATTTTGTTTACGGGATCAAAGGTACATGGAGTAATCTATGAATGAGATGCCTCTTAGCTTTGAGAGCGCTCTGTTGTACCAAACTCTGTCAGATGAACTTTGGGTTTCATGTTGTGAAAGGACATACTAAATGGGTCTTTAAGCTTCAGATGAATATTGCTCTTTTGTACCAAGCTCTGTCAAATGAATTTTGGGTTTCCTGTTGAGAAAGGACATATTAAGTGGATCTTTAAGCTTTAGATGATCAAAAAAATATCAAATATGCACAACTCACTAGACCCCTACATTTGTTTTTAGGTTCAATGGTAAATGGATGGGGTTCTGCGTCTGATGAGGACCGTAACTTTTCTAGTCATAGATCTAGTGTAGGTAGCTCCTCAGATGACTCGATCTTTACCAGCGGCAGTTTTGCACAAGCACTGGTTGCAGCAGCAGATAAAGCTGGTTTTAGGCTGGATGGAACCAGCCTGACAAGAACAGGTTTGTAGACTCAAAGTTGATGCTTTCTGCATGAAGGGTCTCTCTGCCTATTCTTCTTTCAGTGAACCTGTCTCACACTTGTCTAATACGCATGGAATAAGGTGAATGGAGATATTTTTATCAGTATATTTTAAATGAAACCTCACATTATGTTTCATATTTAGTGATTTGAAGTAGTGAATAGCACATTCTTTTAATCTGCACCGTTGATCTTCTGCAGTTTCCCTCTGTGCTGACTCTGCTATGTATTTACTGACATATGCTCCACTTAATATTTCAGTGAAGAAATCACTAATTCTGCCTTGCAGCTTTTGATGATTTTACTTTCTGAAAAACTTTCTCACAGTCATTCACATTTCCAGTGATGAGCATCATATTTAAACTGTTGTCTCCATCCCTGCTCTTCTGTTGCATTTCTTCTTGCAAAAGTGTATTTTTCTGGGAAGTTTTTCTAAGCATGGGGTGAATTGGTGTGCTTTTATTGTTAAGAGTACAAACTGTTTAAAAGCTTTATTAATAGTTGATTTAAGAGTACTTAATAAGTTAATATATTTTGATAATATTTAATTATGCCAACTGAGTCTGCCAAGTAAAATGTAACAAAGGTAAAGTGACTATTGCTTTTGAAAACAGCCAATTTTTGAAAATTAATTAATGAAAACTAAATATAATTTAGTTCATATTTTTAAAGCTTCATATGTCTTATTTCTATTAAAAATAATTTTTTTAAAACAAAAAGGATAAGGGAAAATTAAATATTCTGGGGGAAAAAAATCAAAGAACGTATTTGCATTTTTTAGTCATATCAAAATAGCAAAAATAACTAATTATTTAAATCTACAAATCTAATAGCAAAGTATGAACTTGGGTCATATTTTTGTTATACTTCCTCTCAGCCATTTCCTGCCCACAGGTCCCATAATGTTCCCATTGATTAATTTTATTTTTTTATTATTAATCTGATATGAAGTCTCTCCTTCAGTAAAATGTGTGCATTTATGAGAAGGTCTCACATGTTAGGCCTGAAAACTGCAGGCTTTCTGCATGCAATGACTCCATGGCAAATACCACCTTTTAGCAACATTAGGAATAAAGAGTTGATGGCAAAGTCCTGTGTCTCCAACAAACTACAATGTGAACACATACAGCTTTTCTCAAACCTCTGGGACTTTTGCCACTGACTTTGGTCATACATAAAACATAATTAATTCACCAAAGTTGAACTCCTCACTAGCTTCTTACACTGTGGAAAATTGACTGAGTAAATCTGTCTTATCATTTGATAAAAAACAAAGCAAAGCAAAACAAGAACTGATGTAGACCTTCACTCATCTGCTATGGGCACTTATGGCCAAGCTATAATTTAAAATGTACTATTTTTGAGGGGTTTGGTAGTGTTCTTGGCCTTAGCAAAAGTTAACGCAAAGATTCACCGCCAAAGTTAATGTCACTTGTTAATGTCACTTTTATCAGGCCTTTGAGAAGTGCAGTTTCCACCACAAACACACACATAAGAGAAGTAAATAGACAAAAAATATGTAGAGGTTTAAAAATAAATAAGAATTCTTGTTGTAGCCATGTGAATGGAAACTACAAGAAAGGACGAGAGCCCTATTGTCAGTTATATTTTCCTGGCTTAATTAGGTCACGAATGCACTTAAACTGAGCGCATGTGTGTAATTCCTCAGACAGGCTATTAGAGTGTAGGGGACCAAAAAGTATCTCGCGGTTGTTGTAGAGACTTTATGATTATTACCCTCTTACTCTCTTAATGATCCAGCAGACAAAATGGAAATAAAATAAAACCCACATGTAAACAAACAGCCCTCCCCTCTTTTCCTCACAGAAACCTCAGCAAATGGAAATAACTCCCCCGTGCTCACTGCAGTTTCATTACGAGATGATTCCTCCCAGGGTAGTTTGGATCGATCAGACGTGCCTGGTACGAACCTGCTGCACCACAGCAACCCCCATAGTGCAAAATGGTGCCTAGCAGTGGAGAAGCAGCAGTATCATTTTTGTTCATTGCTCTGGAGAGGCTCTGAAGGTCCTGACTCTTTACTCCTTTGCAGTCTGGACAGTTATTTCCACCCAGTTAGAACAGCTGTGAAATATTCTCACCGGTAGATGCTAAAGGAGATGTCCAGCTTGATAGCCTCATGTGGGAATGTTTGATTGCCAAGCATAAGAGGCACTAGTAAATCCAGATGCGATGTGTCTCTCCTGCCAGACACTTTGATTCCAGTTTCCAGAAGCCATCATGTGATTTGCCACGAAGTTCAGACAGCTTTCTTTTTTAACACCCTTGGGAAATTAAATCAAGAATTAGTGAATTCATCCTTGTCTCCACTTACACACACTAAATCTGCTACAGAAAGTCTGACACTGCTCAGCAGTTCTTACTGGAAGGGCTGCATACAAATACAAGATGCTGTAATCAGTTATTAAGTGCATTGAAACTTGTGTTTTGGAAGTCTGCACATCATTTGTGTTTGCCCCATGTCTGATTTAGGTCAATGCTACTTATTTTGCCTCTTTTTCATGAAGGGACAAAAAGGAATGTTTGGTGTATTTCTTTTTAAAACCAACATTCTGAATGAATAATCACATTTCTTTAGTCAAAAGAATAAGTGTGAAGAATCAGTGTCCTGCACTCACTAGTTGCACTTGCATGTGAATTTATTCTTACAAAACATCTGTGCAATGTGCTGTGAGCTGACATGGAATTTCAGGCTCATATCTGAATTTCTTTGCATTACTGATCTTTATTTTTAAATGAAATTTTAATATTTTGTCTGTGTTCATCTGCTGTTTTATAGTTATCCATGAAACAAGGACTTGATCACTTGTCTTTGTCTGGCTGCAGCTGTGCCAGCTCTAGAGGTTAATGTTTCCAGCTTCCCCCCAAATGTTTATTACTGCTTTTTTCCCAGCTCCAGAATTAGCTGCTTGGGTGGGCGTTCTGTAACCCATTCAGTTAAAACGAGCCAGGTTAGCAAAGGCATTGTTTTCAGACCCTTTAAGCTCAAGTGGGCTTTTCTTGGCAGAGGAGGGTTAGGGAATGTCCTAACCTAATGAGGGGTTCACACGTGGTAACCTCCAATAGCTGGCAGAGACACAGCTGGGAGACAAGCCCTCCTGAGAGTCAGGAAATCCCTGAAGTCAAACGGTGAAATATTATTCTAACATGGATGTATTAATGTGAAACACCATGTGAGAGAGATTACAGCTACTTTTTCACTTTGTGCTCTTTGCAATGAGAATATTTCAGATACTATGCTGAGCTGCATATTACTCCTGATTAAGCTTTTCTAGATCAGGTCATATGTGATGGCATGTTGGAATTAAGTGCAACTATTGAAAGGTTTTATTAGAAAACGTAAGTCACAGCAGGGTAGACCCTGGTCTAAGTTAAACCGAGGATAAAAAACCCTCCCTAATACTTGGGCTCAGTTGACCAGAAAAATATCAAACAGCCATTTTGCCACCTTCCATCAACCTCGACACCCTTTGGACCTGCAGCAGCACTGAAAGAGCAGAAATTCTCACTGGCTTTTACGTTTTATACTGCAGATAGGATTAAAAAATTTAAGACTTTTAATTACCAGTTCTAAACAAATTAAAATGTTAATATCCCCAAGCTACATGGCAACCTACACATGAAAAAAAGAAAGCTAAAGATAGTGATCTTTAGTTTTCATCAGTTGTTAAACATTAAGCCTGGTTATGTTAACTGAATAAAAATATCAGAATAAGAGGAATTGAATATAGTAAATGAACTGTGCTGCTCCTGCGGTTCCTGCATGAGCCTTTTAATCATCTGCTCCATAGAACAGCATCAAAGATATTTTTTAGGAGACATCATGTAGCTTGAATAGTATATATAGTATATATAAAATATATAAAAAAATCTGAGGAACAAATTCAGTGAGAATACATTTTTTAACATATAAAAGTACTGAAAATGAACAGGAAAATTTTAGCATTTCAATATCCCCCATTTTTATTTCTTGGGAAAAGAGAGCCCTTAAATATACAAACCTACACTGCTACATAGCTTGCAAAATCAGTTATGTTTATCTCACTGGAGTTACTCCAGATATACAGTGCATATGGGAGCCCCTAAAATGAGACTCTGGCTTGGCAAACATGAAAGTTGGAGGCAGGAGGAGATAAATTTGATATGATTGCAGAACTGTTTTCCTTCCCTGCTCAAGGCTGAGGAGTTGTTATGACACATCTGTTCAGCACGCAGAGCAGGTAGGAGTTACATGGCATACAGTAGTTTTATCACAACAGATGGAATAATTTTAATTATAAAAGTTAAAGACAAAAGAATGCCAAGTTTATCACTTCTCTTGTTGTGGTGTGTCTAAAAGCAGTTGTCATCAGTGGGTACCTCAAAGGGATACTTGCTGAGAATTAGACCTGATTTAATGTTTCGGAACAGACATTAATAGAACAGCCCATTTCAAGGCAATAACACTTTTTCATCTGGTTTCTCTTCCCTTTTTTTTTTTTTTTTTCCTTAGGCAAAGCATATTCTTCCTCTCAGAGACCTCGGCCAAGCAGTCCTTTTTCTACTGACAGCAACACCAGTGCAGCTGTCAATCAGGGTCAGAGGCCAAGGCCCACTAAAAAACACAAGGGAGGACGGTTGGACCAGCCCCCTTTGCCTCATCGTAGGGAGGGAATCACAGACGGTAAGTGTTGTGGTGAGGGTCCTGATGAAAACCTACATACAGAAGCAGGTGTGTGGAGTGGGAGAAGGCAGAGCAATCTTTTAAGGAATGTAGGTTATAGTGAATTACTGGTTTGGTGAAGTGGGTTTCCCAGATTGCCTTGTGAGCAATACTGCAACGCTGGCAGTGTGGAGCTGGGTAAAGTGAGTCCTCAAGGAGCCTTTCTTCATTTCAGCTCTGAACACATTAGCATCTCTTAGGTGTTCTCAGATCGCACTATAAATCTTACCCAAAATTGACTATGTTGCACAGGAGTTGACATTAAAAAATAGCCTGTGGGCAATTTTACATTAAATGAAGGTAACCACCAGCAGTAGTAGCAGTATGCCATGAATTCCTAAGGAGAAGTGTAGAGCCACTCCCCCTGCACTGGTTGCTGTGTGCTGTTTTTGACAGACACCCAACAGCTACAGCAACACATGCCATGCTTTTCCCGTGATTCTGCCTCACATCTTGTCTGTGCTGCTTCAGTCCTGACATCCACTGACCTCAGTGACTTTGTTTCCCCTCTTTTACATCTCTGCTTCTCTCTGGCCACTGCTTCCCATCTGGAAATTTCAGACTCTTCTAATGGCTAAGATCAGCTCTGTCTTCCAGTATCTTGGTCCACCCCTCTTGAGTCTGGCAAAAGACACAGTTGCTGCCTGATACTCTTTGAGGAAGACTGCATAGGAAGGTGGCTGGCTGGCCACCTCCACCTCATTTCTTTTCTCCCTAGCCTTGCACCTGTAGGTGTTGAAATGACCAGGGGCGGAGAAGGAGGTACATGGGAAAACACAATTAAAGAAACCACTAAGGATATCTGTAATGCCATGCAGGTGGAGATGTGATCACTTTTCTCATGCTGACCTGTCTTTCAGTGTTCAAAGCAGGGCGGTTCTGAGAGGCAAAGTGTACCACATGCCTCAGTGGCTCTTGTAACACTAACTGGACCACGGGAGTGAGTGTGATGCCAGTGAGTCTATCCCCTAATCTTTAAAACTCCTGGTCAAATCTTCTGGTGTATGGGGAAGGAAATAAAATTAAAAAAAAACACTTTAAATTTTAGTATAAACATCCTTCTTATACCAGTAAAAATTACTTGAGAATCATAAAATCATAGAACATCTCAAGTTGGAAGGAACCCATAAGGACCATCAAGTCCAACTCACTTCTTTATCTTCTTTGGACAGGTAATGTAATAAATAGATTCAATAGTATATTTAGATTGATTTATTATTTTTTATAATGCGCTCTCTATAACTCCAGGTACATTCATAAAATATATTAACAGCTTGCAAGGTAGCCTGTGGCCACCAAAACCACCAGAGCTTGCTCTCAGTCATGATATAAGGTATAAGGATTCAATTTTGCAGTATCCTCTGACATAAACCTTGTTCACCAGGCCAGCCACAAAGATGGAGAACAGATTTTGGAAGGGAAAGTCTTCACCAAAGGGGCTACCTGATGTCTTGTGCTCTGTGGCTTAATTTCAGTGCCATATTACTTGTGAAAACAATGTAAAGTAGTTTAGATTTTGCTCATATGGATCTGAATTAGTTTAAATATTAATGCCCTGCACTTCTGAGTATATTCCAGAGGCCTCTCTGCTACACAGATCCAATAAATAGATGTGTGTATGAGAAAGGTAACTGGAAATTGTGGGTGTCGCTTGTGGTGCTGGCCATACTCTTTCTGTTCATGTGTCAATCCTTCTGCTTGGCATATCCTGTCACCCAGAACTATGAAAATTGTGGGCCACAAATTTAGTGTACAGGGAGTTTGTAGTGCACTCAGTATGGTGGGACCTTAATCCTGCTTTAAATTATTATTGCTATAGAAATGTTTCACAGTAATGTGTGTTCCAGAAAATTAATGGGAATGCAGTTCAGGTCGTGAGACAGATGAAAGTGTGACTCCAGAGAGAGTGAATCCATTGTGAAATTTGGCGTTGTTTTAATTTAGTGAAAGAGATTAGATTTTAAGATTTATTTAAAAAGAGGAATCTCCTATTGTCCTTTATTTAACCTTAATAAAATACTAATCTTACTGGAGTTTCTTTCATATGTTTGAGTCAGAATGCCAATTATATACTATTTCCTTCAACATTTCAGGCACAGGCAGTAACCAGAACAGCTTTTGGATGCCATTAGGTTTACATTTGTCTGTTATAAACCTAGTTAGATTGCTTACTATATGTTCCAAAAATTTATAATGTGCTGTAGCAATAGAGGAACCTTTCCCATTCTGTATTAACACAGGAACAAACAAACACAAATGGTACAGTTTTTCCACTTCAACTCCTACTGAATATGACTCACTAAAGTGTAATGGCAAGTCTGAGTCATAGTTAAATTTGCAAAAGATCATTTGTCAATTAAGGAAGCTAAAGGTTTTTGCTGCCACCTGCATGTATGTAAACAATTGAATTTAGGAAACTCTGGTATACAGAAATTAAAAATGATAACTGGATGCTCTCTGTGGAATATTGCAATGAACTTTGCAAAGAGAGACAATGCCACTATGCTTAAGCTGTAGCTAGAAAAAGCAAGTAAGAGAACCTCACATAGGTCCAGCAATTCTAAACCCTAATCCAGGCCAGTCTGTTCAGCCCTGGGCTGTCATGATTTCAGCGGGAAGCATCATTATACTTTTTCTCCTGGTTTTCAGATATCTCAAATCCATTCCCTTGTAACTGCTTCCTCTTGAATTTTTCATGTGAGAACATACTTGCTTTGTCAGTTGTTTTCAAATTCCCAAGTTGGATAAGTCCTAGTATCCTGTGTTTAAGTCTCATCACATACCGGATATCTGTCATTTTCAGTTTTCATTGACCAAGTAAGCTCCAGCTATATCCGTTCTCTGCCCAATCCCACATACATCCTGAGCACTTCTTCTGTGTTAACTATAACCATGTGGGACAGTGCAAAAGGCCTAAGAAACTGTAATATTTAACACATAGCACACACATCTCAGACTCTGTAAGCATATGAGAGTTCAACTTCATGCTTACTTTTGACAGCAATCCTCACAAATCCCCTAAAAGCCTGCTGCTTCATTTTCTTCAGCTGCAGGTCAGAATCCTCTAGAGACTGACTCTAGATGGAGTCTTTATATTTGTCTTGCTGTATAACTTGTTTTCTAACTTCCACATCCTGAAAGACCACAGAGACAACAGCAAATCCACAGAGGAAGAATATGTTATGAATCCCTCAGGTGATAAACTTTCATTCTGAGCTCACAGTCCACCACAAAAAACAAACAAGAGGTTTTTAGTTCCAGTGCTCAAGGAATAATTTCTTTTCCTGGAAACAATATATTCACAAATTGCAAAAAAAGGGAACTTGTCATATAGTTTGTGGTATGGTAACTGTGTGAATAAATTCAAAAGCTCTTCCTTTGCTGAGCATGATATGTTAAAAAAACAAAGAGGAGGCAGAAGGGAAATATGCTTAGGGGCTAAAAAGGAGAACTGGGACATAAGACTTCTGTTAGCTTTGCCACTGTCTTCCTACTGTGTATTAAAAGTCAGTTTTTCCTAAGGTAGATCACTGTTGGGAAGATGCTTCTCTTCTGATGCTAGAAAATGGTTCAGAGGCTTATTAAATGTCACAGTAATTATCACTCCTAAGAAAAGAAGTCACTGGCACAGGTAGAAAGGTGTGTTCTTATACCTGTAGGTTCTGTAACTTGCTGCTTTTTCCAGTTAATAAAGAAAGGCTGTGGCAAAGTTTGACTGCATCTGAATCACTTAAGCCACTTCTAAAGGAAGGCTGGAGTAATCCCTGGACGAATATCCATTTCTCCCTTATTATGCACTTTGATGTCCTACAGCTTTTCAGTCACAATCCCTCCATTACTAAATCAATAAGACCATCACCCCCACCACCGCCACCACCACCAATGCACTTATGAATTGCCTCTCAAGTTTGATAATCCTGCCATTTGAGGCTTCAAGTGATAGTCTGGATGGCATCCCACTGGCCAAGAAAGTTACTAGCTCAGTGTGGGTTTTCAGGTATTTTATCTGGCACCTGAAATATAAATGTGGTTTAGGTGGGAGTATAATCAGTGTTACCAGTCTGGGTATCCTCACTGAAAATCCCACCAAAGTCCTTAAATTTCTAAACTCAAAACTTCTCTGAAGTGATTGACCTGATGGAATGAGTTGGATTGCCTCTGTGTGGTAATAAGTCTGTCTGTCAGGGTCTGAGACTACTAATTCAGCTCATATTCTGTTACCCCTTTTCTAGGGGTAGGAGAGGAAAGGAAAAACTATTTTCTGTGGCACTGGAGGAAGAAAGTCATGATGCACAGGATCTTTCTGTATTCCCAGGCAAGATAACAGCATATGTAATATATTACCTAAGACAGAATATTTACACTACAGGATGTAGTTGTAGTGCAAATAAAAAAGCCACATTTCCAAATGAAACTCTCCTCCAGCTTCTTTTATTAAAAATGACAGGTAGGTGTTACTGTGACAGTCAACCTGAGTAAGAAGGTGAAGAGGCAAACAGTTTAGTCAGGTGATGTTTGGCTACAATTAGTGACTGTTCTTACAGATCTTCTCGGACATGTAACACAGTTCAGTAAATTTGTATTCGGGGCCGGAGTCAGTTTATCTTAATGCCATAGCACCTGAATTCTTCTAGAATTCTGTGAAGCTTCATTTAGAAGATAAATCTTATTTTTCACTTCAACTCATCCATAGTCTAAAACAGCCAAAGGAATTTACAAATACGGTGTTTCATTTCACTTCTATGCATAAGTCAGTCTTTATACTTATTTGGTGGATGGATAAAAGCAAGAATCAGGTTAACAGTAGATAAGCAGCATTACTACAGTAATTCCAGGAGCTACAGCTAGCTCTAGAACATTCAGTATGGTTTAACGACAAACCTTCTTTCCTTTTAAGTATTTAATTAATAACAACTATTAGATGGCACTTTCTGAAGAAGGATACTCAACTTAAGGTTTAATACTGTGATAATTTGAACTTGTTTTTTTCTATTACACTATTTGAAAATTTTGTTTATATTGAACAATAAATATTTTATCTGGGGAAATTGCATAGTCCAATGTCATGTTATGATTGTGTTTATTGGATTCAATGCATCCCCACAAAGTGCTTATAATTCACAACTCCGGTAATCTCTGTTTCAGATCGCATAAGCAGATGCCAGTGTTGTGGTTCTGTACATTAACCGGTTATGCTCGCAATAAAATCAATTATAAGAAATGCCATTTTGGAAGCCAACACTATAAAGCAATTTTAACATTGGCAAGCTCCCATACCCTCCTGCTTCCACCTACAGTAACTCAAGTATAGTCATTGTCATAAAAGGTCACATCTATATTCATAACGAAAAATTTCTCAAATAAATTAGTGCTGAACATAAAGCATACACCAAGCTCACTGACACATTATTACAAGGCTGTTCTGCCAGAATGTAGTTATCTTAATCGGGCCATAGCACTGCAGCTGTGAGCAAAGGTATGGGAGCATCATCAGGTACAACTTCTTTCCCTTGTAAACACAAATAACCTGCACGTCCTCATTTATCTGTAAGAGACAATGTTGACTGGAATGACATTTCAGCAACTTTGGAAGCATTTCTGCTCCATACAAGAGGTAGAAGTATCACCTCTTAACAGCAAGGACATGAAAAAAATTTCTATGTAGCATTATATAAAGTATTATATAAAGCCAGATTGCAGACTTTGAAATAAACTCCCTCCTAAGGCCTCAATTTATAAAATGAATTTCCGTTTCACTAGAGTTATAAACATCAGACTTCCCTGCAGGCAAAACAGGTTTCATTTTCCATGCCTGTTACTGAGTTGCATTCCCTGATAGACCTTCACAACACTGTAAGATCCAAAAGAATAGAAAACAGGACAGGCCCAAATCTATTGTCAACTAACACAGGTTTAGTGAAGTTGGTGGGGCTGCAGAGATTTATTTGGGCTGCACATTGCCCCAGAACAGTGTTGTCAAAAAGTCTTCCACATTTAAAATGAGTATGGAGGCATTTTCATTATGATACTAAGAGTGCTTCCATTTCTTAATTTTTTTTTCTTTAAATAATCTGAGGCTTTTCTGGACATTTATAAGTCTATCATATAGTTTACATGAAAATATTACATTTAAAATTAAAATTATCCAGTGTCTATAACTATCTCAGGTGTAGCACTAATAAAAAATGTACTTTTGCCTCCACAAATATGAATAAAAGATTGATCTTCAATTCTACAAGCATTTTAGTAGTCCAGGTGATACACTTGAAAAGATTAGGAGTTGCTAGAGACCAGGCAAGTGTCTTTTGGCGTTAGCTGAAATTGTAATTTGATGTGTTATAGTTACAAGACTGCTAAACTGAAGAGGGGCCATCCTCTTGTCTGTGAATACTCTAACTCTTCATTTACTTGAATAAAATGCTTATACATTGTTTGGGGATTCCGTTTAAACCCATTTGTCAGAGATGTATTGATGCCTTTTCAACTACAGTAGATTTTTTGATTGTTTTTTTTTCCCCCAGTTTTTGTGGCATTTTATTCATTTTGGTGAAGTTCTATATTAGATTTTGTTTTTAAACCTCAAGCTGAAAGTCAAACCCAAAAATGGGGGTGATACAGCAAGTCCCAATATGGTGGGGGAAATTGTCAGCTGGCACAGGTCAGTTTTCCATAACCTTTCTTAATTGTTTGCGGTTACTGTATGAAACAGCTGGAGTTCACCCCACAGAAAATAAATCTCATGCTTAGAAATGTCATTCAGGGCTGAGAGTCTATCAATTTTTATGGAAGCTAGAAAGAGCTGGCAACACAGGAACCTGAATAAAGACCTATCAGAAGATAAAACTACTTTTCTGATTAACATGAAATTTCTTCCTTTTAAAATCAACGAATGGGCCGATTCGTGCCGGTTGCGAGGGACTTTTCTTTTCAGCATCAAATAGACCTTCTGTTTCAATTAAAGAAATCAGTTCATCTAAATCTTATTCACGTTTTTTAGATCTTCCACCACCACCCGACCCGCCCCCTGGTCAGGGTTTAAGGCAGCAAATAGTCCCCGGCCAGCGCGGAGGCTCGGCAGAGAGGAAAGGAAGCTCTCTTGAGAGGCAGCATGCACCGAACGTAGAGGAGACAAAGAGCTCCCTGGACCGACAAGCTAGGACATCACTAGAGTGGCAGCGGCAAACCCAGGAGTGGATAAGCTCTACAGACCGCCAAGAGGATTTCAGGAAAGCCCAACACAAACAAGCCTTCGGATCAGGTGTGTGTGTGCTGCACCAGCCGAGGCGAGGCAGGCGGCTTCTTGACACTCCACCCTCTGCTGAGGGTTTTTGTATTGGGCAGAAGTCCAGGATCACCTCTGTAAAAGCAATGGTGAGGTTCAGGCTGGAAAACAAGAAAGGGCAAACGGAAACGAGAGCTTGTGGTCCAACTATTTTCCCTCCTGCAACAAGGAAGTCTCATTAGCACCTTATTCAGGGCATCCTTTACAGTGTTTTGGCAATTAATAATGTTGTCAAGCATAGCCATGGAGAAAACAGGAACAGTTTCAGGCCAGCAGGGAAAGAGAAAGAGATTTTAAGAGTATCTTCTGTTAGTTGTATTTGTTTATAACTATAGAGCCATATTTTCTGGTTCTTTCAGCCTTCTTCCAAATTGGCAGCAGGTTTTTTGCACATCTAAAAGAAGGCTGATTCTTCTGAGCTACTGACATTCCTTCAAGCTGTATTTACAACACCAGGTTCTTATTCAAGGATATGACAAAGTAACACTCATCTCTTAGGCCCAGCAAGATGACAGCACAGGTTTGCACCTTCATACAGGACCCGCACATTGCCACAGGCTGACTTTATCTCCTAAATGGATTTCAAGTCTGTAAAAGTGTGCACAGGAGGCAATGCTGGGAGTTTAGTTTTACAATATTTGCAGCTTCCTTCTCTCAGTCTGATCTCAAGTAAAAGCTTCTGTTTCAGCTTTTACCCTCATACTAGGGTATTTTCCTTAACCCACTAATCAAGTGTCATCCCATTGCAGCACTGATTGGAGTGGTACAAGAGGATGGTTCAGAAGAATTAAAAAAAAGTATACTGTATGTGGAGTTTTCTGTAGGGTTATGCTGTTTCTTCAAGTATGTATGTATCTCCAGCTGTCACACTACATGTACTCTTATAATCCATATTTATTCTTGATTTCAGTCTACTATTAATGCTCCTTGTTAATCTAGCTCACTAATATCACTGATATTCTTAAAAGAAAAAAGTAGTAATATGCAGCCATATCTATCATGAAGGCAGGATTTAGTGAATAAAGTCCTCCTAGGAAATATTGCTACCTATATTTAAAATAGAACTATTTAAAATACAATCTATACTTTCAAATACAATAATGATACTGTTAAAACCCCCTAATCTTTCTGCTACATACAAGTGAGTGGTTGTTCATGTTGTGAAATCATGATGTGAAGTCACAGTTTAAAAATAGTGTGTGAAATCCTTGCTAGTTGCTGAAATGGCAATTTTAATTGCAATGTACAAGATGTACAAACACATAGAAAAATAGTTCAAATATACTTTACACTTCTCATTTCTTTGTATATTATTATTAGGAATGCTTCTCTGACCTGCTTAGCAAGAAGTCCCTTCTTTTTCCTCTGCCTCACAAGTGTAGAAATAGAAGTTGTCAGTCTGTGATGCAGAACTTATTCAGTAATAAAATTCCCATCCTGCAGGACATACATTTATCTGTCCATAAATAAAGAGAACTTGATCTTGCCACTTCCAATGCTCTACACAAACATTGAATTTAGAACTGAAGTGATTACAGGTATCTTGTTCTTGTCAAATTCAGGATGATGAGAGCAAGTGTATATGCTTTATGCATAAAAAATAAGATTCCTGTGGGAGATATTATTGATTTCCTCTGCTGTGAGGATTTCATAAAGTTTGTGCACAAGGTGGGCCAGAGCTTTATATCTGTCCATCCTCTTTCTCTGACAGCCTCTTGCACTACCACCTTTCTTGCTCTGGATTCTTGTATCCAGTAGATTTAAAAAAGGTGACTCTTGGGTGTGATGCTTGTTTATATTACTAAATTTGAGTGTTCTAAAAATAATTAATTCTGCTTCTTCCCTTTTCCTCTAATAATGGCATAGATCTCTGGAAATCTATCCTGTCCCAGTTTTCAATATATTTCCAAAAGGGGTTATTATTAGCTGTCAGCTTCCAGAAAATAGCTAATTTGCAGCTTAGGGGGTTTCATTGAGATGTTACCAAGCTGTGAGTGAAATTTTGAAAGCAAGGCTTTTAGTTTGAAGTTGAATAGAGTAAAAATACCCAAGTTTCCACTGGTTGCTTTCAGTATAAACAAGATCACTGTGTTCCTGCCAGTGGCTTCATTGTGGAACCACAGTTACAGCACATCAAATATGACATTCTCAGCTACCCCTTTAAAGAAAGTAGTGCTAGATCAGGTTACAATAGTTTTGATAATATGAAAAGCCTCTTGGTTATTTTACAGGGTATAGAAACATTGTTATACACATATAGCCTGATTTCACGGGGGCTAGAATTATATCTTCAAATTAAAGGCTTGTTACTTCAAAGAGAATGGCATTGGCAAAGCCTCCCCATATTCTTTGCAGACCTGGGGCATGGGGCACTGTTTGGAGTGTTTAATGAATGTGAGCCCATTTTCAGGACTTGGGACAACTACCTTTCATGTGCTGGAATGTTGTGTAAAACTTAGCCTATATTTTATGTCACAATTAGTTATTTTATGGATTATATTTATTTCTGGGGGCACAACAGATAATTTAACATACCATATGCTCAATAATGATAATGGACTATATATTTCTTCATGGTAGTTTTTCCTCAATATTTCATTGAACCCAAAGGAGGCCTTATCCTGAGTCCACAAACTAGAGAAACAAATCAGTTGACCATATATGTCACCTTCCAACTCTTGCAATGCTAGTGACTTTTCATCCTTTAAAAATGTATCCAGCTCTCTGCTAAACTGATTTATGCCGCTTACTTTATTGCTGCCTTAATGCAAGCAGTTCTGTATTTTAGCCAGCCTTTGGAAACCAGGTTTGCATCTGATTCTATTGTTAGGCCTTCATATATAAAGAACAAGTAACATAATTTAGGAGACTATGGCTGTTTAATGCCATTTTACTATGTCTTTTGAGCATTTCTTTGTATTTCAGCAAGGACACCACACAGTCATCGCACGAAACATTGATAAATCCCGCAGCACAAATATTCATGTCCCTTGGGCAGGGCCAGAGTGAGATATTTTGGCAAGGAAAGAATTCAGCTGCCTGCCCTCTTCTGCAACAGATTTACCTTACAAACAGGTTCTGTTCAGTAGCAGATCACATGGGGAATCCCCATGTCCTACTCGTGGCAGCACGCACAAAGAATGAAATGCTGAGTTTCTTCCACAAATTTGTTCTCATTTAGCATTTCTCTAAGTTAATTGTGCCTCTGCTGCACCATTTGCAAAGGCTTCAAGCTTGGGAATAAAAGCATTTTTATCTCCTCTTTCTTTCCTACCATCCCCACCTACTTTTCCATCTGGGTTCCTGCCCTCTGCCAAAGAAAGTCCGTTTCTCCTCATCAGGTTCTTTAAGAGTGAAGACAATGGGAAAAGCAAAATAAAGAAAACCCTTTTGGCCTAGATTCACTTGAAAAAAAAAAAAAAAAGTAAGATTCAAGCAGCAGGTATCCCACTGAATTCGGAAAGGGCAATTGCTGTGTTTGAGGTTAGGGATATAGACTCATATTCTTTCTTGAATCAAACTATATTTAGCAAGATCTCTTTCTTCAGCTTCTGAGATGACAGGAATGGATCATACACAGCAAAGAAATAAAACTGCTTCTATTTCAATGCTAAATCAGTGATGCTGTTTTGCTTCTTAGATTGAGATTATTACAACAACATCTCCTGGAAACTCTAGTCAGAAGGGATGTCTTGTTTTACTTTGTGCTATATGAAGACATGCAGTCTTATGCTTTATTGCTATTAATCCTGCTCTTGCAAGCAGTTCATTATTACAGGTCTTCACAGAAAAGAAGCCAAGTGAGCAAAACTAAGCCTTTTGCTCATCATGGAACATGAAACAAGCTGCAGGATGATTTATTCAGCCCAAATATTACAACTGCTATGTATAATATAATACTTTCCAATGTAATTCACCACCAGTAAAAAAAAAAAATAAAATTGTCAGTGTACTTTGTATCGTTAGAAATTACTGAGTTGCTGGAAGCTAATTAAATTAGTTGATATTGTAGTTCTTTATCTAAACTGATTGAGGTAATGTTGCCATAATTTAAGATAAAGAAAAGGAAAAAGCACATTCATGTAGGCTTGAAGCAAAAATCTAATCATAGTTCTATTGTTTTGGAAATTGCATGTGCATCTATTTTTATTAAAGTATCTATGATTCATGATCTATTACTTCATAATGAATCTAGACTTTTTGTAATTAATACAAACTGACTTATGAGTTTACAAGGAAACAAAATTAAATTCATGCTTGCTTCTCTGTCCTTGGGATACAACTCTTAGTTGTGTATTTTCCTAAGTAAAATTTTCATGCTATAAACAAGACAAAAGACAGATATATGAGGGCAGGAATGAATATGATGTTCATAAATGAATAGCTGTTTCTAAGAATTTATTGGTATTTACTTTGCTTTGGTTTTGTTTTGCTTTTCTAGAAGAGGCACTCGTACCATATAGTAAACCCAACTTCCCATCCCCTGGTGGCCACAGCTCTTCAGGAACATCTTCTTCTAAAGGATCGACTGGACCTAGAAAAGGTGAAGTCTTGCGAGGAGGTCACCAACGCAATGCCAGTGACCTTCTCGATATAGGCTATGTGGGATCAAACAGTCAAGGACAGTTTACTGGTGAATTATGTAAGTTTATCTCTAGCTATAGTTAAAACTCTCAAATAGAGAAAAAGAGAAAAATCATAAGGCTGTTGTGAAGAGAGTAGGAAGTTGTCTGCAGTAATCAGATTAAATTTTACCCAGATTTTTTTTGCCATCTGACATGAATTGCATCTGATGACAAACAAATGACATTCTTGTCTTCTTTGGTTCAGACCCGTTGAAGTCTGTGTAAGCCATGCCAATGTTATCTACACAGTACATCTTTCAGCATGTAATGCTAGTGAAGCACAGAGAACATTGAAAAGAACTTCTAGTGTTTAAGAATTTTCTTGGCAAAGTGTAGTGTGCTTGTCTCAGAGGAATGAATGAAAATGGTGCTGATCTTTTTGGTCAGGGTGATGCCTTCTCCTTAATTTCCTGTTGCCTGATGAGCAGTATTCTCTTAGAAGGAGGTCCTCTTTTCTTGATGGAGTAGCCCAGTTTTTGAGTTGTATATCTTAAATCTTTTCCTCAGCACCTCAGAACAGTGAAATTTTTTCCCAAACTTTTTTTATTATCATTCAATATCTGTTAAACTTTGTATAAAACTGTGTTGATGCTGTGTATGTGATGCCAGTAGCAGCTGCCCAAAGGTTTGACTGTGCTGTTTGGAGTAGTACGTCAGCATTTCAGCAAGCTCGGGCATATTGGTATGGTTACTAATAAAAGCAGTGGAGCTGTTGGCATGTCTGCATCCTATTGCTGCAGCCAAACCCTCAGTACCTCCCAAAAGTTACTGCCCAGTAGCTTCTAAGAGGTGATCCACAAACCCTGAAATGTGCGGTCTCAGATATGGTGTTGGTAAGTGCTGAATTTTAGCATCAATCACTTTTCATCTTAGAAGCAATTAACTGTCTTCTCACAATCTACTGAATATTCATCCTGTGCTGCAGTAATATTGCCACAGGCTTTGTTTTCTGGGTTTTTTTCTCTTATTACAACCTCTTTCTCTCTTTTTGTTTCTCTCTATAGAGTAGTTGAGAAGACACATTGCAAGCTGCTCTGATGGACCATCAGGTCTGAACTCATGGAAGTGATGACACTAAACAGTGCAATGAACATTTTCTTTATTTATGTACTATTAAAAGAACTGTAAATGCAATGTAAAGACACACAGCCACACATATCCCACAGATTCTTTACTTGTGTTCTTCTCTTTAATACACCATCCACCTTAAACTATTCCTTGTCAGGAGTATATAAAAAAAGAAAGAAAAAAATTCACCCTCCAGGAAGAAAAGGATTTCCTTCTGTATATAATTTCTTTTGTTGCATTGCTATGCAAGCTCACCTTCTTTTTAGCTATGTTCATATTCATGTCTGTTTTTACTGGTCTGTTGTACTATATGTGAATTAATAGGCTGTGGTGCCATATATTAACTTTTAATTGTGTAACTTTTATGTTTAAAGTTTGCACTGCAATTTTATTTGGTGATAAGCACAAAACTCTACTCCTCATGACATGAAGAAAAAAGAGACTGAAAGTGTGGAGAAGGTTTACGTCCTGTAAGCTACTTTGGATAACGCTGGATGTAAAGGAGTATGTTAGGTGGTTTTCCATTGGGGTGTAGAAATGAGAGTGACAGGCAAAACTGATGTCAGTGAAGACATTAGAGACAGATTTAAATCTTTTTAAAGCAAGCAACATGGTTGCTCTTCCTATTTAAGAAGGGGTTGGAAGTTGAAAGTGTGAGATTAAAGGGCGAATATGAGAATTAAAGGTAGCATGAGATGGCCTAGACCCTTTCACTAGAATGATGCCCTTAGTATCTGTTTTTAGCCATCCCATGCCAATAAGTAAAGGGGAAGAAAAACAAACCTTGCTACAAATAGAAGAACTTAAGGTGTTTCACTAAAGCTGTTTTTATATTGCAGTTTTAAAAGAATTATCATTAATTTCTCCAGCCCCAAATACAAGACAGAGATTTTCCAGGAGAAACAAACAATATAAACTCAAGGAATACCTAGCAAGAAGTTAAGGATGCAATTTATTATTAAGACATATTCAGGCTGCTTCCAAAAAATTGAAATGTCAGAGTATCTTATTTCATCTTTCCAATACATGTACAGTAGAATAGAAGATAGAGCTGCACCACTGAAATTCATGACATTAATTGTTTTGATGCAGTCTACACAACCCTTTCTGTTCTTTTTCTTGAAGTCTGCAAGAGCTGAAGTTGGATCCACTAAATTTGTAGTAAAGTGTTTAGTGTTTGGAAGGAAAGCAACAGTCAAAATTATTTTCGACTTGCATTAAATATATTTCTGGCAATACAGTACATCCAAAAGTTGGATATAAGCAAAGAAAATCTTTGACCTGTGTTTTAGTGAGTGGCTTCAAATCCTACTATGATGAGGAAATAACACATGTTTATACACTTTTTGAATAAACCAGACTCTGTAAGTGGACATTAATGACAGCATCCTGTCTCTTCATTAATTTTCAAGACTTTGTCCAAATCTTCTGTACCTCTCAAATCTCAGTGAGTAAATTGTCAAGCTTTTCTTAGAATATTATATGTGGATAGCCCACCCATTACTTTGATGCTTAATTTCAATATTAAATCTTACAGCTTATTTCTCTTAGTTATCTGACCATGAACACAAGTTTCCATTGAATACCTTTTTTCATATAACCAGTCTATGTTGTTTTATATATTGCCTTGGAGCTCACCAGTATTAAGAACACTTTTAGTCATGGCAGAATTTTAGAAAAGTAAATTACAATGCTAAATATGTGTTGCTTTTCATTTCATTAACTTGTTCCATGATAAGATAAAACACTACAGCCATCAACTGTAACTCAGCACTACTGAGTATTTAAAAAATGCTAGTTAACTTCCTTAAGTCAAGATGTGTTATTTAGCAGGTTACAAACAGAAAATCTTGAGGAAAAAAATGTATGAATTTATTTATATATGTGACCAATGAGCATGTGTCATTTTCCTGCTTGTTAAAACCCTATAGTTAAAAACATTGCTTAAAAATAATCAAGTAAGATAAAGAATGCATCGTAATTGCATATTTTTGGTTTTATTTTGGTATTATCATCTGAAGAGAAGACTATTCAGAGTACAATTCAAATTTAATTCTCTGGAAAATGTTTAACTGAGTCACGGATTGATTTTTTTTCCTTTTAATTCAAAAGCTTGTGCTGAGCTTTGGTGGAACACCTTATTCCCTATATTCTATTCAAAATTCAGTATCATTAGAGGTTGATAAAGCCATCCCAATTACTTTCAAATATGTGTTTTATCTCTTCCACTGGAAAGTAAATGTGTGTCAGTATTAAAGCTGTGCAGTACCATGATATTCACTAACTTGTCCATCTGCTTCTGTACATTTTTGTTCATTAATAATTTGCTTACAATATTACATAAGGTGTTGTTGTGTATGGCAAAGTGTCTCCATTATCTTACAGGTGATGTCTCTTCTTTTTTTTTCTCTCTCTCTTTTCTATACAGTGTACTTCCAATGAACCACAGTACATATTTTTTAAAATGCCATTTAATTTACAATTTTAAAAAAGTATTCTTTTTTTTAAAAAGAAAAAAAAAAGAAAACATTTATTGTGAATAATGTGTTTAAAGAAAAGGGATGTTGTGGCAGCACTTAGAATTGTTTTTTAATTTGTTTTTTTTAAAAAAAACTGTTCATTGGCTACAGTTTGTTCACGAAAAAGTATGACCTCTTAATGTGTTTCATTGGTATTGTTAGTGCAGCAAAGTTTAATTGGCATAAGAAGTTGGTTAATAGTACTGTTGAAGTGTGTATTGTATATTTACTGGGGAAAAAATAAAACATATTCACATTTCAAATCTATGTTAAAAGACCTTGAGTAAGGAGTCGATATGTGAAAACCCAAACTGGGAAAATCAGGCAATAATAACATAGACTGAGCTATAATCATCACTGTCCACTTACAGGTGACAAGGAACATTTTATATGCTGGTTTTTGAAGCTAAGAGCTGTCTTGTAAATAGGCCAGTGATAAACATTGCCTGCCATAGGGGTTTCTGTTTAATGTCCTGTCTATATTGGGAATAGTTGTACCAATGTAATTACACTGATACAGCTATTCTAGCAAACATCCTCCGTTTGTACACGTGCTGTCTCCATGTACAGCAAGGACCCAAGTGCTCAGCTTACTTTGCTCAAGGCCTGTAAGGCAGTGGATGTGTAAAACCTGTGTTCTGTGGGCCTGAACCCTTGGACTTGGGGTTTTGTACTGGTGGAGCTACTGCCAGACCAGTACAGAATACCCCCAAAATGTGTGAAGAGATGTCAGGTCAATTTTTCTCAATCTTTTCATTGAATACATGCTCAATTTTAAATGCAGGAGGGCTGAAAGACCAAATAATAAATTGCTACATGTGCTTCAGTGGTGTATTGCTATATAGGCACCCATTTCAGTGATGCAAAGAACAGACATTTCTTGGTTTTGTTACTCTTTTTATTTCTCGAGTCCTTATCCAAGTCAGTAAACCTCTTGAATACCTTTTGGATGTCACCTGAATTGCAAGAGAAACACTGTTCCTTGGGAAAAGTACGAAAGATAATGTGCATGGAATGTTTTAAGTCTATTAATTTAACTATACACAAGTGCAAAAGGAAGACATTACTGTTTGAAATAATTATGTGCTGGTTTATGATTGCCTCAGCCTATACCCTGCCAGCCAGGAGAAAAGGTGTGCACTGAGGCTGAGAAAGAGTCCTCACAACTGACAGAGGAAAGGTAATTGGGTTGGGGGAGATTTTGGCAGGAATTTAAAAAAAAAAAATAAAAAATACAGGCAGCTCCTTTTGCTTGTCTACAATTTATGCAGTTTGGATTTTTTTTATGATCAATGGCCTTGTGGAGATTTAGCAGGGGAACTAGAATGAAAAAAAAAGCTGGCCTTCTTTTGTAAAGATTCAGGGGAACTTGTTTGCTGAAGGGAGGATTTTTTAATTTCGTTTTTATTTTTTAACACGTCTTGTGTTCCATCTATCTGGAACACATTAGCTAAAAAAAATAAATTATTTTTGAAAACCATGTGGGCAATGGACATTTCATTTAGGAGGTACATTCAAATAGCAGGAAAATGGCAAAAAATAATATTAAACTAGGGAACACGTACACTGGCTTAGAATCAGCCAAGTCCACCACAGTTTCACATGTAATTTTGAATGGTATAATAATATGCATAAACTTCATTGCTTTTGGTTTCCATACCAAAACGAATTACCCAAAGTCCAGAGGAGGCCTAGATCCTTGTGACGCTAAATCTAGTACTTTATTTTAAATATGTGGTGAATCCAAGCCGATGGGGCTGGAGTATGTTCAAGGTTGTACGAAGCCCCAGCCTTGGCTGCTCACACCTCAGGCAGTCTGCAGCTGCGAAGCCCACATGGCTCTAGCCTCAGTGGGTTTCAGTGTATCCCAGGCATCAGGGATGTAGAAGCAGGTGACTTCTCTGTGGATGGAGTTTTTCAGGGCAGGGAGGTTCTTCAGTGAGTTAAGCACTGTGGTGGTTTGCATTAGGACCGCTTAGGCAGGTCTCACGTTTTGGGACATCCTTCCCAGTCCTGCCATGGTCTGTGAACTCAGTGCTGAGCGGTGGAACACAGCTGAGCAGTTGTACCAAACTCTGCTGTATGCACCTTGTTCCCTGCTTCTCTTTTGGACTGACCTCTTTCCCTGCCAATGCTCCTCATCCAAAATAACAAATACGGCTCAGAGAGATCTCATGGGACCCAGAGGAGAAGTAGGGCCATGCTGAGTGCTGTGGAGGTGCACTGGTTATTTGGAGAGAGCTAGCTCTGAGTTCTGCTCTTGATGTGAGGATTAGATTCCTCTCTAGCCTGACTTTATTTAAGTGTGTAGCTACATCCAGGGAGACCACAGCAGAAAACAAGTTCCTAGAGCACAGCTCAGCATTGCAGCATCTCTTCCAGCATTCAGTTTGTTATAGACAATCCTGAGTTCACTGCC
Source organism: Margarornis squamiger (assembly GCA_035222235.1). Lineage (NCBI taxonomy): Eukaryota > Metazoa > Chordata > Aves > Passeriformes > Furnariidae > Margarornis > Margarornis squamiger. The sequence goes on along the minus strand of JAWWTY010000001.1, from coordinate 10,048,990 downwards.
AGCTTTTTGCCACATCCTGAGCATTCAAGTGGCTTATGCTGGCATTTAGGCAAGTGAGACTTTTCGTCTTGATGCAGCAGAATGAAAAAAAAAAAAAAGCAAAAACAAAACCCCGAAAACAAAACCACCAAACCCAAACAACCGCCCCACCTCAAACTCTAAAAAACTAAACGTTTCACTTAAACACAAATCTTTAAAAAAATCCTCAAAAATTATAGAAAATAGAGCATTTCAGATGTACATGTTGGATGATTTTTTTCTTGCCATTTTGTTTTGGCTACCATTGAAATGATCTACTTGTTTTCTTCAGAGCTGCTACACTCTCCCTCCACCCCTTTACCCCCTGCATTTTCCTGTACTTACCTTTCAGGTGTAGAGAACTTGTGGTAGAGAATAATTGCATTTGTGTACGTATGTTGTTCTAACTTTAAACAACAAGGTGCACAGTTGCATTCAGTTCAATTGATCAAAGCCCGGTGGGGACGAAATGTTTGCAGTTTGTTTTTTGTTTGTTTGGGGGTTTTTTCAAAAAAAAGGCCTGCTACGATTTGTGCTGGTATTTGTTCCCCATTTATGCTGATCAGTGCATCTTTTGCCTTCAAGGATGCCATTAGTAATTCTCCTTTGTGTTCATAAGCAGGAATCCATTGTGCAGCACTTGGAGAGCCACTCGGATGCAGGTAAAGAATATAACAGCTTGGGCAAGTGCTAATTAGAACCAATTAAAGTTAATTGACCTCCTTTGGTAGTAAAATGTGTTATAGAACTTGCTCTGTCCTTGCAAAATGGAGATCTTGCCTCTAAGCGTGAGAGTGAAGCAGGGTTTCATGTAGCAGCCTGTAGTAATTATGTGGGTATAACAACCAGGAAGCAGTGTGCTACAATTTGTTCTGATAACTGGGCTCTACTATATCAGGGCAGTGCAATAAAAGTGAGATTTCTGCTTCAGTCTATTTAAAAACCTAATTTTTACAGAGCAAATGAGCATCCCAAGATACCGATACTAATCTCTAGGAATGAGTTGGCAGAAAACATAGAGTCCCTTTTATAGGTAAGTAATGGGGTGAGCATAAAAAAAGGCAGTTTTTTTGCCTGCCAGCTGGAATTGGCTCTGATGCTCAGAGGTTGTGTCTATCCTGAGTAGTGGGGGTAAGGTGTGCTGGGTCTCCAGTGGTGTCTGGTCAGGTTGAAGGGTCTGCCTGCAGTTTAGCTCCCTGCTGAACCTAGCAAGGAGGTTGTCTTCTGCAGACTTCTGTTTGAAAAGGGGCACTGGCGTCCATCCACCTGAGGTTTGCAGTGCTGACTGCACCACTGCCATGGGCACTGGTTTGGACATGGTCAGAGGTATCCAAACAAAAGAGGAGAAATAGCAGGGGAAAAGAATGAAGGGTAGGAAATGTAAAACTGTATGAATTCAAAAGCATCAGTGGTGGATGCTAAACTGTACATCGCTGTGAAAAGTTGAAAAGCCATTCTTATTAGTAAACCAGAATTGATCCAGTTTCCATGACCATGCTTTGCTAACTTTTTCCTTGTCAGGAACTGAATGCGACTGATTTTGCTGCTAACTTGGCCTTACTATGAACAGCAATAAAGGTGTTAGTCAGGTGGGGACTTTGATGTGACCAATAACATCACTCTCCCTTCAGGGAATGTTCTGTGCTGGCTTGTTAATGAATTTCTTTCCTAATGAGTATCATTAAAAACCCTTTGATTAGCTATTTGTGTGAATGCCCTTCCTTTTTCCTCTAAGCTGCTACTTGCACTAGTGGCAGGGATTTTGCCCTAGGCAGAAAGCGTGTAGTTCTATTCCTTACCTCATGAATACAAGTCTGAGGCAAAAAGTAATAGGAAAGAGGGGGGAAAAAAAAATAGACCTCACGGATGAGTTGAAATTATTTTCTACACATGTACAACCTGAGCAGGCACCAGCATTCAGATGAGAATGTCATTAGGGGAAATGAAGAGCAATAGGTAGTGATGGTGAAGCATGCAACAATAATTTACATACACCTCGAGTGCCAACAGGCAGAGAAACAAATAAAGCTATAACCTGGGGAAAGGGAATGCCAGAGAATAAATGGACCGCAACAAGCAAACAAAAAATGCCATGTCATAAAATGTAGCAAAAAGCCTAGAAAACAAAATTAAAAACAAAACAAGGCATTTCAGATCCCAGGCCCCTTAATGAGATATTGATGGCATAGAAATTGCCTACTCCTGTGCAAGACAAAGGAAGACTGAGAAGCACAAAAACAATTAGGAAACAGATTTGGCTATCTGAGGTTTAATAGAAAGAGATGTGGCATAGCAGAGTACAATTAATCACCAATTGCCTGAAACACTTTCTTCTCCCAAGCTACTGCAGACCTGTCTCCCCCACTCCTAGTTTTAAAATGACAGGCACACGATCCAGTTTGTATTTAAAATAAGCCTCTCTCTCCCATTCCTTCCCCAGTCCCCCAAATATCCCAGTGAATTTCAGATACTGATAAATAAATCTTTTGTATTTACTCTGGTGTCACAGTCTTCAAACTAGCTTCAGCCTACCCACCCCCTTCTTCCTTCTCTTTTCCCATGAGGCATAAACTTCATCTACATATTTTCTACCTTGTTGTTAGGCATATAATGAGGCTTTTCTATTTTTGTCCTTCTTTGCCCAGAAAGCTGTCTTAGACATGTCACACTTAGGGATTTATAAAAGTTCACTTTATATTTGATCTATGTGGAATATGAGTTTTAAGTTTAAACTAGGTCATTGGGTGCCTTTAGAGCATTTGTAACTAAGGGAGAGCCATTGATGAGTCTTGATTTGAGTGGTTCAGCCCTGTGTGCAAAATCTGAGAAACTCAGGGGGGAATGATCACAGTTGCAGAAAGATTACGGCCGTGTGTTGCAACCCGTGTCTGCTGTGCCACACGTGGCTCCCTGCGTCAGTGCCCAGGTGTTAGTGCACAGAAGTGCACCTTAAAACATCCAAAATTGTGACAACCTGCAAATAAAGCAGTGATAAAATTTTAGTCTTTTCTTTAATCAAGATGAAATACTAGTTTTTGGAGTGGTCTCTGTAGTGTATTAGCAGACTTTTGCCCATCAAAGGGTTGCCTTTCTATTCTGTGTACCTTACAGACCTGGGACATGCAAACGTGTTCTGATTTTTCTCTGCATAAATGTTTGTGTACATAAAAACATGTTTGCAAACATGGAGCTTTGAATTCCCTTCTATCATAGTCCATATGTTCTTTTTGATCTTTTGGGGGTTACCCAAATCCCAAGTGTTTTCACAAGCACTGGGCTGAGAATATTCAAAGAGCAATACCTTTCCATATTTTTTATATTCTTTGCAGTCTCCTCCAGGCCCATGAAAGAGAACATATACTAATTTCAGCTTTCAATTGCTGATATGTTACACTCCTGATTTCATTTAGGGATTTAGGAGGCATGATTTTCATAGAAACTGATGTCAGTGAGATAATTGGAAACTAACAGAAAAAGTACTAGACCTCTGAGATCTGGTAAGTACCCTTGTAATCTAGCAGAGGATAAAACCTTTCAGTACTTGTACAACTACTTTTTCTTTAATTAATTGGATCATAGAATTACAGCATTTTGTAATATTCCTGATAAGTTGGCTGGGTGAAGAAACTTCACTTTGAAACTGAGTTGGTCTAGTCAGGAGTTCTTGCTTGGACCAATATATGGACTTCTGTAGGACAAGTAAATCTCACATTCCTTTACAGCAGTAGCAGCACTCTTGGGAAAAAAAAAAAGAAAAAAAAAGAAAAAAAAAGTTAGCAGGAGCCAGGTAAACTCAGCATCCTTCAGTGCATATTTGAGGTTTCCTTGGTTTTGGTCTCTGTGTGGCATAAGCCAGGAAATGTTTGGATTGGCAGGGATGTCTTTGGGCCTGCCCTGGCACCTCTCACCTCACTGGTCCCACTCAGAGCCGGAGCAGCCATGGGAATGGAGGGCAAGGAGAAGAAAAGGAAAGGGAGAGGAGAATATGAGGACATGCAGTATTTCAACAGCAGTTTTCAGGACAAAAAATAATTCTTTATTTTTCCAGGCAGTTCTGTAGCACATTATGTTTCTGGTACACAGAATACTCGTTTTGCCTGCAGCCCTTTTTTTTTCTTTAGATTTGGATAAATTTAAATACTTATCTCAGAAAAGAAATTTTCAGAAACAAACCTGATATTAACTACCAGAACAATATGGGGCTGTTTTCAGTGCAGGCCACTGACTATCAATATTAGGATGTGTCAGTGAATTGATTACCGTTCGTAAACTGCTTCTAGTGCTGACAATACTAATGACAGAATGTTCTTAATTGGTCCCAGGGAACAAAAAATAGACAGAAAATTCCCCCCCCTTTTTTTTTTTTTTTTTATGGTGAATAGCTGGGGTTTTTTTCTCCAGCACTCAATATTTTCATTGTAGTCTTAAGGGTGTTTTGAAGCATCTTATGCTGTTCACTTTCTTAAATCCGTTTATTAAACTGAATGTTGTTGAGCATGAGGCTGACATTTGGTGATTCTCACACAGTTTCTAATAGCTGCAGGGTGCTCATTTTTGGAGGCAGTTTTATGATGCTACAAAATGTCTCCTCTGCTTTTGCTGGCACATATCATACCATAAAGCTGAAGCGGAGCTGTCAGGACAGCATGTCTCTATTTAGCAGACCATTGTTTGTCATCGAACAGATATTCTTGGAGTTTTTTCAACTACAGCATTGTTGCCAATGGTTAAAATTTCAAAGCTTCATAAATGACTGTGCACAGGAAGATGAATCCAGCTGGCAAACTTTCTACTTTTACGATTTTTGTAAAAGTCGTCAACAGGGGAGCCAATAATTTTCACTCTCTGATGAAGTCTTCATTATGGAGCATCTGAAACCTTGTTATAAAGTGGATGACTCTGACATTATATTTGCAGTTATGTGCTTGCACTTCTAATAGCACTCATACAATGAGAACTGAGCACACAAAGAGCCTCTGAAAACAGAAAAACTAGATTTTCCTCTGCATTCATACAGTGTACAGGTTTAGGAAGGTTCTCTCGTGTTATTTACAATGTCTTTGTCAGACTCTTCTTATTTTAATTCCCTGGTATATAAAACCTGGTGAATGTCATCACTTGTAACTATCAGTTTTCAATAAACCCAATCTACAGGGATGTGAGTCATGTAGGACATGAAAAAGAGTAGGTCACTCCATAATGAGCAGCTGCAGAGGGAGAACAAGTTAGCTCAAGACACTTTCTGTGTTTGTCAGATTTAATTTGAGGTTTTGTCTGTGCACAGATTTCCGAAAGACTTGTCACAGGTGGTCAAGACGTGCAAAGAACAACTACAATGAATAATAAGGCTGTTGTGCTATAATGGTCTCATAACACCTGAAGCAGCCATGGGAGCTGTTCTTTCATCATTCTTCAGCACTGATTTTATTATTCTGAAACGAAATTATTACAACTTTGACCTCCTAGTGGAATCTGTGATGTTGAGGAAATGTTAATAACGGGGAGTATTTTTGTCTCTGTTCCTCTTCTGTTTTTTTTGCCTTCTACTTCCCTGCAATAGACTCAGGTTCGTCTTATTTGAGGTGTAGCCAATTATCAGCATAACCCTGCTGATAAAGCACTTCTGGATGGCTGTATTGGAAAAAGAAACCAACAACAAAAACAATTGGCCAATGCTGCTAAAAGAAGCTGTATTTCCTGTTCCTCTTTATAGAACTTCTGTCAATTTTCATATCTCTCCAGAAAGGGTTTTCCTATTCAGAAAAACAAATTAACTTTTCCTTCAGAGAAACAGTTTGATCCAGGCATTAGTTCACTTCCAGACAAGATCTGATCCTTATCCTTTCATACACATTAAGAGGCATCTTACCTACCATCCCAAACAATAGGTGGAGTTTAGTCAGGGTGCAATGTCTATCCCATGCTGCTCATATAAGCCATTCGGATCTTCCTTATGCATGTAATTCATTTTTCACACCACTATTCTTAAATTTCTTATGTCCTGCAGTCTGGGCTCTAACATTTATTTTAGTACTAGCTTCAATATTCTTATCTTGCTTCCCCTTGGTTTTCCTTCTTTTTTTTTCTTTGTTGTTGTTGTTGTTGTTGTTGATACAATTTTGTTCTTTGATCCCCTTCTACAGATTGTACGTAATTTCCTTGCTGTTTGGATAAGGAAAACCAGAGCCTAATGTTCACCCAGACCTCAATAGCTTACAGGTACACATATGTGTCTAAGATAGCTTTTTTAGCCACTCTTTTTTACCACTGTTACAGGTGTATCGAGTATGTGTTCAGAGGTTCCTTCCTTTGGTAACAAGTGTGATATGAAAGAACCTGGCCAAATAAAATTCTGACTTTGAGAAGTTTCACCTCTCTTAGACAAGCCTAGATCCCTCTGTGATATGTTATATTTACTACGGGGCAATGCAGCTTTTAAAAATTTCATATTTTCTATTCCAAAATTTTTCTTCAACTACAGCAGTTATACCTGGAAATTCAATAAACAACTTCAGCCTCTCTGAGCATGTATCCACGTAGCCAGTCCGGGATTTGGAACGGCTCGAGTTCAAGACAGCTAGTTAGGGAAAGACAGAACACGGCCAACATCCTCACTCAGCTATGGTCATAAATCATCATCCAACCTGGCATTGACAAATTGATCTTGGCCTAGAGCATCCAGGAGCTTTGTGAGAAATCTGGCCAGGGCAGGGCTAAAACATTAACAGCAGGCATCTTGGGATATGCTTTCAAACTTCTGTATAGAGGTGGATAGGTAAACAATATGCTATGTGGGCAATTTTCCAGGAAAATCTATTGAAATTTTTAATTTGTCTTCAATTACTTTTCCTGGAATTTTCTTTCAGTTCAGTTGCTGTTTTTGTTGTCCAAATGAGCATGAGCAAGGTGGATCTAGGATGATAATCAGGCTCATCTGTCAGCAGTGATACGAGAAAAATAGCAGGCCAGTTGCAATTTAGTGAACTGAACATGGCTGTTAAAGGGTAACCAGTTCATCAAACTTTGCTGAAAATTATGAGGCTTTCGGGTGGTAATTTAGGCTGCTAGTAGTTGGAAAACTCTTCTAATCAGAGTCCAAAGCTGAGTATCTGTCACATATGGTAAATCTCCACAGAGACTGAAAATAAACTGAGAATTAATGAGCTTCTAATTTCAAGACTGATGTCTCTTGAATGTCTTCTTTTTTCACAGAGTTTTTTTTCCCCTTGCCCTGCATCTCCCCCTCCCTGGTCTTGCACTTTCCTTTGTACAAATTCCTTATCTCATAAGCAGCAATTGAAGCACTTTCCTATGTGCCTATGTGTTTATAATAGAGCTTAACCTGAATAGCACAAATAGGCCTTTTGGTATCTTAATCTACCAGCAAGTGATTGGCACAACTGGGAGCTGGGGGGCAATGGCCCCAGTAAGTTATTCTGTGAAAAAGCAGCACCAACTTTGTACATAATAAAACACATTTCTTATTAATTAGTGTCACTGAAATGCTTCTATCTGAACATTTTAATGTTTCTATTAGCTGCTAATCTTTGTCTTTTCACTTTACCTTTTCCCCAGATTCTTTATTCCATCTTCCAGTCTTTACTTCTATCACAGTTTTCCCCTTTTTCTAAATATTTTTTTGCTTTTCCCATCCTGCCTCCTCTCTAAGAACCTTTTTCTCTGCTTTATCTAGGATTTCCAACTCTCATGCTACTCTCCAACACCAGTCTTTCACCATCTAATTTTCCAAGATCATTTGTTCCTGCATCTGCATTGCTAATGTGAAATTCACTACTTTAAATATGTCATTCTAACATGTGAATAGCTAAATCTCTGAGCACGTACATGGGAACTAGATGTCTTCAGAAAAACAAGGAGAATCAAATTCACTTGACTGCTAATGTGACTGATAGCCCTGTTTTATCATCTACCCGATTTCTCCTTGTTACAAAACGTTAAAGGATTTCCTTACACCTGTATGTAGGTGTATAACCATCAGAGAGGAATTCACAACTTGCTACAAACATATTAGCTCTTAAAAAAGGTAAACAGGAAAAAATCAATCTTTTTGAGGGGTGGGGGGCAGAGCAAGCTGGTAATGCTTATTTCTTTATTGTAATTTCCATGGTGCTGTTACAGAAAGATTTAGAACTGCTTGCAGGCCTTTTGGCTGGGTAGTGTAAGGCGTGAGTACAGTAAAATAGTATTCTTTTTCCTCATTAAAGTATTATGAGTCCACTTTGACATAAAATCCATAACATATGGATTTGGGGAACTCTGAATCATTAATAACACAATGGCTTGTTTGTGGAATAAATATAAGGGAAAGATGAAGTGGAAATTAAATGTAATTGAAAAGGAAGTGAATTTTTGCAAAGATAATATACCTTACTGCTATGGTTTAGTCTACTGGTTTAACTGTAAAGGACAACAGGTTAGGATCATATTTTAATCCAGGTAATTTCAAGTGCAGCTGAAAGTACTGATCTCATCTCCTGGCATTTTTTGTAAATCAGCAAATAAATTATCCCTGTTTTGGAGCAGAGTTTTTATTTTGGGTGGTGACCATTGGGCAGTCAGGTCTTTTGACAGTTCCATGACCATCATCAGGGCCACACAGGTAGTGGAGGTGTTACAGGCAACCTGCAGGGCTTTAGGTCAATTGTATGAGGTTCCTGTATACTGACTGCTCATTCCTTCTCTTGGAGGGGGCAGGGGAAGACACTCTGAGCTCCTGTGATCCTGAGCTTCTTCATGATGCTGAGACAGGAAATGCCAAGTTTAGTTTTAATCCTATTCCCTGCTGAGCATTTGGAGAGATGCTGTAGTTTTCCTGGGAAAAGAGTGGCTTCTGCAAGTCCCCACCAACTTCTCTGGTGTCTTTTGCCTCTACCGGTAAGGCTGGTTAAGGTTGAAATACCTCCAAGCAGCTTTTTCTTTCCCTCACGCTGCTTGCGGAGAGGCATCCAGGGTAAACCTGTAGAATGGGCAGGGCAAGAAGGGACTGGCTTTGGGGGGGGTCTGAGAGGCTGTTCAGGGTATTGGAAACAAGCAAGCTGAATCTCCTTCTCTTTGTCCCATGTGCCAGATCTTTCTTTTTCCCTCCCACTGCCTCCCCTTCCAGATTCAGTGGGGTTTGTGCCTATTTCTCTGTTATGGAAATACTTCATCTTTTGATTTTCACTGCGTGGATGCTGAAAGGTAAGTCTCCTTGGTACAAAGACAAACAAAGTAAATTGTGGTATAGAGTTGCTGTGTCTTCATTTTCCCTTTCCCAGCATGAGATTATGGTTTCTGTGTAGACTGGAACCACAAAATTGCATTGACAGTCTCTGGAGTGCTCTTGTCTTTTGGCACTGCTAGCTAGGAACGTAGAGATTTCACAGGGAAATCTCCATTTCCATGAAGTATTTAAATAAACTGCTAAAACTTTTTATACAAATAGGTAATAGAAATTTTTGACCATTTGTTTTCTAGAGAGCTGCACTAGCTGAAGTTGAGGAATGGATGTATTTGTTGCTGGTATTTGTTGTTGAATCAATTGTCATATTCCAAGCCTCACAAAAAGTCCAAAAAGCTTTTCATAATTGTGTATTGCAAATTGCCTGACAAGTGTTTTCTACTGACACTAAACTAGAGAAATGACAGGTAAATTGTTTCACAGTGTGGATTACAGACTGGCAGGACTGTATGGAAGGCCAGCAAAGTTACAAAAGTAGCCAGCTGATATTCACAGCATCACTTACCAATAATAGAGCATTAATCATCAAAATGGAGGGATCAGGTTACACTGAGCCTCTCAGACTGGTTTTGGTCAAGATTATAGCATGAATTTATACCAAATTGTGAAGATATAGGAAGATTATATTACTAAAAATAATTTATTACTTATTAAAAATATGTATTCTGTCTAATATATATCAAGTCTGAATAATATACTATAATATATTCATATATAATATATGAATACACAAGCATTTTACAGAGTTTCACAGATAAAGTATGCAATAAAAACTGTTCCTCTCTGCTACTTTGTTGTCAAGGTTATAACTAACAAAAACATGTTGAAAAGAGCCCTCACAACCTGAGCAAAATTTGTATTTTGACAAAGTAATGCTCACAGAAGCACATTTCATGAACCAATAAAGCAGTCAATGGATGTGGGAATTATAGAATTACCTATTAAATGAAAAAAATAAATGCCAGAGGTTTTGTGGAACATTATGTTTGGTGTCATTGTCTGATAAATTTGTTTTAAAATGTAGAAGGATTTAAAAAGATCATTACTTAGGCTAGGATTAGTAATAAATAAGCAAAAGCTTTTTTTGCTAAAGCCTTAGGTGAACAATGGCACTTGAAAATGAAACACTGGCAAAATGCCCATCTCCTCTGGGAAAAGACAGGAGAGCCAGCAGTTTCTCTTTGTAAGCAAACAGCCTACAGAACACGAGTGTCTTCCTGATGCATTAAGAGCTTCTCAACAGGGCACACTTTTTGTGTGGTTTTGTGATTACCTGTTTAATCATAAGTGATGGTTAAATTCAGAGGCAAATACAGGGATGGTACGTTTTTTCCATCTGCTCTTTGAGGGTCGCATGTTTACCTCTAAGCTCATTTTTCCCTCATCTGTGTGTATTTGGTTTTGGTTTCTTAATTTCCTCTCCAAATGTGTCTCGCAAGAATGGAAAGACTGAAATGTGACCACAGACTTTAAAAACTGATTTTTCTCACACATGTTTTTAATTTTTTTAAATATATATCTTACTGGAATCAGACACATTCCAGCACGCACACAGAGTAGAATTTTCCTACTTCAGTAGTTCAGGCACAAGATATTTGCATAGTTCCTAGTAATGATCTATCTGTGTGAATGGGATGAGGAGGGTTCACACATCAAAATAAATACAGTTCCAAATTCAGTATTTTTTGTATAAAATATTGGATAGTAGAAAGAAATTCTTTACTGTGAATCACAGGAAGAGGTTGCCCAGAGAGCCTGTGGATGCCTCATCCCTGCAAGTGTTCAAGGCCAGCGTGGATAGGGCTCTGAGCAACCTAGTGTAGTGGAAGGTGTTCCTTCCACTGTGTGGTGGTCTTCCTTCTTAGGGTCCCTTCCAACCCAAATAATTCTATGATTCTAGGGCCATTGGGCCAGACTGGACTAGAAACTGCAGCAAGAAGAGTTCACTTCACCTTCTCTAAGGACTGTAAGGCAGGAGGAGCTGTTTTATCCTGGCTAAGCCATGATCCTGGGATAAGAACTGCTGGGTCTCTGTGTTCAGGGCAGAAATGAGTCTGAAGGGAAAGGACCCCCACAAGCACAGCAGTGCTTAAAAAGCAAAAAAAAAAAAAAAAAAAAAAATGGATTTTTTTCACCCGC
>JAWWTY010000001.1:9882206-10037492 GCA_035222235.1 Margarornis squamiger | reverse complement strand
GAAAGAAAGAAAGAAAGAAAGAAAGAAAGAAAGAAAGAAAGAAAGAAAGAAAGAAAGAAAGAAAAAGAAAGAAAGAATAGACAAACAAACAAAATCTGGCAGCATTCAACCCAGTTGGTTTTTTGAGATTGAAGAGGGGATTTTTAGTGGAGTTTGAGAGGAGTAGTTTCTGTCGTCCCCTGCAGTGATTAGTAAGGACGAAAACATAACCAGAACCTCAGAGTGCATAAGGACCAGGCATTTTTAGTATTGTAACTTCCAGCAGCATTCCCCTGAACACTTCTCAGCTTGTTCCTTTTCTTCATATGCTGTTGTATTAGGTGGCCTGGCAGGACCACCTTCTGCAAGAGCACATGCTGTTGGTGGTGGCAGTTGACAAAAGGAAAACGTAAGATATTGCTTCCTTGAACAGCACAACTTGGTCCCCTCTTGTAGCCAGAAGGCGGGAATAGAGGCACCCAGTCTCGTTCCTTCTTGTGAAAGATGAGAATCTCCAGGTGTGTACAGGCAAAATTGCCACTGAGCTCTGTCAGTTCCAGGGACTGTCCTTGCCCTCGCCCTCGAATAGGACATGCAGGAATAGGATATATCCCCTTGCCTCTCTTGTTTTCCTCTTGCTCTTGCCTTCTTCATTTGCCCTTCTCAGCTGCAGGTGTTTTCATCTACACTTGCAGTGTAAATCTTCACCTTTCAAGATACATCTCAATAGAAACTTCTGTTGCTAGCAGTCAGCTAAAAAAGGCAAGTTTATTTTGTGTGTGAACCTGAAGGTGACAAAAATGCTTCTGTTTAACTTTCAAATACCTGACATTTGTATTCTTAAAAAACAAACAAACAAACAAAACATAAGTAAAAGCGTGTTAGAGGGAAATAATTGTTGTTTTTCCTCTGTTTCAATGGGAGAAATGTGAGAAAATCAGAAAATACTAAATGACGAATCATGACCATAACTTAAATTCTGTGAAAAAAGTACACATTTAGTTGAGGTAATGTTCCATCTGTAAAAACATTGAAGCCAAATGTCTCAGCTAGTCTTTACAGCACATTCCCCTTTCAGGCAGTCATTGAACTGAGAGCAACATGATTGTAAGGTTATGGGGAGGGTGGGCAAATGCCTCAACCTGAAAAGCTATTTTTCAAACAATATTTAATTATTACAAGCAGCTCTTGCAAGAACATTTTATGAAACCTCATGTCCTGTCTGACCTTATAAGAACATAGGACTTTGGTAATTGTACTATTGCTTTATTTTATTAAGGAAATTGTTATTTGTAGTTCACAAATATGTTATCATCTTGACCTTTACATATGCCACTCATATACTCCCTCGAGTGGTCTACATTATGCATTGCATTTATTTACTCAGGCTGTTCGGCTTGTCTGAATATAATTTAGCTGGTATTTTGAAGCACCTTGATACAAGTTAAACCAGCAGTTTTACTTTGAAATATAGAATGTTGAAGTCTTTAGCTGAAAACTTGATGAGTAGAAACAGCAAGAATGAAGAAAGATGTCACCTTGTTTCACATGCGAATTGCTGTCTTGATTACATGTCACTTGTGGATTGGGTTACATGACACCAAGTAACCACGGCTGCATAACAAAATGATACAATTTCCATAACTCTATCATTTGAGGTTAAAACTAAGGTAAAAGATTTTATTTTTAGAGATTAGTGCCAATTCCATTTAGAATCTGAATTTCTGTTCTTATAATCATGTTAATTACCAAATTATCAGCATGACAACTGTGAGGATACCCTCTCATTTCACTTAAGGCTGCAGTGGGAAGTAAGTCAGCAAAGTTTGGAAAGGTTCTTGGCTGACTTTCCTAGAGGAGAAGACACAGAGGAACATTCTAGCCATTATTGCTTTTCTTTTTCAAAGTGCAAAAAGTACTAAATTTTTGTGGAGTGCTGTTCACTGATGGAAATATCATAAGTATGCTCTTCTGGACATCTCTGACAAATAGCCATTTCATCTCTTCATATTCTTTTTAATGCTGTTTTAAGGGGACAGTGTGGGGAGAACATCCTTCTTCTCTCCCAGATATTCATGCTATTGTTGAATAACATTTATTATAAATATTGATTTTTGTGGGTATGTTCCTAATTCTTCTGAATCAGCTGGATGACTGATTTTCCAGATTACACCAAGCTGTCCAATTGTAGGAAGTATTTTGAAAGTGGTGTTGTCTGAATCTGACTCTAGACCATGTTATTGGCCACAGGCACTAGCTGCTTAGTTTTCTCTAAGTTATTGCTGACAGGTGACCACTGATACCATTATCATTTGTACTGCAGTAGCATTCAAGGTGGTTCATCATGAACCATGTGCAGTGCTCTATGAAATAAAAAGACTTCAGCTCCAAGAGCTTAAAACCTATGAGTATGCCTACCTGTAGTCAAGGGTGTGACTGCAACTTGCATGTACATAGGTGAGTTAGCTTTCAGCTAGATAGTTTAGTATCTGTGTAGCTCTTAATGCAGTAGCTGAAGCATAGGAAGTGACACCTCCAAGATTATTTAAAGCCCTAGAGTGTAGGAAAAAACCCCGAACAGCTGAGTTTCTCTATAATTCTCTACCTACCAGGCTGCTTACATACTGTTTGCTGATTCTACTAGGGTCCAGATGCTTCAGTGATAAAAACATAAGCCCAACTGCATTTGATTTGTACTACAGCTTTTGACAGGGGTGTTTCCCCTGTGTGCCATCTGATGAGAAGAAAACTTCTAGTAGGTAGACACAATTAGCACTGGGGAAGTTGTTAATCTGCAATCAACAGGCTTCTGGCATGATTTCCTTATAACTGGCCCATGTCTGGAAGTGGCAAGACATACTAATATTCACCAGAGTCAAAGGGAGTGATGGACTTTGTGGACCTTCTATCAGTCAATAATATCCTCACTGCTTGGTGTGTCAAAAGAAGACAAAGGCTCAGCTTTCCCTGGGGTTTCTCGCGTGGCAAAGGGAATGCCTGCAAGTTTTACATGGACTTCGTTACTCAGCAGTGTAAGCTGTGATCATGAGCTAGCTTCATCTGGTTTCAATCACTCACTTCTCTATCTCCCTCTGCTGAATATTCCTATGTTCATGGGATATTTTTCCAACTGTGTTCCTTTGACATTACCTTTCCAGCCCACAGCAGAAGGATTGCAGGAATAAAAAAAAAAAAGTGGCTTCATCAAAGTAGTTGTTGGAGTCAATAAGTCGTTATCAACATTATAGGTAGCTTTTTTATCTGCCCTGGCATCAAAGTTGTTCTACTTTTCTTGCAGGGAGGTGCATCTTAACCTTTCCCAGCTCTAACCTCACTGAAATTTAAAACAATCTGATCGGTTTCTTTAGAATCCTTGGCTAGCTAATATGATTCTGCCTTGCTGATGTGGAGTTAAAGAGTGAACAAAGAGTGCAGTAGTGTTCTTTCAGGATATCACAGAATAGCTTTGCTTTGGGGAAGATTTTTTTTAAGCTAATAACAGTTGTGATGGAAAAATAACCTCTCCTTTATACTCCTTATACTTCTGTCACCAAGAATTTAAGCAAATCTGTTTTTCATCCCATCCAGATAAAGTCACAAGCAGATTTCAGAATCACTGCATGTGTCAACAATCAAACAATATAGAGACCAGGGGGCTGGTTTAACTTTAGCAGTTTTGTGCTGGGGTTATTAAAATGCATGGTGATGTTTTTCACGAGTGAGAATATCAAAGCTCCCTCTTTTATGTGGAGGAAGCAATGGCACATGTGAGAACACTCTAACCAAAAACTGCATTTTAAATAGAAACATTTCCAATATAAAGGCAGTTTAATCTGTATGTGTCTGCTGTGGGGTCCCTTACTGACTCCAGGAAATAAATGTGCTAAGTGGGTAATTTTTTATGTAGAAACAGAAGAGGAAGATGATATCAGTGTCTTCTGGCAGATCCAAAATGAAACCCATGCTTCTTTCAAGAAAAATAAATGAGAACTTGAGTATCTGAGTATATGTGTACATCTGTTCCTTTTAGTGAGGGCTACTTCTATTTCTTTGAAGAAATGACATTCAAGAGCTGTTTCATGTGGACTGATCATTGGAGAGAGCCAAAGATTTGCATCCTGTTAATGGGGTTCTGCCAGCAAGATGCAAGGGGCTTTTTGTTAAATTGGATTGTTTTCCAGAATGGACCACTTTATTGAGGAGGCTGGCAGCCTGAGGGGACAACAGCAAAATAACTTCTGTCTATCTTAGTGGTTTTAACAAGAGCTTTCTTGCTCTGGTCGGATTGTTTAGATCAGTTTTACAAATATCTGTCATTATTTACGACAGCCATGATGCAGAATATTGTATCTTTAGGAGCAAGCACCTCAGACTACCTGTTAATTTTTGGTGATATTTGGCCAAAAGGAACTACACATACAACTGAGCAAAATTCTAGCAAATTTATATATTGCAAGCTAGATCAACAAAGACATTAGCCTTTAAAGGACCTGCACACTGCAGAATTAAGAATGCCCAGGTAAGAGCACCCTCATGGTATCTTTCTTTTCAAACCTCATCATCAGGACTGCAAAGGATATACCTAGAGTAACTTTCTGTTGAGAGGCAAAATCACAACTTTTGTTCCAGAACCTTAAATAGGAAAGTTCCTAATGCTAAGTTAGAAGAAAGTGAAAAATACAGTAGAATACAGTGGGAATAAAAAGAACAGTTGGAAAGCTATGATGAGAGTTAAAAGCAGTATCAGCTGCAAGTCCTGGCATGCAGCTGCACCTAAATAAGGTAGCCCTCTTTCTGACATCAAACAACTGTTCTCTCAGAGAACAGGACCATGTGGGGAACAGTGTCAGGTAGAATAAAGCAGAACAGAAAGGGCTTTCTTTAAAACACAGGTGGCAAAAGCATCATTCAGAGCTGCCATGCACAAGTCAGGAGACTATTTTGTTTTATGGAAGAGATATTTCAGCTTAGCAAGGCTTGTTGAAAATGCATGTACAGACCCTTGCACCAACTGAAGTATGTCCTTGCTATAGAGTTAGTTTGCATGATTAGCATCCCTGCTGTGTCTCTAGCAGTGAGCAACAGCTGTTTTGCAAAGCCATACCTACAAAATTGTTTCTTTTTCCCATCCTTACTGTCTTGCTTCCACACTCCCTGATGTGCCAGCAAATTTTTGTGGAATGTCTTACAGCTTTTGTGCATGATTAAGCTGGACATGTATATGATTCTTTCTGCTTGAGACCTTCAGACAGTTTTGTGTGAGCAGGCTACAAGTGAAAGTAAACATGCTGTTTGGTCCCTAGCCTATAACCCAGGGGAGCCACCTATCCCAATGAGAAAAAATTGTCAATATTATATGAGAAGCTTTTGAAGTGGTTTATAGCTAAAATTTAAGAATCAGGGATCGCATTAAAGTGAAGAAATGAGAAATGCTGTGGATTTGTATGATACATATGATTTTGGTTGTGTCCTGCACAGGACTGAAGTTACATCTACAGTGCATTGCAGTCAGCTGGATATGGTATGGGTCAGAGCTCAGCAGTCTCACCAGGCACCCAGATGTGGAGTGCCTATAACTCTGTGGATTTGCCAGTGTTCCAGTGGGAGGCCAGACTATGCGCAAATACTGATCTTTTGTGAAAGGCAGTTTTAAGCCTTCTTTAGGAAGAATACTATGACACATTGTCTGCTCATATTGTCTGACCAGTAAGAACAGACCTAGAATGGATTTACCATGTCTCCTCCCTACTGCATGTGGGAACATGCACAGGGAGGCAGTGTCAACCCCAGTTCTCTCTGATAGGAAACTTTTGTTCTCACTGAGAATGTAAGATAAGTTTGAAATTGACTATAGCCCAAATCCAGCTGTAACAGTCTTAACAATGTTATCCTGTATCCACAAAAAATGGGCAGTTAGAAAGTCCAGTCTTTCTCTTCCCTGTGCCTTGACTTGTTTTGAAGGATTTTCTTTATGTCAGAAAGGATACTGTGTCTTTGTAATCCTTTTTACTTTTCTGTCTGTCTAGAAAGATTTTATACATAATGTTCTTTATGTGATACAGGGAAAGCTGGACTTCTTGAAGGGAAGTATGGTGCTTCCTGATCAAAATACTCTGCTAGTTTGATCTCCGTGCCACTTAGGCCAATAAAGTCAGCCACTTTGATCCTGAGTATGTGGTTTTCCCATCACAACAGCATTTTAAAACTGATTATGATTCCTGGGTCTAGACAAAAAAAGCTTTCATTTAGGTAGCAGTCTATCTCACATACTGCTCATTAACAAAATATAAGAAGATCTTTGGTCATTTGAGTATAACTTTGATAGCAGTTAAGTGTTATCTGTCTCTGTTAAAACGTATCATTCTTCCTTTTTAACTGAGTTCGTAAGTATCAGCTCGAGATCAGCTTCACTGGGGGCTTTTTAGATAACAAGGGAATAGAAACCTTGTAAAATGCATCTAAGATTGAAGGACTAATTTTTAACCTGCTGTAGAATAAAGTGGTATAAAATCAATTTGGCCAAAACCTGCTTAAGTGGGTAATTAAGGTCACAATCAACCAAAACGGTTTCAGAAACCATTGCAGCTATATATCATTACACTTCTCTTCCAGCACAATGCAGAAAGACAGGCCCCAGCTAAAGCTTTCATCTGGCTATCAATCATCATTACAGTGTAAACTGCCAGGGTGAGAGAGGGCAAAGCTTTGAATTCAGAGCTGATGGAAGTTCTATGACCTCAGGGCTTTCTTAAGTTAAAGGCTAATTAACCATAAAAGAGTCAAAGGTCTGCAAGTCTAACACATTAAACGATGTGCCTGCCTCTTTAGGTTCTATTGTATCAGCAAACATTAATTCTGTTAAGTGTGAACACATCTAAGGCAATCATTGCCTTCTCCCACCCCTCTTTCTGCCTCCTTAGTTTTACATCTTGGGATTTTCTCCATGTGTGTGAAGTTAGGAAGAGCTTGAGAAATGTGCTTCTGTTGGAGAAAGTTCTGAGCAATACGGGCTACATCTGGAAGAGGAATTCCTGACATTCTTCATTACTAATCAGCTTGGCCAAGCTAATCACATTAGCTTCAGAGAGTGTATTCAGTTATGGTAGTCCAGAATAAACAAGCTCATAGTCTAAACAAGTGTGTTTGAGATTTCATAGACTCTGTGAGGCAACTGTAAAACCATGTGAATCTATATAATATGACATTATAAAATGACAGTATAAAATTATAACAGAAATGTAAGGACAAAAATTGAAATTTAAAAGGAGCAATAGAATGATATGGAATGATGAGAATAGCAGTGGTTAGACAGATCTACATTCTGGAGAGTTTGAATGTTTTCTAAATAGTGTTTTTTCTTTAACAAAATCTTTAGAAGAGGATAAAATTGTTATCACACTGTACCTGGTTTTTGGGCCTCATTCAAAGGCCACTGAACTCAGGAGAATTTATTCATGAACTCCCAGGAAATGTTTAATCAGATGAAGTATGGTAGGTATCAAACAATATATCAAAACTCAGAAGATGTGTATTTGCCATTGTCATAATTACATTGTCCAGGTACCCACAATTCCCTGCCCTTCACTTACATCACAGCAATTTGTGGAGCCACTCCGTAGACCAGATCTAAAATAGGGTTAGAAGTTTTCATTTTCATCTGACACATTTCTGTGATGCACTTGGCAATGCTCAAGGGAGAGAAAAAGAGTTAGCAGGTGCAGAGGAGGGCAGGAACTTCTTAGGTCAGCTTTGGCACCAGAGAAAGCGTTTATCTAAGAATATCCTGAGTCTCTCATTGATTTGTCGTTAGTGTTTAGCAAGTTCGAGTTCCTGAGGTTGCAGTTCCATTTTACAAATCCTTTCACAGCTGAGTGTAAGGGGTTTCTGTTCCTGTCTCTGCCAAGCCTGCCTACATCTGTCAGCTGCTTATTCTTGCCACCTGCTAGACATCACAGCCCTTTGGTCATACCAGTAAAATTGTTTGTGTAACTGTGATCTAAAGAGATATAAGAAATAACCTGTTTAAAAAGAGTACAAAATGGAAAATCTACAATCTTTCCCCCCTGCCAAATGGAAAAAAATAACTTCATATCACTGTAGGTATATTGGCTTTGCTATATTTTTCCCTGGTGAGAATGGGAGGGGAAAATACTTCATGAATGTTACTTAATACAGGATCTTCACAATATGCAAGTAGAAGGTATTTTACTGTCATATGCTTTGACCATTTTAGAGTATTTCACTCTGTAAAACCAGTTTTGAGGTTCTTACAGTGAATTAAGGACTATTCTAAACAGCTACCTTTATATGAGAGGGAATATATTATAGGTCAAGCACACATAATTTTGCCCACAATGCTCACTTTTTTTATTGCAGGTTATAGTAAGTACATGCAATAATTGTCAGTAAAGTTCAGCACTATGCAATCTGAGTACTACAACAGAGTTCAGACTCGATTACTAATGTGAATGTAGTGATGAAGACATAATAATACAACAGGTATAGTTTGCAGGGAGAAGTGATATCTGTTATTAGTTTCAGAGAGTTGAAAAAATGGACAAGTTCAGCATTCCATTTTCATTATCAAGTCTCTGTAGAACAGCCATTATGCTATGTTATCACACAACAGTTTCAGAAAGTAAGAGTAAAGGGTATTAGCACTTGGTTTGAGGTCTTCTTCAGAAGATCCCTCCTAGGGAAAAATGTTGATACGTTAAGTGCCAGAGCTTTATGGGCTTTGGGCTGCTACAGGTAATGTTTTTGGAGAAGACCTAAAATTATATCCTGACCATTTAGTGTCAATTAAAGATACCATAATGCCATTTTCAGGAATGTTAGTTTTTTCTTCAGTTCCTTGGTGGCTTACCACATTGTAGCTTTGGTCAAAAGAATTATTCCTTTTTTCCATCTCCAAAAGTCAACTATTATCTCTTTCTGATGGGATTGTTGATCTATTTGATATGAGGAGTGTTCTCATACAGCATACTTTTCTTTCTCCAAAGCTTTTGACTTAGTGCTGATAGTCTTTAGCTGCATTCTAGGGCAGATGTTTCTGTAATGCCTCATCACCTGGCCCAATCCAGTCCTAATTCTTTCATAATCAAATCAGAGCACCTACTGGAGTGCATGGAAATTTCCTTTCTATTTATTTATCTTTCCTTCCACAAGACACAGATAGAGACCAGAGCTGAAGGGTCCTTTTGCACAGATCAGTATTGTTTGAATGCAAAAGCTGTAATAAAAGTTGTATCACCAACAGATCTCATTTAGTTGTTAAGGCATGCTAGGAGGGATCCCCAGACACTGCTTTTTCTTCAATACCATTTAATACTTTATTCAACAAACTAAATAATAAAAAAGAGTTTTGAATGATAGTTTTGTAATAAAGAAATGGTAAATAATAAAGATGGCAAGATTCTATCATGGAGTGACTGGAATCATCTGGGCGTGTTGTCTTCCAGTGAATGGAGTTTTAAGACTCCTAAGTAAGAAGGCAAGGTATTCCCACATGCTATGGGACTCTGTCTTGGAAATAAAATAGAGAGGACTGAGATGTTAAAAATAACCATCCCAGCAAGTGCTCTTAGTGCAATGCTGAAAGTAAGAGGGACAATGTGATCTTGTAATTAAGTAGAAAGTCCCTGAAATGGAAATATCAAACAGACATGGGCAAGTCATTTTGCTTCTGTACATGGAATTGATGAGATCAGTGTCTCGATTTTGAAGAATATGTAAGAAAAGTATTGTTCAGAGTCAAGCTTAGATGTGAGATTTGAGTGTTGCAGTGCTCAGACAGGTAAGGAAATGCCATTTCCTCTGCTTGTTTGTCAGACATGCCCTAAGTAATATGAAATATCAGATTAGGTGATCCAATGGTTTCTTAAGGATGGAGGTCCAGTGAAACCTGTGAAACAACTGCTGCTTCCCCTTCACCATTTGTATATGCAAGAATGGACTAGCTGCATTCTAATTACAGCATGATGGCTATGCAACCCAACTGACTTCAGAAGAACCACACTAATATCAGCCTGGAGTAATCCAGTTGCAGTTTGTACAGAATTTTTGGGATACCTCAGGATAAAAGGCGCTATACAAATGTAGGTCACTTTTATTAAATGCCTTGCAAATCATTTATAATGCCTTTAAATATCAGAACAGCCATACCACATCAATAAACTCTGCACATGTGTTTACTTTATTTTAGAGTTTGCCATAGTTCACTATAAATGGCTTAGATATGTTCAGTAATTCAGTTATAATGAAATGTGCAAGCCTTCAAGCGTATGTGTTACAACTGGCCTCTGATGTAAATGCTTTGCCAATTATATGTACATTAGTGATGACTGTAGCAGGCTTATAAATACTCTTTGTAATTCTTTGGCCTCTATTCTGCCATCCCTTACCTAAGTTTTATAGTGGTGTGTAATTCGAGATTCACAGATTTTAAGGCCAGGAGGGACCATTAGGTCATCTAGACTGCCTATCAATGTAACAGGCTAGAGAACCTCATCTGGTTGCTTAAGCAAAGAGTGTGAGAACCTTTTTGTTTGACTAAAGCATGTCTTTCAATCTGCTTGTCTGCAAATCTTCAGGTGAAGACCTTGAGACATTAAAAATTAATTAGTCATCTCAGAGGTTTGCTCTAGTTATTAGTTATCCTCACAGTGTGTCTTGGCTTCTTCCCCTACTGTATCCTACATTACACCTTTGAACACAGCTGAAGATCCAGTGAGGAGAGCATCACCTTATTTTTGAGCCTCAGCTGAGATTGTTTCAGACTCTAACCTACGTGAAGTTTTGGGGGAAAAATAAGCTTGAATTAATTCTTGCTAACATTTTTTCAACAGACCTCCAGATGTTCTTTCCATTTTCTTTCCCATAATGGATAAATTCTTTGCAGAGAAGCTATGTGAGAGCCATGTGCCATTTCAAATTCATTTTCAGCCTTGGAGTACGTTACTGAAAGAACTCCTCTCAGAATTTTAAGGCTTATAAATCCAGAAAAGATGCCAGATTTTAAAGAGTGAGGCAACTCTGTAGGTACATACATAAAATCAATACAGATTTCAAGAATCTGGGTGTGCTTAAAGGTTGATAAACAGCAGCTGAAGAGCTTGAAAAATCTTCTCACTTTGTGTGGATGTATCTTTTCGGAAATACAGCTCTGTTCTGATTCATGTGATGCTTGGCAACTCTTTGTACAGACTCACTGGAAAGGAATAAATGTTCCCCCTTTCCATCCAGCACAATTCTCACAATCTTCATGTGCATGTCTTTGGACACCTTACCTGAGTGCTGGCACAAGTCTCTTTACCATCCTGGGGTCTATTCACCACTGTCAGAAAGCCTAGTTTTCTATCAGGATGGTTTTATTATCTGCCAAATTCAGATGCTTGCATTATATGGGGGTGGAGGAAGAAGAAAATTGGGAGTCTGCATCTAAATGTGGTTTCATGTTTTGGGAAATCTTATTTTACTCAGATTGATTTTTCAGTCTGTCAGGATAAGTAAAAATACAGCCTATATGTCAGAGGCAGGCAGAGGAACAAGTGACAGATAGAAGGCATTCAGCTGCTAGATGGTTCCTTGGAGTTTTGTGCCAGAGCAAGGCACAGTATCAGAGAATTGCAGTCTGATAATTTAAGCAGAAACTGGTCATGACTGAGAAACCATAAGAATTATTATGTTAATGAAAGGAAAAAGGCAGGAGAGGTCTCTATTCTCCTGACAGACAGGGATGCTCAGATCAGACCTGAATCTACAGGAAAACATTGAAATCTCTTTAGAATAAAAACGTGAAGTTGAGACAATATGTACTGTTAATTGCTCCATTAGCACAAAATAAAAATGCACCTAAACTTTAGTGCTTTTATTATTACACTTAGGACTGTTTACTCACTGAAGGTAAAGTGCTTTGAGAAGGAAAACATACTTCCTCACAGGGGCTGCTTCCCATATTTGGAGTATGACTGTTTAAATTGTAGCTCAGCAGAAATATTTTGATTCTGTGGGGCACCAGCAGCTCAGCAACAGTGCTGCCTTTCACATCCAGTTCTTAAGCGTAACAGATCATTTAGCCCCTGGGTTGGCTAGGCTCACATAAACCAGGTTTACAAAGAGTTATAAAAGCTTGGCTTTCCTCCTTCCTTCTCCCCCACATTCCAATTTTTCCTGTTATAATTTTACCACAAGGCAACGCAGTCAAGCTTTTCTTGGATCATATGAATCTAGATCAATAAATATCAGTTGCAGAATGGGAATCTACACACAGGCATGTGCTAGAGGGATGAAATAGTTATGTTAGTTCAAAGGAACTTCAAAGTTTGTTTTGTTTCATATTTTCAGGGCACAATGCCTAGGTTATATAGGTACCAAACTGAAGTTGGAGTGGAAGAGGAAAGTTCTTTCTGAAAAAGCAGCAATGCTGGAATGTGCTGTGAAGCCTTTAATTGTTTTTCAGCTCTAGTGGCATATATGGTAAGCAAAATGGTGTTATCTCTTGCTGGGTAAGGGTACTACACATTATGGAATAATCTACATTTCAGCTGTGATCATATAGGTATTGTCTATAGACAGATGCAAAGCATCTTATGGGAACAAGATATTTGATTCAACAACAGACTGTCAAAAACATTTAAGGCAATTTTTTTTCTGCCCTGTCTTAGACTATGAGTCAGCCTCTACCAGGAACCTTGTCCTCTCCTCCCCTCATATCCCTCTTGTAAGAGATAAATAACTTTATTAGCTCTAAAGTGAGATTCAGAGTGACATTCAACCATTTCCAGAACAATACCAAAAGGTTAAGCGTTGTTTATCAGAGATCCTGCGGGACCCAAATGGCGTGCAACATTTCTGCTAGTCCTGAGTCATTTTCATCTACCTACCTTATCTCAAACACAGGAACTGGGTTCAGTGAGTTTTACATCAGGACTGTTCTCCATGTAGTGTATGGAGGAACTCAGCTAGAGTAATGATTCTGCCGCTAAAATGAGCATCACTGTATTCCAGAACAGAACACTGTATTCCTAATCAGAATTTCACTTTCTTTAAAATGGATTTAGATCTTTGCATGGAGTTTCTATGGAAGGCCAGCATAGTTAGTTGTCCTTTTGACTGTATAATCATAGAGGAATTGCCACAATGAAACCAAAGGCAGAGGATACAGGGAAAGGCATTGTAGCTTTCCAAGTACAGTTAACTCCTATGAAGATACAGTCTTTCTGATTATAACTAATTCAGAAGTTTGGACTGGAATCATATAGAAGTATGATGAATCAGCAGTGATGATGGCAGCCTCTGAAACTTGCTAAATGAAGAAAATCAAGCATGTGACTTAGCATGAACTGTTGTAAAGGCAGTTGTTTTCTGTATGAAAAATTATTAATTTTATCATGTTTTGCTTTGTAAGAAACAAGCGGCAAGATTTAGCAGACAGGAATCATCACAAAGACATTTTACATAGCCATTTCCTGCAGGCCTGTTGCATGATTCTAAGCAATCATTTTGCTTCCTTGTGCTGCCACTTCTTAATTTAGAAGCTGCGAAGTACTGATTCCCAGGGTGGTGTTTTTAATTTTTTCAAAGTTAGAAGTTATCATTATATTTGTCTTGCCCAGCTTCCCTCATAAAGCAACCGTAGAGTTCCAGCTAGGAATTATCACTCTGTTACATGTGCAATCTCTGGCCAGCTGCAGCTGTATTCATGATGAAGTGACCAGGCTGCACACTGATACAGCTTCTTTTTATTCATATGGCAAGGAGCAAAACACCATGTATGCTTGGAGAGAAAGGGATGAGTAAGTTTTTCAGTTTTCCTGATATACCTCTCCCACAAAGTATGACACACAATAGTAATTGTTTGACTTTTCATACAGAAAAGCAACATTTATTTTTTTTTAATCAGGAGTAACTTTTTCATGAAAAGGGTCTTTTTGTTAATTAACAAGCTTTAGTCATATAAAAATGTAGTCAAAAAGAATTTTTCCCTTCATTAGCTTCACTGTGAGTAAAAGTACTTTTGCTTAATATATAGTCATATAAGATTTATATTTATATGCAGACATTCATAGCTTTCTATATGCACAGTCAAATATATCTGTATCACAGTACCAGATCAAGTTGATCAGAGAGAGTGTTTCTTGATCTGTCTCACATGCACGCATTTTCAAAACCCGAAAGTTTTGCACTGCACTCTACAACTCAGTAAAAGAGACAGTGCAAACCCTACTGCACCTCATTTCTGTGGCCCCCACTGCAGAGGACGTAGTAACAGTGAGGAGACTCAGCTCCAGCACAGAGGAGTCTGAACAACAGAAGTTTGCTGGAGACCAGCAAAATGCATGTCACAGCAGCTAGTAGGTTTGTCTTGAGTTCAGCCCAAACACTGGGTTGCAGCTGCACCCACTTAGAAGCATCAAATTTGCTTGTAAGTCAAGGACCTCAGGGTGTTCTCCAAATGTTAGTCATTTAAGTGTTGTTCCATACAGCCATACTTACCTGTAATGCAAGTAAATATTAATAGATATATTTTACAAATGGGCAGATTTGAGTTCCCTGGAACTACTTTTCAAATCTAGAACCAAACACCATCTGATTTGAGGAGGGACATTGTGACAATGTGCTGCAGGCATTGGCTGTTTTACATCTTTGCTAGAATCCAACAGTAGCAGTATGAGAGGTGTTCTGTCAATCTCAGCCAGCCTCTGAGTAACTCCTTTGTTTTTCTCCAGTTGCATCTGTGAAAAGCAAGCGTTTGTTATCCCCATCAGATAAAAATAACAGAATGGAATAAGAGTATTCTATTCCTCAGCTTTGACAGGAAATATAGTACTTAGTAAAAGACAAGGAAAAAATAAGACACCACGAACAAGAAAAGATGCTCAAGTCTGACAGTGAAAGTCCCAGAACACAAAGGAATTTGTGCAAAGTAGTCTGTTTATACAAGTTAGCAAGTAGAAGAGCCACAGTAGGGAAATTTGCAAGGAGCAGTTCTGACTCTAGGCAAAACAGATGTAGTTGCTTTGCCTTGTTCAGATCTGACTTGAGATTAAGTGGGAAGGATGATCTGTACACAGTTCTGTTTTGAGATGTACAAAACCTCTAAGGAACGTCTACCAGCTGAGATCAATGTAAAGAAAAAACAGGTCAAAGATAAACTGAGAGAGCACAGCCAGGTCAAAAGATAAAAACTCACATTTTTGCCCTTTGTAATTCTGCACTGTTGTTACTGACAGAACCTGCAGTTGCTGCAGTTAAAAGCTCAGATGGCAGTAGCACAGATTGAGTATGCTCCATATTTTGAGAAGACAATCTTTAGAAACATCCTTACCCTATGGTGGACTTTCCAGTCATTTTGGTGCAAGAAATATGTATGTTTGTAATAACACATACAAGCACACACCGGCAATCCCAGAAGAAAATATTTTGCTAAATAAAGTCCTCATTAATTATAAATTGATTAGCTCCACTGACCAATTTATAGCATGTAAGGCGATGTTATTTAAATTAAGATCATTAAATTAAGACTTTTAAATGAAGATATAAAGTAAAACTGAGCTAGAGAAAAACCTGATCCACCTGATCCAGATAGGCCATTCTAACAGTTTAGTGAATCAGAGGTTTGGGAATTACTGTGGACATCATTAAACAGAATGCCTGGCTTGTGATAAGAATCTATGGCTTTAAAGTTGCTGGTTTGTATTTAGTAATAGGACAATTCGGCAGGTGCATTTAAATCAGGAAACATAACCCAAACAGAGGTTTGAGGATTATTTACGCAGAATTTTTGATGAGTATTCTTCTGGCAGTGTGCATTTCAGAGGTAAATATATGATCAGTGAATTCAGAAATAGGGATATAGCCACATCTTTCTGAGTAGCACTTTCTGAGTCAATTCTGCTGCATGTACTGCCATGAATTAAAACCACAGATTTTAAGAATGGTGAGTCTGAAAACTGGGTGCAAGTGAGCTGGGGCCCAGAAAGAGAAATAACTTAATTTGAGCTGCATGGCAATTCACTGGCTGGCATCAGAACAGTTCAATGATCAAACTGTTAGAATACTGTGGCTTTCTGTTTTCAGCTTTTGATACGTCTGTATTTCTATGCAGATATCATACTATATTACAGTAGCACAGTAGGAGTCACAGTTAAAACTCAGACTCTAGTGGGAAGTATTTTAGAAAAAGCAAATCATAAAAGCAGTCGATGCTCTGCAGAGCTTACTGTCGTGTAACCCCATTTGCACAGCCTGTGGTAACCTCCAACACTCTACTGACATCACTGGGAAAATTAAAAACGTGCTAGCTCTCTTTGCAGTCCATCTTACCTAACCTCTTATTTAAGTAAAACAGAGGGAGCATGTATTTTGCTGAGTAGAGACAGCAGGCTGAATTGGGACCCCAGAGATGGTTACATGGATCGCTTGTTCAGGATTGTACCAAGCCCTTTTCCTGCCCCATCATGATCAAGTAACTTTCTTGTGGCAACCGCAGTAATTCCCTGCAGGGGGCAGGGATATTAAGAAAGTATGTTTAGAGTCTCTTAATGTAATTTAGCAGCAGGAAACTAGGAAGGAGTGCCAGAACCGTGTGAATAGCCAGTTCTTTGTGCAGCACTTGCAAATGCTCCACCTAGGCCACAGCAGAGCAATTGCTGCTTCGTTTGAATTTGTTACTAAGTGTTTGTCTACAAGTACATTCCACACCTGATTTAAGGCTTTTTGTTTGCGTGTGACTTATGTAATAGTAAATTTACAGTTTAAATGTGGTTAACGAAAATTAGTATTTTATTCACTGGAAACAATTTCATGCCAAAAATATTTCTCTCACAAGGCCAGGTAAGTCTGCTAGATGACAGTGTTGTCAACACCTCTTAGCAGTGAATGCAGTACATGGCAGCTTTAGGCAGCTGAATCCCGTGGAAGTGTCCTTGTTATAGTTCTGTGGCAATCCAGCCATGAAAACATTTCATTGTAATAAACATTCACTTAGACCAAGTCAATAAGGAGAAAAAATAACTACTTAAGCATAGTGAGGAGATGGTATCTGTATTGAAGAACTTGTGTTAAGGGAATGATCTAGGCGGAGGATATCCAAAGGCACATAGAGCAAAAATGACCAGGTCATGCCTCTATTCAGTGGCTATTTTGCTCCATAGTGATATTAGCTCAGCCATTTGATCATGTTGTTTCCACCCTCTATCATATCACTTAAATGAATATAATAGTGATATTTAGTTACAGAAGATTAAGTAGTTTAGGTTGCAAGTACCATGTGATGCACAGTTAAGAAAAAAAGTAACACCAAAACAACAACAAACCCCTCTGTCCTCACTTGTGTCCTTAAAAGCAGTTTAAAAAATCAAGATAAATTTATCCATCTGTTGTCCTCAAATAAAAGACATCAGGGATGAATTTGGCCCCCTTTTATTCAATTTGTCCTCAATTTGCAAAGCTCATTAATTTTCTCTTGTTTTACTCTCTGTTAACTGAGAAACAGCAGCCTCTTTGCAATAGGCATTAGAAGCAGAAAACCTCAGGGTATGTTTCTAATTGCCAGACTTTCCCTCTTTCTTCTGTTCCTGTTCTGAAGAAAGGAGGAGGGAGTGGCATGAGCACGAGGTGCCACTAGGGAAACAGAAAAGAGTATCAAGGTCAGGGTGAAAACCACCCAAGAAGCAGGAAGAGATGCTTGCAGTGAGGTTCATGACCTTTGTATTTTTTTTGTGATTGTCCAGGAGAGAGAGGAAGGGGGCTAGAGAAGGAGAAATAGGAAGTTAACATTAGTGCAGATGTATGCATAACCTCTCCTAGAAAACATCAGAGAGCTAAGAAGATTATGTTGAAGCCACTAAAATTTGTAGGGTTCTTACTGCTGAACATCTGCGAAAATCAGAGGTACGTCTGGTCTTTGTTCCCAAGCAGCTGAAGTAGTTCCAACAGGTAAAGGTCAAAGCTCAGATTTCAGAAGGAAAACTGAACAATAGAAAATACTTGAAATATGTGTAGTTATTAAAAAAATATTAAAAAATTTTAAAAGTAACCAATACACTTTATAATTGGTAAAACTGAAATTCTTACCAAATAAGATGTTCATAAAAATTGGCAGGTACTAGTGTTAGTGAGAGTCTTCAAATTCTCATTAAGATAGAATTGTTTAGGTTGGAAAAAGCCTTTAAGATGGTTCTCTTTTTGTTCTGACTTGGGTGTAGTAATGTACATGTTCTGTTTCACAAATACACAAATGGAAAACTGTGACCAGACCAGAGTGCCAGTTAATTTTGTCCGTGCCTGCTGAGGTCTCAAACATTTCACTTTAGGCACATTCCTGAAGAAGATAGAATCTTTCTTTTCAGTGCCTTGGGGAACAGTTTCAGTGCATCATCACAAATTGAGAAGGTAAAAATCTGATACAAAATTCAAGCACAATCTTTGCCTGTTTCATTACATAGGAAACTGCATAGCATTTTTTGATATTCTTAAGACAAGACTATAAAACTCAGTGACTCTGAAGCAGTGGGTGACAGATCACTGCAATCAAAGGATGCCTGGTAGAAATAATACTCTATAAAACCTCTAATGGTTTTCTATGAGGTTGAGTAGAACGAGTCTTTTTGAACAGTGCACCAGTTAACAGAAGTTGTTACACCAGATGTGCAGGTGATCTTCTTCACCTTCATGTTAACACTGCCCATTACATTGTCACTTGAATTATATTCTGACTCACGCTTCCTGTTATAATAAAAAATGTTAAGAAGCTGCAAAGCAGTCTTCAGCCAAGTATAAAACCAACCTTGGGAATTGCAGGAACTTAATTTTTCCAACCACAATGAGCAGAAAAGGAGTGCGTAAAATGAGGAGTGGAAAGAACAGTTAAAGTATTAGTATTCTGAGTGTGAGTAGCTGTTTACCTACCAGCTTATTCTACATGCAGTCAAGGTACTCCAGAACTTAACTGTCTTTCCAGACTTTACGTGTCATATCCTCTGGTGTTTTGCACAAACAGAGGAGTTTAAAAGTCTCTTTCCAAGCCTTTTTACCCTGTGATATCCAAGATGATGATTTTTCTGTGTGTCAGTGAGTTCATAATTGTAATCTATGGATAGATGAAACAGAGTTCTTGGAGATTCCAGGTTATGTCTGGATAGGATGCTGTCACTACCTCTGGGGAGTCAGACAATTAGACCAGGCTTCATTTGCCTTTCTTCTTTGTGACATTGAAGGAATATTAGTGAAAATCAATTCAATTTCTTGTATAATAATAATGAAGCCTTATTGTCTCTACTGAGTGGTTGGAAGACATGGGAATATGACCAAATGTGCCTGAAATGAATGGTTACCAGGGCTAATTGAAGTTTGGTGTGATAGGATGCTGAAAATGGGAAAGATTGTTTTATTGAATAGAAATAAAATAAAATGGGTAAGAAAAAACACAACCAGTCTTGTTTTTCATAAGCATTCATGTGGATGCTGAAAATGGGAAAGATTGTTTTATTGAAGAGAAGTAAAATAAAATGGGTGAAAAAAAACACAACCGGTTTTGTTTTTCATAAGCATTCATGAGGATAATGATTCTGTTTGAGATATTGCATGGTGCTGAGCTTCTGGGAAGAGCTAGTGTCAGGATACCTCTTCTAAACCAAGCAGGTGATGTCCAGGAGTTTCTTGTTGACATTGGAGAAACCAGCAGCCAGGCTGGTGGATTTCTGAGAACTCCCCATTCAGTCAACAAAGCAGTAATTGCTGCATCTGGGCTTGCAGAACAAATTATGAAGTCCTTCCTAAAACAGGAGTTTGCCTGAATCCTGGTCTTTACCAGATCTGAAGATCAAAATGTGATCTGCAAGCAGAGGGGCATGGACCAGCAATTGTAGTATATCATCATATTAGATCCTTCTCTAGAGAAGGGTCAAGATTAAAACAATTGCTTATTCTTACTTTGTAAGAACATTGCCTGATATCTACAGATATGGATGATCCATTATTGCTTTCTTTGCAGATTTATCCTTTGTCCATTTTCCAGCTTCTTACAACATTCTTTGTTTATGCAGCTGCCTTAGTGCTTCCATTTGCTGTACACCTTCAAATATTTAATATTTTTTCCGGTGCAGATATAAATAAATCTGTGAAACATCGTAATTCATCTTAAAATAGGATTTTTTTTTGCCTCATGAAAAGTCTGGTTTTATGCTTCCTCTTCTAAACTGATGCCTTCAACTTGCATTCAGAAATCCCACCGAAATTCATATGGATGCAGGGAAGATGCATCTGCTGAAAAATTAATAATTGTATTTATTAGTTGATAGAGGTATAACTAATTTTTATTGACAAAGGATCAACATCTGTAAACAGAGAGAACTACCTCAAAAAGCTGATTAGAACTGAACCAAAGACACAAGGATCAGTATAAACACCTGGTTGTTTCTTTTGACTGTAGCCTGAAAATAGCTTGAGAACCAGAGGAGGAAATTATCACTTATAGAAATCTCTGTTAACAGTAAAGGGAACATGTTCAAGTATGTGGGAGCCATGTCTACAGTTACAAAACTTTCAGACATTGCCATTTTTGCCAACGGTGCCTGAGCCCAGCAAACACAGCAGTAAAAAGCGTCCCAGAAGGCTTCATCTAGTAGTAAAGTAAACATTGGCAGGAAGTGTTCCTCAGCACTGGAACTCATTTCTCTGTACTAGCAGATTTTTAGAAAAGTTCTTGGCATAGTTTCTCTTCCATTACCTGGAATTCTTGTGCACAATTCATGAGCATGGTTCAGGAGTTGGCAGTTTGCAATGAACAGTTAGATGTGGCCACCCTGTTACAGGGTAAGTGAAACTAATAGTGTGGCAGGCGACTGTTCTGTGCTGGTTGAGATTAGTACCAAAGAACATGCTCAGGTATGTTTTAGTCCTCTTAGACAAACCACACACTGGCTTAGTTTCCATAGCAGCAAGTCATAACTTGTTTCCCTGAATACTTCTACAGAAATTAATTGTGCCTACAGTTCTAGAGATGAGGCTGGCAAAGCACCAAAAAGGACCATGGTCTGGGTTGTTAGGAGATATCAACCAACCTCACTTTCACTGACTTGCTACCTGACCTTGAGCCTGCAAGATAATTTTCTTATGATGAACACACTGCTGAGATATTTTGGATTCACTTTCCTAAAGATGAAAGTTCTTGTTTACCCACAGAGCACTCAGAGTTTAGGAAATTGCCAGCATTTTCTCTATGGAGCCTTGCCAACATCACTTAGTCTTAAACTGGAGTGACTGCTTCTAGAGTAATAAAGCCTTATTTAGTTTCCATGACTAATTCAGGCATCTTGATGGAGAACTATTAGTTATGCTACCTAAAATGATGATGTTTTTTTCAGGCAGTTGGAAACTCAGCATCTGGTGTGGAAATTAATATAAGATAAAGCCAGAACCTGAACCTGGCTTGTGTTCACCCTTAGTGAGAGCTGAACTCTGTTCCATTGCTGGTCTTGTGTTGTCACCATATTGCTCACTGTTGAAATGTGACACTAAATGAAAGTCCATAGTGTCCTTTCTGGCACTATAGCAAATGAGATCAAGTAGGAAAAAAGACATACCACATATCTATCCTATGCTCAGTATCACAAAGCAGGGACTTGGGAGGTGGCTCACACACTGCTGGGGGAGGCTTTGCACTGCACAGATCACAGAAACATCATCGACTGTTGCCACTGAGAGTCAGGAGGCAGTGTGAAGAGGGGAAAGAAATTGGAAGTTCTGACTTTCAACGTGTATGGTTAGAAATGTGTGGCCATAGAGTTCACTGAAGAAGAGAGAGGGTGTTGGTCAGCTGTTTACTGCTTAAAGCCAAGACAGTCCTTGCTGCTCTGTTGGGTTTCCATTGGAAAGATAGGCAAAGGGCCAACTGGGAAGGAAAAGAAGGGGCAGAAATTCCACTATGAGGGAGTCAGAGAGCAAGCAGGCTTGCCAGAGGGAATAAAACATGCAAGATGACAGGGAATGGTGACTAATGGAATAACTAGAAATGGCAATTGCATGAATGACCCATATGGTAGAGACCAGTAATGACATGCCTTACATTCTCAGGAGCAGTTGTCAGTAGCACCCGGTAGAAAATGAAGCTAAACGAACTGTTAACTCCAGGGTAGTGACAAGTGCTCAGACTTCAAACTGCCTGAAACTTCTCTGGCAAAGGGCACTGATTGGCTCCCAGGCTGCTGCTGTCATTAAGGAGGCCAAGGACTGAATGCTCCTTTCCCTCTTGGGGTGGTCTTGCTGGTCTGAGTGAGCTGTGTGTGTGGCAGAGACCCTCTCCTTGCCGCTGCTTGTCTTGTACCTATTCTGCAGACAGAAGGCCTCTGTCTGCAGACTTGTTAAACTGGCATCTTCTATCAGCAGTAGAGTCACTAAAAAGAAATGTAGGAAGGGAGAGTTTATTTTGCTGATACTCTTTATTTTGATCATACAAAGAAAATGACAGTTTTTATATAGAAGCCATTAGGGATGCAAGAGGCATCAGTTCCTAGCTCTGGGGTTCTTTCTTTTAAACAGACTGTGGCAATGCAAATACAGCCTGTCATGATATTTATATCTTTAATTCTTGCATTCATCACATTACTAACACACTGATGGGCCCCTTGTTCTTCATTTGTCTATTTCCTTAAACTTTCTGCCCCATTTTTATTATTATTATTTTTTCTGTCATGTGTGCAGTTCTTGAAGGTCAATCAGACGTCATGGATAGAGCCATTCTGTTCATAGGCTCACAAGCAGCTTGTTTATGAATGAAGAAGGCTTTGTGAACTTCCAGGGACATGCTGAGCTTTTTTATGAAACTACCAGTGGGACAAGGAGCTTGGGAAAGTAAAGGCCTCTTACGGAAACAGAAAATGGAGGCACCCTGCCAAAAAACCTGGGCTGACATTCCAGTTTGTCAGAATCTTGTCCGAGTAACAAGTTTCTAGAAAACAGATGAGGTATCTACATATCCAGGGTTTGAGCCAACCATATTGAGCACAGGGAAGTATGTAAGTTAGGACAGTGCCACAGCAAATGCTTAAGATTTGATCATAAAGGTATCATAAAATGAACAGGTCAGGAACACCAGACCTTCACAGCAAACAGAAGAATAAATACATCTTAAAGAAAAAATGTTAAGGGACTATGTCTGCAATGTATGCAATAGCAGATGCATATTGATTTTATACTGATCATCCCAACTTTTTAACCAGATATTTTCTATCTTGAAATCAGTGCTTCATGCTACTGAAAAGATATTCTTTCATTAAAGGCATGCAAAATCACTCCTAAAAAATGAAAAATTTAGAAATCACAAAGCAAACACAAGTAAAACCAAACAATGTTTCGAGTGCAGTATCTAGCTCATGAAGATAATTTTGAGCTCAATATTTTCTTCATCTTGATATCCAGTTATTAAACATTTGTCTAGATTTTATATATACAATGTCCAAAATAACATAATAATTCTCTGGCAGACATTTAGAATGTGAAATTGCAGTTCTAACAGCCAATTTTAGCGAAGTCCAGTAAGTGTCTTAAAAAATTTTAGGTACTGATATGCCTAATCTTAATAGCTGTAAGATATTTGATATTGGTCCCCCTGTACAATTTAGAGTGAAAAATGACCAAAATATTGTCTTTGTTTGGATATTTCAGAATACGTTAGAAATGCAAATTAAATCTCCCTTGCTCCAGCTGTACTCAGTGTGGTTGTAGGTTTTTCCTGTACTGTAGTTTCTCTTGTAATATATCCAAAATATGAAGTTAATTTTGAGATGAGCTATTTCCTCAGCTGGGATTGCAAAAGTTGGAGATAAGAAAACCACCAATCAAAGCAAGAGGAAAGTTTAGAGTGACTTGAGTACCTGAACTGTACTTTTAGAAAATCAATGGTTGTTTTCTTGAGAGGAGACAACTATATAACTGAATAACTGAACCTGGAAGGAATTTGTCTTCTGCATAGGTGTTAGGGTGAATAAAGAAGACTGACTATTATATATTTATTGTCTTGATTAGACTCCCCAAAATTAGCAAACTTAAGATGTTCTTGGAGAGAAGATTGACACTGCAGAGGCCATTGAGTGCTACTTCCAAGAAGGAAGAAAGTCAGTTGGAAATCAGCTCAGAGGATCAAATCACCATGTGAATTACCTGATGCTTTTTGACTGACAAAGGAAGGCTGAAGCCAGATTAGAGACCCCTCAAACTTACCTTGGAGGGCCAGAGGACAAAATCCTGATCTATACAGCTACTGTGCCAAGTGGAAACATTTATCTGCTTTCCATAAATGAAGCCTCACTGACACCCATTTAGCAAATCCAGTTGGTCTAAAGTGAGACCTGAACTGTAGAGTGACAATTTTGTATTCTGTACCTCATCTGCTACCAAAGTTTCTGTTGCTGCAAAGGTTCAGCCTGATGACTCTGATGCTAAGAATTCTTTCTGCACTGAAACTTCCCATATAAGGATTCAGTAAAGAGAGAGGATTTTTATTTACGCCAAAATCTGTTTTGCTGTTTGGAAGCCATTTGAAAATGTTATGGTCACTAATTGATTCAATATTTTTTGACAAAACATCGGCATGGTTGAAGCCTTGCTGTTTTTCATAGACAAAGCCAACACCACAGTTTGTTTTCATTCTTTACAAAGGCTTTGCAGCACAGGTGATAAAACTCGTTTTTCCTCTGCTTATCTCCTATGAGCTTAAAGTACAGATGGCAGAGTTTTCTTAGGCACGTGCATAGATTCAGAAAGGGTGGGCTTTAATAATCCTAATAATCCCAGAAGCCTCTCCTTCCTTCCACTCTGTCAGCTCCCACTCAGATCCTGGATTTAAAACTCCTTGACTGGTGAGCTGCTTAGTGCACTGCAATTGTCTGCATATCTTGTAAAGGGCAGAAGGATGTTCAGCCCATCTTGCTGCAGCAAGACCAGGAAGTTCTGCCAGCAACTAAAGCCTTCAGCACTGTAGCTACGAGACCTAAGCTTTCCCTTGCTACAGACACCAGGTCCCTGGAAGTCTTAGGGCCACCCACCTAGAGCAGTTGGTGACAGTAGTAGTAATAAAGCTGGAGAAATTCCTGTTACTGTAGGGTGCACATGAAAGGGAGGCAGTGAACCTCTACAGAAGTCTGTATTGTACTAGCCACAGTAAATCCTTTTGCCTATGATTAAGATATTGGTCACCAAGCACTCACTCAATATCCCTTTGTTGTAAGCTGGAGAATAGTGTCTAGATCTGAGGGCTGTGTGTCAGAGTCAAGGGAGACACTTCAGTGATGCTCATCTACAGAAAATTGAAGATGTCATGCAGAATGTTCTCCTGGTGCTTAGGGGAAGAAGTCTCATGCTAGGACTTTGCAGGGGACTGGGTAGAGGAAAGAATATGGAAGGCTTCTTAAGCCAAATATTTCCCCGTTCCAACTCAGAAACAGGTATTTGTTTAGCCACAAATAGCTCTGTTCCACACTTGAGAAATATCAAGATTCTGTCAGAATAGTCCCACTCAATTTATGTTCTCCACTTCACAAAAATGTCTCATCTTAGTGCCCCAGTCTTGTTTCTTCTCTTCTTGTTCCTTGCTCTTCTCAAAGTACTTCTCATAATTATTTTTCTCCCTGATGCTCCTAGAAGTCTGCCTATGGTTCTATGTATTTATCTTTATTTGTTTAGAGCTCTTTCTTCTTTACCATTTTCCAGTCTCTCAGGTGTTCTTTGCACTATCATCTGATACTAGAGTGGTAAGGAACTTGGAAAAAGCTTCTCTGAAAACATATCCTACTTTTTCTGATCATCTCTTGTCCACAGTGATTCATGCTTTATTTGTGGGTGTTGGTAATTTAAATATATTTTTGGAAATAATTATCCTCATAAGGCAGGAGTTTTTTCTATGTGTATGGAGGTTGGAATGTGTCTATAATGTCATGCTAGCTCAGGGCAAGACCTCGACCCAGTTGTCCACATAAGCTGTATTTTAGTTCCTATTCCAACTCTAGTCTGAAGTGAACCCACTGACTGTAAATTAACTCAGGCCTTGTACAGACTGACATATGATTAATTTTTATTCACATGATTAATTTTTGTTCTGACAGACAATTCACACAAAACAAACTGGAAAAGGAACTTTTGCAAACTCAAGATGAGCTACCAAAGAACAACTCAGTGTAGCTGTAAGATCTCAGACTTGTAAACTTCAAGAGGCAATGAGCAAGGCAAAAGTTTAAGGAAGAAGTTAGTGAAAATATATTGGACGCTTCTTTGAAAGCAGGGATCAAGAGGCAACACAGTAAAAATTACATAGGAGATGATTGATCTGAAGAACTCATTGGCACAGATGTCCTGGAGACTGAAAGTTTACTAGGTTTTGAGAAACAGTTAGATGAATGTGAACATCCAAGGCAAATTATGAGGAATATAAAATTCTCGTGCTTTGTAGAATAAGCCAACTGTAATAGAGACTTCTCTTCAATTTAAAATTGCCTTTTGCTGTTAAAGCAAAGCTGGTTCCTTTCTGCTCTGATCGTTCCTTTCCTGCATTCTTTCTTTTTGGCATACAGTACTTCAAGCACAACCTGAAATACTGTGTGATTTCTGTGGAGCTGCAGATGAGACTGTAAGACAACTGCCACTTCTAGAGTGATGAAGCTATATCAGCTTATCTGGAGAGTCCCACGTCAATACCATAATTTATATTGTATATAACATATTTTTCCCAGCATTGAGAAATGTTCCCATGGCTTTTTATACCAAACCAATTTTTCAGAAAGCTCCACAATGCAAGTACTTGATATTCTTCCATAGTGGTAAGTGAAAGGACAGTAAATTTTGCTCTTAAAAAAACCATACCAAAACGAAACAAAAACCAAACAAACCAAAACCAAACCAAAGGAAAAAATGCTGGAAAATTTCCAGAATATCAGTCTATTCCAATAGCTCTTATTTATTGAATAGATCATGTCATCCTTCAGTTTTGTGCCTTCTACTTTTAAAAAATTTGCATGAATTTAAAACAAATCTTTCTTTGGAGGTCTAATCAAATGTAAGAACTATTATGAAGATCATTCTTGAGGAAACTGATGGCAGAGTGAAAGTCACGATTTACTTATCAAAGTTTTTACTTGCATAGATCTTGATGTCTTCAGACATGGCATGCTTATTCTGCTCCTTGGATGCAATAATAACATAAACTGCACCTTGCTCTTCTAAAAAGATGTGATCTAACAACTGCTGCTTACAGGAGTGCTGTGACCTAGTAGTGCAAGAACACACATGTTGAGCTACAAATAATATACTGACCTTCACGAAAGCCATCTACAAATGCAGACAGGATAGTTTCCACACTGAGTCTTCAATGAAAGCACACCTAACCTGATCTATTTGAATGGAATGTAAAGAACTCTTGTTCTTTTATTGCAAATTTCCCTCTCTGGATGAGTCCGAGGCCCCATTATCCCAGGTGTCCTATGGCTTTTTCATACTAGCACCATATTACTGAGGCTTAGGTGATCTAGAAGCACAGATTAGTGCTGCTAGCTTGGCTACAGAAACGTAATTCATGTAGCACTTTGTCATACTGATGCATTATAAACTGTATTAAAGTCTGAAGGAGATAATACTAGTTATGTTTTACTGGAAATCTGAATCAGGACAAAGGATTGACATGAACTGGCAGTAATATTCTTTAAGGTCAGTGGGATTTTAAAATGTAAGATAAGGCATGATGGGTAAAACAAACCATCCCAAAGTCTTGGAAGTGAGCATTTGCTAGACCTGAAGTAAATATTAAGATCTCTTAGTAGTTCCAATTAAGCACTTCTTAGGCAGTCACAACTGTTATTGAGTTGCCATTAAGTTAATGGGAGCTTTGCTGAGTTTGAAAAAAGCACAGAGTTTGACCTATGAAACACTCTGGACTTGGTCCTACTTTTTGTAATCCCATTAAATAAAATTATTTTCATCTATAACATGTTAGGACTAAGCAAATTCAGAGCTCTGTTGTTACTTTTTGTTGTTTGAGTTTTTGTTCTCAAATGTTTAAATCCTTAAATCAAGAATTGCTCCAGTCATTTGGATAGTGTATGACTAAAACTTTCAGGATTCAGGAGGCTATTGACAGAAGCAGATGAAGGAAACATCAAGAAACAATTCTTAATTTTCCAACACCCAAAATCAGAGTTGGATGAAAAGTTCCCTTCTTATTGCCCATAAGTGGTTTCTGTAATTGGCAAAATTGCCTGTTATTGTTTGAGTGTGTTTGGATCTTCTGTGGTAGGTTTTATGTGTTTGAGAATTGACTGGAAAGAAAAGCAATGGTTTCCCAAGTCACTGTTCCATTCACACAGACTGAGCTGTAGGTATGAGATTAACAGGATCTGACATGAATGGAGCTCCTTCTCTCTCAGGGCTATTGGAAAACAAAACACATACCGGCATACATTTGAGGAACTGTGAGTTGACTTTGGAGAGCACTGGTATTTTTACACGATAACAGTCTATTGGATTCCCTCATAAGTCTTTCAGTTCTTCATTACACAAGGAGTTTTCCTGAACTGCAGGGCAGAGAGCAGCATGTATGTAATCGCTGTTTCACACTAATGCATCACATGTGCTTTGGATTTCAAACATCAATATTTGTAGGAACATACAGTAGGGCTCTTTCTATGAGCAGGGACTGTATTCGCACACTTACCACCCTTCATGGACTCTTCATAATTCACTGAGCATGGGCTTTGCTTTTTCTTTATTTAAATTTTGTACTTTAAAATTGCCCCTTTATATTTAAGTACCATAGAAGCCTTCAGTAATAATCCATAGAACTACAATCTGACATTTACAAGAAGAGGCTTTCCTGTAGCTGAACATTGCTGTATAATCTTTATTTCTCTGCTAAGATAATTGCTTTAATTGATTCTAATGGCCAGGTTTTCATAAGATAGGAATCTGCACCGATTTTAATAGTAACATTGATTTACAGCAGCCAAAGGCTTAGTCTAATCCGATTCTTCTCATATCTGTAGACAGAGAAATGTGTAACAATATTTTAAGAAATGCCCTTTTGTTTTATTAACAGGTTGATTTGTCTGAAATAGTTTTTGTAGACCAATCCTGTAACAGTAAGTAATAAACAACCACTGTTCCATAGATTATAGGAGATCAAGGCACAGAAAGAATTCCCCAGTCTTGGTGAAGTCCACAATTTGATGTTAAGTGTCAAGGTTCCTGGTACCTAGTTGGGCCAGTGTAGATGTCTCAGATGGAGAATCAAAGCAACCAGTGCTAGGAGCAGGAAGCCATACAGAGTAACCAACTGGGAGTGTTAAGCACAGAGCCCACTCTGGAACAGGATTTGTGTTCTGGACAGCACACAGGTTCTTCCATCCATCCATGCCGTGAATCAGCTCCTGAATATAGGCACCTACAAGTCTTTTTGCAGAGAACTGAGCAGGGCTCATTGTTTTCACTGAAAACACAACTGCAAGCAAAGCAGGACAGAGCATTTATGTAAGAACAGAGAAGCTGGTAATTTCCCCCAGAAAGGAGGAGTGCTGAGTTCAGTGCCTTCCCACACGCTGCTGAAGTCTAAGGCAGTTCAGCACATCAGTTAATAATGAGGCTATGTACTAGGGTGAGGGAGACTCACTTTTGACCCCTGAAGAAGCTTTTTGATGGTATTTAGTAAAAGCATGGCAAAACTAATCATATCAGTACAATTGCATGGCAGATGTTGGCCTTGTATGTCTCAATTATTTCACCTACTTAGCTTGCAGGCTTCAAAGATCTCAGCAGAAGAGAGTGTCCTTTTTCTAAATATGTTTGTTTGCATTTATCCACAATTAATCTGTAAAGAAATAATGAAAACCTAGAAAGTAGCATTCTCAGAGAGAATTGCACTTATTTTCTTTTGTGTGCTTACAATGAAATGCTTCTGAGTGTTCATAACAGCAGACAGCTTCTGTTAGCTGCCTTTCGCCTGCTGAGTTAAACAGAAAGAAAAATGTTAATGGTCAGAGCTTGTCAGCAGTACATTGCCATTCACATTTAGTCACACTTCACTATTGTTTTGTGTAGTTGTTAGGTTACAGATATTTTTAGGGTCAAAAGGGGAGTGGATTCATCCCTTTGGAAACTTTAATAAAGTTTCAGCTCATGTAAGTCCTGCAATACCCACAGAAATCAGTTCAATGATTTCTCAAAAGGTGTATCAATGGGAAATGTGAGAAACGCTTATAACTTCTGAATAATCTGTGTGTAATGTTTTGTACTCCTTTGATAAACATGTTTCCACTGTAGCATAAGTAAAAATATGTTTTTACTTTTCCAATTTTTTCATCAAGATATCTCAAATTGTCAAATGCTAACAAATGTGAAGGAAAAGATGCAAACAGATCTGAAAGCAGGCAAAGCTCTGTCACAGGATCCAGTATATCTGAGTTTAATTCCATTTCTTCAGTGGCAACAGATAATTCACGTAGTCTTCCTGTGCCTGATTGTAAAATGAAGTGAATACAGCTTTCCTCTGTGTGTCTTGTGTATTGGTACTGCAGGAACTTGGAAGCAGAGACAATCTCTTGCTATATCTTCAGAAGATAATTTGGGGGAACTGCATGCGTGTTCTGAGGTTTATTTGTTATGTGGAGGATATAGTGATGGTTCAGAACTAGGTGAATGCCATTCTGTAAGTCAGACTCGCAGTCTTACACTCTTTATGTGAGAGCAAAACTTGCATTCCTCTATAAATCCAGTTTTTACTGGCTTCTCTCCTAACAGACTTTCCTTCTTATTCTGTCGAGTTTCAAATTTGGCATGAGTGGGCTGTAGGCAGCTGATAATTTGACCAAATTTGAAGTTATTTGTACAAGCTGTTTTAAAGTTGCAGTACTTGGTGAGCCAGAGAGAAGGGTATTTTACGAAATTTTTCAGTGCTTTTTTCCCTCCCCACTTTGCCCATGCCTACCAATCAAACAGACTGAGCTAGAAATGTGAGAGTTCTATGCAAAATGTGATAAGCTTTACTGCATGGACTATTGAACAAAATGGAGTCCTCAGGCTGTTGAAAAGCTGTTTGGAATGTGATTGAGTTATGAGTTTTGGACTAGCATGCCAGACCTCAGCATATTCCTGCGGGGAGCAACCTATTCTGGTGTTTCCTTGCAGTTCATTAAGCAGCTGGTTCAGCCGAAGAGGTTACAAGGAGAAGTCATGGGTGTAGCAGAGAGTATACAATGGCAAGGATGGTGTGGATGACCTCTGTAAGGTACACAGAAGTTCAATAAGCAAAAGGGATCTTTACTTGGATTCATTTTTCCATTCCTTACTAGGAAAATGCATAGTGTTGTCAAATCCCCGAATCAGAAATCAAACCACAAAAGAATCGTGAAATTGGCTTTTCATGACAGCCTAAAGAACTATAGTGCTTTTGAGCTTATTTTCTTTGCATGTTGGTCTTCTGAAAGTAATGGGTTTTTCTCCTGCAGGAGTCACAAAAAGCCACTTGGATTTGTAAGTCCTGTGATGTGCTTTTGCTGTTCTTGTTCTATGGCCCAATATAAGATGCAGCAATTGATGACATTGCAGTGTGCTTTTAAAGACATCTCATGTTATTACCACTGCTGTTGAAATAAAAAAGGCTTTTAGAGGCTAAATTATTCCTGATGTT
The DNA here is from genome assembly GCA_035222235.1 of Margarornis squamiger. Classification (NCBI taxonomy): domain Eukaryota; kingdom Metazoa; phylum Chordata; class Aves; order Passeriformes; family Furnariidae; genus Margarornis; species Margarornis squamiger. The sequence continues at coordinate 10,005,847 of JAWWTY010000001.1, read as the reverse complement.
AGACAGCTATGGAACAGAGGAAGCCAACACCCATGTTTCTCTTGCCATGAGTGGGAGAGGTGAGGTGTGCATGGTGTAAGAGCCTAGCTCCAGTGGGGTTTCTGTGTCTTTTTATAAGGTAAGAAAAATGGATGAGGACTGATTTTTAGATCCAAACATTTACATGCAGAAATGCAAATCCTAAAAAGATGCTGTTTGCATAAGCCTTTGCTCCACAGTGGCTGGTACTAAGGGAAAACTTTTGTAGCTTTCCTATCTCAGAGTAACCAGTGTCATGAATAATTTTCCTGGATATCTGAACCAAAAGCATTTCAATATATGGGAAATAACTTCAGTATCAGCAACAGATGTTTGTTATGGTATTGGTTTTTCAAATTCACAAAGACATTAAGTTGTAGGAAGTGAGATACTCTGTCCAGTTATGAAAGTTACCCACCAAATATGGAGTCAATGAGCCAGTACTTCAGTTAGCCACATTAATCTTAACTATAAGCCTAACAAAATCCCATTTAATAAACAGTGTGTGAGAACAGAAGCAGGGTGCCTCCATCTCCAGACTACTGTGTACAAAGCCTCTGCACAGCAATTGGTATAGTGAGCTGCTTGGCACTGCTATAGGTTTACCCTGGCCATTGCACTCTCTGGCCTCTATTCTGCACCTCCTCCCCATAAGGCATTTCATAAGCCTCGTGAAAAGGGCTTAAGTTTTCCTGTCAGCCTAAGGGTGAGTCAGCCATTGCAGGAATGATCAGATTCCTCTCCACTCTTTCTGGGGGAGATGTGGGTCCAGTGATTTAGTGCAGAATGACCTAGACAGAAACAGTGCATTTGATTTTTAGAGAGAAACATAGAAAAGACATTTTTATTGAGAAAATCTTTGAGTGGAAAGAGTTGTTTCTAACTTTCTATCTTGAACCTCTGCTTGCTTCTGGAATACAGTCACAGGAATGGCAAGTAGGATAAGGGAAGTTTATTGCTTCTGTACTTCTGTATTACTCCTTAACAAAACTTTCACCAAAATACCTGGGGCTGATCAGCAAATAAGAAGTCCAGTTTTTAAAACTGATATTTCAAATTCTGTTTTTGTGGTACATCACTGTGCAAATCGAACATTCCAAAATAGTTTATCAAAAAATCCTTACCAAGGACTTGTGAGACCCAAGTTTACAGCACTGACATGGTTTTCCTAGAGGAGAAACTTCACTGTCATTTTTTTTGTGCATCGACTGCCCATTACAGACTTTTGCCTGTGCTAAAGGCTGCTATTGCAGTTTGATCAGAAATTCCATCCTGGACCTGAACTTCCTGCTTTAAGGTTTACCCCAACCACTGCACTATGTGAAGGTGAATCAGTGACTCCCAAAACAACGTTTTTAGTTGCAAAAAAATAAATGTATTGACTAGCTCAAAATGTGACTAGTTCTTCTGCTGATTTGTTCAGTTATTCAACATGTCTATTTTCCCATTCCTTTACAGTTTGGAAAAAACCATTGAAAGTCTTGAACACCTGCCTTAGATCAAAAGGCTTAGGAAGCTCAAAATATTAATCTTATCTAAGTTAAAACAAAACACCCACAAGAGGGAGAGATTTCTATTTTAATCTGTTGATAAAAAAGATTTTAACAGTTTCTGAACAAGCTATAATTCACTAATGCAATAATTTGCCAGAAGTGTGCTGTATTCTCTGTCACTGGCAGGTATTTGCAAAGAAACCCATGGTAACTTTAAAAGGTATGCTACAGTTAAACCATGTACTGTAACATTGTTGCAGGAATGGTTGTGTGGTTTTGTGTAGATGATCATGGTGGTCCCATATGATTTTAAAGTTTCCTGTCTTTGAACCAAAACTTGCTTCACATAATGCAAGATTACATATCCTGCAGGACTCTCCATGTTTATCCCATATCCTTGAACTTTCCTTAGAATTGCTGTTCATGCAATTAATTATTTGAGATTATTCCTACCTGACTTTTTCCTGCCAGTTATACATAAACTGGGGTGTAATGCCAGAGTGCAAAATGTACCTCATTACAGCTCTGGGTGGAGGGGATTACAGATTTGATGCTGGTTTGTATGTCACTGGCCTTGAACCACTTATGGTACAGAAAACTTAGAGATGTACTTTCTTCCATATTAATAGAAAAGGTCAGTTGATAAATATGGAGTCTCAGGCAGAATTTGCATTTAATGGCCCCAAAATTCAGGTGTGCTGTGAAGAGGGTTTTGGTGTACATTTCCTTAGGCGTCTTACCTCTCCTTTCCTCTTTTTTTACGTGCTCACTGGAGTCTCTGATGTCTGAGTGAGGTGGGTTGACTGAGCACCTAGAAAGTGGTTTATGATTTCTGATGCCTCATATCCTTGTTAAGTGACATTGTGCCTCCTTCTGCCTTTCTGGTACCATGTAGTTCTGCCAAGCCGCATTAGCTTAGCCTTATATCTCCTGGCCTGTGCCTCCCCTGGAGCACAGAGCAACGTGTTCAGCTCCCAACACTGACAGATGAAGGTAAACATTATGGGATAAGCAAATCTAATACTCTTTATTTGCACACCTAGGAAAAAATCAAAGTCAGCCATTCATCTCTTCTGTTTGATAAACACAGAAGCTGACCAGGCTGCACTGCATGTGGTTCCCCTGGGGATTGTTTTCATAAGACTTCATGTGAGGATTTCTGTTGCTGATTTTGAAAACATTTTGAGGTTGGATTGCAAATGTGATGTCTTCATTTACAGCTTTTCCTGAACCATAAATCAAGGGATATGTAATTAAATGAAACAGATAGTCAAAACCTTGACTAAGCTGTTTATTAAGCCTGAAAGGGAAAGAGATGCTGTGGTTTCACAAAATTCAAATATAAACATCCACTTATAAAATGCAGTTGTCAGGGTTCAGGTATGGTGGCATTAATGCATGATAGCAGCTAGCATTGTATACTGTCTACTGAAAAACCATGTTTGCTAAGTCAAAAAACTGGACTGGAGGACACTTTGCAGTAAGAAATGAGAGCTGCTAAATAACTTGCATAGGCCTGTGAATTATTTTTGTTGTTTTTTTCTTTTTTTTTTTCCCATGAAACAAACCTCAAAATACGTTTTGCCTGTCCCCTCCTTCAGCATTTTTTCTAATATTAATTGTAAAAGGGGAGATTATTGTTTTGAATCAAATCATGTATTATAACTTCTAAGCTGCTTTAAAGTTGAGTTTTATGAAATAAAATTGCCTTTCAAGCAAAATTGCTGTTTCTAGTTGAAAAAAGTTCACATGGGAGGAGGAGAAAAATGTCAGTCTTCTTGCTGGAAAAATTTTCAAAATAGATGTTTGTGAAATGTTTTCACCATACATTTATATGCATACGTAGATATATGTATATGTGTTTGTTATATTTATTATACAACTACTGATGTAAGTAAATAGGGCTTCCTGTGCTCATTCTTAGTTCTGCCTGCTCAGAACTCCTTCGTTTGGAGTACTTTAACCAATCCAGCTTCAAGTCCAAACTGTGTTCTTTACCTACTCAGCAGATATGTTGTGAGGAAAAATTTGTTAAAATCATGGCACTGCACCCCAGGATGGGCATCTTTCCCTTTCTTTGTTCCACTTACATTCTTGGACCTGGCATACCTCATTATTTTTTGTTGTAATCTGCATGAAAGCAGTAAGTCTCTACTGTTTTCTTCACCATATTTGCTGCTTCTTCGCTGGAAAATGAAAAAGGACCACACATTGCAGCTGATGTATTCTGGATTGCCCCTCCTGTGGACATTTCCCCGTGTCTTGGCCATCTGACAGTAGTATCAGCTGTGAACATTTGAATAATCAGGGTAACCCTGGTGTCAGGTGGTGTACTCTCTGTTGCGTCTCAGGAAATCCACACTTTCGTAGCTGCTGGTGTCACAGAGCTTCCTTTTTCTATAGTTGCTCAAGTTTCTCCATAGCTTTGGACCTTCAGATCTCTTAAAGATTATGGGGAACTTTTGAAAAATTGCAGTTTTTACTAAGATGAAGTCCTATATTGATTTGAGACTGTTTAGTTAGTTCAGTTGCAAGAATTTCAAATTACAAGATGGAATCTAAAATGGTACCACCTCTCAAGGTTAGGGAGCTGATCTCTCAAGATTAGCTTTTCCAGAAAACACTGCAGAGTCTTAAGTGGCACTTGAGATAGGAAAATGGGAAGTGTGCACACAATCTCTTCTCAGGAGATGTCAGCAATGAAGGCAAACTCTTACTCATTGTCTTTGGGAGTGCCAGGAATCAACAGGTATGTTTGGAGAGGTTGCATTTTATCATTGGTTCCCCCCAGCAAACAATGATATGTAGCTGGAGGATGATGAATGGAAGTTGTCATGATAAAGATTGGATGGGAAGATGTGGGAGAGCTGGAGATTTAGCATGGAAGTGGCTAGTGAGTTGCAATGACAAACTATTCATGAAATTTTCCATGGACACTAATGCTATTTTGGTCTGATTTTTAAATTTGCAATGGATTATAAAGCAAGTATTTAAAAAGAGTTGCTTAAATGATCTTCCTAATAATCAGTAGGATCTTATAAACTTTTATCTGATTTCTAACAGAACTTACCTGTTCTCTCTTACCTGAACTCCAGCCTGAGAAGCAGATAAGTATCATAAAGTTAAAATTTCACACATGAAATATATCTAGTTGATAGCAACCAGAATTTTGCACAAGTTAAAACTTGAGTCAGAGGTGTTTTCTAAGTACTGATTAAAGAGGAAATACTGTCAGCAAATTTTTTTTTTTTTCTAAAACTGAGTGCAGCAAGAAGTTCCCTTTAAGATGGAGATTTTAGTGATTCTCTCCTACTTATCTGTTGGTCTGTGATTAGTTAAGATCTAGTAGGCTACGTGTTGCCTGAGAGAATGCACTATTTATCTGTGCACACAAACAGAATTCTAGGCCAGATTATAGCTGATGTTTAAAATACAGATAATATTATTGGGTCTGATTAAAGTCTTTACTTGTAAGTTTAATTTGTTAGAGATTCATTTGTTAGATAATGAGATACTTAGATTAACAGAACCCATGGTCTTCATGGGAATTATACAATCAGATTATTTCTTAGAAGTTATGGAAGTTAATTTTCATTTCCCCAAGGGTGCAATTTTATAGAAGAGGGACATTGCATATTTCTTTCTTTTCCACATCCAAGTGACAAAGGCTAATATAAAATCTGAATGCTACACAGTTGATGTTCTTTCTTCCCATTCCAGAAAATTATATTGAAATATATTTTAAATTCAGCTTTCTAAAGAGAAGAGTGTGCTTGCAAATTGATAGGACTACTTGCTCAGAGAAATCAAGCAAGGCTTTGGTAGGCTGAAAAATCATTTCAAGCTGTGTAGGTACAGTTGAGACATCAGTAAGCCACCAAGCCCTGTATTTCATCGGGTACCAGATATCAGACCATGCACCTCACAGAACCCTATGCACATGTCTGGCTAGCAGTGAGTTGTTTCACTTCATGCATTTGCAAAGTGTGTGTAGCACCACAAAGTGCCAGAGGCTTTAATGCTCTTGCTGTGATGACTCAGACAGGTAGGCAAAAGGGCAGCATTGACTGAGGCTGTGCTTCTGTGGGAGCTGAAAATCCAGCTAAGACTAAAATACTTAGAACTAAGCATATGTTGATGTGTTTTGCTGAGCAAAGTTTGATTTAAGTAATACATGTACAAGTTCTGTGAAACTTGAGCCTCTGTTCCAGGCTGCACATGATCAAAATAGGAAAGATTTTTAAAAATGTACTGAGAAGCTGGCTTTTAAGAATTGTGGAGGGAACCAGAACACCTCTGGCTAGTGATTTCTTATGAGCAGCATCTTAACAATGCAGGTAACTGCTAAGAAACTGTGTGCAGCCTGCCCAGCTTCTTTGTTTTCTTTTAGCTCACAGGAGAGGAGATATCAGGCTGTCCCCAGCCGTAAGTGCGTCATTGTACTTCACCAGCTGTGTGTGTGTGGTGTCCCTGAAACAGGCTCTTGGACTGCACTGGAATCATTCCAGATTTACACTGAGATAGCAATGAGGCTCTATGGCCCGGTATTTAGTCGTTTCAGCTTGAGTCTGTTCTTTTTGTTTCATAATTTGGCCCAAATCAACTAAGCCAAAAACCTACTAGAAAAATATGTGATCAACCAATTTTCTTTTTTATTAATTTTGTATATGTGGGGGTTTCTGTAGTTTACTGTTTTGTAGATGGCGAGAAGCAGGAAGCACATGGATTTCTGGCACCATGTTCACATCAAGGGAGGGAAATGCTGTAAATGGAGAGAGCAGGTCAGGAAGGGTGGGGAGAGAAGCAAACCACATTCTGAACATCCACTGCCCAGAGGCCATGCAGTAAAGTGGTGCAAATAATATTTGTTTTTTTGAAATGTCTTAATTTGGGTGAAAGTATGTAACCCTTAAGGTATTTTTGAAAAGTAACACTTTCAAAAGTGAAAAATATTATTTTTTATTTTAGTTAAATCAAAAATATTTGAAATGTTGGTTTGTTTTTTTTTTTCATTTATACCTATTTGAGATTAAACATATCACTGAATTTAATCTAAATGGCTGATTTTGGTCTTGTGAACAGAAGTGCCTTCAGATATCTATGCATAGTAGTCAGTGGGATACCTGACCTAAAATTTTCATTTGATTGCATTTCGTCACAGCATAACATCTTTGGCCACTCCTTACCTTTAAAAGAAAACCACAAGATAAACTCTAGATTTCTGGTTTAGCTCTATTTCCCCCTGCAGACCTTAAACGTTTTCCGTGATAGCTATTATCATTAGCTGGCAGTAAGTAGGTTGCTTACTGAACCCTTTTAAATCAATGCCAGGGCCTTTAAGTGGGTCCATGTTGTACCAATGTATAGCAAGAAGCCCCAGTGCACTGTGTTTTCATCTCTCTTTCCCTTGCTATGAAAGATGTAAGTTGCTTTGCTTTGTTGATTCAGCTGGTGCTCCTGGGTGGCCCATGTGCAGTTGGTCACAGGTAGATGTATTGCAGCATTGCAGACAAAATCCTGGATTATTGTGGTATGGCTGGTTCCAGGAAAAAAGGTATATCCTACCAGCCCGCTCATGATATATAAAAAGTATTCTTGGCCATTGGTACTGCTTTGATGCCCAAAAATGGGAGGGGACATGAAGAGGATGCTGAAGTGGCAATACTTCAACAAAGAGGAATGTTTCTCCAGCTATTTTCCAAGTCTTTTTCTGTTTCGTTTCTATTCTGGCTGATCGCACTGTGTTTTATCCAAGAATTGTTTTTTTGTCAATTGATCGATTGCAATTTAATAGCATCAAATGTGCCACATATGAGCACAGTATCAGGACAGAGCTATTTTTCTTAATTTTGCTTCCAGCAAAATCCACTGACCCCTGACTTTACATATAGGATATATCTAGATGGTGGATAAAATCCCCACCTGTCAAGACATTTTATACACTTTGCTTTTCTTGTACCTAATCTACTCTAGTTTACCCAAGAAGCCCACATCATAATGGGACTTTAGGTTTTCATCACCGTACTTTGTAAAAAGTCTTGCTAAATTGAGGTCCTCAGACTCTTTCAAAATGTGTCTGAGCCAGCTGCATCAAGAACCAGATACAGCACTATAACTTACAAACTTTCTACCTGACATTTCTGAATGCAATTTCCAGGGTATACCCAAACATTTGTGGGCAAGTAACACCCTGTCCTTCAGTTTATCAGCGGAAGCATCAATTCACATGGTGTTATTTTTCTTTCAGTGTATCTAAAATGAACAGGTATCACTTCTGTAGACACTCAAGTCAAGCATACCCAAATGTATAGAATGATCCATTTACATGGATCTCTGTGTTGTCCATGCAGTTTTCTGTATATCGATATGTCCTTGAGCCTGAGTGCCGTCCTTTGGGGCTTTGTTTCTAGTATTTTTCTATAAGGAAAGGAGAGGGACTCCTCATTCCCTACAGCATACCAGTTTAAGAAGTCCAGGATACAGGTGGGCTGTGGAATCTCACTGTCTGATACAGGAGATAAACTTTAAAACATTCTTTGAAAGGAGTGGCAAGATATTTTGTTTTTCAGTTCCCACAAGAGACTTTTCCACTTTGTTTGTTTCTCCAGCTGAAGAAGTAAGGAATCCAGATAAAACTAGTACCTCAGAAAAACAAAAGAGAAGGGACGCCACACAGAACTTTGACACTGGAAGCATTTGCTTTCTTTTATGTACTGAAGTTCAATCACCTTGTTGCTTTTGTGGATCAAATGCAATTCACCAAGGAGGTGCTTGTATCCTGCAAGCCCTTTCTGTGTCACACTTTCTGATTTCCTACGTTGCTAGGGATGGTAGTAGATCACAACCATAAGGGCAAAGCAAAGTTCATTTGGCCAAACACATGGCTTTTAAGTTGAAGAGTGGTGAGCTGGAGAAGTATGCTGCAATAGTAGTGGTGATCTCTGAGCTGCCTCTGGGGAGTAGCTGGTTACACAACCTACCCTCCTGTATAACTATAAAATGTTTTTGTTTGCAACATATTTATATTTCTTTGCATTTTTCCACAAAGGACAAGTCTTTGCCTACAGAAAGACATCCCATGGTCAGAAAATCACCTGCAGAACTCCTGGTCTCATTATGTGGCAGAGTCTCAGCTGTTCCATCCTTTTGAGGTGATGAGCACCTCTAGGTTGATATTTGACAGCTATTATCTAGAATATTGGGCACCTGGAGGTTATGGGATTCACTTGTAGGGTAGTGCACTAAGACAGAAAGAACTCCTTTTCTTACTCAATTATCTGATTGTATTTATTTGTACTGCTGAAAAAGTAAGGAGTTAATATTCAACAGAAATCAGTGCTTAATTACAGCCTGTAGATACTAATAATCCAGATAGTCTAGAACAGTGCAATGACGCAGTTGTCAAAAGGAATAATTGATGTACTTCATTTTGAAAATGGTCCTTTGTATCTACCAGTATGCAAATCCCAAAGTGCTCTCTCTGCCTTAGCTGGTAAAACAGCTCCCTCTACTGCAGCCATATCAGAAGTCTCGTCTGTAGCAACCTGTGCCTCGGGTTCTTTGCCAACAGTATATTTATGAGTTATTTTCAACGAGCAAAATAGGTGTTTTCAAGGCCAGATGAGATGCTGAACAGTACAGCTGAACAGTTTTTGTCTTTCCACTTGTACCATATCACAGTTTGACAGGGATCATTCTATGATACAAGAAAATCTCAGTATCTCAATGCTTTGATGACAATAGATACCAAAACGCAGTCAAATATTTTAACCTGTGTGCTAAAGAGATCTCTAAATCTTCGTTTTAAATGTGGGTAAAAGTATGTGAGATACGGAATTTGGAATCTGAAACCTGTTCAAAATAGAAAGGAAAGAATTATAAAAATTACGAATGAAGTCAGGCCTGGCATTCCAGAGAACAGAAATCCAATTTCTGGCCATTGGCTGATTGCTTCATGTCTCTGGGATGGGTTCAGGGATTCCCTTGGCAAACAGGGATAGTATGAGAATAATTCCTAATGATTGTAGATGGCTCAGAAGCATTAGTGAATGTGATTTTGAAAAACAGCAGGCTAACAATAACTCAGTCTGGTCCCTCAGTGGTAAAACGTTGATCACAGTTATTGGCTTAGTCCGAGAAAAGAATGCAAACCCTATTGTTGTTTTAATATGATAGGATTTTCAAGAGCATTCACTGAAAAAATATGCGCGCAAGAGTTTACACTTTACCTAGTCAGCGTGCTAATTCTCTGCAATACGGTAGTAGAAATCAGCTTTCAAACTGTCTTTAACCTATAATATGACTCTCTTTGGTCCAACTGGATTTTCTCTTCCTAATCTTATCTGAAATACTTTGTTGAAATTACACAGGCAATGGGATCTGTAACAGAGAGACACATATAACCATATGGTGGCAGAGAAATGCTTTGAAGTGTTTTGAGGCAGTTCCACAAAATGAAATAGTCTGTACTTTTTGCAGAACAAACTCAAAAAGATGATTTTTTTTGTTTGTTTATTTTCTGGCTCTAAGTTCATTGCTTTTTAAAGATTTTCCAAAATATTGTTATGGAGTGGTCCTTGTCTTAAGCTTCCCAGCTGAGTCTCAAGGAAGCAGAGAAGCCAGATCATTCCCTTCCTGCTACCCTACCACAACTGTGATCAGTTATAATACCAGACTTGTGATAGGCTTATACTTGTGCAGACTGGCAGCTGACCCAGGGGAACCTCTGTCTGCGGATGTGTTGGAAGATGTTGAGAGAGCAAAGCCTTTGAAAAGAAGGGGTGGAAAGCCTTGGATGAAATTCTGAGACTTCAATTGTTTGTGGGGTGGGAGAGGTTCATGACAAGACTGATAAAAGAGAAATAAACAAAAACCATGTGGCTGCCTTGCTGCGTCTCTTTCCATCAGCAGAGGTTCTGTGGGGATTGAAAACTAAGCATGGTGCCACTCCTTTGGTCTGTTCTGAAAGGAGCTGGAAACAGGCATGTATCTAGAAGCTGGGACACTCTATGTTCCTCACTTTTTGGTCTGTCTAGGTGAAAAGTATCAAATAGTTCCAAATCAGTTTTGCAGAAAATGGCCCCTCACATGTACAGAGTAGAGGGAGAAAGAGTGTAAGGAGGGAAGCTGTACAGGTTCCTCTTCCAGCCTGGCAACCAGTTGTTAGATGTCCCTTCTCCTACACAAACTCTGAAGAAGAAATTGGATACAGCTGCAGCCCCCCATCACTCGAGCAGGATCAGTGGGCCCAGGCAGAACAGATCCAGGAGGGGAAAAATCCAGAGATTTCACCAAGGATTCTTGGACAGGCATGTATAGTGTTATGTGAGTGTGTGAGGGGGGAAAAAAAAGAATAGGTGGTTGCAACCCCAGCAACTAATGAGGCTTTGGAAAGACCAGGTGTGACTGTCAGTGCATAGCTGGAGTGGGAAGAGAATAAGAAGGCTGTTGCTAAAGCAGTTTAGGAGAGAAAACAGCCAATGTGTAGGACGGAGGAAAGAAACAGACAAAACTTAAAAGAATCTGCATGGGAAGAGAAGGAAGAAGGGGTTTGAGAGAGATTAAAAAGAGGATTAATTGCAGAAAGAGCTGTGTGAATATGCAATGCAGTGTTCTGATTTAATCTCCAGAGCAACTGAGTTTCCGTAACAGATTCAACAATAAATGCAAATTATGTGCAGCTAGCTGATCCCCTCTGGTACCTTTCTTGTCAATCACGGAGCCTCAGTTAGACTTGCTTGCTTAAGCTGATAGCTCCACAGCACTGCTGCACAGACACAAGTCCAGTGTGGAGCAACTGTGCATAAAAATCTGAGTTAAGTCTACATTAAAGATTTACTACACCATGCTCTCAGCTGGAACTGTGGGCTCCTAATGTAGTACAGATAATATTTAAGGGAGAGAAATTGATGTTAGATTGATATTGGAGAGGGAGGAGGAATGAAGTTATGCTTTTGTGGTCCTTGCAGTAAATAAATGGGTAATAAGCCTTGCACTTCTTGTGCTACTGTTTTGACATGAAGAGTGGCCAACGAAGCCTTATTTTCTGCTTGAATGCAAGGAACAGATTTGCTGTTGGACTTGCAGAAGGTCATACAGTGATGCAAGTGATTCATAGTAGCAGGACAGTGGTCTCTTGAGAGCATCCATTAAATCTGAATTTGCTAACTGGAAATAATGATATTGTGGTGGAAGGCTCTCATCTGTTGCCAAAGACTCTTAGGGGAAGCTTGTTCCAAACCATGTTTACCACAGTTGTCTTTTTTCCTCTCTCACCATGATCCTTTCCTGGCACATAAAGATGAAAAGTATCATGCAATTTGCCACTTTTCTTGTCCAAACAAAAAAAAAAAAATAAAATTGGAAATTCTGATTTTACCCAGAAGAGAGTTTAGGGGAAACAAATTAGCTCTGTTCACTTCCGTAGTGATTAAATGTCAGTAGAAGTTTTATTTATGCAAAATAGAAGTTACTGACAGCTAGACCCATATTTGAACCTTTCCAACCTCTGTTCAGTACATGAGAGTTGGAGTGGAGCTCTTTGCTCCTGCAGAGGTTGGGAGGTTATGGAGGCATTATTTGTGTCAGATCATGGGGACAGAACACAATTAAGGACTTGGAGGACAGTGTAGGACAGGCTCTTCTCTGCAGCGTTTACAAGATGTTTTACCATTTTACGAGATTTACTTAAGCGGAATCAAATTAATGGTGCAAAATGCTTTGAAATGTGAAGTGCTCACAATGTTCCATTTAGTTTGTTTTGATCATGGTTGAAACCTAGCAAGAGGTTGCTGCCTCTGAAGTTCAAAGTGATTCAGAACAGCACTCAAGAAATATTCCAAATATTAAAAACAAACTCCTTTTGTTTCTCTGGTGGTTACTAATGCTTGCCATGGAAACTCCTGCAAGCCTTACTCTGACATTTTATGACAAACTAGTTCTTATTTAAAAAATCTCTTACTACTCTTATCTCCTTTAGCAGTTAAACAGACTTAGAGAGATTTGTTCCTGTTGTGGTTTCGGTTTTGGGGTTTTGTGTGTGGTTTTTTATTCCCCCTTTGGGAAATGAGAGGGAAAAAAAAGTGTGTATTTCCTTTCATTTGCTGGAATGAAAAACTGAAATCTACAAAACTGCTAGTCAAAAAACAAACAAACAAAAAAAAGGTTGAATTTCTCAAAATGTTGTTTCAGTAGTTTAAAAACATTGCTTCACTTTGATCTTTTAAAATGCCTGCACTTTGTACTTAGAAATTAAATTTCAAAACCAAATTTCACATTGAGAAGAAAAGTAAAATTAGAAAGATTTGGTCACACTTGCACAAATTTTGACGTTTTTCCCCTGCAAGCAGTTGTTCACTGTTGTTCTACTTTATGAAGAAAATACAACAGCCTTTAGAATATCATAGTTGTTTTATCCTCAGGATGGAAGAGGATGCCAAAGCACATCAAAGTGTATTCTCCTCCTTTGTACATTAGTGTCCTCTCTTCTGCTATGCCCCTAGAAAATCAGACTGAAGCCTACCTAAAGAATCCAGCAGAAGGCTGTGTGCTGTAGATGGTGTGGTGGTCTGCAGGGTCCAGAAAATAATCAGCTCATGTCCTGAAATATGAAATTCAATTATCCTCCTTTTCTCAGACCACATCACTGCAGGTATGTCTGACCATTTAAAACCCCTGTCTCAGTGCTTAGCTCTGTGCCCCCTGAAGCAGTGAATGCTTCCATCTGACTCTGCATTGCATACAGTAATTTCTCTTCAGATTTATGTCACAAACCATTGAATTTCATTGACAGTCCCAGCTCACATCTTGTGAAATAGGGTGAAAAGATGGTAGAATGGTAGGTTAATTTTCTTCTCCTCTGTAACTTTATCTTTTTTTTAATCATAACACTCTCCTTTTCTAAAATAAAGAGACAGAGCCATATTTTTTTCAGTTTTCATCCCCTATATAGACTGGTTTTACCAAACAGCAGCTTACAGGTTAAAACGAGAAGACAAGTGAGGCAAGGGAAAACAGCTGTTAATTTCCTCTAGATGAATATGTAGCAGTTCACAGAAATCCATGGAGCTGTTTATCTTTTACAAACGGAAGACCTACCCAGGACTTTGTAGAAGGCAACATGACACGATGATAACCATGCTGCTTTGGAAAAAATCCAAGATAACTTCATGTAGGAGTAATTCAGCATCTGAGTGACATTAGCAAAGATATGTCTAGTTCTTGGTTGGAGAAGAACATGTGTCAGCCATAGCTTATAAAGAAAGGAATCTCAGATGCAAGTGAAATAGATCAGTGCTTGAAAATTAAAGCTAGGAGAAAAGAGAGTGAAAAAGGGAGCCAGGATGGGAGTGTGTTGCATTCTACACCTGAATGTTCGGGTGCCTGCAATTATGTAAACCATTTGACAAGATTGGAAGTGCTATTGAACACCAGTAAAACAATAGCCACGAAGATTTTCAGGCAGATGTTAATGAAATTTGTGCTGAAAGCAATGAGTGGAAGTACTAGGGGACATGGAGAAAGGAATACAGAGACACTGGGAGAACAATTCCCCCTTCTGCTCTACCATCATATATCTTACATGCTGATGAATCAGTAGCTGTTTATTCAATATGGTTGACACTTTTTGAAGGCATTTGTACAGCTTCATTCCCCTGCAGCAGAGCCATCTCACAATTTTAATGCTTTTGTTCTTTCACATTGTTAGGTAATACTATAATGCTATGTAGCGCAAATTCCTCTTGCACAGAGAACTGATACACTTTGAATTGCATCCCAGGCATTATGCAGCTAAGACTCAATGTTACAATGTCTACCATAGATGTCAAGTCATGAAATGGAATTACAGTCCTGAATTAGGTGATCAGACTCCCTATACAATCCAAATCCAGATAGATGTCTAAAAATGTGTTTTCTATTCTCTTGTTGAATACTCAGCAGAATCTGTTGAGCTGCACAATAACAAAAAAGGGAAGAATAAGGTAAAAACTGTGCTTTTGAAAGAGAGTTTATCCTATAAGTATGAAAAGGAGCCAGACACCACTGCCATACTGAGCAGTCAGTATCCACCTGTTTCCTTTTTGTGATATTCCACCACACAGGTTGGAGAATGGCTAAGTGGTGAATCCTACAGTTGCATCAGATTGTGCAGCAACACTATAGCAACATCCCCTTCAAAGACAGAAAAGCTGGATCATGCTGTTTGAAAAGCTTGTTCAAATTCTAGTTCATACTTTTCATGCTATTTTACCAATTTTCATTTACTTTATTAATTTTTTTAACAATTCATTTAAAAATAACTTTGAAACTCTCAAACGCTGCCCAGAGGGTTGTGGAGTCTCCTCCTTCCCTGGAGATATTCAAAGGGTGTCTGGACACAACTGTGAGTAGCATGCTCTAGGAAGACCTTGCTTGAGCAGGGAAGCTGGACTAGAGGACCTCTAGTGATCCTTTCCAACCTTACCCATTTTGTGATTCTGTGAAATATACCTACCTGTATTTACTTTTTAATTTTCATTTTTAAAGATAGAAAAGGCTTCAAAAGCTGTTTTAGTATAATGTACAGGTATTGATTCAGATTATTTAGGAGACTAAAGAAAAGATTTTAACTGGGCTGTAAGTGTCCATGATACATGGATAGATGTGGTCAGTGCTTTATGACTGCCCAACTAACATTTAGTCAGTACCACCTTTCTTTGTGGCTGCATTACAGTAAGAGAAAGGTTAGGATTTCGCAAGGGATACACATTTATGTTCTTCAGCAGCACTGAAAGCACTGAAAAGAATCATATTTCCTCTTACTGCAATGAAAGTTAAACAGAAATGGACTGTGTTGCCCTCAGAAAAGATAGACATTGTGTATCACTTCAGCACTATTCAAGAAAAAATGCCAAAAAGTATTTCTCAAGTAGAAGCCAAAAGGTTGGCAGGACATGTTGTTTGGTCCTCTCAGGAGATCTGAAATCTCTGAATTCCTCATAATTTACACCCTACTACTCTGATTCCATAGCCCACTGCTTATTCCTTCTTATTAGTCTTTCTTTTCCTTAGCTGATTTTAAATTTTCATTCTCCACTACCATGATAAAAAAAATCATGCCTTTGGTATTTGGCAGCTAGCAATTAAAAATAAAATTAAAAAAATTAAGGTTACCTAGCCATTGTTTATATAGTTTTAAAAAGTTAAAGAGGTGGTGGCCAGTGGAAAAAGTCCTATGTTTTGTGTTTCTCTCCTCTATCCAGTGCTACAATGCTATTAGCATTTCTGTGTTCCTGCTTAAAATATCTTACATTTTTTCTTTTTATATTTCTGAGACATATTTATGGACTGTCATTATGAGACACTACTATTGCATGTAAGAATATTGCTTGGGAAAAAAAAAGTCTCACCACAGTCCTGTTTCAGCAACACAAGATTCTGGATTTGGTGCTGTGTGGGGACCAGTAAAAGCAGGCTTCTGCAGGAGCATGGATGTGTCTTATGACAAAGGACAAACTTGAATATTGTTCATCATGAGCAGTAAACAAGAAATTTGTTGTTAAGAAACTGCTTACCAGAACCTAAGCAGCACTCCGTAAATTTCAAGGAAATCTTTGGCCACACTAGCTTGACTTTTTCTAGGCTTTATGGGGTTAGGCTGCAAGCATGGAAATTCATCCATTGAGTATGCAATGGGAGAACTTTCTTATTGTTCCTGGAACACAGTAGAAAAGCATGCTGAGAACTGGAAGAACAACTTAGCAATAAAAAGGTGAATGTGACAAATAGTTCCCAGGCTGTGAGCTTTCAGGCAATGCAAATTAATTCCTCATCCCATCTGGATTTCAAGTAATGAGTGAACCTCAAAATAAGCAGAGTTTGGTTAAGAATTCAATAGATGGAATCTCCTAGCAGTCAGAATCATATGACTCTTAGCTTTATCTCCAAAACATCTATTCTCACAAAACCCGAGCAGCAGAGCACTTGTTAGTATAATGTGTTAGATTAATTCCTGAAATTAGAAGTACAGCAATTACCACACACACAAAAAACAAAATTAAAAAAAATAAATTGGCACCATCTGCTGCAGTCACCAGGTTGTCTTTCAATATTTCCTCTAACATGCCGAACAAGATCATGATGGTTTGCTCCTGAGGCTCAGTTAAACTCCATTCCAGCAGAGAAAGGTGGCTTGGAGCAGGTATATGTAGATTTGATCCTGCAGTTATATCAGAATGCATCACTGAAATGCAGAACCTGTTTGCTGAAGAAGGGCAGAAGTGAAAAATCAGTATTGCTGACCAGAATTATGTTTATGATTTAGCAGGCTGGAAAAGCCTGACATTTCTCTGAGCACATCTAACTGGCATGTTTGCTGCAGATAACCCAAGCTGCCACTGACTTGGCCAGAAAATGCAGGACTAATATTTTCCTTGTGTAAACAGTTCCTGAGCTTTTTCCCCAAAGTATTGGACATGCTTTTCATCAATATAGGTTGGCATGACTTCTTTTTCCATCTGCTTGGAGGAGGGGGCCAGGATGGAGTCAGTATTTTAATTTCTAAAAATAATCGTACCAGTTAAACTGCCAAAAAACTGGAAATCTTCACTCAACAACAGTATTTAGAGTTTCCATTTGCTTTGGCTTCCTCCTCGAGATGCCAGTGTTGTGGAAGAATATTTCCTGTATGAGCACTACAGGTTTGTGTGAAAGACATCGTATCATGCCAATCCAGCCAGTCAGCAGATATGGCACCCCAATGGGAACAAGGTGCAGAACAAAGTGAGGCAGGAGAGGTGCTCTTCTTAAGGCATTGAAAATTCAAGGTGGAAAATCCAAAGAGAAGCAAATCCCCGGGGCAGCCCATGTACGCCATCACAGATGCCTGCTCATTGCTTGTGCTTGCTTTTTTCATGCTATTCTGGCAAGTGCATGGAATGCGACAATTGGTGGAAGAATGACAATTGCAGTTGTGGGCACTATCATCTGCCATCTACTGAACAGTAATTAATAAGGTCTGCCCTGAACAATTCCACTGGATTGTCAAAAGCTGAGATGGGCAACAAATTCTGAAGAGAAGAGACTTCTGTCTGGGGTTCCACCCATCCATTCCCTTTCCTCCCCCTCATTTTCTCACCCTACTTAAAAGCAATTTTTTCCTTTTTTTTTCCCGCATGATTTTTGTTTGGTTTTGGTTTTGTTTGTTTTGTTGTTGTTGTTGTTGTTGTTTTGGGTTTGTTTGTTTGTTTGTTTGTTTGTTTGTTTCTTCCCCCTTCCCTCCCCCAGCAAATGTTACACTGTATAAAAAAAGACTGCAGAATATTTTGACTCTTTGGTCTGTGTTTCCAACAGTATTGTGGACTTCGCTGGTGTGGTATAATTAGAGCTCCATTCTGAATTCCCAACAAATGGGGTTTACTTGTTTATGTTGAAGCTATGAGTTGCTGAAAATCACTGGTTGCTTCACTCTGTAAGTGAAGCTCTCCTTGCTCAGTAATCACCCTCTCTGTGTTTCATTACAGTTTTCAAGTTTATTTTACTACAGTTCTTCAAGAGACATTATCTGCCAAAAATAAAGGAAAATTCCTCTTTAATCTGAGGGAATCATTGTACTGCTACTGGGTCAAAACATTC
Organism: Margarornis squamiger; assembly: GCA_035222235.1. Taxonomy (NCBI): domain Eukaryota; kingdom Metazoa; phylum Chordata; class Aves; order Passeriformes; family Furnariidae; genus Margarornis; species Margarornis squamiger. The sequence continues at coordinate 9,987,725 of JAWWTY010000001.1, read as the reverse complement.
AGAGAGACATACTATTTTTAAGTAGTGATCCATTAAATTGCTGTCACGTTTTCAAGGTAACTGCTGTACAACACTGCCAGATCTGCATGCTGTTTAATTAGCATTCATCACGCAGTGGGGTAAATCAGATGGAGCTCCCAGAGCTTGGTGTGGTTATCATTTTCAAAGATCCTAAACTGATTTTTTACATGATGTTCAAATTATGAATTCTGCTATAGTATGTACATCTAGATTAATTTAATCACTTACTGTCATCTAATGTCCCAAGTAGAAAAATAATTTTATAGCTATGAAACTCAGAACAGCAGTGTATTTCTCTCACACAGTACCATGCTACTGTTCTATACACATACCCAAAGATAGCAATATTTGAGCAAGCTTCAGGCACTGGAAGAAATAAAGCCGTAGAAAAGTGGCACTCAGTTAAACTAAAGGCAAAAGTGAGTGTGACTGGACTTAAATTTACATCTGTTCTTAATCATGCTGCAGTCATTGGTTTCCATTAATTTTTTTCAGAAGTATCAGGTGTAATTTTATCAGATGAGTCCCATGAAATTGTAGACAATGTACATTATTCCATGGCTGCTTTGTAGCATTTGGAAACAGGTGCTGTTGACCCACTTCTGTGGAATACAAAACTGAATGAGAAGGAAAAGACTACCAATTTCTCTCCAAAAATCTTTAGATGAGTTAACTGTCCTGAATTTCACTACTTTGAATATAAGTGAAAAAGTTCAGAGTATAAGTGAGAAAATGCTGAGTATGTTTTATATACATGCACATTTTCTTTTTTAACAGTAGTGACTCATGACAACTGGAAACTTGGCCCCTTTCCTTATCCCAGGTCTGGCATTGTGCCCACTCAGTACATAGAAGGAGTGAAAAGCTTTTCAATTTCTCCAATCCGGTTCATTATGCAGTGGTTGCACAAGTTGCCACATGTGTGCTGTTAGGAAGTCTCTGCGCAAATGGAAATAGACCTTGTCACAAAATATAGGCATTCATCACTGGTGATGCTGAGCTTTCCCACTTGGAGAATGGTTAACTGTCTTGAAGTTCATTTACAAACTGATCAAGGCCATGAAATGGGGCTGACTGGATAATCCTGTTTATTCCCTCATGCCATTTGAAATAAATTGGCAGAAGACCAAAGGGTAAATATTGTTGAATATCACAGGTAAGAAAGGCCTTCTGCTCTGAGATTTTTAAATCCCTTTTCCACTAGAATAATTGGCAGCTTCTTACAATTACTTTTTGGATTCACATGGTGTATGGATCTAGCATAGCAAAAAAACTCCCAAAACCTCAGGTTATATAATATATGATCAGGCCCTATTCAGAGCAGCCCCTGACTGTACAAAAAATGTGGAAGATCCTTAGAGGTTGATTATTTCTCATGATATGTAGAGTAGTACAAGTGTCTGGACTGTTTTGACTAGTTTTTTGTTTCTCCTTCTGATCTGGACAGTTCTAAGCACTTACAACTTTGCTTGAGTTCACTGAAGTTCTGATAGAATATAGGCAGGGGTGAAATATCTGGTTTGAACTTCAGAAGTTTGAGACTTATAATAATTCACCTCTGAAGACTGTATGTCCATGAGAATAGGAGAAATTGAAACCTTCACCGAAAAAATGGTGGCAATGTCACTTATACTACTAATTGTCAATCTCTCTTCTAGCAACAGAGGTTTTGTCCTAGCTGTCTTTTGGTTTTGGTCATTCTTAGAATCAAAAAACGTGGAAGGTAGTTTTACTATAAACTTAATGAGTGTTTGGAGCAGGGGGATTGGTATTGGATATATCTCCAGTGTCAATGTATATAAAATCAAATATGTTGTTTCGTATACTAATTTTAGAAGGCAGGTACTGCAGAGCACCCATTGCAATGAAGTCTCAGTTCCAGTGGGAGACAATTTGCACAGTCCAATCAAATAATAATTTTTGTGATAGCGGACAAAATAATACATACAGCAGAGATTCATATTAAGAAGATATCAGTGCCTTTCCTTATTTGATAATGCCATGAGACAGCAATATTCTACTTTCTTGTATTGCACCCAGATAGATGCAGACTCATCTTTCCAGTTCTGTTCTACTTGAAACAATGTCTGCTCAAATGTATTCTGTGGTTCATCTTGGCAGCTTGGAAAAGTTTGGTTCAAGGGGTCCCTTTTCTTCTTAACAGTGATTCTTTTCGTGGCTGTCTCGATGGCCCCTAGTTCCAGCTGGAGTCTGAAATGGAAGTTCTGTGTTAATGCTCCACAGCACAGGCTGGGGTTTTCCAGCCCAGCCAGATGCTGGAAGTCTGGGAAATCTTGCTAAAGAGCCTGCATATATCTGCCAGCCCAGTTGCTTGGTTGTCTACAGCTGTGGGGGACTGGCTTTGATGGCCTGGATGCCCCCCTACCAGGCCTCTGTTCACACATGCAGATTTAGATTGTTTGGTTGGGATTTAGAGAGAAAGCCACAATTTTTTAGATACTTTCCCAGGTTTTACCCTACCCTCTCCACATAAGATTAGTTCTGTCAGGTTGCAGTGTGTCTTGAGAATGGTATGGCACAAAGCTTTAAGGCCAAGGCTGGAAACAGATTGTCACTTGAAGGGGAAACAATGGTTGTGCCTCTTCTCTTATACACTAAAATCACATTAAACCTTACCAACTGGTTTTTTTTTTTTCTGGGTAGTTTTTTCTTGTATCAGATCCTTAATGCTGGGCAATGTACTGAGAAGGCAGAACTCATCTCTGCTGAGCCTAGCCTTTTACTCTTGCAAGGAAAGGGCTAATGATAATTCTTCACTGAGAGATTAAGGAACTGTAAGTAATTCTTTTATTCCCACTGTCCTGAACAATTGCATAGATAGTACTTCGGCTTGTGATAATACCTTGGTACACAAAATGCTACTCCTATTTTTTTATTCCAGTATTTTTTGCATCTCCTATCTAGTGTCAAGTGTTAGGCTGCTGCTGCCTGTGAGGTTAAGAGTGTAATTGCTGGTTTGCCAGATACACCAGGGATCAGTGAGTACACACTAGCAGCCACTGATATCAGTAATATGAAATTCTCTTGCATGTTAGGTGTACATCTTAGAAGAGAGAGTAAGTAAAGGAAGCAAACATAACACAAGTCTAGGTGGGAACAGAGAAAAATTGTTTGTGCCAACCCTTCTCTTCTCTCCCCACTTTCATCCCATGGTTTTAGTACCAATATTACCCAAAGCTTTGGAGTTTCTAAGCTATTGGAATAAGATGTTCTTGCATGTCTGGTTTCCATCTGGGTCTGGAGGCAGAAATGCCAGAATACCACAAGACAAGCCTTCTTGCATGCTACTTCTGATCACGGGCAGGAATCTGGTCTGTCCTCCAGAAGGGTCTAGATGTGTTACAGGATTAGCAGGCACCTTCCAGAGCTCTGGGAAGTAAAGCAATGTCAGACCATCAGCTCCTTAGACTGTACTTTTCTTGGTACTTTTCTGGGCACATGAGTACTTTCCCATACAAATGTATGAAGCACATGAGGGCTTTGCAAACACAGAACAGGGCCAGTTTTGGCAACTTCTGTGAGCAGATCATGAAAAGTATTGCCTAAAATGCCTGGCAAAGGTGTGTAGATCTCAGCTGTTCTCAACTGTCTTTCAATTTACAGCTCTCCCTCTATGTTGTCGTTTAAGGCACAGACAAATATATTAATAGAGGAAAGAAGGCCCTTCCGTGAAAATAAAAATGGCATTTCTGAAAACGTATGCAAATAAGTGCAAGTTTCTTGGAGTACAAAGATAAGAAGTAAGAATGTGTTGTGATGTTGGTTACATCTGTTAGTTTAAGAGCATTCTTTGGGCTTCTGTGTATAGCAGCAAAATCCCTCAGTCTGTCTTTCTTCCCTTACCCTGACAAAGTGCCCTCATTAAGGGATTAAAGATGTTTTTGCAACACTATTCATAATGTATACACTTTGCAGCCCCTCACATCTGTTTTCTGCACTATTTATCTAATCATCAAGACCCTTATTCATATTTGCCTTGGAGATAACAGGGCGGGATACCAAAGGATTCCTGGGCTGAGAGGAAATGGCAGAGGGTTGGTGTAATGGAATAATTAAAGACTTCAAGGTCAGAGTAGGGAAATCCAGAATGCTGTGGTGTGGAGAGAATCACAGGATACACAGCACTATCCCGTTTTTAATGGCACTGGTGCGATCAAAGCCACCTGAACATTATTCCAACAAAAATGCCTCTGCCAGAGCTTCTCATAAGTGGCTGATGTTCTCAAACACACATTAAGAGAGATGACAGGTTTTACTTTGCATGGGAGGAATTATGAGAAATCCAGGCTGCTTGTGAGAGCAGAGAGCTTGCTTTCAGTAAGGCACTGACAGGCCACAATGTGAGTCAGTCAGACTTTGCTCTCTTCTTGCTGACCTCTCAGTTGTTGACTGTCTTGGGTCAAAGAGTTCTGATGGCAGAGTGAAATACAGTATGAAGGTGAAGTCTCTGTTCTTTTCAGTATGTAGTTGTAGATAAAATGCTTCCCACATCACTTCTACTGCTCGTATGTGGAGCTGCAGAATATTCATATAAGTGATTTATTACAGAAATGGGCTCTGTGGCCTACATTGCTGGGTGTTCCTTACGTTTCATTTCAAAAATTCCAAGAGAAAGAGAATTATAGAAAATTTCGCTGCAGAACAATAAACATGCTTTATAAGATGACACTTTTAAATTATTTCACATATCTGTTCACCCAGAAATGTGTATGTGCTATGTAAGATGGATGAAATTAATAAAATTTTCAAGTCAAGCCTCCTTAATTTAAAAGTTGGTATTATGAAATAAGGTTTTCTGGATATTTTTCAGGGGTTACTTTGTTGAAGACAGTAGATAGCAATGAAACTTCCACTGGACATGCTGCAAGTAGTTCCATACGGCATCTAAATATCACTTGTGAAATAAAAGGGAAACACAAGGAAAGATGAATATTGTGAGAGGTAAAGAATAAGGATACGTGTAATAAATGGTAGTTACAGAGTGCTGGCTATTTTCAGGATGAATGTGACAGGGAATTTTATCTTCAAAAATAAAAGCTTCTGAGCTGCTCCACTTAATGAATTAGAGCCATACTAAAGAAGGGATGGCTGTAGCAAACTCAGACTCTTTGTGACCTGACAGTTGGATACTTAAAACAAGTGTGAGGACATTTCAGCTGTCTAAACATTGCCCAGTGTTTTGTAGAGATCTTTATGAAAGAGAGTTTTAAAGAGACATTTGAAGAATTTTAAGGTCACAATAGTCCTTCATCTGGCTAATGTCACTAGCAAATCAATTCTAAACAAACGACTGTTAAAATATGTGTTTAAGGAATTGAGAAGACTTGCCAAAATAAAAAATATTCAAAATTTAGAAAAAGATGGAGCTTCAGTCTGCAAGAGTAGTTTACCAGCCTCCAGGCTAACTCAACTTCTCATTTTCCTGGGGATCTCTCAGATGTAGAGACAGTCTAAATGAACTGTTTTTGAAATCAGGTCTTTTCTTTTATTACAGACCAAAAAGACATTTTACAGAAGGTCATATGGTGGGTTCCCTAGACTATCATGTCCCATAGCAGGGTAAGTCCTGCTATGAGACTGGGGATGTATTCTGCATGACCAGATTTCCCACATGCTCTACAGTGCTACCTACTGTGCTCATTTGTAGGATATTGTTGCCCAATGGCCCTTGCCTCCGTAGCTGGCTATGAAGGTTTTCTGCTTGGAAAGTTCCTGTTTCTGCTTTAGAGGACCCAGAGCACAAATCCATTTTATCTTACTGTATCAAATGCTCAATTTAGTTATGGATTTAGGGAGGACTAGTAACATGCTCATTGACTTCTCTGACTTGGAAATATAGTAGAAGCAACTGGAACTGGCTGTAGCCTAAAGCTTTAATGGAAAATCCCTTTTGAGTTTGCTTTAAAATTCTGCCTCCTTTCAACTTCTTCCCACACTGTATCTCCTTTATTTATAGTTGTCTGACTCAAACGTTCCTGTATGAACTCTGATGAACTAACAAAAGTTTGGTAGTACAAATGAGAGCAGCTCTTTAGACACGTTCCTGTTTTCTGACCTGGGTACTAAGAAGTGTTTGTCTGCCACTGTTTTACCCCAGGAAGTGAACTGGCATAGAGGCCTGCTGAAAATTGGTGCGGCCTCACCTTGAATATTGTGTGCAGTTTTGGTCACTGCAATATAAGAAATTAAGGATTAGAGAACATCCAAATAAGGGCAATGAAGATGGTGAAGGCCCTTGAGGGGAAGCTGTATGAAGAGTAGCTGAGGTCACTTGGTGTGTTCAGCCTGGAGAAGAGGAGACTGAGAGGAGACCTCATTGCAGTTACAACTTCCTTGTGAGGGGAAGGGTAGGGGCAGGCACTGATCTCTCCTCTGTGGTGACCAGTGACAGGACTCAAGGGAATGGCCTGAAGTTCTGTCAGGGAGGGTTTAGGTTGGATATTAGAAAAATGTTCTTCACTCAGAGGGTGGTTGGGCACTGGAACAGGCTCCCCAGGGAAGGGGTCACAGCGCCAAGCCCGACGGAGCTGAAGAAGTGTTTGGACGATACTCTGGGGCACATGGTGTGACTCTTGGGGATGGTCCTGTGCAGGGTCAGGAGTTGGACTCGATGATCATTGTGGTTCCCTTCCAACTCAAAATACTCTGTGATTCTGTGAAAAGTATCTTAAGGCCAGGGCTTGGAATGAACTTATTTTAGCCAGAACTGGCTATTGTAGCAAACTGTAACCTCTGAATTTCGGAGGGGGTGGATAAAAGAGGTTCAGGGCTGTACCCAAAGAGGGACTAGCAAACAGTCTCACTGCAGTAGGTATCATGGGTATTTAACAATCTTCTCTATGTTTCCTGTCATCCCTGCACAGGATCTCTGGAGGTAATTTACTTATGATGTCATTGTGGAAGAATATGTTAACCATGTTGCTCTGATTCTAGTTTGATTTTGATTGTCAGAAAAGAAAAGTGCACTGGAATTTGTACAGTTTTTAATGTGCCAAATGGCATGGCTAGTGGTTGAAGAGACCTTAATTCTGCAGCTGCTCTTTTTTTTCCTGGCTTCTCAGGTGATCATGAGAAAGTCACTTTATGAATTTCCTTTTTCTCCCTTTCCCCACCACTGAAGTTGAATCTCCCTTTGTAAAACACTTGCAAATCTGTGGATGAGAAGTATAAGATACTGGTTCATGCTGTTGAGAATATGTAGTATTATAGTCATATTAGTGACAAAGAAGGGGACTTTTGTCTGGTTTTACATATCTAGACCGAAGATTAGGACCTGGTCAGAGATGTGATTAGCTGGGTTTTCATAACCTGGCTAAGGCTTTGTCCACCACTCCCTGGCAGAACCAAGGCATCATTAAAGGGCAGGAGGCCACTTCCTTATGTGCTGTTACTATTTAGTGATCTGAGGAGAGACAGTGACTGGCATGAATGGCTATGATGAGCAGCACACCCCACTGCCTGTCACAGTCACAGGTTAATCAGGGTACAGTAATTTGTGAGAACATTAATAAATACAAATCACTCTCTAGAGGGCTGCAATACATTATTTTACCTCTCAACAATAACAGACCTTATTATCTTTCAGGGAGAAGCTCCTGTCAGGGCAATCAAGGATAGCTACTTTTAATGAAGACAAACGATCTCCTTCAAAGGAGCGCTGAGCCTTGATTTGGCTTAATGGCTCACTAGTATGAAGCATGGATTTAATCAGAGCTCCAGCTTCTGTCATGCATGGGTCTTGAAGTCAGGTAATTGGAGGCAGGTGCTAAGTGCAATTTAAATGAAATGTCTAGTTAATAAGGACAGTTTGAAACATGCAATTTATACACCTCCCCAAGCCCTAGTCCTCTCAGGGACATGAAGGCAGACAGCTGTGCTCAGGAACCAAATGACTTAATTTCTCAGCATTGCCTTTCTCACTCCCAACATTGTGGTGCTACTTTTAGCTTGCCAGATGTCCCAGTTGGAGTGATCTTCTTTCAGGCAAGACGGGCAACTGTCAGAACTCAGTATGCTTTGTTTTGTGCTGGAAAAGGCAGCTGAGCCAAAATCTGGACAGAAGTGAAGTCCATAAGATTTTGGCTCTTAAGCATCACAAAGTCCACAGAGGGAAAGAGAAGGAACAGGGTAATTTCCCTAAAATGTGTATTATTCCTAACTGTGGATCTGAATGAGGGAAGTTGGTTTTGTGCAGGTCATTTCAGATAGTCACAATGACTGTGTCAGAATTGGAGTATGTATGACCCCCAGTGCCTCTCATAATCAAAACTGAGGAATCTTCTGAAGAACACCAAGGCCCCTGCTAGCCTATTATGTTTTCTTCTGAGAATATCATCACAGTTCATATTTATATCCATATCTTTTTCCCTTTTGGCGATGATGGGGCATGAAGGCCATTAAATCCTCTGAACTTGTGGGTGCCAGCAAGAAACTTTCTACCACCTGTGACCTATGTGCAGTTTCATTTGGAACCATTCAGGAATTGTCAGCATCACTAAGTCTTATGCTTTAAAGAGAAGTCTTATGGCATTTGTGTTTGGTTTTTCCCCATTGAAGACCCAGGTCATGGAGTCATCTGCTTATGAAGTAAAAAATGCTTGTGATTGGGGAAGAAAATCTGAACATATTATTTCAAGCAACTGCAACACTACTCCAATGCCTCACTAAAAAATAAATACTTAATTTTTCCATGAATATTACAGTTTTGAAGATAGGCCTCTCTTATTTTGAGGCATTTGATGCCAGCAACATTGAACCTCCTAAGAGTATATAGGGAGTTACAGGAAGTTCAGTGAATTATCACTAATACATTTGTCATATTCTAGGTTTTCAGACATGAATCAACAGAAAACCAAACTGGGTTTTAAACACTTATCAGTTCCTTAAAAGTAGGGTCTAACAGGCAAAAGCATAACAGCAGTAATATAGGCACTACAGGGTCTCCTTTGTCCCTTTTAGGCCTTTCTGCTATCCCTTGAAAATAGCACTTAAGAGGTGGTGAATTTATAACAAAAACAAGATTTTACTTCTGAGGGAGAAAGTAATTAGCCAGTGGGTGTGGAAGTATTTTCCATTAGCAATTTTTTAAACTCAGACTGAATGCAAGTATGCCTGTAGGGGCTGCATGACTGGGAGAAACCACAAGTCTTCACAACGGACAGATTTCTATAATCAGCTCTGAGACTCATTTCTTAGTCAAGGAAATAGGGGAAACAAGGACCATTGATGCAATTAAGGAGTCAGATATTTCTATGTGCTTTCTCAGGATGGCATGCTGTTCTGCTTTACAACAGGGCCAGGCAACAGATAAGGCTGTCTCTATACAGCAGGGCTAAAGTTACTAAACTTGAGCCATGGTAGGTAGGTACACCTATTCCTGACAGCATGACATGGCAGTGATATTGGAAATTGGTTTCTCTCCTTTAATACTTCATTACAGCAGGACATTTCAAGATTAGTTGTCCTCTAAGGAATCTTTTTTAGAGAAGAATTTAAGTAATCCCTGGCTCAAATTGCTTATTGCACTGCTTGGAAACAAGAATTGTTCCTGGGGGCCTCTGCAGTTTTATCTAGATTTTGGGAAACCAGAAAGAGTCTGGCTTTTCAGATACATTTTGAGATTCATTGGTTTTGGTTTTGGGGTTTTTTTTATTCTTTTACCTTCATCTGTTGTTGTTGTTTGTTGGGGGTTTTTTTTGTTGTTATTGAGAAAAAAATGATGAGCTATAATTAACGGACAAGAAATAGAACAATATTAAGAAGGCAGATGGATCAAGAAAAGAGTCAGAAGTAAAATATGGGCCTTTTAGATTGGAAGTTAATGTGCAGCTGATCAGAGTCCTGCGATCCTTCTGCATTGTGGCTTGAATTCATTACAATAGACTCAAAGGTGGAAAATTTCCTACTAGTTGCAAAGCAAACAAGCAGAATGTTCAGATGGTCTTTCAAGTTCATAAAAAAATTGTGGTCATTGATGATTGCAACTCAGGTTAAGTGCTGTCAGCTATTAGAATTACTAGCTGAGTTGGGTACCAGAAGCAGCAGACATTCAATAAATAGCAACAGCTGCAGCACAAACCAAACAAGGCTGACTGGTGTGTGAGCAAATGCCTCATGTCAGTTGTGATCATGTCTGCCTGTAGTGAAGGACAGAAGGAGTGTTCTGTAAGTGGCAGAGGTTTGTGCTTCCAGTCTCATAGTCACTTCCTATTCATGTGTGTGTAAGCAGGGTTTGCCATGGGTATGCGTGACAAGGAATGCTGATGGGAGGGAAAAAAGAAGAGTAATTTGATTCTGTACCAGATAGCAAGGTGTTACAATGTCCACCTTGCCTTTTAAATGTTGGTTATTTCTGTAGACCTGTCAAGGCAAGATGTTTATGGCAGGAAGAGAAACTATTATTCTGTCAGAAAATGAAGCATTGGAAATACAATGATACTGGTTTTAGTCATTGTCCCAGCTGAGGAAAAAGAGAGTTCTCAGAAGAAGAGAAGGTGTTTGTGGTAACTGTATAATCACTTTTGTTCATGTGGAAAAAACCCCAAAAAACAGTGGAGAGAAAGCTCAGGTTGGAATTGTAGTCCCTCTCTCCTTCATAGGAAGCAGAATTGGGACCCTGTAATCATCATGTGGTGAGTAGTTTGTGTGTGTTCTGTCTGCAGCCATGAACTTCTCAAAAGATACATACAGCTCTTAGAGACACCTCACACCTTAAAGTGAAGGTTTTCCCGTTCTAGATTGGAGGCTATTTTGGTAGGCCAGGAGGAGAATGTAACACTGATATCTGCAGTGGGCAAGGGCACAACTAGGTAAGTAGGGTTACCTGCTGAGTCACAGGAATAATGCATGAGACTAATTCCCCAGCTGTATCACCCTGTGACTGTTGTCAGCTTGTCAGGGCACCAACCAATAGGGCCAAACTGTGTTTGTTCTTCTGCATGCCCTTGCTTGCTGTGTACACTGTAAGGAGCAATGTGCAGTCTGTTGCCAGCTACACAGGACAAACAGGCTTTGCTATTTTTACGCACAAAGATCTCTTCAGTATAATGTCATTTGTGAGAGCTGTTGCAATAGAAACCAGCTGCCATGCTTCCCTATAAGCAAGGTTGCAGAAACAAGGCTCTAGGCCAGAGGTTCATTGATATTGATCAGGATTCACTTTCCCAGATCTGGGAGTTGTTCACCATAAGGCCAAGTTGTTTTGCCTCGATGTATACTTCAGTGTCTGTAAAAAGCCCGTAAATATTGCTCTCAAAAGTAAAATGTTTTGAAGCCCTCCATGAAAGGTGCTGTACAAGCCCAAGCCACCATAGTCAAGCCAGCCCCAACAATACCTCATGAAATGTATGCCTTTCATGTTTGTTCTGAGGCCGTAGGGAACAATGCCCTTTCAGGACAATAGATGTCTGCAATCCATGGTGAATTTCCCTTCCTTCTCTCATTAAAATCCATTCATTTTCAGTTCAGCCTCTCCATTCTCAAAATTACATCTTGGATATTTGTCAACTTCTATTCATCTTACTTAGTCTGTGCATCTAATCTCTTTGAGACTAAACATTCCCTCTGATGGCAGACCCTTAAGAGTGTTTTTCTGCCAACTGGGATGCATGAGGAGAGCCTCTTGGCAAGCTGGCTTATTCTTGGGGAATAGACATATTTGAGTAGTGAGACCTCAGGCATTTATGCTGTGCAGGACACCACAATGCTCAGCACTCAATAAAACTCAGAAGAGAACCACTGCCTTGAAAAGCAAAATGCTTACTGGCAAATGTTTTTCAAAATGGATATTGGAAAGCTGACTTCAGTGCCCAGTTTAGTTCATTACTCCCTGTGCAGTTTCAGGCAGGACATTTCATCTTAGTCTGTAGCCTGAAAAGCAGTAACACAAACTTCCTTTTGTGCATGTTATTGTATCTGCTTCCTGCTATGAAGTGTGTTTAAGGTGAAGGAGAACATAACTATGGTGGTGTTATTCCCTTGCAGTAAGTGAAGGGAGATTGACTCCTTTCAGATTAAACTGTCCATAGCAGCTTTGGCTCATGAGCAATTCAACAGAGTTTCATCCACTGACAAGGGAGGATTGTCCTCCATTCTTTACATTTTCTGATTTACCCTGTTCTCTTTTAAAGGGAAAGGCACTGTATGTGACTGACACTCAAGCAGAAGGTTTCTACTGCCCTGACTCGAGAGATCCTTGAGAGCTTGGTGACATCTGGTGGAAACTGGAAGGATCACAAGCTTTTTATGATCACTGTGAATATAGAAAAACAAATTTTCAAAATAGTCCCCCAGAAACAAGCAAAAAAAATTTATTGATTTTATTCTCAGAATCACCAGAGCACAAAATCAGAGCACAGTGTTACAATGATACATACCAAACACTGTATCATTTGGAGATCAAAGGGCTTGAAATGCTGATGGGACTGAACAGAGATGAAAAAAGGGGGAATTTGGCATTCAGTTTTTGCAGGCATGTAAATTATCAGCCTGGTCAGAGTATCCATATAAAAACTAAATTATGCAGGTCATATTTGCTCATCATGCAGCACCAGTCCCCTGTGATATAACCAGTGTCCATCATGTTTAAGGTTTGCTTAAAGCACAAAGCACATATATGCCTTCACTTGGAATGTACCATTGTGGGTTTGTTCAACAAACCACTTGTGAGCAGTTAGATATGTGTGCCCTGAGTGTCTCACAATGGGTGCAACACTTCAGTGAAGGGAAAAGGAGCAGGCTAATCCTGGTAAGGAAAGAGGAGAGGTGTTGCATGAAGTTCATATGAATTATCTCTTTTGATCTGCATGCATATGCATGTGAATGGATTTTTCCCTTTTTTTTTTCTAGATCTTTTAAATCCTGGAAACATAAGCACTATTGCTTTTCCTTTCATTTTTGCAAGTGTACTTTTTAAATCTGGCTGTGTACAGCATTTCCGCAGCTTCACAAGGTGGAGAAAGTATTAACCAATAAGATTTTCTCCCACTGGCTTTTAGGTGTTGAAACAGTTAATCCCTTTGAAGACAGGATTCCCCGCATTTGCCAAAGGTTTTGTGAAGCCTTTAATAAAGGGCGGAAAATCTGAAATGTTACTAATCAGTCCACTTTTCTCCTTCATCCCTTTTTAGAATTGGTAATGGGAGAGAATGAGTTTTGAAGAAGGATATCTGTAAAATTATGATCAAAGTTTTCAGAAGAGACTGTGAAAGCTACAGCATGGATCCAGCTGCTACTGAGAGTCCAGAATGTGGATACACATTGAAGAATGCCAGAGTGGGACCTTAAAGCCACTGGTAAGTTTAAACACTCGCAGCCTGTTGCTGCACCTTGTTTGTCTTCTCATCCTCTGGTGAGAAAGAATTAGGTTAGAGTAAAAAGCAGGTTGGATTTTCAGCCTATCAAGTCCAAAGCAGATACCCTCTGCACGACTTAGGAGAAAAATTTTCACTTTAAAGATTCAGGTTGTCTGCCTTGAGCTTCTCAGACCTCTGCCTTCCTTCCTCATCTCTGTGGTGATGTACAGTATCACTGATATGATGTATAGTATCACTGTTGGTAACCTTATTAGTGGAGCCAATTGTCCAAAGACGTTCATCTATGAGGCTGCTTGCCATTGTTTGAGTTCTGGCCCTATTGTTTATGGCAGCACTAGGTGACCTAATTCACTCCAATGGGTTTATATCCTCACAGGGTGATTTCCCCTTCTGACAGGCCATTGTCACCATCCATCCCGTTAGTGCTCTGTAAGCCCTCGCCTCATGCTCATGCAAGCACAAACCTACACACAGATGGGGCTCTTACTGAGAGCTTGTCCAATCAGTGGGCATTTACGTGGATACAGTGACCTCAGGGCATGAGCCTAAAGCTACTTGTACAGACCTTAGGCCTTTAACATAGCAGACTATATGGAGTCTTTGGAGTCTAGTGTTGGGTAAGCCCATTATTTCAGCTTCCCTGACCAGCACTAGAGGAGGATACAGTTCTGCTGATACTGAAGAATTCATGGAACTATTATGACACAGTAATAAGCCATTACATCCATACACAGAGAGAAAGCTGTTCAATACCATGCTATACACATGGCATCTTTCAGGGCAGAAAAATTCTTCTACCCAGGCAGCAGTGAAGGTAAAATCCCCACTTACAAAGTCTCTAGGAACTGTAAAAGGACACTTTTTGAATGCTGAATGTTTTTGATTCTGTTCTGTAGAGAGCAGTGTTATGTATATTCATTCATGCACAAGCAGACATTATTGTGTCTTGAGGATTGAACGGATGTCTTATTTTCATGTAGATTATTCTGTGATTTGGCAGAAGGTGAGAACAAAGGAAAAAAAGCATTACTACAAGAAGTTAAAGAAGGGTGGGAATTCTCCCTGCTTGCCTCATTTTCTGCATAGTTTGTTGGCAGCCTGCATCCATCATCAGCCTGCTCCCATGGCTGTTGAATGCATCCATACTAATACAGATGCCCTTCCCAATCTTGCCAGTTTTCTCACAGACCAGTAGAAATCATGTATGTTTGTGATAGGAGATTGATTGGGGATGAGTACATTCTATCTCTTCCAGAAGCCAAGCCAATTGGAATATACACGCTTGGTGCCCTCAACTACTGAAGAAGTAATTGAGAATTAAAAGCAGATCAGTCACATCCCGGTCAGTGTTCAAAGAACAGCCTGACAGGAAGAGAAGTGCTGATGTTTTGCTGGAAAACCACAAAGGGAATTGAACATGTGTAAACCGTGTGGCTGAATACTGTGGAGAGGACAGGGTGTCCTCCCTTTAGTGGACAGGGAGAAGAGCAGCCAGAACACATCTCACAAACACATTAGTTACTGATCATTTTGGTGTAAATGGTGGAAAACAAGAGACAAGAGTATGATTAAAGTTTACCAACCTTAAATTAGTAAGAAGCAGACAAGTGAATGATACCAAATATGTTTTGATTATGGATCAGCTCGTCTATCAGAGCAGTGTGATACCGGTCCTAGAAAAGCTAAATGGAAGCCTAGCCTATGGTAAGAAACTTTATCGTCTGTTTTGAGTCCTGTAAATGGATGACTTTTTGAAGACTTCTCAAGGATTTGATGCATGTAATGATTTTGAGGCAAGTTGGACTGAAGTTACAGAGAGCAGCAGATTTGAAAACATTTTTCTTCCCAGCCCAAGACTACAATCTCTTCAGCTGGCTACAGGCCATTGACCAGTCCAGTCCTAACTGTCTGGAAGTAGCTTAGCTGCACTTTGAATTCCACATGAACTTTACAAAAAACTGGGAGTAAAGGTGCACAATCAGAAGTGAACAACTGGGAGGGAAGAACTGTTGACAAAGGGGAAGGAAAAAGGTTTTATTGAATTGATATTTTTAACATATTTGTTTGTTGTCTGTGCTTCCAGTTTAATCTGTCTCCTCAGAACTCCAAGGAAGTAACTGAATTTCATCAGAGGTTTTGATAGAGCTCAAAACAGTGTTATGTAAGTCCCCAGGAGGACTCCTTCGATAATTGAACCTGGCCTTTTGAGCCACTGACAAAAGTCTAGCAGAAGAAAATAACCCAACATCCACCGAGCCCTTAGCTAGAGATCTAAGGAAATGTTGATGAGAAAGGGAGTAGGTGGAAAAATCTCTATGAGACTGAAAATCTCTGCAGGAGCTGGCATAGAGTTCTCTGGAAGGACATGCTCTTGCCTAGAGCAATGTTGCTCTGAAGGAGCCTGGGCATTTGTATAGAGCTGAGCAGTCATCCCAGTGCTGCTGGCATTCCAGGCTTTGTCTGGTTTCTGACTATGGGAACAGTTTTAGGTCTTTTGATCTAAAATTGCTGTCAAGCAAAAGGAATGATGCTCAGTCTGTGCTGAGTGACTCAATTTAGGTGATTCTAGCAGAATTTTTAGCTGTCAAATAACCACTTTGTTCCTACTCGCTTTTCAAATGATACATTAGCAGCATCCAGCTCTTTTCCTTAGTGAAATGTTTCCCTTAATGATGCAGCACTAATTTCCTAATAATAGAGATAGGTATATGTTACATGTGTCCTAACTCACACACACAGGTGAAGGGAAATGTGTGGTAACTGAAAAATGCAAGCATGAAGAATATTTTATGCCTTGTGTTGTCTTTTCCTTGAGTACTCACTTGACACTTCCCAAGCACTTCCTGTGACTCATGCATCTTCTTTAAGACTCCAAAGGAGTAGTCAAGGAAAATGAGGCATGATACTGTCAAGGAAATTGTCTTACAATGAGCTATTGACATAATGAAGAGAGGAACCTAGGAGTTCTGGAGGAATATGTGTACTGCTATTACAAGTTAAATAAACTAACATTTTATTTCTTATATTTAGTGAAAGTCAAAATTCCCCAGGAGTCATTCAATTATTTCAATATTTCAATATTTTAAATATTCAATATTCAATTAGGATTAAAAGAAAAAAAAAACTGTCAGAAAGCATCGCCCATGTTCCTGTTGAATACTCAACTACAAGTTTTGCCTGGTTTCAGTGGTTAAAAAAAGGTAGAGGCAGTATAGTTTAATGAGAGACCAAGATTAATTTCCAGCTTCTGGAATGATGGCAGCCTCTTGAGCACCATGAGAGCGTTACCAGGATAGTTCCTTTAGTGACATGGTGCTAACCTGCAGTAAAATCTGGAACAGTAAAATAAAGAGTGGGGTCAGGTTAGGGATTTTGTTACAAAGACTCAGTTTCGGATCTGTTGTTTCACTCATCATTTCTGAAAATGTGTGAGCTATGCTTCTCTCTTCTATAGGTGTGCTTTTGCATATGTTACTGTTTGTGTCAAGACTGCAGGCCCAGCATGCTTTCTTCTGATGCTATAGCCCAAGCTCCTGCTTTATCAGCACTTTTACATGTACAATAACAGCAGTTTCCTTGCACTCTTGGTGGGAATTTGCTTTGTGAATACTAGTGTTGCTATAGCTACATTTCCCTAATGTTCATTATTTCTCATCGTGTCCTTGTCACTCATCCAAAGATGCCGCATTAAAGCAAGCTCACAGCATGTAGTTTCTGCCTTGGGAGCTATTGGTAGGTGTACTGAATGAGCCAAGAGGTACTACAGCTGGTGCTTTGCCTGGGGTAAATCTACTCCAACCTTGAAGGAAGTGGTAATGGAAGTAGTCAGGAGCTTTTTTACAGCAGTGTGATGGGAAAGGAAAGCCTACAATCACTGGCATGCCTTTCAAAGAGGGTTGAACAGGAAGGAGGAGAAGGAATTGTTATCTCTCAAGGGAACAGATGCAGGGAGGAGAGGGAGCACAGGCAACTTCAGTTAATTGCTCAGTTGTGTAATAAGCTGTGGTGTTGGACAGCTACTGTATAGTCCCTATTGTGTCTGTCGCCTGGTTGGGGGTGTACTGCTCTCAGGCATTCTAGCTGCTTTTTGTTTTTTTTTGGTTTTGAATGGTTTAATGAGCAAGCTAAATAGTAGTGTAATTCAGAGCAGAATTGCAAAAAGTTCACTGTCCCTCAGGCGTGCATGTGTAACTGGTGCTGTGCAGAAAAGGCAATGAATTCTGAACAGTCACCTTCTCCATATGAGAGGACACCAAAGAGTTAAGACTAACTAAAAAGTAGAGGTGATCACTGGCAGAGCTTGCAGACTGACATACAAGAGATGCTCAATACTCTGCATCTTCGTGTAAACTCCCATATTGGTTTCTCAGTCCTTGATCAGTCCTTAAGTGGCATTAAAACAGCAGAAAACTTTCATATGTTAGTAGGCACCAAAAAACTGCATCTCCTCATTTCAGTAGACATGCAGCTGTTGGGTGGAATCTTACCGTCTGTCTGAGAATATGCCAGTACTGGCACATTCAGGCCACTGTGATGATTAAGAAATTGGAATGTCTGTCATATAAGGAGAAGCTGAGAGTTGTCGTTGTTTAGCACGGAGAAAAGAGAATGCTCAGGGGGAACTTATCAATAGATACAAATTCCTAAATGGGAGGGAGTAAAGAAGGTGAAAACAGGTATCTCTTAGTGGTATCCAGAGACAGGACAAGATGCAATGGGCACAAACTGAAATCCAGGAAATTTCATTTAAACATCATAAAATTTATTTTTTTACTCTGAGAACGATAAAATATTAGAACAGGTTGCCTAAACAGGTCATGGAGTCTCCATCTTGGAGATATGCAAACTGCCCCTGAACATAGTCCTGAGCTCTACGTGACGTCGCTGGGAGTTGAAGTGTTTAGACTAGATGCTTCCCAGAGGTTCGTTCTAATCTCTATTCTGTGTTGTGGTTCTTATTAGTTGTTAGTTGTTCCATGCTATTGGGCCTGGAGACACATGAATGAAGTATAAGGTTCTGTAATTCCTGGTGTGCACAAAGTAAGTGACCAAGGCAAAAAAAAATTAGTGTCTACAGTACACTCTTCTGGTTTCACAAGCTTGTGTCTAAAACTATAGAGCTACATCAGTGAAAAATCATGTGCAAATTTTAAAAATTTGCTGTTACACACATCTTTATAAGTGCTGGACCCTTCCATCACACACATTACTGGACATTTAAAAGATCCATTTCATAGTGGACAGTAACCCTCAGTCTGCTTAGCCTGAAAGGGCAAGCTCTTTTTTCAGTGTAAATATCTCAACTGACATCTATTTTGTGTAGTATTACAGTAATATTTGGTCATCCTTGCAAACTTTAGGTAGGCAATCTTCATGTTCAGTGAGCTTTGGGATTTAACAGCTTTGGGATTTAACATTTAACCATTGTCCTTCACTGATAACTGAGTGTTTTGAATTGGAGTTGCTGTTCCAATGTAATTTCAGTAAGTAAGGCGCTCAGATTTAAAGTGCTATTTATTAGCCCTAACACTATAAAGGAAGAGAGGATAGTATAGATAAACTTAAATCCTTCAGATGTAGAGAACTCTTTGAGTTGTGGAGCATCTAACAGGCATGTGGTCTGGGTGTAGCACACCGTGCAGACCCTATCTGTCGAGGTCCCTCCATTTTGGTAATTTGAATTATTGTATAATTTTCTCAAAAGAAAACAATTCCATTCACTACTTCTACTGTCCAATAGAAAGAGTGTTCATGTGATAACTTCTTGCTGCACTTCTAGGTGAAGGCAAGAACTTACAGTGGCATAATTTCAAGTAACATGGAGGAGCTGCCTATGTTTATCTGAAGGTAAGAGACATTCACAGCACAGCACAGGCTTGGGCCTGCTCAGGTTAACCCTTATGGGGATCACATTGATCAGGATCGTCACACTAGTCCACATTCTGAAGATGAATTTGCAATATACTGGACAAAAGAAACCATTTTACAGGGATTATTTTATACTAAATAGACCCCAGATGAATTAGATTCAGCTGCTCACAGTGTTCCGTAAAACCAGTTCTTGTAAAACTCTGGGAGGATTGCCCATTACTCCTAATTTTCACTAAGAAAGAAAGGGCTTCATTCCAAAAGCACTCCTGCTTTAAGGTCAAGGGCAAGGTTATTCATAAGTTAGGCTCTCATCAGATTTAGACACATCCTGTCAGATTTCTAAATACCCTTTCCTGAGGCTGCCTGAGCACTGAATTATCACTATTTTAGGCTCTGTAGGACCAGCAGCAGTGTGGCTGTATAGTTGTCAGCAGCATGCAGCACCTGCCTGGCCAGAATTTGCCAGGCTGGAGTGAGAGCACTGCGTCCAGTCAAGCCCAGCTTGGTAACACTTTTGAATGAACCTCAGTGAAAGTTCATGGAGTGGTTGGTTCTGTGCCAAGGGCACGAGCCACTAATAGCGATCAGTGCTGTCGCAGTCGCGATTTGCCCCTAGATGGCAGTGATTGCTGCTCTTTGGCAGTACGGGCTGTGTTTGCAGGTATTTGTTCCATCATGTAAGGGCCTATTGTTCAGTAAGGCCATAAACTTCAACTGAAAAGACAGAAAAAATTACTGACTTATCTCTCAGACCTTCTAAGAAAATTTGAAGGAAGCATAATTATATTAGGACAAGTCACTACTTTTTAAAGTCAATTGTGTAAACCTGGTAATGTTCTTGTAGACAGTAACACCCATTTTGGCATGTGTGGGTATTTTCAGGTATCTTGTTCATTGCAGATGGGGTACTAGAGTACACAGAGCCATCTCCACAAAGTAGTTCTGCGTCCATGGAACTCAGTGGAACCATTAGTAAAAAAAAATGGGAACACCTGTTTCCTTCTGCTCACATGATTTCATAACTTATGTGATGGTTGTCCTTGCTATACTTGCTTTTAAATTGGGATAAAATGGTAGACATAAAAAAACTTATCAGCAGTCTCACTGACAATAAAACAGGTACTTCCCAAAAGTATAATTACAAGATGTGCTGTTCCATGGACAGAGCTACTGTCTGAATATCACTGACATGACTTTTTGTGCTACAGTATGAATCTGAGGACTAGCATATGCTTACCTGTTTTGTGTGCTTGTTATGGCAGGCACTGCCTTCAATAAAGGTGTCCTTTTTGTTTGCATTTGTACTGCAGTTTGTCATTTGACAAATAGGTAGTAGAGTAACATGATTTAGAAGCACAAGTAGTGGTCTCAGTGCTGCTTCAGAAGTAAGCTGTGTCACCATAGGCACAGACTGGGGTTCTCTACCACAATATATCTCTTGCATATTAGGATGTGTGCAAATTCCAGTCAGAGCACCTTACATGCTAAATAATTTATCATCAGAAATTGGCCAGAGCAGTATAACCCTATATTCTGACTGAGAAAGGATGGTTTTATATGTAGATAAAGAATCAGAGCTTTCATCATCTGGGTTTAGTTCCCAAGTTTTTCAAAAACTCTGTAGACCTTCACCAAATCACTAACCACTGCCTCATTTCCTTATGACTGAAGTGGGACAATAGATTTTCTTTTCTTTCCAGTTTAGCCTGACTTGTCAAGTTGTGTGAGCTCTTTAAAGAGTGGATTATCTCTTGTTCTAAATGAATGCATATCAGTGAGCCTTGAAATCCATGGGAGTTTTGCGTGAATAAAGAACACAGAAGTGGGACTCTCATTTGTGCTGTGTATGGGGGGAAATGCTTATCAGCTGTTGGAGGTAGCCAGATTTCCCTGTACTTAAATACTCAACAGTCTTCTGGCTGTTCTCAGTTTATCTACACTTCTAGCTCAGTGGTCCTATACAAAGGATGTGAGTTTACCCAGGTAGTGCAGTGAAAACTTGTGAGGTGCAGATAATCCTGTTTAAGTGGTTTGGCCCCTTCAGGAAGTCTGCAGCAAAGCTGGAAGCTGAATCCCTGAATCTGACCTTGAAAGAAGGAGCTGACAACAGATGGTTCCTTATCATCTCCAAGAGAGCATATATAGCAGTCACATCTGCCAAGCACTTTCTGGTGATGACTCATTGTTTATTTCTCCAAACATGGTGTCTTTCGTAGGATGAAGCTCTGACTATCATTTCAGTCCTTCCATCTTCCAAATTATCTGCTGTCTAGGCTGACTGTCAGCATGGAGATCAGGAGCAGACCTGGACTGAAGTGACAGCCTTTAGCTTCAAACGTGCAGAACCCTTGCAAGTCTGCAGTTTTCTTAAAATGTTTTCAGGCCATAGATTGAGAGAGTTGCTCTGTAGGATTGCCCTGAAGCTGTGACAGATGGAGGGCTTGTCACGCAGCATGTGGTAAATCGCATCTATCTGGCTCCACCTAAAGTTGGTTTCAAAGCCTCAGAGATCTTCTGTGAGAGTGAGTTTCTTTGTTATAAAACAGATTACATAATATCTGGAAGGACAATTCTGTTTTATTTTACTCTGCTAGCAGCCTTAGAGGACTAGAACTGTGTAAAAGTGTATGTCTCATCCAAACCAAGGCTTGGTCTGAGGATGTCCTTGTAGGGATCATGAACATAGTATCTGTTTAAAGGTGTTTAATTATTATGTTCTCAAAGAATAAGAACATGAGACATGGCAGAATGTCTTAGAGGTCAGTAATACCTGCTTTAGAGGAATGTACAAAAGGTACCATCATCACAAAAATCTACCTTTAGAGGAAGTTTAAATATAAGCCCAAATTAATAAAATATTTTTTGCCTAGAGCTCTTATTGGTTAGTACTTAAGTATTGCAGCTTCTCTTTCTTAAAAAGAAATTGAAATTAAACAGATAGTTTTCAGAAATCTTTTTAATATCCCTGTAAAACAGGAAAAACTTAAGTCAAACAGCAAACACATCTGTCAAACAGCTGCAAAGATGATGCACATATGTGGAGAAACAAATAATGCTATGAGGATTGTCTTCTAAATCCAGAATGCTTTTCTAAAGCACAATAAAAACCACCTTTGCATAAAGTACAGGAATATTTTTACTGAGAAGCTTATTAAAGTTGTTGTGGTACAAAAAGTGAATTGTGCATTCATGTGCAGTGTAGTGCATTCATTGCCTAGTACATGTGCAGTAATTAAAATCAAAGTGAAAGGCCAAATACCAAATGAAGGTAACAAAGTTATGAAAAAAATTTGGCTGATGACATTTGACAAAATTGTGCAAACAGTCCCTTATATGCAACATAAAGATAGTAAATGCAGAATGTATGGAGAGTAATGCTGTGAGGAAGGACCAAATGAATTTAAGACAAAACCCTGAGTTCTCTTTATACCAATATAGATCCAGGGTTACTCCTGGATTTATTTAGCATTACTCTGAAACTTTATCAATATCCTTGAAATTAGCATATGGCTCACATAATAAATTGCATTTCTATCTTTTGCTGCCTTCCAGCAGACTATTGGAGGGCAGAAAGAAAAGAATGAGCCTTGGCCTTAATTACAGTTGTATTACAGTGGATTTTTCTAGAACTCATATTTTTAATTTGTATTTAATCCCCCATTCTTTCTGAACCATAAACCTCTTATTCATCACGAAAATAAACAGGTATTTTATTGTCTTGCTTCTACTGCAGTTTTATATCCAATGCCTCTTAATATTTTTTATTTTCCTGAAATCAAAGGAGTTTTAAAAATATGTACAATTCCATTCATTAGTTACAGTTTCCTGTGTTTAAAAGTTACTCTTCCAATGGACATCCAATCACTTCCATATATGTCACCTTCTAGATAAAGGACTTAGAAGTAGTACTATAGAAACAAGTACAATCTTACAGCTTCAACAGCAGATTTGTGTTCAAATCCATTCACACGAACAGAAACACTTTTTACAAGAGAAATAAACTGTACAGAGAGTTCTTTACTTAAAGATCTGATTCTGCTCCTACTGAAACCAGCAGGACTTCCCATAGATTATTTCAAATCTTAGTTAAGAATTACAAGATAGTTAATCAATGGAAAGGATCAGGAGAAGATGAAATCTATGTGTGTGCCACAGTGCACACACAGACATTTCATCTGGCTTAGTGTTGTCTTCCTTTTTACATGGGTGTAGAAAGAAAAATATTGGTGCTGTTTACATCTGTTCATATTGCTGGGCTCTTCCTTTGAAGAGAACCAATGAGGGTTTAAAGGCATCCTATTTTTTCTGTTTTTTTTTTTTTTTTTATTTTATTTAAGATGTCTAGTGAAGGTCATATAAACCTCTGGGCTGGAGTGACAACTGGAAATGGTTTTACATTGTTCAAGTAACCAAATTGAGTCCTTCCACACAAAAGCATAACTACTCTAGTAAGTACTGATTTGCACTCCAGAAGCCAATAGTGCACAACAACAGATGAGGGATAACTAATCTTCCACCAACACCAGCAAAATCTTAGATCTTTATAGTTGCCCTCTGGAAAGTAAAGCTAATTCCAAAGGCTGCTATATCCTTGTCACAGTCCCAAAATATTTTCCTAACAATTAATAGGTTATTACACAGAATGCAAAAATTGTCCATGGCAATTTAACACAGCAGTGTTGCAGTGCTGGCTGGCTGCCTCTCCAGACTTTGAACGAAGATTTTAATGACTTACCCAGGAGTTGTTAAGCAAGGTTTTGAAATACCTTAGAAATTAGAGTAATCTAAAAAAGCATGTAATATAACACTTGTCTGTGCTGGCTTAACATCTCTTTAAAGTAATTGCTGAGTGGTCACTGGAGTCCAAGGGGAATAGCAGTAGGGAAGAGTCATATTGTACTCAGTAGGAATCCATTGCATGGAGGATCTGAAGGACTTCCAGCACAACTTCATAACAGAATAAATACTCATCCTGTATGCAGAGACACCAATGTGAAACACCTGGTTACATTCAAATAAATTCGAGACAAAGAAGGATGGAGTAGCTGAAGTGCTTTTTATAACATTATCATCTTTGTAATATGGATACACAAACTTACATATTACAGAGAATCCTTGTTCTTTTTGTTCTATCACTTGTAAAAGTTCAGGAACTCTGTATCTTAAGCATGTGCTTGACTCTCATTTAGGTCAGTTAAGGTTATCTGTCTGCTTAATTTTAGTCACATGTTCAATCGCTACCCTGAAGAAAAATACATCAGACTGTGCTAAAATATTTGCCTATAGGAGGAATGTATCCTGGTATTCTCTTGCTTTTATTTCCACCACCTGTTTTCTCTAAATTGAGTTAGCTGCATCTTGTCTTTTCCTGTGTGAAAAATCTTTTCAGTAGTGGGTTAAACTCAGCAGTAGAAGAGTTTAGTTGGTGATGATAACTCAGCAATAGCAAGAATTCAACTGAAGGCTGAAAGTTTGCAGGGTAGAGTTTCTCATTGGTTTTGAGATCCATGCTGTTCTTCTTACTTTAAAAACAGAAAGGGGGTGTGTGTTGTATCTGTACTGTGTTGCTATTTGGCTTTTATTTTAATTATTTAGTAAGGAACAGGCTTTCGTATTTTAAATAAGGCACCACTTTCCTAGAAGGCTATTATTTCCCACAAATAAGAGCACTAAAATTATATATTAAGCCCCTGATTTATCAAAGCATGTGGATTTGTACCACTAATTAAGGCTTTTAAAAATCGTAATCTAATTGAACAGTAAGAACTTACCTTAGTTTGGATCATGCCAAAACGCTGAACTCGCAAATCTCTCACTATTTGCTTGATGCTGAACTATAAGAAGAGAATAGTTTTTATATAAGAAACATGCATATTCATACGGGTAAGCTGTGACTCAGTTCTTTTAGAGACAGTATATTTGTAGTTATTATCTTTGTTTTTTTTTTTTTTAAAAAAAAAAGCTGCATTTATTCACCCATTTTGTTAGGGTGAATTCTAATAGAGATAGCTCTGTTCCAAGATGCCCCCACCATGTTGTTGACATCCATATCAGTTTGTGATACTTAACAATGATCTGTTTGATACTTACACATAAATCTTTTTCTATATAGCTGAGCAGAATTTCAACACACAGCAAAACTCCACTTCTTCCAATACCAGTGCTGCAATGAGCAACAATAGGTCCTGTACTGTGAGCTTTTCTCATGTAACAAATAAATTTTACAAGCTGCTCAGCCAGTTTGGGAGTATTGTGGTCTGGCCAAGTGGTGAATTGCAAATGACTTATTATGCGCTTCTCTTCTGTCTGGAACAGAGAGACCAAAAAGGTTAAAAATGATCAGTCCTAAAACCAATTTTCAAGGAATTCCACTAAAAATTTTCCTTTAGCCTCACTCTTAGTCAATTGCTTGTTTACCCTACAATTCTTCAGCTTTTCGTACTTGACTCTATTAAGGTTTCTTTAGGTTTCCAGAAATGCACTCAGAAGACATAGGCCAAGGAAATTTACTTCATGCGATTTTGATGAGACACTGAAGTTACTCTGTTTCCTCAAAAGGATGTAGTTATCTCATTTGTTGGTTAGAAAGGAAAAAATGAAACCACTTGTTAAAGTAGAACATCACAGTACTGTCTAAAATTGTTTTTTAGCTGAATTAAGCCTCACTGATAGAAGAGTAGTAATGTGACAGCCATGATATGCAATTCTGTAAAACACTAAATGCACCAGCTCTTTGACTGCTAGAGGACTCATGTTTGGAAGTTCTTGTCAAAAAGTCAGTAATATTGGATCCATTGCTTGTGCAATGTGCAAAGAAATATTATCTCATTAACCCTGATTTCATGCCTGTTATTCAGATTTTTACATTAAAAAAAAATCTGAGCACATGATACTACTAATATTTACTCATGTTCAATATACAATCTATTTCATCATATTTGAAAGTATTAAGTCTACTCAACTTACCTGCTTGTTGATAATTTCTATTTTTCTAATTATGAAGTATTCCAGAATCTGGTAATTGTCTAGCCTGAGATGGAAATTAGCCAGGTCTTTAGAGTCATTGGGAGGTTCAGGCCAGTATCGATGACATTTGACTTGCCCTAACTCGACTTCTTCTGTCATCATGGCAATCACATCTGATTCACTCTCCCAGACCATTTGCCAGAAATCTGCCATAGTGGATGGCAGAGGCCCTTGGGTTATGATATAAAAATGCTCCTCTTCTCCAACTTTCATTCTAATGTAACTTGCATTAATGTAGCCATTCTTTTCTCCCAGAGGAACTCGTGTCTTGTCATCTGTACGGAAACAGAAAGATGCTATTTCAGTGACTGAGGATGTGGTGAGATTTGCACCTCCTACATTTCAGTTTTATAATTGTTTTTCTGTTTTCTGATGTCTTTGTTTACACAATGTATGTTTTCATTACTGTGCATACTTACATGGAAGAATATCTCGGTATCTGTTTTTATTCTGATTTTCTGGTGCTTTTCCAGTTCTGCAGTCATCTATTGGTTTCACATGTTCTAAAGCCTAGATCGGAAAGAAATAGTCAATCCATGTTGTTCACATCCTCTATAGATGTCATTGTGAGCAAACTTCACTGCAGTATATGACCCAAGACTGGCAAATAGATTTCTTACAGAACAGAATCAGTACACCATTCTCTAAGCTTCTAGGCAAGGAATTCAAGTTGCTTTGTATGTTCTTTAGCCTAAACAACATTTCTAGGGTTCTCAAGGGAGACTTCCAACCCTTATCCCCAGCCTCTGTCATTACAAGTCCCTGTATGGTAGATGTTTGGAATAGTGTTTTGGCCAAATGTCAGCACTTGTAATTGATAACCTACTGACTAAAGCACTAACTACTGCCCTATTAACAGTGCAATAATGACAGCAAATAATTTTCAGTGATGGAGAAAGTGAGTAACATAGGGAACAGCATCAATGATATTAAGTGTAAATTGTGGTTGTTAAGTACTTCATTTTAGATTTAGAAGAACAGAACACTGTTTTTGAGGGCAGGAATGTGGAAGTTCATTTCATTTACAGTTTTGAGTTACCTTAATTTTTTTAATTTTTGTACCTATTTGATATGCATTGCACAATGCTCAGCATCACATTATGTCACTATACAGTCTATATCAACTGAAATACATGTGACATCTTCCTCGGTTACTACAGGTTTTACTCAGATAAAATATCCATTGGCTTTGGCAACCAGTGCTTTCCCTATGAGATCTTTATGTTTTCTGTGCAAATGTGTGACTCAGATCATAGTATGCTATGCCTACATCAGTAATGGAATAGAACGCAATGAATGGATAATTAATACATGCCCTTGAGCCTTCAGGGAAAGTCAGCAAGTACTATAGACTTGGGCCTGTGGGATTTTGTACCCAGAAAGCCAGAGATATAAAGGCAAGTGAAAGAAACTGATAATGTTGCAATTACTGTGGAAAAGTGGCTGCAATCTATTTCACTGGTATGCCCTGTAAAGAAAATTCAGTACTGTGTTGAAGAGTTATGAATCTGTTCTTTGGAAATTTGATGATAACTGAGCTCTCTATTTATGCCCTGAAACAAGAGATTTTATGTGCCTTCCTAATTTTACATTTTTTCATGATTTAAATGTTACCAGATGTAATTATGTGCACAGCCCGTGGGATAGTTCATGGGCAGATGTTCAGCAGAACTGAGGGGGTAATGGGAAGAAGTCACTCTAGGAAAAAGTGAATCATACTCTACTTTGGTGTGTTATTTATTTTCATTCCACGTGGACAGTGTTTTTGGACAGAGAACAGTGGAAGCCTGACCTGCGCAGAAAGAGAAAGGTCCAAATACTGTAGTGTCATCCAAGCATCAGAGTAGAAACCCCATTCTGGAATAATTCTCAGAGAAAGTGGATTAAGTAAAGATGTACAGGTTGATCTCCCATACAGTATGCAGAAGGCTATTGAAAGTCACTTTCTTAGCTCTGCTAAAGAGTTAGATCTTAAAAAGGAATCACACTTTACCATAAACTCCTTTAACACCTCTTGATTCTCAATCCGCAACTGAAGGCCTTGAATAAGACCTGTGATGCCAGTCCTTGGATCTACTCCAGACCGTGATGGTTTCAAGTTAATTAACTGAGTCAGTTCATCTCCAGAAGCAAAGGTTCTGTCTATATATCAACAACAACAACAACAACCGCAAAACAAAAACACAACAACAAAAACAAAAACAAAAGTTTTAAATTATTATTGGTCATAGTGCAAAGTCTTGGCTTTAAAAACTAGGGAGCTGCAGTATGTATGTACATTTTGATACTTATATTGTGGAAGTGGAATGTGAGAAAATGTGAGAAAATGTGAGAATATATTTTTGGCTTACCTATGTTCACAGCAGAAAGAAGAATAAGTCAGCACCATGGATACAACGAGCACTACTTTTCATGTTATTTGGAAGCTGGTCCAACTATTGCAACTTATTTCCTCATACAGTTTCCAAATACAGCCTAAATAATAAACTGTTTTGCTGGATTGTAAACTTTAATGCTAGTTTATACTGATACAGGAGACTGGCCACATATTCTTAGGGAATCATCTTCATTTTTCCAATACTTCCATGAAAATTAGTATTGCCACACCCCACTGGTAGGAATAATCACTGCAAATTCTTACTTCCTGAAGTAAGAAAATATTTTTTCTCCTCATCTTACCTCACACTCCACTTCAAGAAAAAGATGTGAATTATCTTTCATGCACCAAAGTCAGGATTCAGTTTTACTAATTATCTCATCCTGAAGTGCATGTTCTGATTCAATACTTGACAGAAACGAAATGGGTAAACCTCATCTCTCCAGAAATATCACTACTCTAATTGAAAAACTTTTGTTACCCTGTTGAGTAAAAACAGTAGCTTGTTTAGTAAAAATTAATGATTTGAGGCAGGAGAATTATGGAATTTGCCTTTTTACTCATAGGCTACTGTTGGCAAAGAATAACATGCTAGCTGTTTCAAAGTAAACATGATTATATGTTTCACACATTTGTTATAGCCTGAAGACAAAGAACAATGCTCTATTCTCCTCTTGTAAGATATTGTCGCTACGCTCAACTATTCTGTGTTAGAAAAGTGCTGTGCTTGCTGTGTTTTTGTCTGGGCTGCAACTTGCCTCTGCCTTGCCTGATCTTCCAAGAGACTTTCTGCTCACTTTTTGTTCTCTAACCCTCACAGATGTGAGGCTGTTTCAATCAGCTAGGTGAGAGTGCCAGTGAAAACAGATCCCCACTCTAGAGTGCACACTATTTCCCGTACGCTTCTCTTTCCTTCCAGATCAAATGGAATTTAAAATCCCTGAACTCTGAGCAGGTAGTAGATGATAGATCAGTTATAATTTTCTATTTGCTTGCCAGCATGGCTTGGTAGTGTGAGGGAGATAACTGGTTTGCTGCTGATGAGAGTCATCAGCAATTCATTGCTTCCACAGGGCAAGAAGATGCAGGGAGAGAGAAACCTGTATTTCAGAGAATCTGTGGGATACTTCATTCTCAGTGTGATTCCTTTCACAAATTATTCTCACTTAGAGCAGAAGGAACAATTGGGCATATTCTTTCTGTAACCTCTTGTGGTGTCAGAGAAACTTTGGCACCTGAGCTGTGAAAGTGCTTCAGTACGTGCCTAAGCAGATCAGTTCTAGAGTTTTTAATAAAGTTGTTTTGTGAAGTGAAATTCACTGATTCTGGGGAAAAAGTCTTGAGATTTGACCCTTCACTCTGTGTTTCTGTTTAAGTGTTTAATTTACTTTTTTGAGCAGTTGTATGGAACAGTAAGGGAGAGGAAAAAGAGCTCCTGATGTGTCTTTTTCTGGAGGTGCAGAAGTTTGGATGGCATTCATGTGTGCCAGTGGTAAAAATTGTGTCTTGAGTGCCCTTTGAGGCTCAAAGAGCAAATTCTTAGCTAGTATACAAGGGACTAGTGTTTTCAATGTATGTATATGGAGGACCTAGGCTATAACATTAAATAAACAAAAGAAGTTTTTGCATGGTTACTTCTAGGTAGAACAGGAATCCTGTGGGGCATAACATCTTCGTTGTTCCAGCTGTCTGGCTCGGACTGTTGATTTTCTCTTCTGCAGCCTTCACATACTGCATACTTCTGTGACCTGTAAAACAGCATTAGTTGAAATGGCAGAAGTTTTGATACTCTAAACTATATAAAGATTTTTGTTTAATCTGTTTTTACCACTTTTAACTTTCTTGAGCAACTGTTTTCAAGAATTAGCCTGAACTCAAAGAACATAAGTTCAAGGAGTAGTAGTAGCACTTTGTCTGGAGTATTGTTTGCAAATATAGCTAGTGAGAAACACTATTATCTGTATGTGGCTGTTACTGGTTTTTTTTCAGATTTAAGAACATACTCCGAATAAAAAGCTGCTCAAAATGACTGGAAGTAATGTTTCTGACAGTTATAGACAATTTTTCATGTATGACATTTTTCAGTTATCAGGCAATCATAGCTTAATTGGCTTTGAGTGTTACTTTTTCCTAAAGTATTTAGAAAAATTTAAGACACTGAAATACATTTTAGGTAGACGATAAGTCCGCAATCCAGAATATAGCCCTAACGTGCAGAATGGGTGAAATATTTCCTCCTCAGCTGAAAAGGCTAAGGCTGGCTTGCACAATTCCACATGAACTGTTACACCTGGAAAATTTCCTTCCATGTGTCTTAGTAGTTGTGTGGAAGCTGTTTAGCAGCTCTTACTGCAGATGGAGCTGCGTTCCAATAGAACTATATTTCTGTCATTTGGGACGTGAGTGCATTTGCATACCATTACTAGGACAGCTCTGGAAATATAAGAATAAATTATCCCTACTATTTATTTTATTAGTTTTACTTCATTTGAAAGACTAACCTGTCTGAAATGTTACTGATGATATCCTTATAGTCTTGTCCAGTCAGCTGACCTTGAAGAGGGGAATTGTGTGTACTTTCTGGATCCTGCAAGTTTCAAATAAGAAAAAGCTGTGAAAAATCAGTACATAGAAACATCAAGAACATAGTTACTTTCATCAGCATTCCTTATTATTTCTGACAGAAACATGTCCTTCACTCGAGAAGAAAAGGGAAAATAGAATAGTTTCCTCTTTCAGAAGAAAGTATGTATTACAGAATCTACTAGGAGCAAAAAGCCATATAAGCTGCATTTGTGAGTTTCAGAACAATATAGTCTTCAGGCATCTCTACACTTTAGTGTGTACAACTGAACTTTGAAAAGGTTCATGTTTGTTATATTCTTTCTGATCTCATAAGAAAATGCAATCACAGGAGTCATGAGTCACACTCGTCACCAGTTCTTGGCAGCACAAAGCACCAGTGTCTGAGATGGGACTGTTGCTAATAATTTACTTTTTTTATCTCAGACACAATGATGGCAGTGGTAGAAGCAGCGTGCAGCTGCTCTGCTGAAGAAACACTCACCTAACAGAGAACGCAGACCCTCCATATGCACTAGAAGCTGGTTTTCCATCCTAGACAATAATAACTAGGTCCTGCATTTAAATGATACAGGACATCTGTTTTTAGTGTGTGGAAGTAATTCTTTTTCAGATGTAACTGTGATAGATAATTATTTAAATTTTAGTTCAAAGTGGCATTTCTTCCTCTTCCCTTGCTTAATATTTCAGATGCACTCGGAAACTGCTCTGGCATACTACACAGTATAAAGAATCTTAATGGTAGCTGCCACTTATACCTATTTTCTTACTTTTGTTCATGTATTTCTCTGCTATAATAGGGACATTCATAGCTGTCTATTTAACCATGAATTCATCTACCCAGTTTCTGCACCTACTAACTACATAGATCAGAGACTGTTATATTGATTTTTGGGTTTAATTTGCAAAGAAAAAGTATTTTACTGCTTCTTTTTTTCATATTTTTTTTCCATTATTTTGTCATTTTCAAAGTCTACATCTTTGGAGTGGATGGGAGCTGTGCTCTATAAAGTAAGACATAAATAGTTTCTATTCATAGGAGACAGCTAAAGGCAAGCTGGAAATAATGAAGAGAAAGCTAATGGAACCAAGTCAGCAAAAACACTTAGTACATGCTTAAAGTTAGGCATGTGCTGTGCCGAATTAGATAGCTTTAACCATATCACTTTAAAACCACTTTAAAACTAAATTTATGCCTTAATACCTTGCTAACTTGGGGATCTGATAAGGAACCTGTAACCTTACTACTGTCTCCTACTGATATTATTTCTTTGGTGTACTTGTTTTTCTGATCTTAGATGTGACCTTGTTTTGATATTATATTTCACTTATCTCTAAAAGTTTGGTTCCAACACCCATTCCACAGTATATTTAAAAACTCCTCAAGCAAATTCTTCTTCAAGCCTTTCTCAGTTTATTCATGTCAAAGATTTCTACAATTTTTCTTTTTCTAGTTTGATTATATTGGTTGAATGAGGGTTGGTAATTTTTATTTGAGAAGACCTAAATTTCTCACATTTTCTAAGGAATTTCACAGTTGTAAACTCTGAAGTAATAGATGCTGTGAAATTTGAAGTGGAATGTCTTGCAGGACTTACTAAGTTTCAAAACATAGCCATGTTTAAAGAAGTTTGGATGCCTTGGAGTTACGAATATTAGTGGAAGACAATTGAATAGAAATCTTTTAACATATATCATTTACAGATGCTGAAAGAATGGTAAAATTAATATATTATTCATTTTAGTATTATAAAGAATCAGAACAAGACTTGGACATGCAACCTTCCTTTCCCCCACCCATTTAGGATATGTATCATACTAATCACATGCTCTTATTTCAGTAGAATCCCCTAACTCACTCCAGTGTCAGCAGCTCCAGTCGTGGGAGCACACGTCCCTCTCATTAATG
The DNA here is from genome assembly GCA_035222235.1 of Margarornis squamiger. Lineage (NCBI taxonomy): Eukaryota > Metazoa > Chordata > Aves > Passeriformes > Furnariidae > Margarornis > Margarornis squamiger. Next base: position 9,954,604 of record JAWWTY010000001.1, on the reverse strand, counting down.
TTTTTCCATTAAGAAGGTGTGGTTCTTGCCCACATTGCAGCAAACCCATTTTGTAAACAAACATACAAGTACATTGCCTGGTAACTTCTGATAACTTGACTGATTTTACCTTGTTGCACATCTGGTTAGAGTCTTCTTCCTTGAAAGTGAAAACAGGTTGAGCTCGCAGGTTTTCCTCAGCACTAGCTGAATACCAGAAAACAAAATCAAAATAAAAGGCATGAAAATACAGATTCATTTCTTCTCTAACACCTACAATGAAAGACTTGGACCTTGGAAGAGGCACTGAGATACAGTGCTAGAAACTGTCATGGAAAATCCCTTTCATGGATGCTCTGAGAGGGTCAGTACAGCACAAATGCCATGTATCACCGCTGAAGAAGCCACTATAATTCAGATTTGAAAGATACACTGAAGTACAGCCATGTATCAACAGCAGTTACAAGAAAACCTGAAACAAAATTTAATTCTGCTCTCCCTAACCGATCCCCTTCCTTTGCAGTGCTAAGGGGCAAATAACATAGATTAAATTTGATGCCAGTGTTTCTATAATACCACTGGGTTTTGCTGGTCCAGGAAAACAGTTTGAACTTCCCAGAAACTGTATAATTCACCGATGTCAAGTAACATGAAAATAGCAATGGAAGTGTCTTCTTGACTGAGAATACTTGAAACAAATCCTCCAATTTCTAACCAGAAAGCCAGAAGGAGGAATACTGTATGCTTCCCACTGACATTTGTCCACATTATAGGAAACATTTCAGTAATCAAAGAAATAGAAAGTGGAGGACTATAACCTCATAATCTATTGGTAGTATTATATCCTTACTTCCACTCCCAAATTTAATTAGTATTTAATTTTTGTGTATTCGGTAGAGCTGAGCATAGAGCACAAGTTTCTTCCACAGACTTGGTCAGGTGTCTTAAGTACTGCCCTATGCAAGATAGGTGTGCTCTCAAATTAGTAATAATCAGCCCAGGAGCAGAGGCTTCCGGATCTGATCATGAACAAGCACAGAAGAAAGGGAATGCGTCAGCCAGACAGAATAGGAGGTGTAGTGCTTCCAGGAGATAAGTAGGAGTGGTGGGATATGAAATTATGGGGAAATGTATTTTAGCAGCTGGGCTCAATAACGGGCTGTGATTCCATCAGTGGGATGTATAAAATGAGGTAAAATCAGATCAAAAACCATAAGCTGAGTTAAAGCATCTTGCTACTTAAGTCTTGCAGCTTTGCTTCTGCTGTTCCTAGACTTAAAAATCACACTTGGGCATTCCTTTCCCGTGGTCCTGTGTCAAATAGTTTAGCCAGTGCTGCAGATCAAGGTGAAGGATGTGTTTGCATCTACAGCTATGGATGAGGACTAACTGTAAAACTGAATTGTTTTGCTAATAGGAAATTTTAATTCAGGCAAAATCTAATCCCACTTTTCGGGTATACTGAGCAGATGTAGCTGCTTACCAGACTCTGTTTTTGTGTTTGAGGGGGAAGCTCTGTTGCTCTGATTGCCTGTATAAGCCCAGTGCAAAGCCACACTTCGGCAGACTGTGAGTTGAACGGTGCCCTGAGCCTTGCGCAGCAAATCTGTAACTGTTTGGCGTGGCAGACCAGAGACAAAAGTCTCATTCACCTGAAAAACACAATGATTTGTATTTCCAGATTCCTGTAACAGAAAGCTTTTTTTTTAATCACCTGTCCTAGACCTGAGCAGTCTTTACAAAACTACTTTGCGCTTCATGTGTCCTCATTTTCTCCCATTTTTTGGAAGAGAATTCTCATTCTCTCCTGACTTACTTGATCCTCTTCTCTCTACATCGTTATACTATAATTGCCAGCAGGACAGAAGTATTGTCTGAGACAGTAAGAGGGCATTGTTTCCCCCATTCTTCAGACAGAAGAATTTCTCTTCAGATGGAGAAATTATGAAAGTAAATGAAAAACAGAAAGGCAGAAAAACCCACTGAAGCTCCTGGAGGGGGAAGAAAAAATAACTTGAGGAAAAAAAAAAAAAAAAAGGCTAATTTATATTAAAAGGTGGGATGTTGGTTAGGATAATAATATTTTAAATAAATATTCTAAAGCTCTAATTTCAGTGTTCTTTGCTTGTCTTCATCATGCCTAACTGGCACCATGACAGATTCTTCCCAGTACCCTCCTGGTTAGCTGTTACATGCATGCTTGGTCAGCTAACACTTGTTTCCCTGATCTTTTCATCTGTAATCCTCGCTGGGCACAATTACAGTACGGAGTAGTTACCGTTTGCTGCTTGCTTTGCTATTCTGGGTCTGCCTCTGCTGGAGTGCCCAGCCACCAGCTGTGGAGAGGCCCATTCCCACAGAAGGCTGAACTCTAGAAAAGAGGGTGGGGGCCCCAGAACAGTCCTGTGACCATCAGGAGCCGAGGAACATCACCTTCTACTTGTTACTGTGCCAAACAGCATCAGATTTTCAATCTGCACAACCTTTATACTGAACGGATGCTCATTATAGAGCACCTAGAGAAAATGTAGGCCAAAGCAATGAAGAACAAGCATTACCTTAAGTAGAATGTCACCAACTTGAAGCCTCCCATCTTGATCTGCAATGCTGTCTGGACTGATGGCTTTTATTAGGATGGCCCTGCCATTTCTTCCACCTACCAGTGCAAATCCTAGACTTCCATTTTCTGCTTTTTCCAGCTCAATCTTAATAATGAAATCCTGTAAAAGAGAAGGATGCAGTCTAAAGTGGAGTGTATTCAGGGCTGTATTTTGTTTGCATTTTTATTGCCAAGGAACCCCATTATGCTTCACAGTCCTCACTGGCTGATGGAGACTATGGCCTATATCCTTCTCCTGAATAGAAGTATAGAGCTTCCAGGGATCAACATAGCAGCTGCATGTATGTATCAGAATTAAAATAGTACATACTTATTTTCATACTCTTTTTAATAATTGCTGCTGGGGAAAATAACCTTAAGAGCAAAGAAATGTGTACTTCTGTAATCCTTTTATAGTATATCAAATAAGTCACCTTAATTGACAAACAAGGCACTCTTATCTCCAGCATGACAGTAACATAGTACATAATTCCTTCTTTTATTGTTCTGCAATGAAAATCTTAATCTTGCAGCCCCAACATACCCATCTCATTGGCTTTAGCACTTCATTTGGTTTTAAAATAGCTGCCTTTTTAGGGTCAAGTGCTATGTCAGAAATAGCAGCAAACTAGAAATGTTTATGTCTTGCACGATGACTAGTTCCAATGTCACAAATATCAGCCTTGGAAATTATTTTCGCAAGTTGAACAGATATACCATCATGGATTAAATGGTGCAGAAGAAGCAGTAATAGTGATGGCTTAATCAAAAGTGAGAAAATTGTTCAAATTTTTCTGCCTGGTTGAAGATCAGGTTTAACAAGAGACAACCTTTTTTGCAAACCACAATCAAGAGAAGACTAATAAATCTATTCACATGAAATATCAGTCCCAGTGTGGATAATTTGAATGAACATTGTTTTGAATGTGTTTTCACAAACAGAAGTTATGTTTGCACTTGTTAGAATCTTGAAGCATTGTATGTTGAGTGCTTTTTTTCCCAAAAAATAATTCCTATATATTTCAGGAATTTGTAATTTCAAAAATGGCATTGCTCCTGCCAAATTCAAATCATTATGGTCTATGTCAGTGCTGCATAATACTCCAAAGGTTTGGGGTAATTTTACCCTCTTTTCAAATGTCCATCTGAGAATTTCAGAATTACAGGAACACAGAATATGCTGAATTGAAAGAGAACCACAAGGATCATCGAGTCCAACTCCTAGCCATGCACAGGACCACCTCCAAGAGTCACACCATGAGCTTCAGAGTATCATCCAAATACTTCTTGAACTCTGTCAGGCTTGGTGCTGTGACCACTTCCCTGGAGAACCCATTACAGTGCCCAACCACCCTCTGGGTTTAATCTCAGATGGAAAATGTTTCACAATTACACTTATTCTCCCCAGAATCCCATGTTATGACATTCTATGTCTTTTTCCTGTGCTTCTTTCTTTCTAAGCATTGAAAAACAGCAACGGAAGTGTCTGTCCCCAGGAAGTGCTCAGTCTATTCTAGAAATGCTGAAGCAATTCCACACTTCAGAGGACAGTCTTCATGTGTATTATATTCATATTTTCAAATAAACTGGAGAGGAAGAAAATACATTAAATAGCACTATTGAAAAGACCCTCACTCTATATAGCTCACTTCATTTGATGGACCATCTCACACTTAAAATTGTCACTTACTTTACATTCTGGAGAATCAGGAGTTTTTTGCTCAGCACCAGAGTTTGTTTCCTCCAAATGTTTCTCTGTGAAAAAAGCAGCAATAATTTTTACATAGTTGTACTGGTAAAATTTTTTATGGTATAACCCTCAAAAATCTTACTCAGAGACATAATAAAACGTTTTATATTGGATATGTAAAATACAAAAAAATCCAGTGGATTTATGTGGGCTCAAAGTCCTGAACTGTGAACTGCACATTATCCCTGGGGTCTTTTTACCTCCCAGAGAGCAGGTTCCAAAACAAGCTTTAAAAGCTGCATATTACAGCATCAGAGACACCAGATGGACAAGATGTAATTTATAAATGTTCTCTGAAACTCCAAAGGAGGCAGATATTTTTATGAAGAGTTAATCTTTCCCAGGTGCTGCCAGTACCACCTATAGACTTATTTTGTTTAAGAGAGGGCACACAACTTTACAAATCCTAATTGAAAAATGCAAAGTTACTTACCGTGTTGATGCAACAGATGCTGTTCTTGGGAATTCATGTTTTCATTTGACAAAGAAATATTGTCCTTCTCTGTCTCAGCTGGTGGCCCTAAAAACATATATATGTTTGTTTTGACAGGCCTCCTGCTAACCTTCATATAATCATGGGAATGTAAACTCCGTGCTTAGATTATTCAACAAAGCATCAATATCCAATATTGATAGATTGAAGTAAGGCAGTTTGAAACACTACTGCATGATTAAGTTTGCCAGTTTGCGTAGTGGTATAAACAATTGCAGGTATATTGCATTTCAGTCACTGCTATTTTAAAAATTGTAACAATAATCAGAGATCAGACTGAACCATTCTAGATGTGTGGCAATGATCAGGCAGACACAGAAATATACCTCTACCCACCCACACCCAGTTCTGAGATTCTACTTTATCATATCTTGTCAATCTTAGTTGTCTTCCACAAAGTACTATTAATATGATGAATGTTCTGTTGTTTAAAAAAAGCTACCTGTTGCAGTTGCAATTTTAGTATGCATTTTTGTAACTGAGTCTATAAAAATGAAGGCTTGCTTTCTAAATAACAAATTATTATAGATTTATCTATAAATCTATCAGTGATGATAGCAAATGAAACACCAAACACCATATTACTATAGATTTTTTAAAGTGCCTTATAAAAGAGAGGAATCAGAGAATAATAGAAGTGTTTGGGTTGAAAGGGACCTTAAAGATCTTCTAGTTCCCACTCTCTACCATGGGCAGGGACACCTTCCACTAGACCAGGTTGCTCAAAGCCCTATCCAGCCTGGAACTGAAGACTTCCACGGATGGGGCATCCACAACTACTCTGGACAACCTGTTCCAGTGTCTCACCACCTTCACAGTAAAGAATTTCTCCCTAATATCTAATCTAAACCTGCCCTCTTTCAGTTTGAAGCCATTACCCTTTGTTCTGTCACTATGTGCCTTTGTCAAAAGTCCCTCAGCTCTCCTGTAGCCACTTTAGGTACTGGAAGGTGCTGTCAGGTCTTCATGGAACCTTTTGTTCTCCAGGTTGAACAGCCCCAACTGTCTCAGCCTGTCTTCGTAGGACAGGCTGTTCAGCCCTCAGATCATCTTCATGGTTCTCCTCTGGACTTGCTTTGACAGGTCCATGTCCTTCTTATATTGGGGGTCCCAGAGCTGGATACAGCACTCCAGGTGGGGTCTCATGGAGTAGAGACCTGCTGGCCATGCTGCTTTGGATGCAGCCCAGGACAAGGTTGGCTCTCTGGGTTGGCTCTCTGGGCTGCCAGGGCACATCGCTGGGTCACATTGAGCTTCTCATCAGCCAGCACCTGAAGTCGTTCTCAAGGCTGCTCTCAATCCATTTTTCAGCCACCTTATGTATGTGCTTGGGATTGCCCAGGTGCAGGACCTTACACATCGTGTTTTATAGAAGCAGCGGGTAACTCTTATAGTGTAGAGTTCACAACTCTGTATCAAAGGTGGATCAGATCTGGTCACTTACTTTAAAGGTGTCTTGAGAAATCTCCAAATCTGCAAGGCTCATGGAGCAAGGCTGTCTAAGCAAGGTCCTACCAGGATATACATTTGCCACGCTTTAGTTATACTACAGTAACTGAGAGTTTTGTAGTATTCATTTGTTGTAGTAAACCACTTCAGATTATGAAAACAAACACATGGTTACATGTGGTAGATTAGGAAATCTGTAAGTAGCTTGACTTGGAATAATTTCTGCAGGTAACCATATGCCAGTATTCGGATGAGTGAAGGCATGTGAACAGTTCTGGTCCAGGGTTACTTTTTGAGGTCATCTTTGCATGATTTTAAAAAAAAAAAAAATCAGATATCCAGTTAGGCAAATTAAACTGGAGTTAGGCCTGACTTAATGCTGCAGTGAAATGTACATGGAAATCCTACTTTCATAACTAACACACTTAGCATGCAGTGACCTAGACATGATACCTGTCCTCCCACCTGATGGTGCAGATGCAACCTCTGCTTGCTGAGGCTCCTATTGCTAAAGCAGTACTATTCAAGTCTTTGTAGTGGAGATGGTTACAGAAGTTTTGTATCAGTTATAGCATTAAATATCATCCCCTGACAAGATTGTTCTTATACTAACTGAGAGATATTGGTGCTGCCTGTTTCTGATTTTCTATAGTTTTTTTAATAACAGTTTAAAAAGGTGGTCTAGATGATGAAGTAGTGGCTCATATTAAATAGTGGCTCAAAAAGTGCTGGAAAACTTCTTAAATAATACCTTCAGTCAAAACAGATGTTGAAATTTGTCCATTTAAAATTCCCATTTAATAAAAACAAATTAAAAATAGAAACTGACTATGCAAAATGCAATAAATGACTTTTTACAGACACTATACATTTTATTTCTGTCTTATAATAGTTACCAAATTTTCTTCAGACCCTTAGAATGGCCATAACAGAAATAGTGAATGTTGAGTTACAATCTGTTAATAGCTGTTTAAATGCAATGAATCAATACTTTATGCTTATTTTCAAAATCAGAAGCAAGTTTTGAACTAAAACCCAAAAATATTAGCCTTACTTACTATTTTCCTGCTCTATAGGAACCACTGGATTGCCATTTCTGGGGGCAGAAAAAGTGAAATATGTGAGCCATTAAGAGCTGCATGCTTTTGTAAAGCACATATTAAAATTATTTTTAGAACGGTAGTTGTCTAAACTGTAGTTGTGCTTCTATGATTTTGTAAATAGTGCTTTTCTAAAGACCATTTATATCAGTATACAATATATTTGATTTTATTTAACAGTAATGAAACATTTTATTTAAATGATTTGGAGAAAGAATGAGAATGTTAAATAACCTGTTCCAAAACAGAACTGTTTTCTGGTACATTTTGAATTCAGCTTTGGTTATGCCTCTATAATTTGGGAAGGCTCTTTTGTAAGTTTATCCTATTTCTGTTCGTCTCCTTAGATTGTAAATTCTGACAATCAGGGAGTGCTGCCTACTAACTGATTAAGTATAATGAGGCAGTAGTTTCTTCTTCTGCTAGACAAGTGCAAGTTAATAAAACATTGATAAAGGTTTGAACTACGTTAAAACAGCTGTGACCGTGTACTGTCACTCACTCTGATTATGTAACTTAGTTATTCACATGCTTTGGGGCTAATATTTAACTGTTCCTCTGAGATTTTTGTAAACTATTTCTGTATCAGTCCAGGACCTGTGCTGGTGCTATACCAGACGATGGGTCGCAATAAATCTAAAGTGCAGTCATGAACTAATGAGGGAAATCCTTTACTGCAGGTTATTGTTCAAGCCTGGGATGACTTTTTTTTTACATGCTGCAGATTAAATGCTGCATTTTTAGTGCCTTTCTAAAATGTTTGGCTGTTAGAAGTAACTCAGAATTTCCCATCAGAGGTAGTTTCTTGCCTGTAGTTGTGAATCTGAGATTGTATGGAGAAGATTGACACTAGTGGTGTAAATATAAAGATTTTCCCTAGGGAACAAGATATATGAACATGGTGGCCAGCCTCACAGTTAAAGGGTTCATATTGGTATTTGGACAATGAAATTTGAAGAGTTCTCATTTGTGTTGTACAAGTCTACTTGTGCTTGCTGTGTTAGTTGCAATTACAAGGAGTTATGAGTGATATTGATCAGGTTGCAAAATTCAGACCTCTGAGATAAAGCATTTTTTCTTGTAGTTTGTCTTGTGTGAATTGTTTGTCTTGCTGGTGCAAAATTTAGGATTGAGATCAAGTATGCGCAGATTTACCTTGTGGCTTTGATTTGAACATTCTGGGTGGCAGCTTCACACACTCTCACTGCATCATCCAGGCTAATGCCCTCAGTCCACAGTCCACAGATGTAAACAATCTGATCTCGTGGCTGCAAACTGCCTTCCACACTGGCAGGAGAGCCAGGCACTATCTCTAGCACATAAATACCTTGTAACTTGCTTCCAGCTCCTCCTGTCAGCTTCAAGCCTAGAATAATGCAGAGAAAGCATCTTTTGTGGCAGTGTGCTTTGAATTTCATTGTCAGTGACATAAAGTCTAGCAGAATGGATGTGAGTCATTGAAATATAGGCTGAACAAATCACTGACATTATAAATAACAGTCTTGCCCCAGTAAGATGGGGTATACAAACTGGACTGAGAGAGTGAAATGCCATTAACATGTTAGAAAAAGTATGGAAAAACTTTAGTGGTGTTGCCCATCTCTATGCTTCAGTGATTCCGTAGCGCTTTATTTCACTTGATGTTCAACAGTCATTTCAATAGCACACTGAGCTGCACAGCAGTAACTCCCTCATTCCCAGAGCCCTTAAGTGCCTTGCAGTGTTCAGGGTGCCACAGGAAATGGAGGCCTACAACAACTGAGGAGATACCTATACAGTGGGAAACTGAATGGTGCAATGACATTTAAGGCATCTCTGAAGAAGCTGTTTTTTCACCTGAAAACAGCATATTGTACTTGAGCAAATACAGCCATACTATTTCCTGAGTCTACAGTTTTATCTGTGTGCAGTACTCACCACATTCTGCAGAAATACCAAGATACTCACATTCTGGGAATTTCTTTTATCATTTGTATTGCACAATATAGATAAAGTCTTGTGTCTCTGATGAATCAAGGAGATTTTTTGAATAGAAACTGTAGCCCTGACCTGTGGCTCATCCTTCTCAAACTTTACCTTTTTATCTTTGTTCTTTTCTTTCCCTCCAAATAGATCTTTATGTATCTCCACAGGTAGTAGACATTATTATCTAACTATCCACAACTTAGAATATCAGTAACACAAAAATATGAGGCTGGAGATGTGCTAGAATCTTCAGTTATAGGGTGATAATGGAAAGATAATTTTTCCAACTATCTTCATTGGTCTAATAAGCTATATTAGTCTTCGTTCTTAGGCCTTGCTCAAAATACAGCATTCAGTCCTTGGTCATGGGTGGTGGTGGAGAGCATAAAGATGTCAAGGTCACTCTGAATCATATTGATCCAAGACCACAGTTGCTTATGGTTATCTTATGATTGCTGTAATCCCCATCCAAAATAGCAGGCACAGTATTTACTACACACCTAGCTGTCCATTGGCACCTTTTGTGAGAGTAATTTCAGGAATCTCATCTGGCCTAACAGAGGGACGCAGGTCACTGTCAGCGCGACCAACCACAAGGTGCAGATCAGGAGGCGAGCTCTGCAGTAAAGTCAGAACTTCATTGCATGGTAAAGATGTGACATCAATTCCATTCACCTAAATGACAAACAGATAAAACCATGTCATAGGTCTCATTGACCATCATGTACTTCTCCCTCCACTCAGAGTTTTGAATACGAACTTCAATTAGTTTTCACTTTTTTGTTACTGCTTTGCTGTGGTATTCAGGACAGTGAATGCAACAGTTAAAATTGCAGTAAGATTTCTTTCTTGAATTTTCATTTTTCTGAATACAGAGTTTTCATAGAAATAGCTTTTTTTTTTTTTCTCTTGAAACTCAAGGTCTTCTTCCAAAGAACAAGGAAGAGAGTCTAATACAAGACATTAAACATGAACCTGGCTGGAAAAATAGGTTTTATTCATACATTACAAAGGACATAACTCCTGCATCCTTTGTGCATCACCTGTCTTATTATATTAATCCAGTTTATGTCATTTAATTGGGAAGGTGTTTAATGTCTCAGTTGTCTTGCATTGCTGCTAGATGATTCAGGTAATTTGCCTGGTCATGCAATCTATTCAGTCTGAAATTTATCCAGCTGAAGTCAGCAGAATTAGACTTATTGTATGATTCATTTGCATGTGTGTACCTTAATGTGTGATAAACTGGATGCTACCAAAGGAAGAATGCCAAAGCTAAATTACATTGATCTGCAAATATCTTCTCCTCTGTATAAACTCAAATACTGTACCATAATGATTCTGTCTCCCCTTCTCAGTCTTCCATCAGAAAGGGCAGGGTCATTCAAGATTTCGTCAACATACAGACAGGTGTCCACTTTGTTAAGAACTACAGAGAATCCATAACCATTGTTCTCTGACTTTGTCAAAGTCACAAATATCTCCATTTCCTATTAAAACAAGCACAAAATATGTTTGATGTAGCCTTTTCTGTTGCTTCATTAACATCTTCCATTATGTTTTATATGCAGATAGGAATCATATCCTCAAATGGTATAAACAAGAGTATACATAAGGGTTTCCCTGACCATATTCCAGAATTAATTTTTCTTCTTTTTACCTAGTGGAGCTGCATGTTGATTGATTGATAGGGCTTAATAAGACAGAGAATGCCACTCAGGCCTAGAATTTTGACATTTGGAATATGTAAAGAAAGGCTTAGAGTCCTCTGAGCTGACAACTGTTGCAATATCAGGGTGCTAAGATTATTTCTGTTATTGCTATTACTGTCCCACTGAAGGAAATGGCTGGAGCTAAATTTTGTCCACAGTGCTCTCAAATTAATAGAAATTCAAAGCTCATTAGTGTCAGTAGGAATGCAGGATGTTGTGCATTTGGAAGGACTGAGCCTTGTATTTTGAACAGTGGTTAGCAGAAAGATCGTACTTTCTTATCAGGACATTACAGTAATATCACTGTAACAAAGTGATTTTCCACATGGGCTTTAAACACAACAGAAAAGAACCGAGTAGTTGACTACAATTACTTTTAGAGGCTACTAGAAGGCTTTTAGGCCCTGGTACACTGAGAATAATACTGTAGAATGCTGGAAAGTTGGAGAAATAGTGAAATGTCAAGACAAGGAAATGGCCTTAAGGCAAATGGTTAAGTATTTTAGAAAGCTGGGCGTAGTGGAAGGAATGATTTACTTGAATATTGTGGATATTCAGAAAAGTAAAAAAAAAGTCATGTAGAAATAGCTTAGAAAATTAGTTAAAATTAATGTTTAAGAATGCAACGCTCTTAAAATTGTTTCTTTTCCCTTGTATTCTATCTGTTAGTAATCAGGTGCCTATCACATACCTGAGTGTAAACTTCATTTTCTTCCTTCTCTTCCTCTGGTTCCTCTAAGTCTTCCCATTCATTGTCACTGTCATGTGTCTCTCTGGCAGGCAGGGATGATGATAAGGGACCATAAACAGGTGGTTGTGGGATCGCAGTGGTTGCAGAGAGAGTCTTGGAGCTTCCTCCTCGTGAAAGTGGGGTCACAGGCATTGAGCTGATAGTGAGATACTCTTCATCAATAGGGGTTAGAGAGAGAGTTTCAGGCATACATTTTGTGTTCGATAGGTCAGCATGACTCTTATTAAATATGTGGCTGGAAAATAAAAATATTGCAGATTTTCCGCCATATGCTTTATTAAATGGCCACTGAGAAGTCTCCTGCTTATGCATGACCTTATTTTCCTTTTAACTGAAGTATTAGTTAAGGTATTGAATTGCTATCTGAATCCTCCAATATTAGTATAAACCCCAAAAAATAAACAATATTTTGCTAAGCTACTTGAAAGATTAAAAAGCTTTCATAACTTGAAAACTGTCTTTGCAAAATCTTGCAATCTTTTTTTTTAAAGGCAGTAGTTAATACTTTGGTTGCTTCTTTATTATTTTTTAATAATTGGACAATGCCCAGACCATTAATTATTTCATCTTACATAAAAAAAATAATGGTATGCAAATTACAATACCACTACAATTTTTATATTTGCGTTTGTCTTCAGAAAGGAATGACAGACACATTTCTGGCTTCTACAGGTCTTTCTTTGGTATCTGAGTACAGACCAGAAACATGAAATATGAAATGATTCCTCTCTTTCTCTCCAGGAAAAATGTAAGTCCTGACTTCTTTCTGTAAGCATTGAAGCATACAAATTGTCCTGCAGAAATCACTGGATTTATTCAATTAGTAGAATTAAAATTATTATTGATTTTATTCCACTATATTGCAGACAAAGTATTCAGCAATTTTGATGTTCCTGCCCACACTGTAATCAAATATGCTGTGTTTAATATTGTTTTGGCTGTTATCATTAATGAACCCAAATAAACTACTATGACATTGTCTCCCAACTAAATTGACTGTTAAAGCTCATAAAAATGCTTGAAACACCATTTTTTTTAAAGTATATTTTCTTCATATCCATCCTTATTGAAATATTGCTAAAACTGATTCATCTTAAAAAACATTTAAAATGGCATAGTTTTTATTAATCATAGAATCATGGAATCAGCTGAGTTGGAAGAGACCTCTGAGATCAAGTCCAAGCCTTAATGCTTTACATAGCAAAGATGCCATGTCATTTTGTGTCTGTCACCCAGGTTCTTTTGGTCTTTCATAAAAATGCACTGCCTTCCATCTCCCAGGCAAACACAGGCAACTAAAAGGAAAGCAAATTGCATGTCTTATATGAAATCACAGAAGATTCCCATTGTTAAGCTCTTGTTTCAAAAGTTGCCTATAGCAGGAAATTATAAAGCAGAGTAGCATAACAGGCACTTTAGTTGGATATAGTTAGTAGCCTTCCATGGCATTTTTGAAATACTGATGAAAGTAAGGAAAACGTATAGGCTGGTGCTGTATGCCGTCAGTGAGAGAAGTGATCTAGGCTGGTGGCACACGTCTGTGCAGGGAGGAAATGAGAAGATGGCCATCTCCAGCAGCACAGCAAAGCTGAGAATGAGGATGACAGTTTCTACTTTAATAGATGGACAAGATCCTTACAATACTGTGGAAGAAGAGTGGGATAATTAAAAGAAATTTTTAAGGATAGCAGCAAATACAGTCTGCTCCTTTCTTTTGGAGAGAGGAAAGAAAAAGAGTATGTTTAATGGACACTGGGCTGAGTGGATGTCATAGAAGCTGTCACATGCTAATAGAGTCCTGACTGACCTTCAAAGGGTATGAAAGGTGTTTGGCAGAGCTACGCAAGCCCAAGGCAATGAGCCAGCAGTGAGTGGCTTAATCATGGCACAGCTTCTACCCCTTTTCTACATCACCACAGGAAGTAACACGGGTCTTGATTCTGCAGGCCCACACACAAGCTCCACTGAGATACTTGAATTTCTTTCAGAGTCCCATGATCCCTGCACCTGGACCTCACAGGGGGAGCTATGGGTTGAAATTTTTCAAAGCAGCTTTTTCAAAGGTTCTTATTGAGAGTGATGAAGAGTGAAAGGAATTTTCCATGCGAAACCCTGAGCAGAGAACTTCTGAAATACGTATCTGAAGATTTATACATTTGTATGACATGTTTTAAGCATTATGAAGAAATTCTTCATTAATCAAAAGGAATTCCTTTATTAAGACCTATTTTCTTCTGAGGATTTTTTTTTTTTTTTTTTTTAGCTAGGAGGATCAGTTAAACTGAGCTTATGTTTAAAATATTGTTTAAAATGTATGCCATCTAAAACTACTGTTACTGCCTTCTGAAAATGCAAAAGCTGAAACTAAACAATACTGACAAAGTATCCAACAAAAAATTTACTTCAGAAGTTCCTTCTTGGGAATAATCCAGAACTTTTCTTGGTATTTCCCACAATAAACTTTGTTTTGTTGAATCTGTACCTCTTGGCAAATACATTTGCTACAGACATATTTCTGCTTGTTTTACTCTCAGCAGTAAGAAGGCAGATATGTAAGTAGGAGTTTCATTCATGAATCCATGAAGCTTCTCTCAACAAAGAGAAGCTAAAATTATGAATTGCCCCACTTGACTTGCAGTCACCTAATGCAATAACTCCCTAGAGACTGGGTCTGGTTTTGTGCTTGATATGAGTGTCAAAAGTAAAAAATTTCAAGTGACCATGATGAAAAAGAGAAATTACTTTCTCAATAAAATTACTAAAGTTGTAAGTTAAAGGCCTCTAGAAGACCCTTAATTTGTTTTTGCACCAGTCCTTTCGGTTCTGATAGTTTATATTCTTTTGCACTGGGAAAGATGATGAAAATGAATTGGATTGTCTTCTGTTTCCCAGTGTCTGATAGATCCAAAAGAATGTAAAAAGAGACTGAGTCCATTTGCACTGTATTTTTATTGTATGATTCCTGTTTCAGGGCTTCTATTGGCTTTTGAAGATCAGAAACCAGAAAATAACATTTTTTTTTCCTCCTTGATCACAGTTTGTCTTCTGATTTTTTTTTATTTCCTACAAAAAAATTTGAAATTAAAAGATCACACAAGAAAAAATGTCATACCTATTTAAGTCAATTCTGAAAAAAATTGAAATGGAAAGATCATATAATAAATAAGAAAGTATTTGGTTCCTATTTAAGTCAACAAGAGCCTTTCCACTGATTTCAAATGGCAACCAGCTTCAGCTGAACAGCGTAAATGATTACAGTAGTGCAGCAGTTGTACAACTGGCTTGCAAATGCAGACTTATGCAAAATTCTAATAAGATGAGAGTAAATAGGGAAAGCAGATTAAGAGAGTCAGAATAAGATGGTAAAACAAAATCTTCAGTAATCAGCAGTGATTAGAAGCAGAGACCCCTGTACTTAAACATAAGCAATTAACTTTCAGAATTCTAAGAGTCAAAGGAAAGGCTGCAGAGCAGATTTCAGTATTTCCTACCTTTTGGCCTGTGCAAATTCACATGGTGAGTAGCAGTTCTGCTTCATTTCTTCCTCTAGGGAGTGTAATACTTCAGAACTGGAAGCTTGTTGATGAAACTTCCAAAAATGCTTATAGAAACTCTCCCTGGAAGACATGAGTTTCTCTGTGGGCATTCCTTGAAACTCTACTTCCTGCTCTTCGTAAGCTGAGCTGTCATCTTCAGGAGGCTCACTGAAATCTTCTGCCACTGGAGAATCCAGGCAGTCTTCCAGGTCTGGAGAGGTGCTACCTCCATCACTGGTAGATAGATCCCTACTGTTTCCTACTTCTGTGCCGCCTGGCATTTCTTCCACAAACTCCTTAACTGGAGATGGTGCTGGAGTCTATCAAAGTAAAGAAAGGTTAGTCTAACTCCTTTTTAATCTTCCATAATTTTTCCTTTAAGAACAAAATATTTTGAAAAGTAATATCAATAAGCTTGTGAATCAGAAAATATCAAATGGTACCTAGAAGGGAGGGAAAAAAGGAAAAAAGTAGAGAGAGTTAGTCTCTCACCAAATGATTCTTTTGTCTTTTTGCTAGTCTTTCACATTCTTCAGGAGTTCTAGTTGGAACTACTACATAGGTTCACTTTTCCGAGTGAATTCTTTTCTAGAGGTTCTTTTATTTTTTTATTTTTTTTTTTTTTTAAATTTCTGTTCATCTCATGCCTCAGTGCTGTGTCTATATTCTCTTCATTCTGTAAAGTAGCTTCCAGACTTGACTCCTGTGCAGCTGACAATAGAAATCAGCCAAGGGCACATTGCATGGAGCAACAGGAGCCAGTTTGTTATCTGGAGCTGGTTCCTATGGTCATTTCTGTCCGGTCATGGACAGCTATAAATCCTGGTGGGATGGGATCCATGAGTGGGCCATTCTGCATAGAGAAAGAGTAATGCAAATGCATGTTCATTTTAAGGGTACTTGTATATGTGTCTATGAGTTGTGTTCAAGAAGCAGCAATAATAATACTAGCACATCTAATGGCACTCTTTTAGTCTCTGCAGTCTCTACTCTTTGGGGTTTTTTAGTTTGTGTTTTGTTTTTCTCCTTGCAGGTTCTGCTATCTATAACAAGCTAGATAACCAGTTGAAACCATTATTTTATTTATTTAATTTCATTAAGAGATAGTCTGGATTGGAAAAGCTCTTTAGTTTCCTCTCACTTTTGGGAGTAATATAGCTACCCTAAGCCCATGCGTTACAATAGCTGCAGTTGAGAATATCTGCAATTTCTGGCAGAGGATCTAGTGGAGCATTTTTAGAATCAGCACTAGAAGACCTGTTTGCATATGTGCTGTTTCACTCCAGTGACAGTACTGCAATTCAAAAGTTGTTGGACTGGGGTAAACATGTTTCACATCTGCCAGATTTGTATTATTTTGTTTGCTAAGGAAATATCAGTTGAACTCTAGAAGCTGAGTTGAAGCCAGGAAGGGAAAAAAATGCAATAGAGGACCTTTGAGAAAAGGGAAGGTTGCCTTATTCAAAACTCGATGGAAAATGTAGTAATGCCTTTCCAGGTTTACAGAAGTAAGTTTCTGTTAGAAGCTTTGCCTTACCAGGGCAATCTGCTCTATTTCTGGAAGAACACCTTTTGGTGGTCTGCAAAGTAGCAGTGTGACTTCTCGAGGAGCTCCTCTCAACAAGTGCAGGACATCCTAAGCAAAACAAAGGAATAATATTTCTCATGGAACAGTCTATAGCACACATCATTTCACCGAGATGGAGACAAGTTTTCTTGCGAATGCTAAATTCCTGGTATCTGTGCCTCTCAGCAGTGTCTGAGGGCCAAAATTTGCTACTGAAGGATTGTCATATAAGTGGACTATAGTTTATATGCGAATGTGTATCTAAAGTCAGTGCTGTTTACAAACTTCTGTTCCACTTGAAGAAAATAGAATTTTCAGACAATTGCATTCAAACCACATGTGGCAGTGACACATCTTTGGTCAGTTACATCAGCATAGCTCCTCAAAGTGCCATATTACAATGAAAAAAATAAATTCATATGTAGCCTATTTTTACCATTTAAATTCTTCATGTGAATATGGATTTTCTTGTTTCAGGTAAAAGAAATTACACAGGATTTGCGTCATCTAGTGGAAATTTGAGTCTGGGGCATTATGTTTAGCATGACATTACAAAGCACAACTCACCACGGGGGAAAAACTGTTCCCATCATGCATAACATCAACAAAGATTCCAACTAATTAACAACTGGTGTGCATCTAACAATAGAATTCATGCATTAGTGGTTGAAAGTTATAAATTAAATAGCAGAAGACATTTTCTGTAAGAATTCTGTTAGAAAGGAAATTCTTCATAAGAGTTCTAGAGAAGAATCCTACATAGGGATCAAATTCAATATATGCAAATTCTGCCTCCTTCTGGTGATAATTAAGTTTAAATGCAGTTTCCTCCCATTGTCTTTATTAATCTGTTATCTATCCAGAGCCCCAATAATAGTACTGCCTGGTACCTGATACAAGAGGCCTTGAAGGGGTTTCCCATTCACGGCTAAAATAATGTCTCCAACTTCAATTTCTCCATTCTCTTCAGCTGGCTGCCCTGGAAACAGTCTTTTGATCCTGACAATAGCTCCTCCAAGGTGTTTGCAGGCATCTCCTTCCATCTGCAGAACACTAAATCCAAGGCCTCCAGAATTCTTTGTTAATTTCACTTCAAATGTATTATCTGTTCAAAGCAGAGAGTTGAAAAAAAGTGGGATCTATGGCATATGAGGAACTGATGTACTAGATTCTCAATAGGCACTTTCCCTGTGTGCTGCAGAGGTAGCAATGGCAAAGAAGGGTTTGGTTTTCCTTTATCTTATATAAGTTCTTGAAATCTCACAGGCAGAAGAGGGAGAACTGGAATCTATTCTACTTTGTGTTCGCAGTCTGCTACAAGTGCATAGCCTTTTGTACCAACATAAAGTTTCATATGCTATGCTTTTCTGACATTCTTCTGTAAGTGTGTAGATTTTACTATTCTGTAGCTGCCCAATGTTAGTTTAGGTCCAGCACTAACCAGCATAAGCTGGAATGAGAGATCAGGCCTTTCCAAATTCCATGCTTGTAGCTGAATTCCATTCTCCTTGGGACAATGGAGTAAAGGAGTAACTTCCCCGTGGAAAAGTATGGTTCAGACTTAGTGTTTACGAGGCAACCTTCAGTAATAGATAGAGCATTTATTTGTTGGCTAAATTCTGTGAAAGTGATCTCTGAATCTTCTGCTTTTAAGAAATTAAGTGATGGCAATCTCCAGTCCTGGCCCTGGGGCTTCATCACTGTCACAGCATCAGCAGTTTTGCTGGCAGTGCTGTCTCTGGGTAACAGCCTGGCCACATCAACACCACTGCTTCCTGCCTGGGAGTGCTAGAGAGTACGGACAGGGGCATCCCCTTGCCAGCCCCATCTCACCGAGTCTGAGAGATACAGTATTTATGCCTAGGATAAATTCAGCTATATCTAGCAACTGTAACTCGAAGTACATCAGAAATATTTTGTTCAGAATTGATTTGTGATTATATCATTAATATTTGACATAATTTATACAATATATTATCATGTATTATGTATTATCATTTTATTTATAAGTTTTCCTTCCAATTCACAGACATTTCACAGAATTATTTTCATTCATTCCTTTCTTGCACATTGTAGGAAGTCACCCTGAGTTCCTTTTTTATCACTTACCATCTGTCAAAAAGAAATAGTCCTTGGAACCATCTGTGAAGGATGTTGCCACAGAAACAACTGCACATTGGTCTTCCTTTCTGTCATTAGCAGTCACACCTGGCTCTGCCAGTTGGTAGTTTCCCCTTTCTAGAACCAGGCTGGCAATCTAAAACAATGATGAATAGCTTCCAGTTACACAGTACACAGTGAGGCCTAAGTCTCTTTACTTTTCTTTTTAGGGGAATGGGGTTGGAGGGAGTGAGGGTGGGGGTGGGCATGGGGGGTGGTTTCCTTTTGGCTGAGCTTTGCTACTGTGCTTCATACTACGTCCAGTTTAGTCTACTGGGTATCTTGTTGAGCTCTGCTGTTGTACAAACCTGGCCAGATTTCTTAAGGTGTTCCACAGCCTGTTTGTGGGTGATGCCACAGAGGCTGATGCCATCTACTTCCAACAGACGATCACCTGAGACAAAAGAAAACAAAAAAAGGGTCAAGTTACTTTTATATTCAGGTTCAGAGGGTGTAAACCTTGAGGCTACTCATGTTACAGTAGGTCTTCAAGCTTACATGTGTCAAATTAATATTAATTTGTAGGAAATCAATACTGCTTGTTGTACAGCATTCTGTTTTTAGTGCTTCAAACATACCAGGGTATTCTATAAGTAAACACAGTGAGATATCATTGCCTTATACCAGTAACACTGAAAGTAGATGTCAGTCTGTAGCCTGATGGCACCTGCAGAAAATTAACTCTACAATGTTGGTGTGAGGCTTCTGGATTTTCAGTGGAATATCTACATGTAGTACAGGGACAGGCTGAGGAATGGATATTACATTTCACAGCTGTAAAACCTCTAATTCCAAATGTATTTCATTGTCCACACTAACACTGAGTTCTGCAGCCCAGAGTTTTATTTCCAGACATGTTACCTATCTTTATTTGTCCATCCTTATCTGCTGGTCCATTGGGAATAATTGACTTCACGTATATCCCACCATGACGCACACTGGTGTTAATTCCACCCTGCAAAACATATGCCCAAAGATTAGAGTGGAGACTTCATATTTCTTCCTGTGATAAAAATCAAAGCAACTTATACATGCATTGCAAAGCAACTGTTTCATCAATTTCTTCTTTTATTTTTTTTTAATATATATATATATATATGAAAAAAGGGAAAGAGGATGTTACTCCAAACCCCCATCTGGTTGTAATATATTTCCATACGCAGTAATCTTGTTTTAGTTTCTCAGGAAAATGCAGTGAATTTCTATGTGGCTATATAAAAACATTTACTAAGTGTTCATAAATTTTTCCCTATGCTCACATAAAGATGGGGCTGTGTCTTTCAGTTAGTCTCTAGCCCAGCTTCTAAGCTATGCAATATCCATTCTGCAATTATTAACCTTTCAGTCAATATATAAAGCATGGACCTGAACTTGTGCAGCTCAGAGAACTTCCAGATTAACCTAGGAATCATGTTCCGTCCATTTACATCCTCTGACCAAATTCAGATGAAAAAACAGCCCTTAATTTCTTCTGCAGGCAATGAAATGGCTGTTGCTTCCCACTCAATTTCAGCAAAGACTGTAAAGACATCTCAGCCTCGAGGGGTAAATTCAACTTTGATAGGCAGGACAAGGAATTGTTATTCAAATGCGTCAGACAGTTTTCACTGCTATTTTCCCTCTAAATATACAGAGGACTGTTTTTCCTTCTATTACAAAATTGTCTAGGGCCCTTTCTCTGGCCTTCAGGGTGAGATCCATGGCTTATCTTGAGACTGCTCAGCTAAATTTTCAACTCCCCAGCATGGGATGGCTTCTGTTATATGGCTTGTTGAGGCACAGGGCAAAGCCATGTCAACGGCTCTCAACAACTAAATAGTGCCTGTGCCCACTGCTTGAGCCCTGCCACGGTCCTGTGCAATCTGCTGCTACAAACACAGGCTTTAAGTTACAGGAGCTGCAGATGAGCCACAAAACCAGTCTTGACTTGGAGAATTCTTTTCATCATGTTTTCTCAAGTCTCTGGCTGTATCCCTCCCTGACCAAACTCCAGTGTCAGTGGTAGATCTTGTTCTCAAATTGAGTAAGGACAAAAAGAGTTTGCACTGCCACGTGCTTTATGCCAGCATATTTCCTTCACAGACTGTGCAGGTAAGAACAGGGGAATGAGCAGAGCCCTTGATCTCGGTCATGTAACAGTTTGACAGACAGAACGAAAGATTAACAGTAACACTTGCAGTCACACTGATTCCAAAAGTCCCATCTTCTTTAACAAGCTCCACCGTATAGATTTCCTTTGAGTTGTTTTCTGATGGAGATGGTAAGTGGGAAGAATCAGCTCCCTGTCTCAAAAATATAAACACTAATGAGATTACAGACTCTCAGGTTTTAAAAAAAAAAAAAAAAAAAAAAAAAGGATTTGTTTCCACCTCCTGGAGGATTCTGAGCATCTGCTAGCACTGAAGAATCACCTCTACAAGAGTAACCAAAGAGTAACCAATTGCTTTAATGCTTAGGATCTCATTTGGGGAAAGGCTCCATTTATTTCTACATAAAAAAAGCCTCTTGGGAGGCTAATGCTTGTGACTTTTATACAAAAGAAGGAATGTGCTACCTTGGTGTAAAGGCAGCTTGTACTTGGGATCTGAATTGGGCCCATCAGCACGGGGAACTGCATCCAGGACCAGCAATTCCCTGTCCGTGGGGCCAGTGATGCAGAACAGCTGTGGCTGTGCTGCTCTGCACCAGCCTCCTGCAGGGCCTGCTGACCGCTCTGCTTGGCTTCCCGGGCTATCCCCACGGGGCTCAAACATCATTATTCTCTGCAGGTTTCTTCTTGAGTTTGCAGTGTCTGGAATACAGTGAGAATCGTGCTGTAGCATGAACACCTTTATAGCCTGAAACTGAGGTACTTCATGGGAGCCGTGGGATGTAC
Organism: Margarornis squamiger; assembly: GCA_035222235.1. Lineage (NCBI taxonomy): Eukaryota > Metazoa > Chordata > Aves > Passeriformes > Furnariidae > Margarornis > Margarornis squamiger. The sequence continues at coordinate 9,932,668 of JAWWTY010000001.1, read as the reverse complement.
AAGGCAGCAGAAGCACTTGGGACAGTGGTGAGAATGTGTGTTTGTTTCTGAGGGAATTTGTTTATGTTGCTTAACCTTCATATGGAACAGAGTAGCAATATATTTAGATTATCCCTACAGCAAACAAAAAAAACCCAAAAAACCAAACCACACACCCAAAAAACCCAGAAAACAATTTAAAACCTCCCTGAAGTCAAAATGCATCCTTTCCTAAACTTGTGCTGACCCTGGTGGCTGTGAGGGGGCCTCAGAGAGGGTTGTCCACAGCCCTGCAGTGACAGTCTGAATGCCACACTGCTCCACTTGCCATTGCTCCCGCTTCCTAAAATTGCTCCTATTTTAAGCTGTCAATTAGCAGGCTTAAGTCGTGCTGGCTTTGTAATGGATACAGGTACTCCCCAAACAGATAATGTTTTCAAACAGCAGATCTCATCTAGTTTCTGGGCCCTATACACCTGAGATGAAAATAAAAGCAGATTTTGGATTACCTCTAATAGCTTCTTCTGTAACTGGATGCTTTAACTACCCCAAACCAAGGAACAAGCACTGGTCTTTTTGCATTCAAGGAAAATGGGTGCATCACTTTTGTGTGTGTGTGGCACATTTATGGTTTGGAGGGGAAAAGTCAGTGGAATGCTGCTATAATGCTGAAGGAAACAAATTTAGACTTTCCACATGTCTCTGATCCTATGGATTAAAAGATTTTAGCATATTGTTTATTATTTCTGTTAAATTCAAATAGTTGTTTGCTGTGGATTTGTTTTTGAGTTGTGTGATGGTGTTTTTTTTTTTTTTTGGGTTTTTTTTTTGTTTTTTTTTTTTTTAAATGAAACAGAATAATGTCCATGTTTATATTCTGTATTCCATATCTAATCCTTTTGGTGTTAAGTATGCATTCTGTGTGTGTTTTACAATGACTGCCCCAACGCACACACTCCACATATGTTTCCTATCCTGATTTGAATAGAAATCTAACACTGCAAGTGAAGAATACTGAACTACTGTTTCACAAGCTGTCATTTAAGTGATAGGTGGCAAATTGGAATTTTGCCATGCAAATTAGTTAATGCTCAGATGAAGCCAGTGTTTAACTATTCAAATAAGATCTCAGTCTTGATCAGCTGTTTCAGCTTATATCTCCAGTGAAGCAGACAACTAGCTTTCAACTGGAGCAGACAACTAGAACTCCACACAACCATCAACTCTGTTCACTTAGAGCCGTCTCAGTAGATCAAATGATGTTCAAACAGCACTGATCTGTAACTATCAGCTGGAAACAGCCATAGATGTTGTTTCTTCAGGCAAAAAATTATGATAGTTGGTAGTATTCTGAAAGAAAAATTTACATCTCTGGAATCCACTATATCCATAAATGTAGAACTACAAGAAACTCACAGTGTGACCTTTCTTTTAACAAGAACATATGTAAAATTCACACACAGAGAACCGTATATTTAGAATCTTAGTGGGAGCCAGGAGTAACTCCTATAGCAAAGTTCCCTAAGCCTACATTTTGTATGCATGTAACCTTTCTTTCAGCACTTTGCTACTGCTTTTGTTCACTGGAGACCTTTGAAATCTGGGAGGAAGAAAGCCCCTTGGGTATATGAAATGCCCTGTCTTTACCTGTTACACATTTACAGCACTTCATTTCAACTTATTTTTCTTGAATTCCTTAGGGAAATTTCAACAACCTGTCAAGTAACTGAGAAGGAGATGTCCAGTGAGCCAGTCCTGATCCCCAACCAGGAGACCAGCAGCCACCTTCCTTACCCCTGAGAGGAACCAAAGTATCACAAGAGCAGTGAGGAAGGAGAGCATCTTTCCCAGTGCAGGTCTTCCTCACAGCCCTTCACTGGACTTTCACCAAAAGAAGCACCACAGTCTTTTGGAGGTGAGGAATAAGTACAGCTGAATTTAACTCCATTTGCATCCTCACAGTTATTCTCAGCAGTTCATGTACTCCTATTTTAGGGGCCAGAGTGACAGGTGCTTTGCCAGCTAAAACACTTGATCCTGCAGTACAGGTGATAGTAATCTCTGCTGTGAGTTCATAGTACAGTGCAACTGATGATGGAGGATGGCGAGCATAGCAAAATTGTTATGCTGTTTCAAGAAAAGAGGGCACAGAAAAAAAGGATTGCTTTCCACTGCAAAAAATAAAATCTGGGCAATTCTGCCTTCAACAGCATAAGTGCTGCTGTGCCTGTCATAGTGAGGGTGACATTTCATCATCAATACTACTTTCTTCAGCCTGCTCAAAAAATATCCAGATTTTCTCTTGAGAGGTTCATCAGCATATGTCTTCTAAAAATTTTGGAAATACTGCCCACAGTAGACACAATGGATCTTATCTTAGGTCCCTCAAGATAACATCACAAAGGCTGTACCTAGTTAGACACTGCCTGACACAGTGGCTGGCAGGGACAGAAGGACCAGTCTCACCCACTTGCTCTTCCTGAGGTGATGGGGCGTGTTGGCTGCCCCAGCTAATATCAGGGTAAACAAGCTAAACAAGTTTCTGAAGACATACAGAGTGCTGAGTTTTCCAAAAGAAGGGACCACTGCGGGGAACCACGGCAGAAGAAGGGAAACTGGGGCTGAAATGTCCATGAGTGGGAAGAGAGCTGGGAGGAAGAAGGCAAAGAGTGGGAGAAGCACCAGAAAAAAGGACTTACAGATACTGGGGTCAGGTAATGAAGGCTGAAATCAGTTCCAAGTTTTGGAAGCTACCAAGGAGAGCAGGGATAAAAAGCAAATGATGCACTGGAGATGTTTGGAAGGGGAAGCTGAACTCAGTTTAAAGGGTAAGGCTGTTAGTTTAATGTTACAGTTAGAATTCCTAGTATTGTCCCTTGAACAGTTCTTTTTATGTAGTTTTATGTGCATATATATGGAATGGGACATTTTCCTCTTCACTAATGTGTATTCTAATCATGTTCCATTCTTTATATGCATCTTAGCAGCATCTACACTGTGAAGACATCTGCTGGAAGTGCTGTAGGTAACAAAATCAGTTTGGGCTAGCCTGGCATTTCTCCCAGTGTTCTGACTCAAAGATGAAATGTGTTGCTATCTTTTGCAAGTTGTTCACAAAGCAACTCTGTACAAAAAGACTGTACAATGAGCCACCATTTGAAATCTCTTTACAGTGTTTTTCCATTAAAACAACAAACCTTGGCAGCTACCATCTACTCTTTCTGATTTGCAGCCAGCCAATTATAGCACTTAGAATGCTCTTGATTAGCAAGGAAGCAAGTTCAAGGCACTGTCGTCTGCTTTTCTGTAGTTCTACTTGTATCTTAGGAGACACTTACCTTTGTCTTCTCCCCTGTATGTTTATTTCCTTCCCTGGTTTTGTTAATCCCTGCTACATGCAACAGTTCCTTTGTAAACATTATTTTAGCAGTAATATTGCAGTGTTCTGAGTGCCTTCTAAAATATCGCGTATTAAAGGAATTCAGTCGCCTCTATGTCTTAGTGTGACTTTCAGTCATGATAATAGGTATGATGGTTTCAGTGGGAAGATCTGCAAGAGAGAAAATTGCTCCTGTGGATTAGAGCTTGAAAAACCATATTCTATTTTTGTGGCAAGGATTACTGTAAGGTCTGTAATCAGAAGGGCAGGCACACTGGCTATGGTGGAGATGAAAACAATAGGATGGCCTTCAGCATGGTCTAACCATCCAAGCACAACCAAATGATCCTGCTGAGCATTTCCGATGCACTGCGGCCCTTGGGAGCAGCCTGGCTTCTTTTGCTCTAAAAGCATAACTGTGATGCAAACTTACCAGTTTCAAGGCAGCTCTAAATGAAAGGCTTTCCCATTATAATGTTTTTTCTCTTGCTGAAGTCATAATGGTAAATTTCTTATGGCACAGATGTTTTTATGCTTAACAGAGCGAGTGCCACAAAGCAAAAGATTTGAACTTCATTTTCCAATAATCTCAGTAAAAGCAACATTGTGAAGAATGACACACATATATATGCACTGAGTGTTAACAAAATTTAAGAAAACACTGAAAGTTTCAATTTGGTATGATTCAATATGTTTTACTGAATCAAGAGGTTTAAGATTTTGCATTATGAGTCCTACAGATAAAATCAATCATTACAGGTCTTCAGGTTTAGTCTTTATCTAATCTGTTTCACGATAGTAATTTTTTATCAAAGTGACTGCAAATGTGTGCTTTCCTTCTCTGCTGTCTTGTCTGACATATCTAACATTCACATCGTGTGAGGAGATTTCAGTTTTGCAGTGGGAACTCTGTGTTTTTAACTTGCATGAGCATGTTCAAGGCTTCCTCATTTAAACCTAATTCTCCTGCCTCTAAATAAGATTTAAGTATTAAACACTCTTAATCAAAACTGCATTTTCAACAGAAAGTCCCTGGCCAACTTTTTCTTTATGCCTATTCAGATTATACTGCAGTGGCCCCAGGCCCTGACTGGTGACTGCCATAGGAAAATATGATAACAATAATAAATGTCAGCTATGCATTTAATCCCCCATGAAACCTTTCATTAGTCTCTATCCCTGCTGTGGCACAGCAATGGGAATGCAAGAACCAGAGCTGCTAGAAGGAGTAGAAATTAAAGTATTTGCAGCAGCCACAGCAGTGGATGCAAATGGGGTGCAGTTACTCCAGCCAGAGACCTATTTCTGACACACTGTCTGACCCACATGGTTTTGTCTTCTCCCCACCCTGCCCCATGACAGTAAGTACAATATTCACCAGTTTGACAGAATCACAGAACAGGTAAGGTTGGAAGGGACCACAGTGGGTCACCAGGTCTAACTTCCCTGCTCGAGCAGTGTCATGCCAGAGCACCTTGCGCAGGATTGTGACCAGATGGTTCTTGAATATCTCCACTGAGGGAAACTCCACAGTCTCTCTGGGCAATCTGTTTCAGTGCTCTGTCACCCACACAGTAAATCCTCATGTTGAGGTGGAACTTCTCGTACATCAGTTTCTGCCCATTGCCTTGTTGTCCTGTTGCTTGGCACCACCGAGCAGAGCCTGGCCCACCTTCTTGACACCTCCCTGCAGATGCTTACAGACATTGATTTCCACAAAATGACCAAGGTGGGATTTAGCTGCAGGTGAGAGATTTGTAAAGTATCTCTGCCCAGCGTTTTGTCTATCTACTTTTGTATCCTGTCCTGTCCTGTCCTATCCTATGTAAACACTAAATACTCTTATGCACATGCAATGCAAGTCACGTGAATGGGCTTGAATTGTGGACCTGAGCAATCTATGTACATTCACCATGTGCACTTAACCTGTTCCTATGATCAAATCTACTCCTGCCATTGCAGGCAGGGTGAGATGCCACTTGATTCTGTCACAAGTGACCTCATTCAGCAAGGAATAAAGTAGCTTGTCTGATGTTGAACAGGCATTATATGTCTACACTCATTTTTCTTCAGTGATAGGAATCAGTGGAACCCCAGAGTGGTTCAGTTTTACTTCATTTTGTGCTGCTCATCTTCTTCAGTTGATGTGCTTTAGGCAAGAGCAGCATGAGTCTGAAAATCTTATTTAAAAGCAAGATGTTACAACACTATTAAAGACACCATAGAGCTTTCAGATGAAAAGTGCATGCTGCAAAAAAAAGTATAGGCAGAAAATAATTCATCTGCTGGTTCTTTTCTTTGTTTATGACACCTTTGTTTTGTCTTCAGCAGCAAGAACACCTTGGAGTGCGAAGTTTTTCTTTTGTTTGTGGCTGCCTTCTATACCAGTTTTCTCTCATGTTGGCATATCCAAGCAGAACAAGTCTGTTTTGCAAGGAAAGGAGGGAAATAGATTGCACGTTTTTGGTTTTAAGCTAAATGTTTTCAGAAGTCCAAGTACCATAAACAGTCTAATTTTAGGATCAAATCTGACTTGAGTTTATCTCATTAAAAGCTTCAGTCAATTGATGTAGGGTGTCTTCTGCTATACTTGCTTTAGAGGTATTTCCTCAACAGATGGACATGATATTTCGCCATTTTATCTAATGTTTCTCACAAAGACTGTAGTAGTATGATCAATAGTCACTAGAATAACTTTGAATTTCCTCATTACTGCAAGACATTAAGATGCCAGGGTATGATTTACTTTAGCAAGTGACTTATTTCAGCTACTTTTCAGAAATCCTGTGACTTGTTTAAATTTCCATTTCCTTGGCAATGTACTTATGTGTATAGTGAAACAATAAAAGAATTGACTAACACACTGAAGGCATTAAGGATTTGAAGCTGCTCTGCAAGACAAATACAACAGCAGCACATTGCACCACATGAAACCGAAGCAACCACCTGGAAGAGAAAGAGAAAAGAGCTTAGGCTATTAGCACAGTCTTTGAAACCATTTAGTCAACAAAATACTCTTCTTTAGTCTGACTGCAAAAATAAGGAGTGACATGAAAGTGGAAAAAATTAGAATATCCAACTATCTGAAAAGTCTGAAAATATGCAATGTATTTCTTCTGGTCTTTTGCACCTGATATAACTTTTTTTGACTTCCTGGCAACTGGAATTTCCCCTCATGTAGCTTGATTAATAGAAGTGCATGAGTGGCTATGTAAGAGTCAAACAAAGCTCATGGTTTAGCATACATATGTTCCCCTGTAGTGGCTGCACTGTAAATTCCTCATGCTCCTATATGCTGGAGGGGGCCACTGAAACATGAAGCTGGTGGTAACCGGTGTGCCTATCACATCAGGTACATGATATTTAACTGAGTTCACATCTTTAAAATGCAGTGGTGTGGCAGGAGTCAGGTGAGATTGGTGTTATTCATATCCACAAATGACTCTGAGGAAAATAAAGTTTAAACAAATGAGTTATTTCTTTATTTAAAATCAGAAGTCAATAATCGCTGAAAGGATATTCCCCCAGCAAAATCTATTACTGATTTGCAAGCCAAGTACATTATGTTGCTTGACAGTCTGGTGTGTTTCTTTGGGCATCTTCTTCAGCATCACAGCCATGGAACAAGCCTGCTTGGCTGCCTGGAGGAGGCATCCCTCTGGGCTGGGCACATGCGAAGAGCTGCTCTGCCAGGGCCAGTGCTGACTATCCCTTCTGGAAGGGGACATGGTGATTTCAGTCACTGGGCAAGAGAGAGGTGGCTGTGGCAGTAACTAAAGAGAGCAGTGTTCTTCCTGACACCCAAAGGTACTTTCACAGGTGGTGGTAAATGGAATAACAGACCTTCTGTTCAGAGTCACTTTTATAAAGAGGAGCTCAAGTGCTGTTAGGTTTCTGTGACTATTCAGCAATGAACTCTGTAATGAGTTTTCCTATCTACCTCTGTGATAGTTGCATATCTTCTTTATTTTACCAGACAAAGAGTTTAAGTCCCAAAACCAGAGGCAGCACCTTTACAAACCTAAGCAAGGCACAGTTTAAAAACATTTAACAATTTCTTACTGCATATTTTAAAAATAGACTTAGAGTGTTTAGGATTAGTAGGCAAGCAAACTTTGTCACCAACATACAGAGCAATTGCAACACCGAAGAAACCCCATGGAACAAGCTATTCTCATTCTACCCTTAACTGGGTAGCAGGCATACCTCAATGACTGATGGACTGTTCTGGATGCTGCTTGCATAGCAAGTTTCTCCTTCAGCTACAAGAGAGAATGGCTTTCTGTAACTAGTCTGTTCCGATGAGACTGCACAGCTACATGTGCAAATAGACATATAAACCTAGATGGAGTTAGTAACTGAATGATGAAAGCTGCAGTGTGTCCAGGAGAAAGATCATGTCGGGTATGTGCTTTCTAATAAATAGGCAATGTTAGCTATTGGAACAAGTAAATGTTTCCTTCTTAAACAAAACTGGACATGAAGGGCCCTTTCAGGTTTTTTTCCTGACATGTAACCAGGGTCTGTTCATCAGATTCTCATCCAGGAATGAGGACTGCAGGGCAACAGCACGGATAGAGAACATTTGTGCCTTACTTAGAGCTGCACAAACCAGCCTGACAAAAGAGCACCTGGAATAGTGAATATTGTAATAAGTTTTACTTGTCCCATCTATTATTTTTTATTTTCTCTCTGACACTTAACATTTTCACATAAATACCACTTATAAAATAAAAGCTCTCTCTCTACATAATAATTTTAGTGTTAATATGGCCCTGAACAATTATTTTGTAATGTACATTTTAAAATGTTTAAACACTCTGAAACACTATGATACTTTGATGACCCTCTGGACGTATTTAGTTTGGCTGAAATATGGCCAAATGAACAATTTAGACATATTTGGGGAAAAATTCAGCTACTCAAAGAAAATTAGACTGTTATTGTAATTAAATATGGAAGAGTCTTGCAGAATATCAAAGCAGTACATAGTCTCCATATATTGTTCATGAGGAGCTCTGGGTGCTGTAAAAATGCAGGACAGTGAATCAGTCACCTGCAAAAGTTAATCTGAAATACTGCTCTTGGATAGGACATAAATAATGCACAGCTTTTTCTTCCCCTACATACCCTGAATCTCCCCAGAGACTAGGTGAAATTCTCTCACTTTTAAAACCAATAAGGAGTTAGGACTAGACTGCGAAACACTGGAACGGGTGCTGGTTTTGTATGGTCTCTGGCTGAAAAGGACACTCAGGGTGCTCTTCAGCATCCTTTATCTGAGAAGATTTGAACCCAAACCTCCCAGGAGAGTACCCTAATTAGCACTCTGTGGGCTACCCAGCCTAGGCTGAGGTTTCACATACTCATTCCCTTTTGCTGGAGCAGCTCTGACACCTGTCAGATTTTATATTTATAGAATCTATGTTTAAGGCTGTGTTCATGTTCTGGTCATCAGGCCAAATGGTCAGAGTGGCAAACTGCTTTCTCGTATTGAGGTACGTGGGCGATTATTCTGTTGGAAAGTTTGGTTTGCATGGTTGTGCATTATTAGGGCTAGGTGTAGTTTTTGAGGATATAAATTAGGCATCTAATTGATACTTTAGATGCCCAAATTTCCTTTAATTCCCCGTGGGACCTAGTCTTTTGTACATATTCTTGAGGTTTTCCCAAGAAAGACCTTTTTTTTTTAGCTGAGTAAGAAAATTATGCATAGAAACCTACAGGCTTATTATAAAATCCTGACTGTGCAGTAAAGATGCAGCTGCTTGCAATTCATCATCTAACTTTCCTTAAGTTCTATTGGTGAATGGATTCAATAGACACATTTCTGCTAGTAGATGTAACACTGCTTGTATTCATATGCAGGATTTAAAAATACATATGTAACTGCATTAAACATCCAGGTTTTATGTCTGTTATGCCTTGCTGGTTTTTTTCTTTGTTATCTAAAAACTCCATAAAATGGCACAATTTTGTCCACCTATTAAGTGGAGGACTGGTCACAGAAAACCTCATAGATATCAGTGAGATTTCATGCTACTGAGGCCTTCCTGATCAAATTGTCTACACTGATTCAGTGAGGCCATTCAAGTACATGCTTAAGTCCATCTTCCCTCACTAATATCCTTATGGATGAAATATGTTCTGTTGATTTTGATTGAGTTGAGCAAAGCCTTCAAATCACCCTTATGCTAAAGTGCTTTGTTTTTTAGAATGGACTAAATCAGAGGATAAAAACTAAATCTACTGACACACCCTTGGGAATCAGTGCCTGGTTTTTGAACATAGGTTTTGAAATTTGAACAAAATAATTCATTGATTATTCCATCATTTTGCTAATAATTCTTTTTTAAGTTCTTTTCTGCTGAATGGCAACACTTAAAAATGAAACAGAATAATTCTTCCTACCTTTGTCTCTGCAACTTAGATTATTTGTGAAAACTCCCATGCTATGCTTCAAAATGATTTCTCTGCATGTGCTGAACCAAGAGACTCTGCTGCTCAGTCAGTTGAAAGTAACGTGGAGGAAAAACTCATTCTTTTGCTTACAGTAAGTCTGAATCTCTGACAATAGCAGTAGCTTCTACAAATGATGAGCTAAATCCTTGTTTTGTTTGGCTATGAAAAAGGAGGCACTTTTGGAGGCAAAATTGGACATATTTTTCTCTTAAGCAATAAGCCATGTTCCTCTTGCAGTCTTTGCTCATTTAGCACAGCTACAAAATAAAGTGCCCTTGGAAGAGTAGTGACAAATACACTTACATGTGCAAGTTTCCTTTTTCCTTTTAGTGCAATGCACAGTGTGTGGAGAGTTGCAAACTGGAGCTTCGAAGAGCTTGACTCATAAAGGGCTTCATCTTGACCAGAAAAGAAATATTTGGTGATGAAGCTAGAGAATATTCTTATTGTTCATGGCCATTCAGTTCCACACTTAATTTAAAAAAACTTACCAATTATCTCTGGATGAAGCATTTTCAGTATAGATTATGATTTACTCAGAAATCAAGCCCAAACTTAATTTATGTGATTAATCCTTTATGGATTTTCTTTTGTTATTCAACACAACTGACTAATGATTATTAATACCACCTGGGAGAAGGTGATTATGCAACACTAGAGTGGCATGATATTCATCCACTAGGTCTGTGTTAATTCACCATGCATCTGTCCAGAAAAACCCAACCCAGAAACAAGGCATATGGCTATGTATATGGAAGAGAGGAAGGGAATAATGATAATTGTTTGGATAAAAAATAAAGTAAACCTTTTGACATCTATGTCCACTTCTGCTGGATAGGCAATAACTACTACACAACCAGGTGTCATCAGGGCTTTCTTGATATGGAGCATTTGGACTCGTCAGGTACCTGCAGCATTTGTTCTTACACTGACCATGTAACAAGTCTCTTAGCCCACATTTTCGTACAAAATAAAGACACAACGCAGCCACAACTTCCACAGTAGCAATGTACAATGAGCAATAAGCATTTTATATCATTTCTATTGTGAGGAAAACTGGTTATTGTCATGCAGCCTTAGTTTTAAAATCTCAGAACAGATGGCCATACTTCGAAATCATGAGTATTCTCCACAGACAAAGGGCTTTTGTCCAAATGGATCTGAGTGCAGAATCAGGGCCTATATATATGGAAATACAAACTTGTACAATATTACACAACAGGGTCTGTTGATGCACAGGGAGTGGAAGAACAGAATGCAGTTGCAACAGTTTAGGTGACAGTGTAAATGCCTTGAAGACTGTGCAAAGCTTGTTTTTGTTCCAATATAAAGTCTCTTGAACCAGGAAAAAGTCTTATTTGGAGCTAAAAATCAGCGAAGTCTTGTAGAGGAATTTTCTCCTCTCAAAACCAGATCAAATATGCCAAAATTTGACTTACAAAATTAAAGCTATAACAATTACAAAGAATAAAAGGTTATCTTAAGATTACAAATATGAAGTGGTTATGCAAAAATTAATACCATTGTTTTCATACTCATACATTCTGGACTTCTCTGGAGTCTCTTGAGTGAAAATTATATAAAGGCATAAGTTTGCTTTTTTTCCCTCTTCTTATCACCTTTTCATTTTGATCAAACAAGCCACTATTCACCACAAATGTCAAGTTTTGTGGTGAGTACATTTTTCCCAGTTTTATTGAGGAATTACAAACTACCTCAGTTTTTAAATCTACATAGAAGACTATCCAGATGTTTGGTAGGGCTTTGTTTGTTCATTTGCTTCTCATCTGTAAAACAGAGATCATGAAGGACATGTGCTGAAATATTTGGAGAATAGAAGGAATAGGAACTGGTGAGTAACAAGGGGAGCAAACCAAAGTGATCAAATTGGACTGAGATAATGGTATAGTTAACATTGCTATTCCACTTGCACTCTTTTTTTTCTCCTTGCCTCTTAAACATATCATAAATCAGTGAAATTTTGGCAGAACAGCTCCTATCACTGATACTGATATAAAATTTCTGAGTAAAAACACATAAGAAATTACTTACTATGATTCTTGTTAAATTAGTAACCAACATGGAAGTGAAAGGGAGAAAGTGTGAATAAAAAGTGTTAAAAGGTGTTATAGGGCAAACTTCTTCTGCTAGATGAAGACAAGAAATTATTTTGTCAGGACATTAAGTTGTAGAACTGCAAGAGACAGAATGACATGCCAGTTAAAGATTTAAACAAGTTCACAAAGAGTTTCCAAACAGCAGATTAAAAGCCTGTGTCAATTCTTACTAAGAAAAACATATATATACCTGGTAATATTTTCGCTGTGTTCATAATTCTGTGAACCCCATGTATACTTCAAATTCTGGCCTTTAGTGATATGTCAGTTTGGGATGAACTTCTGATTCAGGACACAGATGGAGGAAAAAAAGACGAGCCATGAATGATGGCTCATTTAACTTTATTTCTGTCATTCTTGATTGTCAACAATCCAGCACCATTGACATAACTTCTCATGTCTTACTCCACTCATTTATAGCCTACAGTCAGATTTGCCCAAACTTGCGACTATTTCCAAATGGTGCTGTAGAGCTTAAAAATGTTTTGCAAAAAAAGTTCATAGACAGCAAGATAGTGAACATTTACAGTTATTTTTACTGCACAGAGAACAATTTCCATACTTTTGGGAAATTACTGGCAGAAGATCTTGTGATATTCCACTCCGACTGCATTTTGTAGATTTTTAATACTTTATCAAGTTAGCTGAAGTCCTTTCTTGTCCCATGAAAAGCATCTGAGAATTTGGTGCTTTTTAGCAATGACAATCTAAATAGGATTTTCTAGCCTTATTTCAGGAACGCAGTCCTTAAAGTGTCAATACACCAGATGTCTTACTGAAAAAAAAAAAAAAATTGAATAAAATTGAGTGTGGGATCTGAGTTAGTGGATATTCAGCATCAGGCAATTAATTTGATTGAAAGCTATTATATTATCTCATTAGAAGTATTAGAAGAAACAACTTCCATTATTAGACTTCTAGTTTTTCAAAAGGACTATGGCTAGGTAAGAGACACCCTTTTCGACTCCTGCATTTATTAAAATCTTCACTGAATACCTATTTCTATATTTAGGTGACGATATCACAGCTCATTACCAGTGAACAAATTAGTTTGAATCAGAATCCAATCTACCTGTCGTTCAAGGGAATAAGGGTGCATGGGAAGTGTTCTCAGTGATGTTCTGTAAGGGATGACCTGCCCTCTTACTCACTGGAACAAGTGAGTAAGGGACAAGAAAGCACTGAGGATCTACATGGTTTTTTTCCTGCTGACCTGGGATGTGAGTATTTTGAAGAGAGAAACTGTTGGGTTTTTTGTCATCAATGTGAACTTTTTCTCTTCCCTTTCTGTCCCTTAAAACTTCTGGATCAACCAAACCCTTTCTGTTGACTCAGAGCAAATATGTAAGTCCTATTTGGGGAAGCTTTAATTAATGCTAACCAGCAGAGGTAAAGAGGTGGATATAGGTGCTATGACAAAGCTATAGGAAGTTTTGTCAGCCCTGGAGCTGAGATAGTTAAGAAGTAGGAGACTCAAGGGCACCGAGTCCAGGCTTGGAGCACTGACATTTCAGCAACTCCATCACTGGAGTCACTTGTCATTGCTGAGTTATTTTCACTCCTCTGTGCCCCAGTAAAGCAGGACAGGGTTTAGCAGGGAATATTGTGCAAGGTCATGAAGCCTCATGGCTTGGGTCTGCCACGATCAGCAGATATGGGTTCAAGCAGAAGAGCAAAATAAACTTTGGTTCCTCCTATTTCCTCCACGACTGTCCTAACCACATCACTAATAAAAGGTGAGTCCCAGGCCCCTCTGGTTTTCACAGGCAATTTATGTGCGTGTGTGCTGTGGGGGGATGGTGGTGTGTGAGAAAGAGAGACTGAAATCCAGTAGAAACCTTTTGATGGATTTGACCCAGTTTTGCAACTATTTTTCAGGTCAGCTGAACCTGTTCTTTTTTGATGAATAAATCATTTGTCTATATTCTTCTGCACTGCTCTAATGGGGTGAACAATTGATGGTGGTGAGGTGATGTATAACATTCATCCATCTTACTACATGGTCACAATAACTGAGCTAAGTAGTTAATTAAGGTAGATGTACCCCAGCAGTGCATCTACTTCAACCAGCACAGCTTCACCCCTGAGCAAAGGGAAATGGAAGAACAGTTGAGGGCTGCTGAATGTTTCTGGGCTTGTGAAGGTTACTTCAAGAATGGCTGAGCTTCTTGACCAGGATTTTCTCAGCGTAAGACAGTTGCCACATATCATACTACAGAAAATAATCAGAAGGCCAACATTTCTCAAACTATTCTATATTTGGAATAAAAGAAAATTTCCCTTTGGAAATTTTTGTTTTTCTCCTAATTGATTAAAAGGAATGTAATTTAGTCCTGCAATGAATAAGGCATTTGTTAGACGTTAACAAAATTTTAAACATTCTGTTCCTTAGATAAGTCACAGTGCATTATAGAGCATCTCAGCTAACAGATATCCTCTTCTCAGTTTTTGCATTTCTTTAGCTTTGAAATTTTGGGATGACAAAAATCCTGGGAGAAAAAGATGGAGAAAAATGCTAATTATTTTTCCCCCTTAATTCCAATTAACTATAAATGGAGTAGGGCCTTAGCCAAAACCTGAGGCAAAAACAAAAGGAAAACTGAAAAGCAGGCACAAACAGTGTTTGAGTTTATTTTTCTAATGGGCTATTATTTAAAGTGACTGTGTGTTGTAATTGACAATTACATCTTACATATCCACAAACTTGAAATTGTTATGAAGATGTCTAGGTCTTATCACACCTTAATTTTCCTTTTTACAGTTACAGTGTAATGATGCATATAATGCAATGATGTACATTGCAGATGGATTAGTCTTAAAATGGATGGGGTAGTATTATGAGAGCACAGTGGATTTTTATGCCAAGCAAGGTGTGAAACTATCATAATAAAGATGACTTATAAATTTATTATGTTTTGCAAGTGCTGTCTGTCAGATAATGTCAAAATAGGCTTGTGAAAGAAAAACAACAACAGGAGTAATCTTGGTAATAAGAATTCTCTTAGGAGGCAAAAGGTACTTTGTTAACTAAACCAAGTAGACTACCCATTTCGGTTTTGATTGCCTGTTGGTTCATACCTCCTCTTTGCTAAGGAGGGATTAGGTTAACTGCTTAAAACAAAAGAAATGTCTATTTGAATCCTGATCTCCATATCCCTTGAAGTTGGAATCTGTCTGTGTCGTAAAATAGTGGACATAGTTTAGGCCCAGGACATTTTCAGGCCATGCAGAAAGAGAAAAAGATAAATTATGATAACATTATTACCTATATGAAACTTGGGTTTCATGATCTTTTTCATTTGTATTTAAATAACATCCAGAGATCTGATTTAAGGGCAGAACTGTGGAAAGCACTGTATAAACACATGGCACAGGATAATCTTTGCCCAAAAAAAGTCTGTGATCTAAATAAAAACTACCAGGTTTTTTGATTTACATTTCTGTACTCTGACTCACATCACCTTTTGCAGCACACATCTCATATCTGCTCTGGCTAATTTCTTCTGGGGAGGTAGGGGTAGCGTGAAATCATCTGTGCATTACACAAGTGATTCAACCATGGCGTATCTCTCTGATTTCCTTCAAAATAATTTCAGTGTGATTACCCAAGCATGTAAAATGGTCAATAAGTAGAACATAGAAAATGTAGTTTCAAATACAAAATTCAGTTGTTCTGGTGATTATGAATAAACTTCTTAGTGAAATGAAATTATTTAGGTTTCTCTTGAGAACAGAGCCAAAGTAAAACAATTAGCAGCATTCCAGAGAATGCAGAATTTGGAACATGTGAAGAATAGGAATTAGTTGTTGATGTTCCAGGAGCAATTGCTCCCAGGGACCTCATATCTCTTAAATCAGCTAGAAGACCATCTGCTCCAAAAGATTTATCAATTACTGTATTCCTGTTTAAAGGAGTTTTAGGTATTCAGTTATACTTCTCTGTGTCTCCTTTTTGTTGAAAGGCTTTCTAGCTTTCAGAAAGGCTTTGCATGCAAAATTTACATGATGAAGCTCCAGCTGAAATGTGGCTTGTTCTAAATGTCATCATCCACGCAAATGCAGGCTCCATTTATAATGATTCCACTATCTGTTGTGTCTGAAATATAAAATATATAAAAATCTAAAACTGTTGTGAACTAATAAAATACCACATTCTTTTTACTTTTTAGCTTGTGTTAGGCAGTGGTACAGTGAAAACAGGGCCAGCTTCTTGATTAGGTCCCTGGCCTATAATTCTTAAATGCACAGAAAAGTCTATGTTTTCAAACATCTGCCATTAAAATAATCTTGGAAACCTTTCTTAAAAACTTCTGCACAATGATCAGATTACGTGTACTGCAAAACTTACTTAAGCTGGACTTCTGGCCTCTTGTCAGGATTGAATATTATAGGTCATATAACTGGGTTATAAAGAACATTTTTATATCTTACCATTAGATTTCAGGGAACTAGGGGATTGACTAATAATGACAGCACAATCCAAAAACTATTTATTACATAAACCATGTATTTTATATATGTATATCTTGTTTCTGCATGGAATTGTTACATCAGAATGTTTGCTATAAACACTTCATCTTTAGGATATTTCTCTTTCATCAAAGTTTTTGTACTTGATCACACTTCTATGGGTTTTTTTAGCAGAACAGCAAGGGCATGTGTCCCTCCATAACTGCCTGGGGCTGGGCTCACTGTGGCAGATCACTGGAGCTCTGGACTCTACCAGGAAATCCAGAGCCATCTGGGTCTGTCCTGGCAGTTGGATGATTTCATCCCAGCCCATGTTGCTGCTTGGTTGTTTTCTGTTAAAAACATTTCTATTTATTAGGAAATGCATGTTAGACAGTTTGACACTAGAATTTGGCACATGTCTTTGGGTTAACTTGGCCAAAGTGATTTATAGCAGTTTGTTCATGACCAGCATCAGAAAATGCTGTCCAAGTAAAATCCCATGAGAGAGGAGCACAATGGGGCAGTTTAGGAGCTATCTGCACAGCCAGCATCCCAGCCACCACTGAGGGCAGGGACAATTACCTCATGGCCTTCCTCTGGACGTGCAACCATACAGATAGGGACCTTTTAAATTCTGTTCCTCTTCTTATTTAGTCCTCCTGAATTTTCAGGGATGGATAGAATTCAGTCATCAACACTGAATAGCTGCTCTGCAGAACGAGTGTGCCAAATTATGGACTGCAGTCTGATGCTGTTCCAATGATTAGCACCTGATCCTCATGTAGTCCTATTAAAACTTCCTAATGTAGTAAGCATGAGTAAGCATATCATTACCCAATCCTGGCTGAGCATGAAGCCTTCACATCTGATGGCATCTCTCATTTAGTATAAATGAATGCTTTGTCCTGTACATTAAATATTAGACAAGTGAGGAAGGGAAAGGGGAAGTGCATGCTCTTCCTGACAGTAGGTTGAAGAGAATAGTTGGATCATAGTCTCTAATTCTGTGGTAAGCCACTTTGTAAATAATACAGGACCTAAACTATATTACACGAAAGTGGGGAGTTAAGAATGAAAATGGACCATCTGAATAGATGTACCTTACAGTAAGTACTGCCTGCCAAGTTGAGAAAAGCTAGGTCGTGACTGCCTTTATACTTCCCCTGTTTCATGACTATGTAAAAAATTCCAGAAACAATGGAATTCATTCATTGCATTATAATGGAGTTTCCTCCTGCAAAATTGTGAAACCGGGTAGACTGATGCCTTGTCTACATCACTGGGAAAGCTTCTGATGTGACAGGGCACTTTGTATCAAGGATTATAATCTTGTTGGGATAGCCATGAGGCCTTGGAAATTAACAGGCACAAAATAAATACCAGCCCCACTGTTGTCAGGTCTATTCCAAGATGGTAATCTGAAAATATGGCTAGTAAGGAGCATCTCTGTAAAGTTTAGTAATTTATGAGGTCTGTGGGTGTGGTGATTTTCTTTTAGTGTTTTGTTTTGTTGTTTTTTAAACTTGTTTGGGGATTTCTTAGCCCCCTCCCCCCAAATTATTTTGATCCCAACCTCTTTAACCCTGTTCCCAATTCAACTCTGAGGCTGATGAAGCTGGTTTCCACTTAGCTTTCTGGAGCTACAGAGGTATTTTGGAAACATGAAAGTTGTGGTTTTACCCAAGACACAGAATTTAAAACCAGACTTAAAAGGTCTAAAAAAAAATAGTGTATCAAGCAAAAAACAAAACCACTAAACTCCTATTCCTTTCTCTCTGGGCAAAACTTCCACGCCACAACCTTGCCCAGCTTACCTTCCATTCAGACATTTCTATTAGTATCAAAATATATCTGTGCAGAATAATCTTAATACAGAAATATTTTAGTAAGGAAAAAAATTGGAAATGTACTAAAAGAATTACTTAAATATCTGTATTTTGATCTTTTTCTGCAGTCTTTTATGTTAAAACTTGAAAAATATGTTTTAATGTCTTCAGCCTCAGTTCAGGGAAGCAGATACACATGAATATATATATATATATATAGTACTTTCTTAACCAATAAACTGCCTGTCACCTGTGGTCTAATACAATGAGAAAAGCATACATACAGATACTAAAAATTAGCGCTTTTTTCCCTATACTATTGTCAAATATGTATGTCTCTCTATGTCATATTATATATTTTCAGCATCTCTTTTTGATGCCTGAAAATGTTCCTTGTCTTCTCTTCATGTCTGAAGATAAGCATTGACAATAATTCATCTTTGCGTTAATTTTAAAAGGCAGCAGATTTTTTTTTTCTTCATAGAATGAAGTTTAATTAAAATGAGACAAAAATAGCCAGTTTTGAAACTACACAGGCAATGTTTGGTGCACATAGCAAATACCTGTTGTGTGCACAAAAAAAAAGGAGAGAACGACTGGAATGGTTTCAAAAGGCCACCACATGAATAAAGGTCTCATCAAGAAACAGCAAATCACTTTGAGTACATTACGGGAATACCTCACCTTTCTCAGAAACACTAAGCATAGGCCATTTTCAAGAACTCACCAGAACTTGTTGTTAATCTTAATTATGTGCCTTAGTCTACATGCTAGGAAGATGGAGTCTTTAGAAATGTTTGGAGCTGATGGCAAACACAAAACATGAACACCTTACACATGAATGCTTTGTAGCCTTTTCTTACACTTTCAGTGAAAGATTAGTCTTTATTTTCAAATAATCTCAAGAAAGCTGCTACTGCTATTATTACATACAGTTGCTGACTATGTGACAGCATAAAAATTGCATGGGAGTTTTATGATACGTTGTGGCAGAAAGCATAATTTTAAGCACAGTGAATGAACAGTGTGTGTATCCTATTAAATTTGGCATGCAATTAATAGAAAACCTTCTGCTGTGTGTTTGATTTAGTGAGTTGCAATGCTTTGTAGCAGATAACTGGCTCACAAAACCTTCCCCATGAAGTCCTGCTAGAAGTAGGTGCAGTGCTAAATCTCACTTTTGTCAATGAAATCTATTTAGTAGGGAAGATTTATGTTAAACTGCTTTGTGCTTGTAGCCCTCCTCCAAACTATAACCAGGTTTCTCTCGTTACCTGCTTTTCACACTAGAGTAGCTGTTGCTATCATAACCCTCCATTCCTGCCCCCTTTCCCCCCGCTGTCTATTGTCTGTTTTCACACTCCTCCTTGCTTTATAATCGCTCACTCACACTCATTTATCACTGGCTCACTCTGTCCTGCCTACACTATCTCCCATTTTTGTCATGGTGCGCTGGTACATTACAAATACAATTAAACCTTTTACGATACCGCAGCTTTTGGCTAATGCATCCCAGCTTCAAGGTTGAAAGATTTCTGATATTACCACTGATATCAGTTCTTTCCCATTTATCGGCAGTGTCCGGACTAATGCAGAAGTGTTGCATTAATTAAAGGAAGCATCCAGTAATGCTGCTGTTTCTGCCAGTCTGACACTGAATTGGAGCTTGATGCCTGCTCATGTTTTAAGAGCCATTCATCACACATGTCATCCCAAAGCAGCCAGCTGTCTGAGAAAAGCCTCATTTGCATTTCATCAGCTACACTCTCTCTCTTCTCCCTACCTTTTGTATGGAGCTTTGGGGGATTTTTAAAAGAGCATAGTCTTCAAAAGCAGCTTAGCTAAAATTAGTATTCCATTTAGAAAGATTATTTTCTTTAGTTCAGAGGTCTCAGAATTGATCTGAGTGGGAAAAAAGTGTCATACAAACATAGCCATGCAATCTGTCTGTATAAAGAAATTAATGCATTATGGGAGAAGACAAAGATTTTTATGATGAATGGACTACACCTCTATTAGTTCTGTACATTAAGCTGTTAGAATTAATAAAACATTTCATTTATTTTGAAAGTTTCTTAAAGGGCATGGGATTTTAAGATCCCAGCAGCTCTGAATGATTCTGCATTATGTATTTTGATTTCCTTTATTGTTAGAGGGAAATTGTCTGTGTCAGGTTATATTGAAGCCATTTTAGGAGTCCAAAGAACACGTGAAACTGTCTCAGTGTGCTGAAACCAGCTGGAGAAAAGAGAAAAAATGAAATTATATGCTCATACTTTCATTCAGTGACTGACTTGATGAACTAATTTTTTGCTTTTGTTGCCTTACTGAATAGTGTAGAATCTGTAAGCGAACACATCTACCATATAGCAAAATAACCAAAATGCAAATCTGTCTGATTATGTCTTTATATATTGAATACAAAATATTATATATGTGGATATATATGTATGTTAATGTGTCTTAACTTCAATTTTTGCACAGTGTCAGGACTTGTTTAACAAAAAAACCCCAAAACCCAAACATCAAATCCGTTCAAATTTTGTCCCTATGTCCCTTCATCTAAAGAGGAATAATACAGACACATTGTAGTTCAACATGGCAGAAAAATTTAAAAATATCTGTATACATATTTCTGGGCTGTTTAAGATTTCTTAATCTATTTTTTTTCCTTAATTCAGCTCTATAAATCTATTCTTTCACACAGCAAAGGAGATGCATTGTACACAACCATTGGGATTGAAGTTGTCACCAATGGAGACAGACAGGGGTGTGTATGTACAATAGGCGTCTGCAACTGAATCTAACTTAGGGGTCAGAACTAGGTTATCTTTAAGGTTCCTTCCAGCCCAAACCACTCTGTGGCTCTATAATTTGAGGGGCAGATGCTCTAGGCTGTGCTGGGCTGTGAGTTCTTCTTTCTGGTTTGTCTGTCCAGAGAGCAGCTCCCGTCAGAACTATGGACATGGACAAGTATTGTTGTTCACCTGGATTTTGTTCTGGATGCCTCTGGGAATGCCTGGTGTATGCACCGGGAAAGTTCCTGCAGTTTTGAAATGAATGGATAACTTGGACTATATCCTTAATTATTAGAGAATGCGAGATTCATCGTGTGTCGTAAGTATGTTATATGCTGAGTTTTTGGGCAAAACCCAATACTTACTAAGAAACTAGGTAAATATTAGCCAACAAATCCGTAACTTTAGGCATATATATTTAAGTCCTTTTCATTTCAATGAAGGTTAGGAAGTGAGTGTTTTGCTGAATAGGCTGTATGGTTCAACTGTTAAATGTGTATTTGCATTGGCAGTACAAATGTTAACTTTTATTTATTCTGATTTTTCTTATTTTAGCTGCCCTGTTTGACACCGAATTTTAAATACTTGCATTTAATTTAAATCTTAGCAAAACTTACTTTAAGTCAATGTCTAATCCCAACAGAAGTAAAGCAAACTCAAACATCTCAAAAGTCTGAGTTCGTGTAAGAGTAAATGTGTAAGGGATCTGCAGTTCAGAGCAGCTTTGTGGTGGGGTTCTCTGTGCTTGCTTGGTCAGCTCTCAGAGCAAATACAGGACGTGGCATCTTGTTTCTTTCTTCTCCACAAACGTGGCTACTTTAATTTTCTCTGTGTGTGGACCAGCGAAGCACTGAAACTGCATTGGGCTATTCTGACAACCCCTGGGCAGCCAGAGAAGAGACTGGCAATGAAGTGAGTTGTAGAGGACAGAAGGTGTGCAAACAGACAAGAAGCACGTGCCATTTCTACTTATTATCTCAAGAGTCAGAAGGTCATGATCATAGCTGGTATCTCCTTTTTGAAGCTATATTTATGCTGCATTTGAGCAGAGTTTTGCAACAGGGAAATAGTTTTGTACGTAGATAATTTACCTGTGTGCTTTATCAGCCTTGGAAAAAGATCTCCCCCTTAGAGTCGGGTGAGCACTGGCCATCATCTCTGTTCCAGGCTATAACAGGTTATTGTGCATGATGTATTGGAACCCTTTGCCTGTAATTCCAGGAGCAATTTCAACAAATTTAAAAATTTGAAAGCAAGAAATGAGCAGAAGTCACCTTCATTTCTCTTCATGTGTCTAAACACACCTACAAGATTGTCTCCATTTTTATTTCAGAGTGAGGAAAACAGAAACATAAGTCTTTTATACATTTATCATAGCTTATGATTCCTCAAAAGAATCATTTTTAGTCAATAGGAAAAGAGACCTTCAGATACATCATTTTTTCTATGACACATTTGGTTGCAGCCACTCCCTGTCCCGATCTTTATTTTACTACACACACCACACAGCTGTTCTCTGTGTGACACTGTAGCTGCTCCTACTACTTCCACCGAAGACCTGAAAAAACAGCAATAGTTGGTTTAGTTTTTGTCTCTGGTTAAAATTCAATACATTTGTATCTGTTATTCCTTACATAGCTCCTACAGAGTTATTTAATATCACATTTGGGAGTGTGAGGGCAAAAACTTGAACATGCACTATAATAGTTTAATGTTTCTTGTAATATTTCAAATGACTGGCTTTTAAGTAGTATGGAGATAAAGATTTTAAAATAAAATTGATTTCAATTTCCTGGTTTGGGCAAATTATGGACTATCTCACCAATACCTTTAAATTAACCATGTGCATATTGTAAAATAGTAAATAAGATCATCTTTGGGTTTTGACACCTGCTGGGAATTTAGAGTCCTTTCTGATTTTTTTTAACCATGTTATCTCACTGGGATAATCACTTATCTACCTCCCAAGTTATAAAACTTGCTCTGACGTGCACTTAATTTGCTTTAATCTCTACAGATTATTTTCTGCTAATGTGATTAGTGGGGTTTTTAGGGATTATTTCCAGAATCAGATCTGCTTTTAAATTCTTTAAAAGTTGTCTTCTCTCTTTTGTCCAGTTTATCAGATACACAATTATGGAACCTTTTGGTTTTTTTTTTTTCAATCTCAGAGCAAAATATATATACACACAAGCTTATCTCTACTTCCAGCTGGAAAATGGGAATTATTTGTAAAAGTAATTAAGAAGGATTGATTCCTAATCAAATTAAAATACTTGGAAGCCATATTCTGTGAACCCAATTGTCATTTAAATAACATCTGAATTGCTACCTGAATAGACTAATAGTTCTGAATGCAAAGCAATGATTTGGGTCCTTTATAAAGCAATGACATATAGAACTGAGCAAATATGTGACAGCAGCATCATCCTATATGTAGAGTTTACAGTCTATGTGCAGACAAAGCGTAGAGGATTAGACCCTGTCTGAGAGACAGGGTGGAGACAGGCGGGTAGGGAGAAGAATGAGAGCAGCAACTTCAGGAGCAATGTGTGGGAAGCTGCTTTCCATTTAAAAGGCAGTCTGGAGAGGGGAGAAGGGGGGGTCTAGGAAGGGGGTGTCTGGCAGAGACCTGCACTGGCGGGGGGGCCCAGTGAAGAGACCTGGCTTGGAAGGAGAGGAAGACACAGGGTCATGAGGAGAAGAGAAGAATCAGGAAGGGCCACAGAACTTAACGCTGTAGGTTTCAGAATGAGGTGATGTACATCAGGAGTGTGTTCCACTGTCTAAAAAGATAATTTTCCCCCACAAAGAACTTGATGCAGAGGCAGCAAGGAATGGTCACATGCACTTGGGGTCCCTCATGTGATAGAGGAGAAAGAGGAAACTGGATAGCCCTTGAAATGAGGAGGAACTGGATCCTGGTCAGAACAATTCATGTGTTTGCAGTCCCAGAGAAATTCACTGTGTTTCCCTGCAAGCCATTCTGTAGTGAGATTTGTGCAGTCAGAAGTTGCATGAGCACTGGGGAAGGGGGAATTTTCCCCTTTGAGTTGGCAATAAAAAATCAAAAGGTGTAGAAATGGTAGTGGAAGGTGCAACAACTGAAAGGTGTAGCAGAGAGCCCTGTGAGGAAGCAGAGGGGAAAAGAGGTGTCAGGGTCGCTGCCTGTCGCATGAAGAAGAGCATCAGGGACCTGAAGAAGGAGAACAGCAACACTTTCTTCCTGCCTTCATGCAGATCTTTATTTTTTCTCTACACCTTTGCCTCAGTCTTGTTGATTGCTAAGGGTTGAGTGGCCTGGCCACTCCAGCAGCTCACAGAGAGAGTGTGAACTAGGAAGTCTGAGCTGAGGTAAGAAGAGCAGCTACACTGTGATGAGGTGAACCAGAAAAATACAGCTTCCAGGAATCCTGCAAATAGCTTTATGCAACTGTTTCTTGTGCACTATCCCTGAAGATCCTGGGTTTGGCTCAAATCTGCAAGTTCTCTGTGTGTCTCTCTGCTTACCAGCTGATAGCCGCACACTTCCACACTCCTTCTGGTATCTTTCTCTACTTGGATTTCCATAATCATGTTTTTTCTGGTTCTTCTTGGCATTTATTCTTTTCTGCTTCTTCAAAAAGAAGACCATATGAGGTAGAAGTAAATAGAAATACGTAGAAGAGGATTGTTGATTTCGCCCAAGGTTAATTGCCCTTGGGTATATCCTCTTGTAAATTTTCTTTCCAAAGAAAACTTATTAGATTTCAAATTCCCGATTGTGCAATATGTAAATATAAAAGAGACTGTCGACAAAGTTAATTTTTGTGAATGGAACATTTGTGGACTAAATTGTCTTAAAAGCTTCTTTTTTTGTTTACATTTAAATTTAATTCAGAATAAACTTGAAAACTTACATTAAACCACTACGAATTAAACTACAACTCTGAATGATTGTCATGGAAATTTGTTTTCTTCATAATTACATTTGTTTCAGTAAGAGACACAAAAATAGAATTTGGAAAAAGCTCATTCATTTGACAAGACAAAACAGTTGTGGTGACTTTTATAGGATTGGTCCAGACTGGTTAAAGCTCTGGAACAGTGAGATAATTTGCAAAGCAAAATGCATATGCAAATGAGTTGATGAAATCAGTACACAATTTTTCCTGGTGCTTTAAGTCAAAAAAGGAAAAAGCAAGACCAACAGTAGAAGGATGTCATAATATACATTATTATTGTTAGTGTAATGTATTACTAAGCAAGAGGAAAATGAAATCTCCAGCACTCGTGAGGCTGTGGACAGCAGTAATTTCAGTGACAATGCAGTGTATAAGTGAGATTACATCTGGTGCACAACTGACTAGGGATGGTGTTTATTCCATCTGACTTACATTATCTGCAGTGTTGTCATCTGCACTTCTCTTACAGGCAACAAAACAGCCCTTACAGGACAACAATTCATGTTGCAGATTGCAGGTTTGTTCTTACAGCCCTTGCTGGTTCTCAGCAGAACATTAGTAACCAGGTGATTTCCAACAACCTGGCAAATGTTAGGTGTTAATTATTATTTGTTAGACTTTCACACCTTCATATGTTATGTCTTGGAGGTTTTTCCGAATCTTACTATAAGGAAAACTTCCAGCAAGCTGAAGGCCAATACTCTTGTGACATTTCTATCCGCTATGAGAGTCACTACTGAGATTAGGTCCTGTTAGCTTTCATTTTGAAACAAATGTTTGTATTGTGTATAAGAAAAAGCATGTCTAGATTCCTAAAATTTTCTAAAATCAATTAGTGCTTGGGAGTATACTGAGAAAATCAGACTTTTGGGGCAGGTATTTATTGAAGTAGCTTTGACTTGACTAGTATGTATATCCTGATATCTTATTGTGAAATTAAATTTAGTACTAGAGAGTGATCAATGGAAAACAATGAAAATGCCCATTATGGGTAGCAGACATGTTGATTTTTTTGTCCAGTGACTGGTTTTCCTCACTACAAGTGGAATATGGCCAGGGAATTTCTATTATTTCTTTGAAGACTTAAATAGCTACTAGGATATAAATCAATAAATAATAAAACTGTATCAATTTTAAAAATAGTAGACTTTCAGATCCCCACAAGTGAAAAAATGTAGTTGTTGTTTGTAACCTTTTCTAATGGCAATCCTTCCACTCCACTGTTTATTCAATACATAACATCAGCTCCTAAGAAAAAGCTCTTTGGAGCTGGACTTAAAATCTCTGGAAAGCATTGTATGTGTATGGGATTTTATAAACAGGATAAGAGTATTCTCATGCTGTATATGTGCCAAACAAATTAGCATTACTGACTGAAAAATTCTAATGACACAAAAGGATGAGGTTCAGTTCTCTAGAGAAAACCCAGGGAAGGAAGTGGCCATCAAGCCAGACTTCATCACAGAACGACTCTCATTAATTTTAAAAATCTGCTGACTTTTTGGAATGGTTACAGCAAATGACTTATGAAATGAAAAATTCTTTCCCAACTCAGTGAGCTTTTCAATCAATGTTCTTCATGATGTGCTGTTTGCTAGCTGTCTCAATTCAGCAACCCAAAAAATATTTAGCAATATAAATGTACATTTTAATAGCTTGCTCTGATCTCTCTTTTGATATCTGGCTTTCATGATCTGTCTCCATCCATCCACAATCTCTGGTGCCATCAGCCGAAAAGTCAGTTTCTCTCAAGGGTTCACCTGAAGGCGTCTGCAGAACTGAGCTCCCCCCCGGCCCCCACCTCAATGCTGCTCCACAGCCCCATCAGTCTCACCAAATTTTTTTTTCTCTCATGAAAAATATGATAACAGTTTCTTCCTGAGCATACTCCATGCCCTGAGGAGAAGATTAAATTAAATTAAAACTTAAAAGAGGATTTGCCGATGGCTTAGATTTCTAGTTAAACTGCCTGGGCTACAAATAAGTTTTGTGCAGGTTATTGTTCTTTGGCAAAAGCACTGTAAGTCTTTGTAACAGACAGACTGATCACTGCTGAGGGAGGGAGAGAGAGACTGGCCATTGCACCCCTTGTTGACTAACTTTTCCACCTTTTTCCCAGTGTTTAACTAACTCTCTTATTGATGGCCAAACCACTGAGCCAGCAGTTACTGTCACTCTGGGGAAGGGGGGCATTTTGCAGGAGTATTAAGCTATTTGAGACATATGCTTTGCACAATTCACAGGAATCATCAGTGTCAGGAAACTAGGTTTCCTAAGTGTTTGTTCTGTGTTTTATTTACAGTCGCTATGAAGAGGTGTTTGTCTCTCAGCCAAAAAATACAGATGCTTAAAAGACTCTGGTGTAACCCCCAGCATCATCCCCCAGTATCACAACTGCTGGTGCTGAGGAGCAGCAGAGAAGAGCAGAGAACCCTGCAGATGCTTTGAACAGGCACGTGCTGTGCCCTGCACAAGCTCTGTAACAAGGCTGGCTGCTTCAGCAGGAATCTCTCTGTCCCTGGATGGCACAGCCCTCATCCTGGCAGGGAGGGGAAACAGAAATACAGCACCTACCAATGCTGACAGCTCTGGTGCTGTTTGCTGAGAGAACACACAGAACAGAGGTAGATACTTCAGATACAAAGGGATATTTGTTAGTTGTAGCTTTAATTTTCTGTGGAATTCTGTATTTATTTTTCAGTAGTTTGTATTATAGTCTATGGTTCCCCAAGGCTCACTATTGGGGACAGTCCTGTTTAATATCTTTATTAAAGATCTGGAGAAGGGATTGATTGTACCCCCAGTAAACTCGCAGACAACAGTTTGTAACAGGAATGTTGGGCAGGAATGTTGATGTGCTGGAGAATGGGAAGGTTCTGCAGAGCAATCTGGACAGGCTGGATTGATGGGTCAAGGTCAGTGGTCTGTTGTTCAACAAGGCCAAGTGCCTGATCCTGAACTTGGGTCACAACAACCCCCTGCAGCGCTACAGGCTGGGGGCAGAGTGTCTTGAATGCTGCTTAGTGGAAAAGGATCTAGGGGTACTGGTTGACAGCAGCTGAACATGAGTACAGCATGCCCAGGTGGCCAAAAAGGCCAATGGCATTTCAGTTTGTATCAGAAATAGTGTGGCCAGCAGGACCAGTGATTGTCCCTTTGTACTTGGCACTGGTGAGGCCACACCTCAAGTGCTGTGTCCAGTTCTGGGCCCAACAAGACAAGAAATACATTTTGGTGTTGCAGCTTGTCCAGGTAAAGGCAATGGAGCTGGTGAGGGGTCTAGAGAGTTCAGCTGTGAGGAACAGCTGAAGGAGCTGAGATTGTTTAGACTGGAGAAAAGGAGGCTCAGGTGAAATAGTTTCTTCACCAGAAGTGTTGTCAAGCATTGGAACAGACTGCCAAAGGAGGTGGTGGAGTCACCATCCCTGGGGGTATTCAGGAAACCATTGGAAATGGCACTAGCTTCTCTGGTCTAGCTGACAAGGGGGCAATCAGTCAAATGTTGGACTTGGTGATCTTGGAGGTCTTTTCCAACCTAAATGATTCTGTGATTCTGTATGTACAGTTGGAGAAGACACTGTGCAGCATTATGTACCTTGAACATGCAAAAGCTGTTGGAACAAGTTATTGCTGTGTAACACACAGATCCCTTTCAGACGCTGGGTGTGTCTGAGCATTTTGCACTTGACTGCTGTGTGCAGACTTCTGGCAGTCTCCTTAGCTGTGAATGGTGTTTGAAGACCACAACTACCTTTGCCTCACAAACTTCAAAGATATTTGTGCCCTGATGAAAAACGAAAGCGCGTAGGGTTACGCCACTGAGTAATTCACAGCTAATGAATGATAGAAGTGTGTAGCACTTGTGTATGTAATACATATTACCTGTTCATACTAGACAAATAAAACTGACCTGAAATGATTTTTTTTTCAATGACTTACATCCTAGGCCAAAATAAAAGAACACATTTCACCTTAATAAATATGAACCAAAAAAATCTGCAGCAAGAGGGTTTTTCAAAAGACCTCTCTCCAATGTGAGCAATCAGGATGATTACTAAAACTTGTTCTATTGTTTCAGTTTTTTACTGTATGAACAAGAAAATTTTGAACAACAGCTACTTGGTTGCATCTACCTGTAAGGCACATTGGAAGAAAAAAAAAAAAAAGACATGAAAAATTCAGGAATAAAACAGCAGAGAAGTTTATGTCTTTTCAATTTGTTGGCACAAAACTGAAGCAGAATCCTCAAAGTCTGCACTTGTTTGTCAGTAAGAAGCGTCTGTTTGGAAGTATAGCTTGTGATAATATAATCCTTGCTATTAGTATAGCATGAATGATGTTCTGCTGTGGATTAAAGAGAAATGAGGAGAAACAGCAGGTTTCAGAGTCCTGAGCCATGGCACCATCAATTACCTGTCTTGCTCAGGTCCCGGGAGGTCTGGCATTTTCCCAGCTAGAACTCCTTTCAGGCAGCATCTCTGTGCCGGAGCTGAGAAGCATCACTGTGCTACTAAAGAAAACTGCCATGTGGGGAAGTCCTTGTGCAACAAGCCCAGTCTAAAATTACATTGAAGACTGCATGTGAGGCAGCACAAAACGATCTTAATGAATTGGATTTTTTGCTTTTTTCATGACAGCGCTGGCTAGACATTTTATCAGCTAATCAAAAAATGACATTCAATAGACTGAGCCAGTATTTGAGTGTAAGCCTCGCAGAATGTTTTGAAATGAATCGATTCAAACAGCTGGTCTTTTTTTCCCCTTTATCTTTTATATGACCATACACAACAGCAAATACTAGATCCCCAAACTTGAACTGCAGGTTTAGCCTTGTTAAAAAACATGAAACTTGACCCTACTTTCCTTTCCTGTGTTTCACAAAGGTGTTCTCTTAAATAAAACACAACTTAAAGTAAGAAAAAAGGATACACCAGGTGTGGTTTGAAATTGTGTCTTCACATCCTAAAAGAGTTTTGAAGGATACCATGTGTGAGGAAAAGAGACATAAATCTGTCCCCTGACTTTAGATGACAGATCCTTCCTGAGCAAAATGTCAGTCTATGCCAGTGATAAGCAGTCAGACATCGGGTGCCTTCTACCAAGGATTTCTAAGCTTCTCATTCTTTCAGGCACAAGTGAATCATCGCAGCACAAATGTTAAACAAAGCCTTTTGGAGTCTTCCCCCACAAATATCATGCAGTCATAGAGCCCCTTCAAAATAATATTTATTTTAATTAACTCTTTTTGGAAATACACGCTTGGTGGGTGTTTTTAGGTCTGGTGCTAATATGTTTTTTTGTACCCTTCCATTCTCTTTCATGATTCCTGAACTCCATACACCAGTCCTACACATTATGCTTACAGATGTGGTACAGTAAACACATGCACTGTTTTCTCCAAAGTCTTCCAGATTCTTGCAGTCTCGGGAGAGGAACATGAAGATGGCCTCAGGAAAGGAATCATAAATAGGTGCATATTTGCTCTTGTGACTGTATACTTTAATCTAATTGAGCATTCATGGAAAAAAAAATCTGCTTTATTACTAACCATAAATCGAAGATAATTCTATTTAATGCTCCTTTAACTGACAAAAAAGGATAAACATAGCTAACTATAAATATGACATAAATAAAATCTGGCATTCTTCCCATTCCCCACCCATTGTCCCAGTTGGCTATTTTATCATATCACCCAATATAAAATTTAACAGTATGGTATATAAATGATCCCTTTTTTATTCTTTTGCATAATAATTGGATGGCTTCCAGTAAAAAAGAATAGTAAAGCTACAATTTATTCCAAATCATAAACATCTTTGTTTTATATGTGCTTCTTTGTTTTATTGTGGAGAAAACAATACAGCAGTCAACAGAGAGCTACATCAGCAGAAAGCAATATTTGTTTGAAAAGAACTAGGGGCACTTGAATTCAGCCTGAATTTAACTGACTTGGTGTCTTACTTCTTGGCTCAGGGAAGTAGAGGATCTGCTAAAATGGTGACACAAATTGATGTTAATAAATTAGTACACTCATAAAAGGAGACTCCCAATTTTAGTGCTAACAGCACACCATTATACAGAGCATAATGTAGTTTAAAAGGCACACTGATAAGTGGCTGTATTCAAATCCATTTCTGTGCCCTTTTGTGTTCTTATCTACCCTGGTCCAGCAGACAATCCAGCTTTTCACTAACCTTTGGCACTCCACCATCAGCAATAACCCGTGCTCTCCTTTATATCCCCGCAGCTTCTGTAATGAGCATCACCTGTGGTATGTGCCATTTGCAGCTGCAGCATCAGCAAAATGGACCTGCTCTGGTGCCTGCTGGTGGAGGCAGCTCCATTGCTCAGGGCCCATGGGAACCTGCCTGTGTGCCCCAAAGCAATGCCAGGGAAATGGCTGAATACCTATCATCTCCAATGAGCTGAGCCTTAGCCTCTAATCCTTGTAATTGCTGCTTACTAAATGGAAATAACTAAATAGGGTCCTGAACTGACAGAGGGCACTTGGCCTGCTTCTAGCAAAACTATGAGATTGCTTGCATTGGAGATAAATTCCTTATTTGAAGCAAACAGATTACAGTGGCAAAATCTCAGTTTTTAAATAATGGTTTTCCTTTAGATATTTATTTCCAGGGGGTTTTTTTTGTAATCATATTTATTTTAAAAATCCTCTTGTACATTTCTAAGTGTATTTATATTGAAATTAGAGACATTTTCCCCTTTGGAATTTATATATACATTTAAATAAATATGAATGTATGTATTCATAAGTATGTAAACAACCTTGAAGTGTAGCAGCTCTGGAGGAGAATAAGTGGGCTTGTAATGGTTTCACAATAGTAGCTGCAACAGTTAATAATGAATAGCACTCTGAAAAGGATAGGATTTGCAGAGCTATAGGCAGAATACCAAAAAGAGAAATGCTTACAGAAATGTGATTCCAGTTGTCTGAACTGAGCGCTTTTCAGTCTTCCTTTCCTTTTTGATTGGTGGTTTGGGGCTTATTTTTATGGGTTTGGTGGGGTTTTTTGGTGTAAGGTGGTTTTTTTTGTTTTGGTTTGTTTTTTTCTTTGTGTTTTGTTTGGTTGGTTGGTTGGTTTTTTTCCAAAAGATAAATCTAGTCAAGAAGTTTAATAAATATATTTTCTTAAAGCAAAGGTCAGTTTAGCATCGAGACTGTTATAAGTAAACTTAGAGAGGCGGTGTTAGGGTTTACAACATGACAGCACAAATTCTTCTGAAAACAGAGAAACCTATGAAAATGAAAGCTTTTTGTTGCTGGATTGATATGTTGAAAGAGGTTGAATTCAAGTCAAGAGATGGCCCAGACTAAAGACAATTTTTCTAGTAGTAGAAGTACAAGAAGATTACCAGGGCTATAGAACAAAAATCTTCTGTCTCGTAACACAATTTACAATAAAACAGGTAATATTATTTTCTCTTTCAGAAATTCACTGAGGGAGACAGCAAAGAAATTATGTATTTTGAACTGTCAGATATGCTTACCATATTTTAGCATTTCATTTATGTATGTCTGACATCTGATTTTGCTCTGGACTTCTCCAAAGAAATATATGTATAGTTTCAAAATATTGCCTTTTATAAATAGAAAAATATTCAGTCATGTGATGAATCAGCAAATAACATAGACAGGGGATTCTGACTCTTAAAACTGAGTGACTGAATGGCAATAGTCCATAAATTGTAACCTGCTCTACATATCCTTTATTCTTGCTGGAGGAAAGTAACAAGCTGTCATACAAGAAGTATCACATTAACTACTATCTATTGATTGGTGGGGTTTTTTTAGTGTTTTGGGTTTTTTTATGTGTGGGTTTTTTGGTGTTTGGTTTTTTTTTGGTTTTTTTTTTTTTTTTTTTTTTTTTTTAATTCACAGCAAGATATGTATTGTGGATAAAATATACTAAAAGGAGCTCTGTGAACTCAATAATATAAAATCTTTTACTGACTAAAGGAACTTGCTATCTTACAATTCAGAGTCCTGGACATTACTCATCAGAGAACATAAACAGTAATACCAGGGTTAATATGGCAAGGGTTCAGTTCCCCCATACTGATGCAAAATAATTCTGCCTAGCAGGGAAAAGCAGACCTCTTTTAACTAATGTATTTATCTCCAAAGCAATTTATATTACTTCAGACTGCCCCCGGCTTGTGCATAGAGGAGTTGGGGCTCCTAATTATTTTATAAACATAAAAAAAAAAAAAAAAAGGCCTTCAGTTACTTCACTTTGTTTTCTCATCTTTTAAAACCAGCTGACAGTTTTTGAAAAGGTGTAGAAGGGATATAAAAAAAATCCATCAAATTCAACTGTGTTGCATTGCAAAGACAGCACCATTGCTGTAGTGCAGGGACATATCCATGTACCACATGAATCTCAGAAAAGTATCCTGAAACATGGGGAAAATATGGGTTATCTAGGAAAGGAAAGGTAACAACAAAGAAAATATGTAGAGGCAGGTGAAGAGTTTAGTCCTGTTGTGAGCTACTCTGGCTGTGAGCTACTATGGTCAGTGATGTTATGTCTCTTAGCTCAACCAAGTATTTTGACCAAAATGAGTAGGATTTAGCTGGAATCAATCAAGACTACAATCAGTTGCTCCTTCACTTCCAGGTGGGATCTTGTGGACATCACAGGCAATCACGTATGGACAAATGCAGACTCTGAGAAGCCATGACAGGATGAGTGTTGAAGTGAGATTCAGAGCCCATTGCTTTCTACTGCTTTCCTTTTCTTTATAGAAATTCAAGGTTATGGTTTCTGGATTAGCTCCTCCATCCTTCAGTAGTAGCAGAATTGGAGCTGTTCACACATACCACGTCTGCAGCCACAGTCAGACAGCAAATGCTCCTGCAGCACAGGAACAGCAGAGCTGGGTGAAGCCAGATACCCACGGAGCTCCCTGGAGAAGGAGGAGACCCCAAGGTGGATGTGGGAGGTTTGATAAATGGGGCAGGAGGCAGATTCATAAGCTGCTATGGGAGTTTTCTTCTCTCACTGCTTAACTGTACAGAAATTCATTCCTTTCACAAAGATCTACTTCCTTGGACTTCAGTGATTCATTAGGAGCCTCCTCATGCATGGAAATTCTTCTGTGGGAGAAAAGTACAGGAGTAGAAGGGATAGGAAAGTGTTGTGTAAGCTGGGGTTGTGCAAAACTTGCAGGGTTCCAGTGCTGTTGTTACTTTAATTATTCAAATAAACAAGAGACATAAATTATCTTGACAGTGCCTGCTGGCCACCTGCCTAGCCAAATGTTGGGGAAAATATGTATGATATTCAAGGAAGAAATATGGTTGAAAATGGTGTTATACTCTTCTAGTAAGCTCTAGCTGCTATTAGTGTTTAATTAGTAACTGTAAAGGGATTTCTTACTAAACTATTGGGTGGGATTTTTAAGTAGTGGCTATACTAGCTAAGGATAATTAAGGGACTATTTTGAATGTAATCTTGGCTGCTGTAAAGGCAGTGGGAATATTTCTTCTCTTCTCTCACTTGTTACTGTGTTGAAAGAAGCAAAATAAAAGAAAATATTCTTATGCTTAATGTGTTCAATGGGGCTTTATCTATCCTTAATAAATAAAATAATTTCATTAGTGGAACAAAGCTTTCCAGTCAAAAATTAACGATATAGTTAAACTAATTGTTTTGCTGTTGTTACATATTTATTTCTTTTCACCACTTCACTATATATGTTGGCTCGAGATAATGAGTGGCTTTGTTAATTCTAAGAAGCCTCCACCCCCTCCCTGTCTCTTGAACTTTTCTTTCTTTCTTACATCGGCTTTTCAGTCTCACTGGTATCCCTCATCCAGTATACTTTCACAGACCAGGTTCCAGGTGCCTCCTCAAAGTGGTTCCTCCTACCATCTCATCCCCTCCCAGCTCACAAAGCTGTCTGATCATGCTGGAAAAATGGAGGATTTCTGTGGTACAGCTGAAACAACAGTGACATACAGTAAAACAACAGCACGACCTTCAACTGCAATAGGTTTCTGTTGAGTTGAATAGCCTGACACACGGTGATGGTTTTTGGCCAAATGAGTAGAGGCGTGTCTTTTGAAAAGGGGGAAATCTTGTGTTTTTATGATGAATATCAGTAAAAGACTTTGTCTGCCTATCTTAACAATATCGACATGAAAAGAAAAATGAGGCCAGGGTGGAGTAGAGGAGAGAAGCTTTAAGGGGAAATGCTTTACAGACTTAAATTATTTCCATATCCATTAAATAGAAAAGATTTCTAGAGTTAACTATGAGCATATATTTGCTTATTAGAGATGCATGGGAGAAAAAATAAGCTGAGGTGGTGTTAGAATAAGCTGTTCAGAAATAAATAGCTTTTGAACCTTTCTTTTTAAATATTAAAATTCCTCTCAGTTGTATTTGAAATGTTTAATGAGAGAGAAAAAAAAATGTACTCTGTTCCAATCGTTTCCCCAGCTGGGCTACAAATTTGCTTACAACCTTACTGTTATCATGAAGTTAATAATCACAGTGACAGCAGAGAGCAGTTGGAGTGTGTGAGACTTTCGTTTCTGCTGGATGCAGAATCCCACTAATGACTTCGATCAGCTCTTTTCTTCCCCCCTCTTCTTCTGGAGTCATGTCAGATCACGCCACCTCTCAGAGCGCATTAAGCCTAATGTGGGATTCGAGAGCATGTAGAGTGCTGCCCAATGTCAAAGCTCTTTGGAAGAGGAGCTGTTTGAATTAAAATCTCACATTAAGTGTTTGTTGGAATTAAAATAAAACCTAGAAAAAGAGGTTGAGAGCCTGACCGATTTCTTCCTGAGGACTTTGCCAGTTTGGTGTCTGCACGCAGCCATCAGATACAGCAGGTGCCTGACAACAAGGTGAGCAGGAGCAAGCAGGAGTCAGGACTTCTGACCCTGAGGACACATCAAAGAAATCTCTGACCACACTTGGTTCCACAAAACATGACTGAAAATATTCCATGAAAATCCACAGACAAGTTGAAAAATAAAAGAAAGGTGGGCTAGAGCCAAGCTGACCTCCTTCAATCACCTAGAGAAGTATACATGCCTTGTATTCAAAAAGTTTTAGTCAGCCCTGTTGCTGCTAACCCTTTGATACTACAAGTGAGATTTTTTGGCAATGCAGAAAAATCTACAGTCTTTCATGTATGAAATTGAAATACTGCATATTGAAATAAAAAAACCCAACCAAGCAACCAACAAAAACAACCTGAGGTGTTCATGAATATAGCAGATATTTTTCCTCAGTTAAGGGAAATGTTGTTATAGCGTTCAAGTGAATGTATTCTTTGTCTTGTTCAGAAGCCAGCTCAGCTGATAGCACATTAAAATTAAAGCTTTTTTCCAGGAATATGACATAGTAAATACAGCAGCTAGGAGCAGACTAAAGGTACCTTCCATCCAGGTCTGGCCTCTGACAGGATCAGATTATGAGTGCTTTGGGAAAGATCTTAAGAAACAGAAAACACGGGGTAAACTTTCTCCAGCATAGTCTCAAAATTCTGTAATTTGTCATTCGTCTGCAAATAAACTGTAGCTTGTGATTTGATGAACCAGAAGTTTCAGTTGCATCACCATGTTTCATAGATATTCATGGACCTTTTTTTCATTTTATCTCATTTCTTATTTGCTAATTTATATACTAAGATTTAAAAAGTGCTAATGCAATAAGCTCCATCATTCAATTATAGCATGGGTAGTACTTTCTTTCACTGACTACCCTCTCAATCTCCCATAACAAACCATGACTGTTTTCTTCTTTCCTTTCTGCATGTCATTCATGATTTTGTACCTATTTGATTATATTTTGTTATTGTGCTATCCTTATTTAGTTCATACTTTATTATGTTATTCATGTTCTTTCATTTATCTCATTTCTAAACTGTAGAGTTATAGTTGATTTCAGTTCCCCTATTGAAAAGAAAGCATGATAGTCATTCTTTCTTCCTCTTCCCTGTACCTTGTCTCATACTAAAATGTGAACTTTGAAATGGCATGAGCAGGTTTGCACATGGCAGTCAGAACAGGGACAGTCCCTGCGGGAAGGTATGTAGTTTTACAGGGAATCCAATGCATTGTAAATAGAATATGGCAAAGAGATGATGGGAGAGAAGATGAGGCATCAGCTGAAGGCAAATCTTTCAACTTTGTGTTATGAATGCCTCATTTTACCAACTTAGCAATAATTTTCTAACATATAATGTCATACTTATCAGAGGGGTTATGGACTTCTATGAAATTGTGCTGATTCACTGGAAGAAAAGTGTAAAAAAAGGTTTAATCATCATATTTAAAAAGCACTATTTCAGATCAATTCAGCAAAAGCAAATATTCTGATTTTGGTGTTAAAAAAAAAATCAATAGGTTCCAACTGGAAGACTGATTTCAATTTTGCAGAAATTTAATTTTTCTGGAATTCTGAATACTCTTTTTGAATATAAACTTTTATCTTGAATACATCCGAAAGCCAAATAAGCTTGTCAAATCCAGTGTTCAGAAGTCAGGAAACAAAGAACGTCAAGATTGGTCCTGCTTCTACGTATTTAGTAACATACTACTCTGTAATTACATGAACATATAGAGTATGTCCATTGCATCCTTTCTTAATTCACTGTACAGAATTAACAGCTCTCCCTTGCCAATTCAATATTTTGTTTCATCTTCCATGGTCAATACAGGGTCATAGGCTTTCCTTAACTGCAGTCCATTAAAACTCTGCTCCAAAGCAAAAATTATTAATTCCTGATGGGTTTTTCCCTGCTATCACCATTCTAATATTTTAGTACTTTAGAGACAGTAATGAATATATCTTGTCTGTGCAGCAGCTGAGGGATGTTGGAAGCTGGCTCACAGAGATGAAGGTTTAAAGTGTACACTCACTTTAGGGTTCAGCTTTAGATGTATGACTGCCTTTTGAGAGTGCTTATTGCTGTTTTGGAAGTTGAAGCAAGAAGAACACAAATTCACTTGCAGCTGTAGGGCTCAACCTTTTTTCTTAATCAGCTCTATCTCCAAGACGAAACGTCCAGCTAATTCTGGTCAACTGCTTGCCTGGAGCACACAGGGAGTGGGAGGCATGTGCAGGCAGAGCAGACACGCCCTGGACATGGTGCTCCTCTCCACCTTGAACATGAAACTCTCTTTGCCTCGCCTTAGAGGATTTGCAGAAAGGCTGTTGATGCATCCCCAGAACAGGTGTCCTCTGAGAGCTTCATCGCTTGGTCTGCAAGGATCAACTTTCCAGATATTTTAGTTAACTGGGGTCACATTTGCATTTGCAAAAGTTATTTATTCGTGTAAATTGCTGCTGAATTGCAGAAGAAAAGCAAAAGAGAAGTGTAATAATCACTGGAGCCCTTTCTAGGTTTCATAAAACTGCTCTAAAAAATTGCAGACACCATTGCTGTTCAAAGAATGTTTACTGAGTTTTTCAGATGGCTGAAATATTATTTATTTATTTCCTTGCTATAGAAATGCTAGAGATGTTT
Source organism: Margarornis squamiger (assembly GCA_035222235.1). Taxonomy (NCBI): domain Eukaryota; kingdom Metazoa; phylum Chordata; class Aves; order Passeriformes; family Furnariidae; genus Margarornis; species Margarornis squamiger. The sequence goes on along the minus strand of JAWWTY010000001.1, from coordinate 9,894,202 downwards.
TCTATAAGAATGCAACTACAATGGAAAAAACACTCTCAACTTCACTGTTTAAAGTTCAGCAAAATTAGTCAATAGGTTTTACAATGGAAAGTGAGAGAAAACTTAAGCAGTAAGCAGTATTAACATGATTAACAACGACAAATCATTAGAGGTCCTTGTGAGTTTCTCTTGATGATTAACCTGATTTCCTGTAAAAAGTTAAAAACTTGGCCTATTGCAGCATTTAATTCAAACAAAGACCTTCAATATTTTCTATTCCCCATGGGCATTAGAAAGCGCCCTTGAATTTTTGTGATGTGTATTATGTAAATGTATTTGTTTGTGGTTATATTTATCTACTTATATTCTGTCTGAATCATCTCAATTACAAACTGTGATTAATTCATTATTACTGCATTATGTGCTGAAAAATAATGCATAAATAACGAATATATTTTGGATGTGTCTTGTTTGTTTTAGTTGTTTCACCTCAGTATTCAGAATTTCCTCAGGCCACCACTTGTGCTTTTGTTTCTTGTGGAGAAGAGTGTAATATTTAATAGCAGTGTTCTTTTTTTTTTTTTACTACAGTTGTTGCTGACTTTCATGGCAGGAACCGTGATAGTTTTAGCAGAGCAATTGTTGATTTGTTGGATTTGGGTTTGAACAGTGACTTACATTAAAACATATTTTTTTTTAATTGATTGATGTAGGATGATTTAGGCAATAGTAGTTTTCACAGGTAAACTTTAGAGTCGCCTAACTTTCACAGAGATTAACCATGAACTGACCCAATTCACTTTCAAACAGTTGAATTACATACATCATCATAAATTAGGCTATGGCACATCTACTATAGTCTTTAGTCCTGTAAAAAGACCAGAACTCAAGCAGAAAAGATCTTCCCCTTCCGCCGTTGTTTTTGGTCACCCCTGTTTATCAGGTTTCAACAAGCATGGCCACGATGATTGCAAAGCCAACATGCTGTGCTTTATACACTCTGGTGTAGGGCTGCCTGTTTTCCCACCAGCAGAGAATTCCCCTGGCTTTCCTGCCCACCACATTGTCCTGCTGCTTTGTTCGCTCTATTGTTTTTTCCTGCAGAGTGATACATTGCTGTATCTTCTCTTGCTGCAGCTGAAGTAGAGCCATCCATCATCCCAATCACTGGAACTAAGGACCTTATGGACTGGGAGTAAATTATGTAGCTTTGGGGAGCGAGAGAGGTAAAAAGCAAGAGGTTGTATTTGGGTTGTGCTTTTTGTTTATTTTTTTTTCTCTCCCTGAACCTACTATTTTGTGTTGCTGTTTCCTTTTACATCGTAATTCTGCCTTGCTTGGGATCGTGATAAGGCAAATGCAGCAGAAGTATTTTCATTATTTCCAGAATGTAAATTTAATCAATACAAATGCAGTTAGCAGCTCCATAGCTGACTCGACTGTTGCTTGGGTCTGAATTTGAGTTTCCTTTGTGCCTTTCCTTTCAACTTTAATGTAATGCAGACGCAGACTTCACTAAGATAAATGTACAGTAAACCATAAAATAATGCTGTATAGGTGTTGAGCCCAATTTACTGTTACAGGCAAGATTCTCTTCCCATTCAGATAAAATAAGGTCCAAGGGAGGTGCCTGGTTTTAATTTTAAAGACTACAAATTATTAAAACCTGAAACTTTGCCCTCCAAATAAGTCATATCTTGGCAGTTAAAATTAAGTCTTAAATCTAACTTATGAACTAAACCAGAGCACAAAATCTCAGCAGTGTCTCTTGTCCAACTAGGACCACTGAAAACAAAGGAGATCATTAGGCCCAATTTTCACTTCTCAGTATTGCCAAGTGTCTCTTCCTCCTGGAACCTTATGATATTTCTGCTCTTTCCCTTCAAACTTCTGGCCACCTGTGGAAGTGTATGGGAGGGCTACAAGGGGCCATTTCCCTGAGGTTGACCCCAGGAACCTTTATGAGCAAATCAAGTGCTTAAGTATATTCTTGTCTTCTACCAAACCCACAACCTGACTCAATTCCACAGGCTGAGGTCTCAAGTTAACAAGATCCCCTCATGATGCCTTCCCCAGCTTCACACCCCCCCACTTCATCTTGTCGTTTTTCTGACATTAAAAGTAAAAACTACTACTTACCTCTCAAATTTTTTCAAGGCCTTAAAGGCATTTTTCCAACTTGAATTAAGCTTCAAGCTTATACCAATTAAGTTGCTTATATCCAGGGGCTAAGCTACAAACACTGAAAGATTTGGGTATTAAGGTACAAATTTTTACTTCTAGCAAGGCCACGCTAGGTTTGATATCCCAGTTATGTTTCAGATTGGCTCTTGATGTTCAGTGTATGGAACGATGGAACAAAGGAATAATGAAGCTGCAGTTTAATGACAGAAGCACCTTGTGTTTCATAGCCTTGTCATGGAAATTGTGTATAAAAATAAATTTGAGCAAGCTTTGTTTGGTGTAGTTAATGAAACAATCAAAGATGCTCCTATAATCTCTTTGATAATTAACTGACAAGTTATAATGTCACCATTGAATTAGAGAACAATGAAGAGAACCTTTTCTAGTGTTAAAAAACAAAAAAAAAGAATTTTCTCTGCATTTTGTAAACTTAGTCAGAGTATCAGTTTCAAAATATGCTCAGAGAATTGTTTTGCAAGTCCATCAACTTTCAACTAACCTTTTTAAGAGAGACACTGCAAGGAGCTGCCCTGCTATCAGAAGTCATTTAATCTTAGATCCATCTGGTAAAGACTTGACCAAAAATCACCTTCTTTGTGACCTAAAGCCTGTTTTGCTGTGGGATGAAGCTGTAGACTGTGGGCTGTGAGGCAGTCACACCTCCATACTGAGGCTTTAGCATAACATGCAAGGAGTCATCTGTGCATCTTGTTGCACACTAAGTGATGGCATGTTTACCTAAAAATTTACTTCTTTGTGGAAGGAGCTACTGTTCTCTGGGGCTCTGTACAGCTTATCAAATCAGCAGTACCATGAAATTGGCATTAATTTCCGTTGTGCTAGGATATGAGTAAAAATTATGGGTACAACGTAGGGATTTTTTAATTCCACTTTAAGACTAGGATCTTTAGGTGGGTAAAACCCTTTTTGCCAGCTGTGATATGTTACACCTTTACTCAAATTCACCATGGTTTACAGACCATAATGAGCCATATTTGTTCCAGCTAAGGAATATTCAGACCCACAGAATAAGACCTAGCACCTCTCTGATGCTTATAGTTCCAAGGTCATGTGCAAGGATAGAGTATTGCCCTACTCAATAACACTGAGTACATCTAATTTTGTGATGAATGTTATGTCTGTTGCTGATTAATGAAAGAAAAGCTGGTAGAACGAGATAGGAGAGGTACCATCTGTGTAAGTGCTAGGCTAGATGCAGTGTGATTCCTACCATCAGAGACACGGCAGGTACCTGTGGGGTTATAATGTAAAATGATGGAGAATTTCACACAATGGCTATCAATGTGTGTTTATTATACATCTTCATATGGTAGACCAAGCTATATGCCATCAATTAATTTTTATGATGTCATTTTGAGCCAAAAATATTTAAACCAAATCATATCGAACTTATTTTTGCAACCATGAATTCATAGATGTGAGTTCCAGACAGAAATCCCTGAAGTTATTTCACACACTCCACTGAACAGTCATCAGACTGTTTTACTGGTATTCTGGACTGGATTTGGGTAGTGTAAGCTCCCATGAAACACAGTTCACTTCATTCATTGGATTCACTAGTCATCACATTTCCCCTTCAGTTGTCAAAGGTAGATATTTCCATTTCCTCGCCCAGTTCCTCGATGTCATAAATGAAATCTAATGTTTTACAGAGATTACAGGCTCTTTATTTGCTTTCTTTACTTAATAAGGGTGGTTTGGGTTATGTTGCAAATATACTTTGTACTGAAAACAGAATAATTACATCTATTTCTGTTCCAGCTCTGCTGTTCTTGGACTCATTCTGTTGCTGAGTTGACCTGGCATATTCTTAGCTAAGTAAGGCATGTTATTAGCAATTCTGATGTGCTTCATTTGAAATCCATATGCAGAAGGAAAAAGTTTTTAAAATATATGGAAATGTAAAATACTGATCCCTATAGGATAATCACTTTCAAAACAGAGAAAAAGTCATCATAGTCAGTCTTTTTATTCTGTAAATATCTTTTCCTTAGAAGAACAAAAGGACTGGAAAAGAAAGAGCTATTTAGCTTTACTTCTTTGTTTTCACACTGATTCTAATCATTGTTACCTCAATGTTCCAGTTCCATAATCAGTACTCAATTGCTATACTTTCTGGACTAGATTTATGTTCTCTATATTCCTACATATTTTATCATAAGTTATCCTATGATTCTCATTTTCCCCTTAAAGTGTCAGCTCCTGGTGTTGCATTATTATGTGAAACACTCAAACCTTTATTTTTTTTTCCATTTTCTTATTTTTAATTTTTTTTCCTCTTCTTTTTAAGCAAATTTACAGCTCTCCCAGGTTATTCTAAAAAGGTTTACAATGCAGTTTTCATGCTCCCGGGACTAGAACTCAACATTTTTAGGTTTTAAGATCAAAACCATAATTTGGGGAGCTACGAATATCTTAAAATTTTTAAAACCTGGCATGTCTACTGCATGTCTCTTTCACCCATGAATGGCTGAACTGTAGAAGCTGTCACCAGCAGTAGCAGCACAAGAAGGAAAGGGGTTGCCATGCCTCTTCTGATTACAGGTGTGGCCATAAGCACAGAGGAAGACTGGGGAACTTGAGGTACCCTTTTGAGTGATTTTTTGGTTGTCTCAGGTGGAAGTTTATGCAAGTATTCAGGAAAACAGTTTTTTATACACATCTAAAAAGATATTTCTATAGTGCGAGTAACTATGCTGTCTTCACATCTCCTGTGTGAAATTTGGGCCAATGGGCTGCCAGGTAAAAGAACAATCTTGCCAATGTGTGGAAAAAGAAAAAAAAATATGAACATTTTATATGTATGTAAAATATTCAACTTTACTATTTTAGATCTGCAACTGATTCAAATTTTCATATTTTGCATACATGAAACTCTGACAAGACTCCTTTGTGACAGAACTGTTTAGGTATTGACTAAAATTTCCTATTTGCATCCTTTTTCTATAAAAACCCCAGGCTATAAAATCAACACTTTAAGCCATATGAAGAAGGAAAGCACTCACTGATAAAGCTTAGATAGAAAAAGTGGATCGGTTTTTATGAGGAAGTATTTAGGTAAATGAACATATTGTACTTCTCTCTGTATTTAATGCCTAGACAGGGAGAATATAACAGTAGAATTTTTTATACCTCTTTTTTTTCCTCCCAAAACGTATAGGTATGTTTAGAGCATGGGAATCTTTCTTTTGATCTCTGCTGCTTACAGGGACCCCACTGATACAGCTCCTGCTGCCCCATAATCTTTAATGCTTCCATCTTCAAATGGCTCCATTTCACTTCTTCTTCCCGCAGCAAATATGACATTTATTTCCCCATTTTAAATATGGGCACCTAAGGTTAGATTTTAACATCTTTCATTACCAAGAACAAGAAAGAACAGCCTGGGGGGAAGAATCCCAGGTGAGATTATTTTAGTTTAAATACAAACAGAACAAATGAACAAGATTAGTACTGGGGACACATCTTTGGTTTACCTCTGTCCATTCAGCAAACACCTTCAATATGAGAAGCACAATTTGAGCACGAGTGTAAAACTCTCCAAAATTTTCCAGCTTGAACAGAAATTGATTTTTTTTTTCATAAGTCAAATACAGGCATTGGGCTGCTGGACAAAAGTATGGAGAAAACTGATCTGGGATGAAGGGAGGAGTGTGTAGGGAGGAGAGAGGCTCAGAGACTGAGTCTTGCTGCTGCCGTCACTGCTGTGGAACTAGGGAGGAACCCTGGAGGCAGTGATCCAGCTGCTTCAGTGGGTTGTCTTTCTTCAAGCATGGATCCTCTATCCTTCAGCTGCTGCTGCCCACCCAGCTCTGGGTGACAGTGCAGTGTTCGTTATGCTTCTCAAGAGTAGTTTTACTGGCCTAAGCATCTGCCTATTTTGCCTTTTGCACAGCTGGCTTGAACAGTTTAGTAGGGAAATTGTTTTGTGGATGCATCAGGATCACATGGAACAATTCCATGCTCATATAGCATCTCTGGGACAACTCCAGCCATTGTTTCAAGGCAACTTCATATTAGGAGATGTGTAATGTGTTTTAGCTCTTTTTAATGTGATTTGGCAGCTGGGTGTAAGAACAACAACTCAGACAGGGTGCCATGAGCCAAGTCACCGCATGCCAGGGTTTGGAAATCTTGGCTGTGTGGCACCTTTTGTTTCACACACCCACCTCACAGCTTTGGTGAGCTCTGGCTGACCTGGCTCCTCTCACTCTCTGGGCAGTGCCACATCTTCTACTTCTCAAGCTGAAGAGGCCATCAGGACTCGGGTGTATTGGCTGGTGCCCCTGAGACCCTCTGCTGCTACAGCTGAGCTCAGACCATGCATTTCTAGGTTTACAAGCCCATGCCTCATTGTCCTCACAGGGAAAGTGTAACTATTCATATTGGCTCATGTACTTACAGCATGTTGTGCAGTTTACAGACTGCAATTTCCATTTGGGTTTCACCAGTATGATGTCCAGGTCTGTCTGGCTGTTATTTTCCCTACAACGGCAGATCTGAAGGGGGCTCAAAAGCCAGGTGCTCAGCTGGGATAGATCAGTATCGACGTGTTTACATCAATGAAATGTTGTTGTTTTACTCAAGCTACAACATACCCCTTTGTGAAAATGTTTGCTATTGGTAGTACCTATGTTGGAGATCTCAGGATAACTGTGTTGTTACTCACAAAACAGCTTGCTTGCACTTCTTATAGCCTTTCCACTTCCCACACCCTGCTCCTGTGGTTTGCACCGCCTTATTTATACAGCTCAGGAATGTTTTTCAACAAAACTGTCTTTCCCGAACAGTCATTTAGGCTTGCCTGAATTTTATGATTTGGAGATGTTGAATAGAATTCTGACTTGCAATGCTGTCTGGACCTCTACTAACACTCCAAGGCATTGGGGCTGACAAGGGAGAGCTTTTAAGATGAACTTTTCCTAAAGAGGAAGGTGTTTAATCCTCCTAAGAAAACCCTTATGAATCCAAACTGGTAATGTATTTCCTAAAACTGTTTGATCTATAAGCTTTTCTGGGTCCTTGTTCTCTGCAGGAAAGGTTTTGCCTCACATGTATTTATGCTTTCATTTTTTTTGCTCATGTTTTCTTGCAGTTTTTTACAGTAATGGCTTTGAAATGTGTGAAGATAACTAACTGCTCAGAGGTCTAACTACATACTCAGCGACTAAAGTACATGTTATTTGAATTTTGCTTGTCTGCTAGAGAAGGGTGCTTTTCTTCACGTCTGACTTAATGAATTCTTCCAAATAGCAGTGCAGGCAGGGCAGGAAGGCCTTCTCACTGATTGAACTGAAGTTCAGTCTGTTTAATAATTTCAGCCTGAGAATGCATGAGGTAAAAATGCCTCGTTCGTTTGACTGCTCTGTCTGCTATTTTATGCCCAAAATATGTTATCCAAAGTAATTTTTTTCCCCGAAAAGTGCGAATAGACTAATCTGTAACACCCCGTGCTACAGATGAACTCACAGCCAACCAAAACTTCCATTTCCATCAAGTGTGGATGAGCTCAAGCTGGCCTGCTTTGCTGTGCCTGGGCTATTTCTGTGGGGGTTTCTGCTTGCCTTGATGTGAGGCAGAGTCTACCCAGAAGAAGCAGCAGGACGCTGATGTTCCAAACAAAGTGGTGTTGGTGACATGTCATGATGCTGCACAAAGGGCACCCATCTGAGAGTGAAGAGCACTATGCTGATCTGTAACTGCTGGTGGATGATACAGTCCCCTCAGCTGCTCTGTATTAGTTACCACTGCTCAGCTTTCCTTCTGAATGAGGCTAGGAAACAAATAATTCTTTATTCCCCCTGGTGTCCCTTTCCCCAGATAAAATATTTCTTTTTAAGTGTTCAGGAGTCTCTATGTTTTGCAGCAACAAATGCCCTGTTATGCCCAATTTACCACCTTGTGTACACATAGCAGAGACGTGCTGGAGTTCAAGTGGTAAAAAATCTGTTAGGATTGCTTTTCCATTGCACATCCTTGAGACTCTCACAGCTCATACATTTTCCAGGCAGAAACAAATGCACAGGAAAAGCACACACACACGTTGAATCTGATGTGTTCAGGACGTGTCAGAACTTCTGCACAAGCTACACAGGTGACAAAAGCTTGTGTAGCAAGGCAGGTACATCCTGGATGTACTGGATTTACTGCACATACACAAATTCTCTCCACAGTGCACACAAAACTAGATGATCTGTCACAGATGAGTCATTGTCACTACACATGCACCGCAGCGTTGAGATCTGGCTGGCTGTCAGCTCCCTCTGAGCTCGTGCTTCTGGGAACTACTGGTCAAAATAGATGGATGGAAAGGGCTGCCAGGGAAGCAGAGGCTCAGAGCATGGGCTCAGAGGATTACCAGAGCCATAGTAGAGACTAATAAAAATTCTCAGCTTTCTTGAATTCTGATTAGATTTCTTACCCATTGGATTACCTTGTGAAGATAGAGGATTTCACAGTCTTTTGTTGTGTGTTCTAAAATATTCTAAGCAAATTATTTTTTGCTGGGGAAAATACCACATACTACAGTTGTCATAAGAGAAATCAAGAGTCAGCAGCTCCTGTGGTCTGTGTGATAGGGAGTGATTAACTAGAGCAGATTCCTTCATGAATCCTGCAAGGAACTACTGTCATGCTGAGCAAGAAGGGAAAGAGCTGAGAAGAAGGTATGCCTTTTAAAGGAAACTTTACTATGCTTTTTCTTATGCTACTGCCAGAAAAGTTAATAAGGAATGACCAAAAATTGCTATTTATGATATTGTTATTCTGCAATTCTTCTGCCTACAAATGCAGACACTGTAAGGACTCACCCTGCCACTGTAGAACCTAGTCAGCTAAGTTCTTCTGTGCATCTTGTGTATCCTCCACAACCCTGTGGTGACACTATGATGACTCTGTAAGTCTCTGTGTCTGTTCTGGGGCCTCTGCTCGTTCTTGTTCAGGTGTCTGTAGCTGAGGGATGCTGTTTTGGGTAAATTGTAGTTTTGTTAGTGTGCTTCACAGTGCTGTTTCAAATGTACATTTCGAATTCCTTGGAAGCAAAAGCAAAACAGTCTCATCAGTTTAACACATTCTAATACTAGAATTAATACTGTAGTTAAAACTTCATTCCTGCACAGAGACTTCATGGAGGCACGTACAGTGAAAGGCCAGCTGTCCAGAGTTCACCGGTTTTTCAGAAAGCAGATTATAAACTCTGCATGCCAATACAAACAAAAGAAATTGATATAGCAACCTCTGTTTAAATTACTTTTAAAACACAAGTGCTGAGGGCATAAGGTGTAGATGGAAATAGGCCCCTGCCTCAGAAATGGCCAACCCATCAGAATGCAGAATACTGAAAAGGTCATCCTGAAATGGCATAGGGACTGTATTTCATAAAATATAGGCATTAAATTTCTGAAACCTCATTTGTGTGACAAAAACTCTGACAAGAACACAGGTTGGCACAAAATCAATATACTCAGGCAAGGATGTAATAAATAATAAAAATGAAGAATAGCATAAATTTCAACCAGTTTTCATTACAAGTTAAAGCTGGTCTGATTTCCTATGTGATCTCTTGAAGCTGCATAATTTCCAAAGAAACATCAGCAAAGGTATATTATTTATTTTGCATGAAAGGTGCTAAGGCAAATATTAAAAAGAGAGAGAGAGGAATGTTTATCACCTTTACTTATGCTTTACTCACCTTTGCTTACACTTGGGTGTTACCAACAGAACTGGAGGTGTTGAGGAAGGACAAGAGACAGGTGAAGGCCTACCAAACCCCTTCACAGTCACAAGTCTTCTGGGGGCCAAGAAGCCTTGGCAGTTTCAGTGTTCTTCACCCCCGAGGAGTCTGTTTTACATCGAGCTGAGCAACTTCGCACCCCATGAGCTGTTGTGCCATAGCACAAGGCCTGGTTTCAGCAGTATCTTTACAGAGACAGCTCAACATCCATATCCTGACACCTCCATTTTCCTATCAAATGTACCAGAAATATCAATTAGCAAGCATAATCCTCCTGTGATAATCTGTCGCTATCCTTTAAAATTTGAGCAGCGCTCCTGCTCCAAAAGGATAAATCCATTAGTTGCAATTTCATCAGCCCAAATGGACCAATCTCCTCAACCTGGCTCAGCCCGTGGAGGAATTGTCTTGCTAAGACCTCCTTGGGCAAGCCAAGTGATTCAGCTCCTGTGGTATCCCTCCTCTGGGGCGGCTGGGAAAGCAGAGCCTGGTCCCTCCACGATATGTCTCCATTTGGATTGACAACTTCCCCTGACTGCAGGGTTAACCTTGTTATGACAGCACAGCTGCAGTTGCCATCTCTCCCCATTGCACACGATAGCGCAGCCTTCCCAAAGTAATAGCAGCTCTTGGAATCACAAATTACAGCGAGTGTTTCATCTCTCGTGTTGTTATTTAGCCCCAAATCACTCTGACATCAGTTTCTAATGGTGCAGATATGTTTTTTTTCTGTTTGCTCTCGAACGAAAGGTTAGCAGGGGACTGTGCCTGTAATTCTGCTTCTGTTTTGTTATTTTATATTGAAAAATATCAACTGGTGTCCACTTACATATTTTTATTCAACAGGTGTCTTGTTATTTGAACACCATTACTACCATTGCATCAAGAGTAATAGTGCTTAAGGTCATCTGTACCTCACCATACATTGCATATATTTCTGCCTGGAAAAATTGCATATTTAGTGAAAATACTATTGTGAAATTTGATTTTCACTTGGCTTGTACAATTTTTTTATTTTTTTATTTTTTTTTAATTAGAAGAGGATTTGTTTATATCTTTTTGTAGACAGACAATAATATGGCAGAAAGGCTTGTGGTACCTGTGGACAGTGTAGTTTTCTTTCCTGTCAAAATATTTCAGATAGAGGCCATGTTTAATTAGATACTCATTTTTCAAATTAACCTTTAATATTTTCCTTATATCACATTACAACACTTGTCAAACACAACTCAGCATTGCAATATTTGATCTCTGACCATTGATCATGACAGACCAATGTATTCTGTCTTTATCTTCCTGGATAACCCCCTAGATAAATACACTTTCTGGACAAACATCACTCTACCTTCTGAGCAACTATTACAAGATGTTCATAACTGCCCAGATGTCTATGCAATTATTTTAGGCACAAAAATCTGATAATAACTGGGTGCCTTAGAACTGGCTAATCTTAGACAGAAATAAATTTTGTGACTGGATATTTTTAGTGTTGACATATGCAGAGTGCAGCATTATTAAATTTCTTCAGTTGCCCTCTGTTTCTCAGGAATGTGCCAGATCCAGTACAGCTTTTAATTGTTTCACTCTCTACTCAGTAATTTTCCTGCTGTTACGAGTGCAGGCTGCTCAGCAATCATTTGGAGCCAAGACATTTATAGGACATTTCCTTTGTGTAGTGTCTGTGTCCTGCCTCTCAGCGCTCTGTAGCACAGCTCTGCACATGAATTTCTGCTCTACACCATAACTGGTTCCAACTGGCATTTGCAAGAACTCAGGGAAAATAATTTTCTTCATGAAGTGGGTCTTGCAGCTAAAACTGAGCTATGTGTCTTAGATGAGTATGCAAAGCTGAAAAGATTTGGAAGATCTGTTAACACACTGCAGACATGTGAGACATATGATGTTCAATCATATGGGGAGGGAAGAAAGCAGGAAGGGGAGTAACACTGCCCTGGGTTGGAGAATCCTGGCTTGTACAGTCTTATTCATTGTACAGATGTCTGTCTATCTATCTATCTATCTATCTATCTATCTATCTATCTAATCTCATGTGGAGTTGTAATCTTTATAGCTATATTAA
>JAWWTY010000001.1:9818896-9876202 GCA_035222235.1 Margarornis squamiger | reverse complement strand
TTATTTGGCCCACTTCTTCAAGTTGTGCTTTTCTCTGGTGGGTGTTGTGGTTGTCTCCCTTTTTCTTTTTTCTTTTTGTCTCCCTTTTAGGATGTTGAAAGATGGATAGAAGGAACACTTATGCAGCTCACACTATTTTGCCATGAGTTTTGAAACATTTTTGTTTCTCCTTAATTGGTTGAAGACCTATGATCGTGATAAAATGTCAGCATTTTTTTCAGGGAGAAAGAAAATGTGTCTAGGTGTTGTGGCTAGAGAAAGCACTTCAAAATAAGAACCTTCTGGCTTTAAAATGGATCACAATAAAGAAAACACAGTTCCAAAATTATTATAAATTTATGAGTGCACATCAGTCATATGAATTTTAGAAGGGAAAAGAGAATAAAGGGGAATTTGATTTATCATTTTAAAATACTGGTGTATTTTAAGTCTGCAGAAAAAAGAGAAGAGCCAGAAGAAAAAAAATCTGAAAAGATGATAAAGATGGGGTAAGGACATGATAAAAAATGAATGACAGCCCATGACTGATAATGAACACAGTGTTTTTGTATTCTTGTCCCAGTCCATTTCTCTGTTCCTATTTCTAGCCTTTACCATCCCTAAAATAAAGCAAAAGACTTACTCGTGTCCCAAATAAAGCCTTTAAAGAAATGTTGAAGTAGCATGAGGTAAAGGAAGAAATAATAGTTGAGAAGCTTTTTGTCAAGTATATAGTCTGGCACAGGAAAAAAAAAAAGAAAAAGAAAAGAAAAAAGTTTGTAAATGTTCTGGAAGAAATGCAAGGTACATTTACTCTGTGCATTTTTCCCCTTTAATAATATAAGAACAGGTAGGCTCAGAGGAGTAATCATGTTTTTATTCCAGTCAATGCAGTGTCAGACTGAGGCAAACTTCTCTTTTTTTACAGGCTTTCAAATCCCTTTCTTACTTATGTGCAGTCATAAGTCTGAGAAGTGATGTTCTCCAGATAGTAATTTCTCATTTGTGCATCCTGAAGTTTCAAGTCATCCTCAGACAGGCAAAAATCTGACATCTTTTTAAAGTTCACTATCCAGAATATTGTTCTGGTGTTTCACAAGGAAAGGAAATACATTTTTCTTGAATGAGAAGAAATGCCTGGTTTTGATACTTATTTTTCATTATCCATCCTTTAAAGTCCATTAGTATTGGTCAGGTGTGTGAGGACTGGTCGTACAGTTAAGTCTTTAGCACTAAGACAGACATTTCTGGGCCTTTGGCCTATGAGGGAAGCAGTAAGGAAATGACACTGCTGCACTGGCAGCCAAGTAATCAGAACACACCCATGATTTATTTTGACACTACTAAATTTAGAGAAAGAATGTGAAAAATTGACTTCAAGGGCGTGTTGTACCCTCTGAGGCACAAAATGAAGTGTCGACTGGGCAGTGATCGTTCACTTTCCTAATTTCAGCCTGGCCTGCTAAATAAGGAAGTTTGTGTTTTCATGCTGTCCTGTGTTTCTGCTCTCTTTCTGGTTTCCATTAACATTTGAACCCATGAGTTAATTTTAACTAAATGGAAAGACAGAGTTTTACTAAGATTATTTCAGTTCTACAAGTTTCATGACAACTGACAACTGCTGGAGGAAAGACACTGAAGATACTTCTGAGGAGAAGTCTGAATAACTTGTCTGTGTGTCCATAGCTGTGGATGAACAATCAGCAGCACGTTGCTTCAGTTCACCCTCCCAAGGACATGGGGAGAAACACTGAGACAATGGCAGAGAGAGGGGAATCAGCAAGAGCAATTTTCATGACAGTGTGCAAATATAAAAGGAATCAGTCTCCAACACAGCTGCAGCTTACAGGTGTTTTTATTCAATTTTATATTCCCTCTATTATGTACATAGCAGTGAAAGTGCTGGAGAAATTGGGGGTTTTAAACAGAGTTCAGGAAGAAGCTCACCTTCTGAAGCCTGAAAACTTTGCTCTGTTTGTTCCAGATCTTAAGAGAAAGATGAGGCTGCTTGTCATCAATTAAATTCACAGAACGAGATTGGAGGAGTACTATTTCCTTTTTGTATAATTCAGAGAAAAAAAACTTTTTCATTTAATTTCTCATTTAAACATTTACCTATTTAAAATTCTATCTCCAACAGACTGTTGTGAGACAGATTTATGGCTTTTCACAGTAAACAAAAAGCAGATAATGAAACACAACACTAAAAATGCTGTTTCAACAGCTTTGTAGAGTTGCTGGGTGAGCAAGTTAAACAACATTTTCTGAAGTGCTTACCACTGTTTGCTACAGGTTGATTACTGAGGTTCCTACGCTCTACAAATAATGACATATGGGCACATAAAATCTATACAAGGTCTCCGTAGTCTTTGTATTGACAATGGTTGTAAGTGTTTCTTTTTATTTTATTAATACTGTTTACAAAACTGAGGGTAACAGGGTCAATTCTTATTTGTACAGTGTGTGCTGTCTGTGATTAGGAATCTGTAGGGCACTCTACATCAGAATATTTGGTAAGGAAAATTGGGAAAGGTGGCAGTGTGAGTTAATAACTCTTTTCAGGTTGTGATGAGGATTATTAAAAATGAAGGTGAATCTGGAAATATGGACTCAGTTAAAATTGAAGTACTGAGGGGGAAGGAAAAAGTGTTTACCACCTGTGGTTCAGGGTAGGGAAGCACACTCAGAAATAGTTGAGAGCATTAGATTAGTGACTACAGTGTTATCTAGGGAATTTTAATTTGTATAATTTATTCAATCATTAATAAGGAGGACTAGAGTTTCATGTAGAACTCATTTTTATATCAGTATGTGTTACAGGCAACTCAGCAAGGAAAAACTTCAGACTGAATTCTATTAAGTAAAATGGATATGGTAAGTACCACGATCATTAGGGATGGGTTTTGGATACAAATACAGGTGTATTAACATGTAAATGTTCCAATTTAATACAATCAGAAATGTATTAAGTAAAATAGATTGGCAGTGTTTATGAGCAAAGAACTCTTGAGGCTGAGAAAGAAAAAGAATAATTTGTAAAAAGATTGGGAGGAAATACTGCAAAGCAAAACCTGAAATATAAATTATTTAAAGCCTCTGTGGATGAGTGATAAGTTGTTAAGCTAATTGCAAGTAACAACAGAGAAGGAAAAAACCTCATGGAATCAAAAATTTTGGCACAGACATAATGTCATTAGAAGAAACAGAGGAAATGGAGAAAAGAACATTTGAAGAATGAAATATTAAAAAATGAGTTGCTGTTGCCTAACCTGGAGGGGCAACTTGGGGGAGAAATATCCCTGTGATGGAGCTCCTTTCTATGTGTGGAGGGTGAGGCAAGAAAAATAAGTAAAACAAGTAAGAAAACAGAAAGTGCAAGAGAAATTTAACCTTTTCCTTTTCCATAACCTAGAGTCCTGCTCATAGTAACCCTTTTCGTTACAACATTGCTTCTCACTCACTGTCTTCCTTCTAAACCCACCGACTACCATAGGGAAGAAGTGATTCTTCGAAGTGTCACAATACTACTGTGTCTGTCCCAGCCAGGAGATACAGACCTCTGTGCAACTCTTTGAACTGAAGTTCTTAGACACCTGGAGATGATAACCAGAAAACAATGATTCATGTGGTAAAGATAGCTTTCTCCTCCAAAGGGTGAGGAGAAGTTGACCCAGTGATTGCTGGTAGCAAACACGAGAGAGGAGACATTAGAAGTACATATATTTTCCAATATGTCCTTTAAAATACCCCCAATCCAACTCAGCAGTTGGAACACATTTAGGGAAATATTGAACATTAGACTACCAGAAGGACATCAGACATAATCTGTTCAGTAGTAGAAAGCTCTCTTTCTGTGTCTAGAGAAGGATATCTGCACATTTCAGTGCAAAGTTTTGCATGAATCTTTTTTTTTTTCCTTTTCAGATGATGAAAAAAAAATAAAAATATGTTAAACATCTAGAAAAATGGATCTTCCAGGATTCTGAGATGACAAATAATATTGCCAAGCTATTGCAGAGAACACAGATACTTCTCATTTCTTTGCCACATCCAAGCTGCTTTTTTTAGTACTGAACATAAAATGATGTGAAATAGAAAAAATTTAGAAGTCAAACTCCTTTTTGTTTGTTTTTCTTTTTTCTTGTTTAAAACAGCACACAGTATATAAGATGCAATGTCCAGAGAAAAACTTGGGATCTGAAGGAATTGCTGCAATTCCTAATTATTCCCGATATAGGGTTGAAGAGTATTCCTGACAGGAAAATAAGCCCTTCCTCTGTTACCAGGAGTCTGTTACTTGGGAAAATAATGAACCTTGAGACTATCTCTCCTTTTCTCTTAGCCAGCTTCTTCGGGAGTGTCTTATGGTTACTGGAAATGAAGTATTGGTTAATGAAATGCTGTCTATGTTGGAAATAAATAAATAAATAGAATAGAAGAGTAAGTTAGAATAGTGTGTACTATATTGGATAACTGTGCTAACATCTTGGCAGATGTCTTGCTAATGCTCAAATCAAACCATATCTAGCATGGATTTTCCTTTAATCTTAGGAGAAGCACTTCAGCCGATGCCTTGTAAGAGAGGAGTGAGATGTTTCTGTTCTGACAGTAAGCATGGTCATAATTTGATACAAAACTATTAGGAAAAAACTTATTTTAGAAGGAAATAACTAGGAAATATAGCCAATGAGTAAGATTTTCACAACTGGAAACAATAAGGGAGAACCAGGGAAAGATCTCATTTGAAGGAGGGCATGGGAGGGTGGTTTATCATGGAGTTTAATTTTGAAAATTCAAATGAAAATTATGAAAACTCAATTCACCTATTTCAGACTTAAGTTTTAGCCGTGCAGTAGACCTTGGGATTGCTGTGTTATGACCAAGAAAAGAGAAAAACTCTTCATTCCTTGACTGTGAATTTTCTAAGGCTTTGGGACCCCGATGACAAACCAGTTCTCTTTACAGAATTATTCGAGCTGCCCGTACAGCATCTTTTATCACATTTGTTTGCTTCACTTATGCTTTTGCTCACGCTGTCACTCAGCCCATCTCTGTGCTGCAGCTGATCAGCAGGCAGTGACCCGAGATGGTGCCCTGGCTCCATCTCCCTCCCACACAGGCAGGCGAGGTGGGGACCCCTCGCTGGCACAGCCCCTGCGGCTGGCAAGGCAGGGATGGGCAAACCCATCAAAAACCTGGGATCTGCTGCCGTGTGTCCTCAGAGGAGAGGTGCCTGCTGCAGGACTGCCGAGTGCTGGGCTTCACAGTCTCCTGGAGGTGGCTTCCTAGGGGGAAAAAGAATAGTTATGTGGCTTGCAGTGCCCGAAATAAATGATTGTGACAGCCATCAGTGCTTCAGGCAGAAAATGACAATGTGCTGCTGCTCTGAAATTGTGATGTCAGTGAAGCACACTGTTCCTTTGGCCCACTTCATGCCTTGCAAAGGTGGCAGGAATCCTGCACAAGTGAACGAGGAAATCCTGACTAAACTCAAACATAAGAGGTGCACGAGGCATGGAAGCAGGGACAGGTGACCTGGGATGAATATAGAGACACTGTCCAGGTGTGCAGAGACAGGGTTAGGAAAGCCAAAGCTCACCAGATGTCAGCCCTGGTGAAGGATGTGAATGGCAACAAAAAGGGTGTCTACAGGTAATTCAACACAAAAAGAAAGGCCATAGAAAATGTGAATATGTTGCAAAAATGGAACAGGGGACTTGTTTACAGGAGGCATGGAAAATGGTGAGGGACTCAGTGTCTTTTTCACCTTGGTCTCAGGGAAATAGTTTTAAACAAGGTGATTGAGAGTAGTCAGATGGATTCATGAAGGGGAAATCGTACCTGACCAACCTGAGAAGCTTTCATGATGAAATGATGGGCTCAGTGAGCAAGGGGGAGCAATGAATGCTGTTTATCTTGACTTCAGGAGGGCTTTTGGCACTTAGCAATGTATTTACATATGTGGTTGAGGAAATCCCATGTAGCCATAAGAAAGCACTTTATTATTGTGAGGGTGGTTGAACTCTGTCACAGGTTTCCCACAGAGACTATGAAATTTCCATTCTTGGAGATTTTAAGAAGCCAACTGGACATAGTCCTCAGCAATCTCTGTAGATGACCCTGTTCTGAGCAGGGGGTTGGAGGTACCTTCCAGTCCCTGTGGGTCTGTGGTTCTGTACTATTGCAGAGGCATACACTGGTTCAAATAACTGTTGCTTCTACCTTTGGGAGCTTTATAAACTCTTAAAGGGAATGTTTAAAATATAGATGAATGAAAAATTCTCATAATTCCTTTTAATTATGGAAATTTTTTGTATAAATTAAATAAGCTGTCTGCAATCAAAGAAGCCATCTATGTTTGTAAGAGTTGAAAAAAGGGCTAAAAATTCTTGTGTTTAAAAGTTTCCATGCTATCATTGCAATAAATTAAGTTTCTAATTAAACACATGCTCACATACACACTCTTGGATGGAATGCTATGCTTGATCAATAGCCCTAGGCTACACAGTAGCAGGCAGAATTATAGCAAATGGAACTGGATGAATGGGTTTACTTAATGACCACAATATGATTTATTTCATTGGTGGGAAAGGAGGTAGGAAGACATCAAATTGCTAAAAATACTACCAGAGCAAATTAAGATATGATCTTACAGGAGGTACATTCCAAAGAGATCCTGTTTGAGTATGGCAGTCCAGAGCTCATATCACTCTAAAAGAAGCATACTTGATGAAAGTGTGTCAGCTAATCTGCATTCAGCTTGTTTGCCATTTATAATTAAGAAAGCTCTTTTATTATTTTTTAATGTCGATGCCTTAGCCATGGACAATTGCTGACTTAATCAGCACATTTTCACAGTGTCATGATTTTAGCTGTTGGAGGAGTCTTAGTACAAGAAACAAAATTAATGCAAATAATTCCACGTATAAACAGATGAAAAATACTTCTTTGAATAAAG
This sequence comes from Margarornis squamiger, assembly GCA_035222235.1. Taxonomy (NCBI): domain Eukaryota; kingdom Metazoa; phylum Chordata; class Aves; order Passeriformes; family Furnariidae; genus Margarornis; species Margarornis squamiger. Next base: position 9,869,265 of record JAWWTY010000001.1, on the reverse strand, counting down.
CTTCACAGGATTTAGTTTTTAGATCCCTGACCACAACCTCGTATTATTTGGCATTTGCATTTAGAGTTAAAACAACAGCTCCTGCAAGACCTGCCGGTGTGGCAATACAATGGTATCTGCTGGTGGTGAACGTGGGGCTTGCAGGTACAAGCCCGTCTGTGCCACTGGGGGTGTGCACTGACCCCTCTGACCAGTTATTTACCTCTCCAGTGATGAGAATGTTGCCAACCAGAGCTGAGACACAGAGAGAGAGAGAGAGAGAGAGAGAGAGAGAGAAAGCAGTTTTCTGAGTTTTGACATCACTGTAAAGAAAGGCTTATGAGCTAAAGTGGGCCAGAATTGAAAAAGCTGACAAAACTTGAATGAGTAGCAGGAGAAGAAATCTTCTTCTGTCCCCCCAAATACACGTGCACACATATATTAATGGAGGTTCTGCTTGTTGGAAGCGTTCGCTCAGTTTCTCTTTCTCCCTACTTATTTATCTGTGAAAAATGCAGAAACTGAATATAAATCAGGTTTTGACTTTTTCTATAATTGTGCTTTTCAAAGGAGATAATTAAATTTCTGCCTCTTTGGGAAAAGGTCAGCATGTTGGGGTAACAAATATTCGTATCTCTAGGGCATTTGCCCTTATTAGCCATGAATCACTGTTTCATAAGCTTGGAGCCTTGGCTAGAATCCATCTAGCCTAAAATACTTTGAAAACCAATGAATTAACTGAGATCCACTTTAATAGTTCAACTTTATTACTAATTAACCTGTATATGCCCCTGTTTGTTATGCTATAATTCAGAATCTAACACTATTGCTATTGTCTAGGCGTATATTAAATGTATGGTGCTACTTCTCCATTACTTCAGGAATTTGTTGCTACACTGATCACTTGTTTTGCACACAAGCTAAGGCTGTAGACGGTCTAAAGATGTTAGTGAAGAAGCCTTTGAGAGGCTGATGGTTGACTTAATCTTGACCTCCAAATCAACTGACTCAAATTGAGGATACAGCCTGTGTTTGGTTGATGCTGAAGAGCTTAGTCTCAAGTTGACAAACAGAGCAAATGGAGGAGAACACAAGGCTTATTTTTTTATTATTATTTTTATTTTATGCAATTATTTTTTGTGATCTGAACTCATAGTTTCTATTCAGATTTTTCTGCAGTTTCAGACTGAAGTATCATGACCAATATCTATGTTCTCGTCACTTGAACTAGATCCTTAATGCCTCTCTAGGCATTTTGGTGTCTGCTGTGATGGAGCTTGAGCTGGCACCAAGCTGAGAGTTGCATATCCATGGCATTGCAAAACAGCTGGTATTAGAGCACCCTCTGGAGCAGTGCTGCATCTGGGAGTCCAGGGCCTCATGCTGGCCCAACTTGAAACATGGTGACACAGGCATGGCTCTGTATGTCTTTGTCAGCATGGCCTTGCTCATCTTAACTGCTTAGACCTATCATTACTTAATATAAATTTTAGATAAAATGACTCCAACTCAGATGCATCCTTCACATAGGAAGGTCACTAATTTGTCTTGGATTTCTGCTAAGAATGTAGCTATCTGACTACTATAAGACCATGCTTAGCCTAATTTAAAGACCACTGAAAGTGAACCACTGAGCAATCCTCTCTTCTCCCACTTGTTGAGACTCATCTTTAGAAGACAATTCTATATTTTGTTTCTGCTAAGCAAGGAATATCCTTCCACCCTTACCATCACTTCCTCTGTGGATTAGCCATTAGATACATTTCCACTATTTAGACATTTAGATGTTTAAATATTTCCCTTCTTCTTGGTGGTCTTGTGGACATTTTTAATTCATTACTGCATGTAATACTTTAAAACTTGATCTTTACAATACTCTTCAGTCTTCATCTTTCCTGTTGAAACAGTTCTGTGTGGTGTGGACCAGAGAGGGAGACCTGTGAGCACACTTCCTGTGCCTTGCTACCAGAGTGTTTGCCTGAGAAGCCTAGGTTTCTTTTGAAATGTCAGTAAAAATCTAAGCATTTTTAGTTTAAGTAGCAGGGAGAGTAAGAGAGTCCTCTTTTTTTGCTAGATACTCTGACAGCTGAACTATTTGGTCATGTTTCTGTTCAGATGCTTGTTCACCCTCTCCTTCTGGTCTACTGACTATGGAATGATAATATTATATTTAATATTAAAATGGAACAATCACAATAAGAGGGCATGAGAGCATCTGCTCTCACATAAGCCTGTAGTTTACTGATTCAAACCTTCACCTGGAAGGTGAGAGAAGTGGGTTCATAGCCTTTGAGAGAAAGGAACTGAAGATAAGAGCATTAAACTTACATGTGTGAGAGCTCTTTTATGCAAGATTTCTTTATTAAATGTGACAGTAACACATAGTTAATATAAAGAACTCAAAATTTTGGTAAAAAAGAACAAACAAAAGTGTGAGTGTGCCTAGTCATACAAAGGAAGCAGATGTTAGCAATACATTCAATTACAACTCCAGCACTGGCATACACTGGCTTTTTTTTTATTTGCCATCGATCTTTTCAGACCACATAAAGCAAAAGCTTTCTCATAGTAATTTAGTATTTTTTCAAGTTCTGCCAAAGATCTGACAAAGTGTGTTGGGTCTCTGATAATAGCAAACACTTTAAATGGTCTTAATGTATTACATGAACTGTGGCATAGGAGTTGCCTAAAAGACTGTAGTTTTACTCAGGCGAGCAGAGGAAATAGTGAGACAACTTAGGAGAAAATTTTGTGTGTGTAATTTCATAGGAAAAAACTTACATCGACTGGTTTAGAGCAGACCAACAAAACCCAAAAGGTGGTGCAAACTTTTCCAGGTTTCTGGAGCCTGATGTCCTGTATGGAAGTGTCCAGAAACAATTGCTTCAGAGAATGGAGCAGGAAAACATGCAAAAAGCTTTCTAGGAAGAAGTTTAGTTGTCTATTCTAACTGTACCAAGAAGTTCACTATTTCAATTCCATTTTCAATTGCTGTGCCTTCTCCATGTCTAAGGAGGAATGGTGAAAAGAAGTGCTTGATGTATACCTTATACACTTTACTGTTTTGTTTGGTTTTATTACTTCTCCTATAATTTTTTCTATGGTCAAAGATTAATGTTCTTCAGTCATCTTTCCCAGAAGGAAAATAGAAATGGATTTTTCAGTTTAGAGAAGCAAACAAAACCAAATCTTCCTCCATGAAGACGGCATTGAAAGTATATGTAACTGATGCCAAGTAAAAGGAGTTAAAAAATAATAATCCTGGCTACATGTCTATGACTGGAAAGCCTTCTATATGTATATGTATTTATGTACTTTTAAAGATAGCTGTGTGGAATTTTTTGGTTCTGTGGGTTGGTTTTTTGTTTGGGTTTTTGTGTTGGTTTTTTTTTTTGTTTGTTTTGTTTTTTTTAATAGAACCTGAAGATTTTTGATAATCCCATAAAAATGTTTTATATTTGAATATTACATAGTAAAGTGTGACAGAATGATCAGATTTTTCCTACAGGAAGAAATGTTAGCTATACAGGTGTAAAAGGAAGGATCAGAAAAGAGTTTTTCCCTTTAAAGACATCCCTGGAAATTCATAGCTGTCTTTCAGCGGTGCTAATTTAATATTTAGAGTACTCTGATATCCAGCTTTCATTTGAAGGTGCAACAATTCACTGAACTTGGTGTCACCAGCCATTTCTCTCACATTCACTTGTGCCTGGAGTTTCTATTACACTGCTGGGAAAAAAAAAGGGGAATAATGCCACAGGTTTTTAGTGGATTTAAGGAAAGGAAGAAAGCAAAGACAAAAATCCATCAGAGTTTGAAAGAGCTCTTTTCATTTATTCCCATGGTCTTTATATCTTTGTGGACCAAGGCAGACTCAGAAATATATTGTGTTTTAAGTTAATGATCTGTTAGAAGAAAAGAATAAACATTGTCATAAATCCAAATATTTTTTTCTACCATTTTAATGTTACTTCCTTATTTAAAGAAGGCTACATTCTTCTGGCATTTAGGTACTGGAAATAATTCTGTAACAGTAATCTTTTTCCACCCAAATTTTTACATAATATTTGCTTTTCAAGATTTACATATATAATTTAGGTTTGCCTTTTTATAACTTCCTCTGTCTACCTAACCCTGTTCCTATCAACACCAGAGGTGTTAAATCACTTCATATGGTAAAAGCTATCATTTTACATTTTGATTTTTCAAGTAACTCTCTGAGTGTTACCTTGATGAAATTATGGAATCTGGGATAATTTTCCAAACCCATGTCTGCTTTTTGGATTATCCTTCAGGGCTCCATTGTGCTAAAGTAACCAGTGTTCTCTAATGACTTTCTGCAATACCTCCAGGGAAATGAAATGGCTTTTTCATGTCTGAGCATTCAAAGTACCAGTTCCTTGTCCTACTGCCCTTACAGTGGGACAGAGCTTTGACAATGCCTGTCAAAGCAGCCCTGTCTATGGTATCAGAAATGGCAGTGTAAAAGCTGTCAGATTTTTGATCCTGTTGGCTATGGGCATTTATATTATCTTGGGCGGGGGGGGGGGGTGTATATCTTTTTCAATGTACCCTTCATCTTAATGGAGTGTGATAGCTTATGAAAGCCAGCTTGACATTCATTACTGCACAGTTTATTTTTCCCTTTGTCCACCAATATTATCTTTGTGACAGCAGCAGAAACTGTTTACATTAGAAAATAACTGGAAAATATTTTTTAGATACTTAAGGCAATAAGTCCTCTTATTCATTGGGAGCAATAATATCAGGCATGACCCTGTAAGTATTCATACTCCTGCCATCTTAGGCTTGCAGCCTCACAATTGTTTTGTCTGCATAATTCCATCATTTACCTTGTATGTGGCACAGGGCTGAAGTTCCACAAAAGCTTAGGCACTGAAATGTTCATCAATATGGCCTCAGTAATGAGTACTTTTGTTAATATAGGGGAATTTGCAGTTCTGACTTCTGTTCCTGGGCGGTCTCTACAGTCCTGAAATATGCATGTTGCAAATCAGGCATCAAAGGATATGACTCACAGCAGACATCCTAATAAGTTTGCACATAGGAAGTGCAGCAGGGAAGGTTTTGTTCTATACTTCTCTGGGGTTTTGGAGCTCCACTGCAAGATTGGAACTCTGTGACCCATCTATTGGAAATAGGTGTCTAAATGCCTTGAAGATAAAAAACAGATGAAGAGATTACTTTCCCTGTCATGTCTAACAATAAAAGGCTTCATTCTGAATGCAGGAAATACAGGAAGACATGTTTTACCCTCATCAGATGTGTGTCTAACCTATTGGGCCATAAAAGCATTCCTTCAAGTGTTTGCTACTCTGTTTTAGTACGTGTTGGACTATCAGTCTTGGCTTGTCTTTACTATTGCCTTGTCTTTACTAATGACCTCTTATTCTCTCTTATGAAAATTCAGTTATTTCGTGCACCCTAAAACAAGGTGATCAGGATACCTTAAGAGAAGAGTGCAGTGTGTTGCAGTCCACCTGAAAGAGAAAGAGCATTCAGAGGGCAGTTCCATCATTCCCTGCCACACATCAACAAATGGCTTTTTGCTGGGATGCAGGCAATCAATGCAGTTTTTGCTCTTAGTCACTCTTGGACTAGCAATACTTCAGGAATAGGCATTAGGAATTTTTGGAATCCCAGCTTTGAACTTGATAATTTTCCTGGGGTTTTGCCCCAAAAACACTGTTGTGGATTTAGGTTTTATAGAACAATAGAAGTGAAAAATAGTCCCATTGAATCAAGAGACATGAGTCTGTATTTAGAGGAATAATTTCTTCACTTTGTCATCACATGCTGCGTATCAGGGAAGTCAAATCAGTATTTTTAAATTGATTTTTTACAAACCAAGAAACAGACTCAGAATCTGCTCCTCCAAATCCATTCCCCTCTGGTATCTTCCTTAGACATTTTAATTAATATTCCTAATTGCTTAGGGTTAAAGGAAAGAAATTGTGTCATTTTAAGGTAAATAAATATATACAGTATGAGAATATCCAATTGTCTCCATTAAGAGAAAGTAGATGGCTCATTGTAGTGTTTTATTTTGTTATTTCCAGAACAGCTAGCTAGTACTACAGTATCTCTTCATCTCCAGAATCTCTCTTCCAAGATTATGTATAGGCTCTGTCTTACTAGTAATATTTTAATTCATCACCATGTATTTAACAAACTCCTTCTTTTATCACTTGATGACAGAAGGGATTTTTTTTCTCTGACATTTATTGCTTTTTAAACTGTATTTCTGGTTGGGTGCCAGATTTCTCCCAAAATATTGTAAATAAATGTGAGCAATACAGATTTGGATTTATGAAGCATAATGGCTGGATGCTTTAGCTGTGAAGAGATGTTTTATCATACTGTCCGCCATTATGTGGGGAAACTTTTAAGACTTGCTTTCCTGCTTTATTTTACTACAGTCCTTAAAGGTTTTAAACCAAGTTCCTTTGAGACTTGAACACAATTATAGTAACCCATCTGACATACACACAATGTGAATAAAATGCTCAATTATATACAGGCGTTTTAACACTGATACATTCTACACACATAAAATAAAGGCACCTTGAAATAAAACTCTTATCTCCTTCACCTCACTTATCTACTAATTACATATAAACTCACACAATACCAAGAAAAAAAAAATAATTCTGTATGTATATCATTAAGGAACATAAAAGAAAAGCTTATTATCTTTTTGCATTCTTATCTGTAAGAGTCAGTAATGTTCCTATTTGTAATAATATATACTCTCTCTATATGCTTATGTTCATATATACATACAAATATATCTCCCTTCAGACTCTAAATGATTAACACACTGGCTGGGGAACTGTTTCTGCATTCACGCTTGCTGAAATCAAAAATTCTTTAGATGGAAAGCCCCCATTTCTTCCTTTGTGAACGCTGCTTCATGAGACCATGAAATCAATCCTGCCACCCTTTTGGCTAAATTTGGATTCAAAATGAAAGATTGCCTCTCCTCGAATATCCTTGTTCTCTTTCAATCATTATTTCACAACCTGGATTGTTTATTTTTTTGTATGGTAGATTAAATGTGTGGGTAACAAACTTTGAAAACACGGTGGCTAAGCAAAACCATCACTCTTTTGCATCACATTCCTCACATTTTTTGCATAGTGGTATGTTGTGTGGTTTACCTTGAAGAATATGAACCAACTTCAGTCCTGAAAAGAAAGCAGGTGCCTAGGGGAAAAAAAAGGGATGTTTATAATCAGTAGGAACATTTATCTCCCACTCTTTATGTGGGGTGAGTTCACCTCTGAGCTTGATGTGCTGGAATTGAAAATGAAGGTATCAGCTCGGGCTATGAGGGGTTCTGATGTAACCAGTACAGCAATCTGGATTTCACTCCTTCCTGCCCCAGGGAAGAACGAAGGACTGCTTGTGCTCCTCACTGTAGTAACAGGGTCTGGCATCACTTTTCATACAGTTAAGGCCTTATGCCACATTTCAGGCATGATGTAAAAATGCAGGCAGCAGATTTCTTATCTGCTTTCCATTTTGGTATTTAATGATTTTTCAGTGAATCCAAATGTTGCATAAGACTTCCAAGGAGAAGAATGACCCAGATCAGAGAGATACCATCCGGGGACATTTCCCAAGTGCCTTTTTCGTGGGGATGGGAAAGCAAGCAGATGTTTTCCATCAGCAGCTAATGCTGAAGAGCTACTATTACTCCCTCCCTAACCACAAGCTCTGTGCCATAATCATCTACTCCCTTCTTCTGCTTCTATAGATGTAACAGCAGCATGTAATAATTCAAATTCTGTCTGTTGACACAGCTTGCTTCAGCTCTACAGAAAGCAAGTTGTTTGTTCACTGAATCTGTGGACACATCAGCACTTTGCAGAGTCTAAAAGGAGTTGCTGCTTTCTTGATGGCAATTGCCTGCTGTCATCTGAGCCTCCTGGAAATTGGTGGCAGCACATGGAAATAGCCATGCACAATACATTTCTGTCAATGTGGCATGATTATTTTTGTTAGACAGAATCACAAATTTCTCCTGAAACATCCCCTTCAGTATGGCTTTTTATAAAAAGAAAAAAAAAAATCTTCCTTTTCTGTTACTTCAGGAAGCTGACCTCAGAAAGTGCTTTTTTGTTTGTGTTGAGTAATTAGGTTATTTTGAATTTAAGCCTGTGTCACTGATGGGGATCGATCTCTGATACACACCTGGCTTTGCAGAGAGTGAGAATAACATGTATTCTGGTGTAACATGCTGTAGGCTGAGTAAATATGAGGCCAAAGAGATAAAACCAGACACATGTGAAAGAATTTCCCCTATTAGAGACCAAAAGGAGGGGAAAAATTATTTAAATGACACTAGTATAATAAAAGGGGAATGACTGCTAATCTGTTGAACCAAAAAAGGTTAGCTGAGAGACTAAGAAATTTATTCTTTTCATATAAACATAATCAAGATGTCTATTCTGTGAGGACAAGCACTTTAATATTCTGTTTGGACAATTTAGGTAGTAAAATAGCTATTATATGTTTCATCTTCAGGTGCATGTTTGGTAGATGTACCAAAATCCTGACAGCTCTCCCTTTGCAACCTCACAGAGCCATGCTATTCATAGAATCCCAGAAGCATGGAATCATGGAATCAAAGAACAGCCCAAGCTGGGAGACACCTTGAAAGATCCTCTTGTTCAGCCTTTCATAGGAAAGGGTGCCTAGGTCAGATTTTCTAGCACCCTGACCAATCACGCCTGGAAGACCTAAAGTGATGGGCAGTCCACCCCACTCTGAGGAGAGTCTTTCAATGACTGATCATTCTACATGAAAAAAATTCTCCCTTTCAGCAAGATGAGTACTTATTTAAGATCTTTGTAGGGTCCCACAGCAGACAGCTTTAATTCTTTTTTATTTTCTAGCAAAAGGCCCCATGGGTGCAGATGTGATTTAGACTCTGCTTAAGGTCAAGGAGCCAAAGCTGACCCTAAATTCATAGGAATCCTTGTCCTCAGTGGAGGCAAGTCAGGACAATCCTGTGGTCACTTATATAAAACTATTCTCTCCCTTCCATAGTAAGAGTTCTGAAAAACACTGAACTCAGTATGAAGGTTGTTTAAACTACGAAGAATGTGAAACTGAGGAATGCCATGGGACTGCACCTTGGCTACTAATCCTGAAGAACCAGGAAGGATGACGAGTAGTTTGACATATTTAGTGTAAATCTAAAACCTCCACCTCATGAAAAGATGAAAAAAAAAATAAAAATAGGATGAAATGAAAGGAAGGAGGGGAAGTTTTACCATAGGTAAAAGGAAAAGAACATGTAGATGCTCCCTGAAGCAGAGCAGATGGGGTGAAGAAGGCTATGCCACCAGCTTCCCACATTCATTTTAGAAGTCAGTTTTAAGCAGTAGGAGTCAGGTATGGAGGACTTTTCTTCCTCCCAAGACATCTTAGAAGACAGCAAGCAAAAGTGATTGATGATGGAGGCTGGGGATTTTTTTGCACTATTTTAATTTTTTTAACATTTTCCAAGTAGATTTAATCATTTCCTTTGTCACAATAAAGCTTCTTACTAGGTTTCAACTTCTTAATGGGTTACAAATCTATGATGTTCTTTTTTTCTTGGGTATAAAATTCCAATGATGTTTTTCAGGAAACCTTTGCAGGAGTACTGCTAATAGAGGAAGTTTCCCTCAAAACTGTGAAAGTTTGGGGACCCACTGGATCAAAAACTAAAACTCAGGATACATTCTACTCAAGCATGCACAATCCAGTACTTTCCTTGCAAAAGACAGGAAAGAGAAGGCAGCCTCTGTGCTGAATATTCCCAAATTATAACAGCTGATCAGTGCAAATTTTCTTTGGTGGAAAGATACGACAAGTGACAAGAGGGAGCGGAATGTTGCTTTGTTATTCTGATTTTTCAGTGACAAATGTAGATCAGCAGTATGTGTGAAAGAAACCTCAGAGTCTATGAAACTGGAGAGAGCTCAAGATATGATGTATAGACTTTTTTCTTGCTTCATGGGGCTGCTGGGACACGAACATGCCATTTTGGGGAAAAGCTAATTGCCTGTTCAGCAACTAAAAGCAAGATACCTTTGTTCAGTGTGTTACAATTCCCTGAAGTACGCTGCAGTAGCAAAGCAGTAATTACAATGCAGCATGTCTTAAAAGTGCACCATTATACATTTCATGAAGAAAAAGGGAACTTAAGCATTGCTGCTCTCTGGTTAAAGCAAAAGATTTGAAACGTCTTGAGCATGATCATGTATGTTTTATGAATATAAATTTGTGTTCATACAAATTTCTAATGTTAAAACTGTGTTTGTAACCTACCACTTTCAGGCTGCTACCAGGCGAGGTTGTAAGTTATTTTGTGCTGCTGGCAACAGTCCAATAATCTAAAACACATTTTTAATTTTATTCTCTTTTCCCCTTTTCTTTTTTTTTTTTCAGTCTCCGGCAAAGAGATATTGTCTCACCAGAATGGAATGACTTCTGGATAAGGTAGCCAGCATAAATTAAAGTGGGGCCTTTGGCTGAAGAACTGCAATGAACCTTCAAAAAAGGATGGTGAAAAAGAGAAATGTGAGCAGACAAAGGAAAGCAGACAGAAAATATAAGAGAATATGGGTTTAATATATTTTGATATCCAAAACAGAGTGAGCATGGTTGCAAAATTCTGGAAATCATAAATACCTTAGAGAGTTAAGACTACCTCATAAATAGGAATAGGTAATTTCTTGGGGATTATTTATAAATCAGACTTTAATTAAAAGGTTTAGGAATGATGAATATACGTTTTAATAACTAGTTTATTAATACAAGTTAATAATAACATTGATAAATACAAGCATGCTATAGTTATTTATTAATCACTAGTCATTTATTAACCTTTGAGAAATGGAACTCTTTCTATGTAGTATAAAATTGCAGAAAGAAGCTGGAAGGAAACATGATATGAATTAGGCTTTTGACAGAAATCAGTAAGGGAAGGTAACTTGCACAGCAATTACGTTGTGTTGTGTTGCATTACAGGTTCCATACTCTCTCCTAATAACTATGTAATTTTCTCGTGTCTCCACGGCACATATTTTGTGACTTTTTCATTAAAAAACCCAACACAAACCCAATAATCTTTTGCCACATAATACATTATTAGCAAAGTCATAAGGAGGGAGGATAAAAGAGCAAGTTTAATAAATGCTGCAAAGCATACTACTGTTCCTGAATGTTTGTGTTGGATTTCATATGATGTATGAGAAGCTGACACGTCCTGTGGGGGTTAGTTTGAATTTTTTTATGAAAGGTTACAGTACTCTGGACTTATAGTTTATTTAGTTTTACACTAGTGATGTAAATATTTATTAAGGCTTTGACTCATTACATTTTGTGCAGCTCTTGCACTCCAAATCTGTGTGATTCACAGCATAGTGAAAAAAGAAATAATACCCTTAAATCACACCTGTCTGTGAAGAGAAAATCTGTCAGCTCTTTTACTCCCAGCTCTTCACCTTGCGACAGGCAAGGGGAAAAAAGACCCAACAAAAAACAGACAGAAAGCTGGCTGCTACTTGGAAATGAATTCACTGGAAAAACAGTCCTTTGTCAAGGAGTGCTTGGCTGGGATGGCCGGGCAAATACAGAACTCAGAAGTGTCAACATCTTCTTCGTTTTTGGGTTACCTAGTCCCTTACTTTGAAAAAAAATCTGCTTCACTTCCTTTGTTTTGTTTTTGTTTATTTATTCGTTTGAGGGGTTGTTTTTTTCTTGATTGTTTTTGAAAATCGTGCATTGAAATTTAGTTTTATGAGGGGGAAAAAAGCGCATCCAATTAGCAGTGGGATATATTCAGATTGTATATTCAGTATCAAGATATTGTATATGTAGTCTGGATATCTCACCTTGACTAAGTTTATTCCAAGAGATTCCAACAGAACATACCCCAGCAGTAGGTTGCTTTTGAGACAGACCCTCTCACTGCTGGAATTAATAAGTATTACATTCAGTAAAGGGTGCCAGCATTTCAGTGTTCCATGAACAATCAGAAGTCACTCAGACTAGCAAAAGGCTTCTTGATCCCATCAAAATTGCAGGATTTTTGCTCCCATTGCTCCTAATGACCTTTATCGTAGACCTCGCTAGACCTTGTGAGAGGCACTCAGAGACTTCACGGCTCAGCACAGAGCCCTGCACGTTTCCTGTGTGACATTTCTGTGAGGTAAACTGGCAGCTACAGATTTGGGATGGTTTTGCTTATTTGCATCCTGAACAGCTTTGTCTTGAATTCTTTCCTGCACAGCTGCATGATTCCAAAAGGCATGAATGAAAATATAAATAGCTGGTAACCCAGTGGTAAGTGCAGTATTTTGAGAGAGTTGAGTTCAAATTCCTCTGTGCAAGGCAGATGTAAATCATGGCCTTCCATCTCCTACTGCATCCATCTTTTAAACAAGTGCGTCTGCCATCTCATTTTGTGATGAGCTTGACCCTGTCATAGCCTAAAAATGCTTTCATGAGTCTCTCTCTAAAGAAAGAAATACAGCCTTTGTGAAGTTCAAGTGGTCTCAAGGTTAGGCAGTGTTAATCAGTTTTGTGGTTCTTAATTCTGTTTTCAAACTTGGCCGTGGTAGTCTCTGGATTCACTTTTGTGGCACTTGATTGATTTCGTTATTAACGTTACAAGTCATGGAATCAGATAGCAGTGTGTTGAACAGACATCCCCCAACACAAGCCTACTGAAACATACATTGATTTGCATCAGGATTTTAGTCTAAGAAATTCAAATTTTGGGGTTAAAATGACTCTCCATGTATATAACACAAAAAACAGATATTGAAAAACTTTATGTAAATGCAATATCTAAAAATATGTATTTATTTTTAATACTGCTAAATGACATCTATTTATAGATCTGCCCTCTTACCTTATGTCTCCAGATAAAACTGTAAAGCCGCTTTTCCCAAGTACAAGAAAATCCATCTTGAAACTTTAATTAAAGAATAATCTATCAATGACAAATTACCAGAGGGTGGATATGTCACTCACAGTGTTGGCACGTCATTTCAAAGAACACAACTGAAATCACAGGAGAATAACAGATCTGGGTATTTGTTTGCACTTAACAGACAAGGGGAACATAACTGATATAAAGCAATTTCAAGATAGTTTCTACATTAAGAGATTAGCTGGAAATTCCTTCAATCTGAAAAGAAGAGCAGCACTAGAGCAAACCTGCATCTTCTGTAAAGTCTGTAAAAACTGTAGTAAAACAAGTAATCACTCGGCATGTTTAAAACTACTAGTGGCTTTTTAATTGTGCTCCACACTGGATGAACTCCTGAGAAGCTTTTTGTTTGGTTTCATGGATACAATTCTTGTAACCCTAATTCAACTCATCTTTTAAAAAAGTGTAAGAAGAGGCATTTGTGAGGATGTGAGAAGTAGGAGCTTTTATTTTTTTTCAGTTCTGCAGTTCAAATAAACTAATTTGTACCTGTGGTAACTGATCAGATACATGGGCATTTCCTTTCATAGAATGATTTACTAAACAGTAGCTCTATGTAAAGTTCTTATGTAAATTCTAGGTAGGCTAAAAAATATTTATTTATTTTTCTGTAACAAAACACACTGGAAAATATACAAATATTTGTTGCAATATTTTTCAACTCAGCTGATTAGTAAAAGCTCATAAAAAAAACCCCTAAGTGATTACAATTATTCAGTTCCCCATGAAACTGGGATTTGTTGTCCATAATTTATTATTATAAGGCCTGTATCAAGGTAGATTTCAAAAGGGAGGCACATGTCTTCAGTACAAATAACTGTACTTTTAGCTTCTCCTGCCTAAGAAAAAACACTGGCATAGTAAAAGTCATAGTGAGCAATGAAGGCCAGTTCTTTACTCCTTCTCCACAGAGTATAGTTTTACCTTTATCTCCTCCAGAAGAACCTTGTAAATCAGGTGGAATGATACTTACATCAGAATCATATGGAAATATCACATAATCTGAAAGTAACTTGTTGGCAAGACATAAACTTATTATCTGGGGCTATATACAGTCCCCTGATCACGTCATACAGGAGAGACACATATCCTTTAGCTATAATCTTGTATGTTTTCTGATCACCATTATTTATTTTTAACTTTCTGTTGGGTTTATTGGCTTCTCTTTTTGATTATCAGATACCAACTTTTTGCTTAGTTTTGACCCCAAAACTTGTCCAACATGTTCTTCCCTTACAAGAATGTTGAGTCTAAAACAAAGGCATAGAAATTCACATCTAAAGGTCAGAGCTACAATCCCATATTTAGACTCAGTTTGACTACATTTATTTCAGGAACTACTTTAAAGTCTCAACCCAAAGGAATCCATTCAGTTTCTATCATGTCCTTTGGCTTGAGTGCAGTTGTGTTATGTTTCTTTCAAAATCTATTCATGTTTTCTATACAAAGAAGGTATTGGAATGAAAATCTGAAAGACAATAAATCTAATTAATTTAGCTTTCTTAATCAACAGCAGTGTTAATAAGGTTGTTGATTAGACTATCGCTGACCAGAACATCTCAGTCAAGGACTTGCCTATTAGCCTGGAGACTGTTTGCACAACTTGTCCACCATTCACACCCTTTCTGTTGGGATGTGGTCATTCACAGTGAATATGTAACAGTTGTGGGGTCAAAAGCACTAAATATGCACGATACTGGGGGTTGTCAGAGTTGATTGTATTCTGAAGAGCACCTTCTTTCTTAGGTGTTTAATCATATATTTTGGTACTCTCTATACTTCTTTAACTGCATGGTACATAACTTCGTGATTTTCTTCAAATAGAAATTGCTTCTTCCAGCAGAGGAAACATCTTTCTGGAATTATCAGTCCTTCAAAAGTCTACTTTTTTCTCAATGGTGTTCTGACCATACATCCTTGCAGTTTTGAAGCTCCTTTGCAGTCCATAGCTTTCAATGCAGAAGATGTTTCACACCTTGCAACAAATATTCACCATTTTTCATACATCTGAGAGGACAACAGCTTAGCTTTCTGAATTTCCTTTGTCTGGAAATAGGATTGTTTATTTGTAAGGGTTTGTATTTTTGCCTTTTTGATTGGTCATTCTTCTTATTTTCTTTATGATAGTTTTCACTGGCTGAAGAGAAATATAAAAGCCTTTCCCAATGATGCTCGGTGTTTGGGGAAAATAGCCAAACCTGAGCAACTCCAAATGAAATTTTTTGTTTCTGGATAACCTTTTATTTACTATGTCCTCTTAAACAATTAGTTTCAGGGTGAGAGTTACTTTTTACTTAAATTATTTTACTAGTAGTCTGTTTATGTTATAGATGGCACTATAAAAGGTGCTCAATACAATCCCTAATACTTAATGAATGAATTATCTGGGAAAGAGTTTTCCATTTATGCCATTATTTCATTGCATAATGAACACAGACCATCATTCTAGCAGGCTGGGCAACTATTAACAGCAAGCTTTGCTATGCTAACTGGCTTTTCACTATTACGGATTTTAATTCAACTGTAAATAATAGTGTCAACACCTATATTGAAAAGGATCAAATTAGACTTTTACACCAAAATAAAAACCTCAGACCAGTTAGTGTAGTATACCATTTAGTATAAATGTTCAACCGGAATTGAACTGGCAAGACTTTGATTCCATGATTAGAAATATCTTAATAGGATATAATTACTTTTATTAAGGAGCATGGAAACACTTTATATGTGTAAATCAAAACAAAACAAGCAGGAAATACTGGTGATCCTTTACCATGCAAAAATGGCAGGCTCCTATTTTCAGCTAAGAGTGTTCTCACAGGTTAGGATGAGTGACAGTAGCAGATTTGGTTACTCTTCTGTAATAAAATGCAATACATAATGATGCCACTTATTTCTTGGAATCGAGATCAGCAGTGCAGGCTCAAGAGTTTTCATGGGTTTTTTTGTTTTGTGGCAAATAATTTCTAAGTTCATCTATGCATTCAGAGATGTGTGTGTTCATTTAAAAAAGTGGGGGTGAAAAGGAAAGGGAAAAAAGTCATGAAAACACCATACTGATTTTAGTGGCACATGCCATCCATCATAAACATCTAGCATGTAGATTCACATCTTAATACACTTAGTTACCTCTCTCTGTAGGGCAACCTTTGACTCAGGTTCTAGGCTGGCCAGCTTTTTATTTTGAAATATCTGTCTTGAAGCAGGCAGAGGGAACAGTGTTAAGATTGGCTTATGTATTTCTCTCTGTGCAGCACAACACACCTTTTACTTGGGAAAAAAGAGGGTTTGTTCCTTCTTTGGGGGCAAAGATGTATTTTTCTCAACATAGATGGACTGCTCTCTTTTTCTGGGAACTATTCCAAAGAGAATCACTTCAAACAGGTTACAGAAAAATGTTAACTCCCAAATCTGCCTGATTCCCTCAGGTGAACAACTTGGTGTTTGTCTTTTAAAGTGAAAACTTTTGTAGGGTTTTATGTCTGTCCACCTGCACAACCCCTATCTTGGGGAAGTGTGAGCTACTCTTTACTCATATGACCAGTTTCCTTCTGCTCAGTTCCTTTCCTTTTTCTTTCAGCAAGAAGGGGACAGAATCAGTATAAAATATGTAGTTGTAATTTTTGAGGCCATGAGCAGAAGGTTTTTGGATACTGCCTGGCTGTCTTCCTGTGGTGCTCTTCAACAATTCATTTTTCCACCTAAGATGGTCAATCACCGAATTCAAGTATTTATAGCCTGATTATAAAATGTACTGAAGACTTCCTTTTCCCTCTAGCTTCCATGAGGCCTTAAGAAGTTTGGATAATTCAAACTCTATGTTGCCTAAACTGGACAGACAAAATTAATTCACAGGGGTGTTTTGTTTGTTTGGGTTTCATAGTAAGTTTTTGGGGTTTTTTGCCTGCCCAAAGTTACAGAGGGAGATGATGTTAGAGTTGATCGGTATTCAAATATTGTCTTAAGAAAGATCTCATAGTTTGAGATCCAGACATCTGGTCATCATTAGCCATCGCTGTTCACACATGATATTTTACTTAGACTGAACCAACAGGCAGACAGTAATTTACATCCTGTAGCCAGTGGGGAAAACTCTGGCAAAATATAGAAGTGATCATGAATTGGTACCTCTAGCAGGTTCAGCTCTGGGATAAGGTACGTGAGCAGACATATGAAAAAGGAAATCACACCTTGGTGATTTTCCTGGTTTACAGTAAGGAGGCTCCACCTCAGCTCATCAGTTGAGAAGTGGTGTTAAGGTACCTTTGTCAGAGAATGTCAGGCTGTATGTAAAGAGTTTGCAATACAAATGTTGAACTTTTGTAGCTTTCTTTCCTGTTATTTTTTAAGGTCTATCCCTATATAATTTTCTGTGGAAAAAAACCTTATAGCATTACTTCATTCAATTTCAGTTGGCATTGTGAAATGTTAGATTAATAGCTGTCTGGCAATTAAACACCCCAAGAGTTTGCCTGTGTACTTCCTTAATTTTGTCAAAGATTAAAATGTCATTACTGCCACTAGGGACATTGGGAATGCATTGAATTATTCTGTGGATTATACTTTGAAAAGTTTCAGCAGCTGAATATATTTAAAACATTCATTTCTTGTACTTCGTATTTCAAAACTTTATGAATTCTCTTCCAGAACTCAGGTTAATAACTGATGAAAGATCACTGATTTAGCAGACCTCCACTTCAGAGATTCTATTTTAAACTGTAGCTCCTTGTATCCATACCTTTATAGTTTTTCCTAGTCTTCAAGAGCTTTCTGAACTTGTACAAAGTTCAGGAAAGTCTCTGATACTGCTGCCTACTTGGGCAGAAGGATTAAACAGTGAGACTGATAAAGTGATCTTGTGGGATCAAAGAAGATGTGGGTTTTTAGGATGACATTGAAACTGAAAGTGTTTCACCATTCTGGAAAAAAGGGAAGTGGAAGGCAAAGGGGAAGGGATCCCACTGTTATCTTTCAGCATGAAGAAAATTATGGAACTATAAAAGGGCAGGTGGGGAAGCAAATTAAGACACTTTTGTTTTCAGTTCTAAGAAATGTCAGTCCAAGATGTAGTGTCTCCACAAAGTTCTTTACCTAACTCATCTTTTTGTTTCTGTGCACACCTGAGCAGCTGGAAGGTACCTGGTATGCAAACTGGCATGAGGTGACAGCCTCGTATAGGGGTTTTTCCTTTGCTTCCTTTCCAGAGAAGCAGTTCATGGTTTTCATTGTTTCAGCAAAGCACTGACTAAAGCCTTCAAAATTTGCCCCATAACCATTACAGATAGAAAGGACAAATGCCTCAGGTTCTGATCAGTGTATCTATTTCAATGACTTTGTGTGTAAACTGTGTCCTAATTTCATCAATACGTCAGCTTTTGGGGAGAATTTTGCTTGTGATTTATCACATTCTCCATGCAGACAAAATGACCATTGAAATCAATTTTGTTTCACTTCTCAGTGTTTTCTGTGTTAGTCTGACAGTCGGATAAAATCTCATTGAGCTTGTGGACATTCTGGCTTCCTTCAGCTGTGACACACATAAGAAGCAATTCTCTTGCCAATGTGCATCTGGGTATGCACAGACACAGCAGAAGAATGGCAGATGCAGACAGGTACAGTCAGAGGATCCCTGACAGAATAAACCCAAGAGAAAAAAAGATCTTTCTGGAGACTGTACTGCTGAAAACCTACGCCTAAAAACAAATTAGAACAAAACAGAAACAAGAAAAAAAACCCCCACACACCCAAAACAGAACAACGAACAAACAAAAACACAATTAAACCAAAAAATAAAAAAGGCACAAAATCCAAGTCAGCTCTTGTGACATTTCTCTGTTTTTTGATGTTTTTTGTAAAATGAGATTTGTTTGAAAGAAACATGATTATGTAATGAATGTTGCCATCTAACAGAAGCAGCAACAAGTAGAAAGGCACCAAACACTGACGAACTGCTTATATGAAAAGAACCAAAAGATATTCATATTACAGACCTTTTTTTTTTCTTTTTCTGTGCTACTTTTTATTTTTATTTTGAGCTTTTAGCTCATTCGGTGTCAAAAAATAGCACATTTTTAGTCAAAGAATCCAATACACTTGATGACAAAGATGACATTAAGGAGTCCAGCTGAAGAGTTAACTTAGCTCAATTTTACTTTGAGCACAAGGGTTTTCCCCAAAATAGATACTATTAATGTGAGCTCTTCAAAATAAAAGCAAAATCTGAATTAAAAAATATATTATGGAATTGTAGTTTACCTAGAAAGAAACAAGTAAGATCTCTGCCTAACTTGGTGATATGCTGAAAAAATAAATTTAAACTTTAGTTTTACTTTGAAACAGTTTTCTTCTAATCTGTATTCAAACTCACTGCATGACTGTCAGAGCCCTTTATATCACCTCCTTCTCTTATCCTGTATTTCCATTCCTCACCCAAGTATGAATTTTTACAAGCCTAATCTTCAGTATAAAGAACATGCAAACCCATTTTTTCAAGTAGCAGAGAAATACAGGTAAGCCGTGGTACTCCAGCAGAAACTATTAACTTGCAGCACCATTAACATTAATTAGCTTTAAGGTAATTGAGATCAGTTAATGTCTCACTGGGACAAGAACCTTATTTTTTTTCAAAGTCTATCATCAAAACTTCTATCTGCAGTGAGAATTCCATGACCTGAATGGGATTCCATCTTGCTTTCTGAAGGCTGCTGGACATATTCTTTATAATTTTAAATTTCTAGCTCTCTGGGATAGTCTCATGAAAATAAAGTGTTTCATTGGCTGCATAAAGGAGTAACAAAGCTGTTACCCCTTTCTGGTCAATTATATCGATTGTGATTCTGACATTTTCAAATGTATTTCTCCATTTACTCCAATTATACTAAGCAGATTGTTAAGAAGATTGTCTTGGACTTGGAAAGACGTGCAATGAGCCAGCTCACTTGTAGTTGTGTCAAAGTTAATTAATTTTTCTAAATCTAACATGACCAGGGATGCATTCTGCTTTCTGTTTTGAATTAAAATCACTTTTTCACTGCTGTGTTATTCCTAGTTTGTATTGATTTTAGGTTCAAAGAGCATTAACTTCAATTCTAAATTTTCTTTTAACCTGTAGAGAACATGGAGGAATCACAAACTCTACTTAGAAATTTCCCCATGGAGCTCATCCAAAGCTTAACAAGACATTTTCAGTAACTTAATTTCACTTGATGTCTTTGAAGAACTTCCTCTTTTATGCATCAGGTTCAATTTTTTGGGAATGCTTTTACTGAAAAGCAAAATATCCCAAACTAAGAGTAGTCTTCTTTAGCTGGAATTGTATGAATATTTGCAAATGCTCCAAAGCAAAAACAGCAACAACAACATAAAAACACCAAAACCCAACCAACCAACAACAACAAAAAAATAAAGCAAAGTAGATATTTAGTAGATATTTAAGGGTAATTTTCATTTAAAAAAAAAAAATCTGTTGTGGGTTAGCCTTGACTGACTACCAAAATCCCACCCAGCTGCTCAGTTACTCACCTCTCTCAGTGTGATGGGAGAAGAAAACAGGAAAACAAGATTGTTCCCATGTTCGGATAAGGACAGGGACATCACTTATCAGTTACCTTTGTGGACAGATTCAAACTGGGGAAAACAAAATTAAGTTATTGCCAATTAAAGTAAATGTTTAATTGCTGATGCAGGTACTGGTGGGGAAAAAAAAAAAAAAAAAGATACAGACTTCAAAACAACACCTCTCCTCCTCCTTTTCCTAGAACCAGCTTCACACCTTCTCTCCAGACTGCCCCACCTGAGCAGTGCAGGGCAGCTCAGGGGTCTGCATTCAGTCCACATTCTGCTGTTTCTCCCTCCCTGCAGCTCCCTCCTTCTCACATCTTCCCTCTGCTCCAGCGTGGGCTCTCCATGGTGGCAGCTCCTTTGGGAATGGCCATGTGCTATGGCATGGAGTTCTGCATGGGCCGAAGTGGATGCCTCTACTTGTGTCAGGTAATCCCTCCTTCTCCTTTCTCCTTCTCCTTTCTCCTCCTCCTTTCTCCTCTAACCTTGCCTCTTCTATTTCTCACTCTTTTTCTTCTCTCTCCTTGTCTCCGTTTGGCACTTTCAGCCTCTCCTTTTATATGTGGCTGCAGGGCTCAGCCATGCCCTGTAGTGAGTCAGTTGGGGTCAGCTGGAACCAGCAGTGTCTGGCACGGAGCAGATCCAGCCTCTCTTCACAGAGACCACTCCTTGACACCTGCACCAAATACAAATTCAAAGACAATATTTAAATCAAAGTTTACCTTTGGGCCAGTACTTCAAAATTTGGCTTCTATGGGTTTTTTTGGCACCTGCAGTTTGTTTCAGCCAATGAGATCTGTAGCTGAAGTGGTATGGAGGAGCCATGGTAGTCAGCCTTCTCGCTTGTACTAGGAGCATGCTTTTTAGGAAGCAAGTTTAGGCATCACCCCAGTTGACTGTGCTGTGGCTCACACTGTGGTGTGGAATCAGAGTACACAAACCAGGTTCCTCACCCACAACGGGGGCCCCAGGGTACCCCTAACCTGGGACAACCCCAGGCACAGCTCTGGAGCAGGGCTGAGCTGGGCTGAGACCAAAACACCCGAGTAGGGTGTGGGCAAGGCATGAGCACAGACACGGACACGGTCACAAACACAGGCACAGACATGGGCAGGGCATGGACATGGGGGTCTCTGTCCACATCAACTGCTTTGCTGCCTGCCGTACTCTACCCCTTGGCAGTGCCAAAAATGTGTATATTTGGTCTGGGCTCTGTCACACTCCTCAAAATATTCTGACCAGTGTGATTTGATGCTGCTTGCAAGCTCAGCAGTATCAATCTAAAACCAAGTGAGACAGAAGCCATGTGACCAAAAAAGACTGAAAAAATACAAGTTTGACGCAGTAATTACCCCTGTGATAGCTCTGCCTGGGTAAGGCACATTGATGATGGCAATGTAGGGAAATTTGCCTTTCTAGTACTGTTTTCTGAACAAAATTTCCCACAGCTGTCAATCAGGTCATTTTATCCTCACACTAAATTAGCACCATTTATTTTAACAGTGTCTTTTGTACAGTGCTGAAAGGTGAACAATATTTTAATTCAACCTTGAGAATATTCTGCTGTGTTAAAAGTTCCTATATTTGAGTAGTCTTTATTTCTTAAAAGTCTTAGGCATGTGAGCCTCACTTTCCCAACCTGGTCCTGGTCTACACACCTAGCAAGCTGGTCTACAACCTAGCAAGCTCTTTTTATTCTTTTTACTTTATAAGTGAAGGATATTTTCACTTTTTTCATAGTTCTATAGATTTCATTTTCATCTTACTGTGTAGCTGTAAGGTGTTATCTGCTTCATATAGCACTTCTTGTATTTGGAAATTTTGTTTTATTTAAACAGCAAATGCCTTTTAAAATTACTTTTGTGCCTTTCCTGCACTGTCAATAAAATGCTGTAAGACTGAGTGATGCATGGGACCTTGCATAGACTTGTTAGTACTACAGGCAGTTTTGCAAAGGAGCTATGACAACATAAAGCTGAGTATTTCAAAGGGATTTCTCAGGCAAATGACTTTTCTTGTCTAAAGAGGAGCTACAAAATGCAGTGGTGCTAAAGCCGGGTATGCCAGGAATTGGTCACTGAGTTCAAGGGTGATTTTAAATTCCAATCCATTGTGAAGGTTTAAATATTCTCATGGAAGAGAGAAGGCTTGAATTTCCACTCCTGTTCCAAAAGCTTATTTTATCTAATAATAATCACAGTTACTGCTTCAGGCAAAGACTGCACCCCATGTTTCATCTTTCAGTGCCCTGATCTCTTGGCTGAAGACTCATGCTCCCTAAGAAGCGATCAGAAGCTCTTTTAAGAAGCAATATTATGCTCATTGATCTCCTTCTGCTTGTCCCACAGTAAATGAATTGTTTGACACAAAGCCATGAAAGCTAGCAAAACTTTTGTGTCACAAATTAGGCCCTCTCAGACTTGCCTATAATCTGCCATGAAGGATGCTCTGACAAGTACTGGTCATGTGGGTTCCAGACATGGAAATGCAACAGAGGCTTCCTGACTCTTTCAGTTTAGAAAGCCACAGCTTTGGAAAAACAGAATCAGAAAGTAAACGCTTACAAGATTAGATTTATAATACATTATCACCTTAGGTGCAATTTTTTATTTATTATTTTAAAATATTTCCAGTTTGTCCAGGTCTATTATTTTCTTTCTTGTATTACTATCAGGTGGTCTGGCCTCATAAAACAAGCTGAACTCTTACAATGAGATTTGCACACAGTACGTTTAGTTGCCTGTTTAATTCTCCTGTGCCTGCCACGTTCTTGTCCAGCCATCCAACTGCATAGATGGTGGTGTTTATGAGCTTGAAACTCTCTCAGCGCCTGAGCTTTCACCATCTTCACGCAGAGGTGCAGACACCTTTGTCTCACTGAAGCTACTTGTTGAGCCCAGACCTCCTTGCAGAGACAGAATCTAGCAGTAACATCTGTGTTCCTGAGAATTCCCACAGGAACACTTGGCACTGGCTGTAATTTGGACCACCCTGGACCCTATAACCTATTGGTTACTGTATTGTGCAACCTCCATTTCCTGGAGTGCCTGAGCTCTTCATTAAATCTCAGCTTAACCACTCTGTCCTCAGCTGAGCTTTCCATAACAGCGTGGGAGACAAGCCTGTACGATTAAGAAAATTTGGTAAAATCCCAGAGGTGTCAAATAAACCTGAAAGTACTTTAAATTTGTAACTCAAGCAGACTCTTCTGTCTGGTGTCTTGATTAGAAAAAATAATGTATATGGAAAATTTCATTTGTGGTTTTTTATTGGTTTGGGTTTTTTTTTTCAGTGTCTACTCAGATTTCATCCCGTACCACTTTCTCCACCCTTTACTGAAACTTTTCATCAGACATACAAATTAGGTAATGTAAAGCCTCTCTTTAAAAAATGAAAGAAGGAGTGAGCCTTTGCTAGTGAGCCAACCTATTCAATCAGCTTCTGTGTAGAAGCAGTTTTCAACATTAGCAACTGGATACCACCCATTAGCATGACTTAGCACAGCTGTGAAATGCTGCCAAACTTATGTAATGCAATTATTATGTGGCTGCATTGCATAAAATAAACCAGGGCTGCCACTGTAAGCTCTCATTTGTAACAATTCTGGTTTTAAAAGCTGATGAAGACCATCAGGCAATTCTGTGGTAAAAGGTAGATCTGGGAAAGCTCAAAGAGTCCCATGAGGATAAATAAAAAATTGCAGTACAAGACATCAAATTTATAGCCTGTCGCATTTCTATGTTGCTCCTTGCTTACCTAGAGAGAAATGACAAAACATTCCTTTCTCTGCAATTAAATAAACATCAATCCTCAATATTTGCATGTCAGAAATCAGGCTGCAGAAACTTATTGTAGCACTTTGCTGACTATTCTGATAAAAATAATGCACAAAATTTGTTGATTTAAATAAGATAAACTTTCTTTTAATCTAATCCTGTAAGCAAGGAGAAAGAAAAACAAAAACAGAGATGATACCTTTTAAATTATTGTGACTATTTTTTTTTTCTACAGGAGCCAGGAAACCATAGGTATGTGTAAACAGAGGATTCAGAACAAACCTACCTTTAAATAAAGACCTGTGAATCCAGCCAGGATCTCAGAAATTATCATTAGACTACTGAATTGTGTTAATCCACAAGATCTTTACAATGCATGTGCTTCCAAAGTCTCAGACAAGGACTCAGCTATGCAATTCTAACTTTTAAATATGTGAACTTATTTCTCCCACATTAATATAATAATAACCTGTTAAATTATTTAAGGTTTTATGCTTTGTGGCCATATGTTGGAAGCTTTGTTTAGGGCAGATCCCTGCTGTTGTAAACAAAGTTTAATCTGTAGCCAGTTAAATGGAGTTTCAAATGGAGCTCTCTTGCCCCTGTCATTATTTTCTAAGTCTTTCCATGTAGACCTTGTGTTTTTCACCGTTCATTTAACTACCAAATATCACTTGCAAAGACAGATGAACTAATAAAAGAAGCTCATTTAATATGTTCTATTCAGCCAAGAACATTTCTTTTTTTCCCCTTTTTTCCCCTTTTTTAAAATCCTTACTAAATAACACTGCTAGCTAAAGTCCATATAATTTTATTCTGTGATTTTATCCCTCATTAGTAGGGTATTTAAAGCACTCCTCTTTCAAGACAGCATTTTATTTCACTGAAAGCATTCATTTCTTTACTGGAGAAGTTCTTCACAGCATTCTGTTTGCACTACCCTTGTGTGTTAAGAGGCAGAGATGTGAAGAACCAGTCACCTTGGGTTGAAGTGTCATGTCCTGCAACTAATATTTTGCTATTAACTAGTTACACTGGGTTTCTACCCCCTCTGTAGGATGAGCAGCATCACTTATGATGATCTTAAGCCTTACAAACCCTTAGATGACCCACTTAATTTTAAGGATACCGTACAGAGAACTCCAGAGGTCAAAAACCGGAGAGTTTCTTTGTTAGACCCAGAATATTTCTGGAGCACTGTTACATTCTTCCTAAAAATACCCCACAACTTTTAGCTGAAAAGCAAAAGTACTGGCTGTGGAGCTCTTTCTACAGTCAGTTTGTCAAAAAGGCTCTGTGTACTTTGTGCTAACCCATTTTATTGGGCAGATGTGATCTCATAGTTTGCTGCCACCAGAAGGTAGAAAAGTCCATTTCCACCAAGCCCTGAGGCTATAGAGCCATGCCAGTCAGCTTTGGCACTTATGGACCATTTTAACTCACTAAACAATGGGAACAGGGTGTGGATTTATTTCTGTTGGATTACTGAGCTCAAACTAGGAATAAAGCACAGCAGCCTAAACAAGGGCAAAGGTTATTCAGTATCCTTAACTGATAGGCGAAAGAAAAAACTGTGCTTCAAATGAGCTCAGATCAGCTCAGAATCTTTCACAATTGCTTGTGAAAGATTGAGGTGCTAATTTTCTCCTTAATCTGCTCAAACCTCCCCGAGATGACAAAAAACCTACACTGAGGATTTTGGACTTTAATTCTTTGTAAGGACTCCTGCAGCACAAAGTCTGTCATGTGCTTGGACAATTAAAATGAGATGCAGAAAAAGGACGGGGTTATCATGGAGTTATGTGTACTGTCTCATCACCATCACCATCACCTGGTTGCACTTATTTTCCCACTTGAAGTCCATACTGTATGAGTTCTGTAAGGGTCAATTGCTATGATCATTACTCTGTTTTAATTAGCTTTGGTTTACATGTTTGCATTTTTGTGAAATTTTACTATAATTATTTCCTGCAATCTGGCAACTTCTCACCACCCCAGCTGCACAGAGTTGCTGAAGAGTCAAACTTGACAGAGAACCTGGCAGTTAATTTTGTCTATAGGGTATCCTAAGTTGCTATAGAGATGGTGAGAGTCTGACCCTTAACATCAAACTGAAAAAAACCCATGAAAATGGTATGAGCCCAAGGAACTGTATTGTTTCAATGATCCCTAAAAGCTGGAATTGTCCAAAGGACCAAGAGCAGCCAAGCACACACTAAAACGTGTCAGGAAATACTGGTGGAAGGTGTTGACTCACAAGCTTTGATGGCCTCATTTTCTGGTAGTTGCAATAGTGGAGAAAAGTCAGCTGTCCTTCAGACACTAGACTTCTTTAGCCATAGAGGAAATGTGATGCAGCTAAATCTCAGGAGAAACAAACTTGCTACAAGCTCCAGGTTTACTGGAATAAACCTCTGACATTCTGATGCGTGGAGGTTTGCTTAGAAGATACAGTAATTTTTGTTCCTTTTTTAGAATACTTTTTATTATTTTCCAAAATTTGATTAATGAACATTCTGTTGTTATACATTGCACTTGGTATATAATTATCAAAATAAAATAATGGGGGGCTATGTTGCATGTGTATTGCAGTTCAAGGAAAATCAAAATTTTAAACAAATAATGAAAATTTGTACCCTCAGAACAACTTGGTCAAAGAATTTTGAGGAAAGATCTTTATGTATTGAGCATATATTCTACTTACTGACTGTGCAGAGTTAATTTTCATCACAGAAAGTCTGTTGAAGTACATGCTAGTTATAGGGGAATATCTACACATTTTACCATTGTTAAACTTATATTTTATTTAAATTTTGATTAGCCAAACAGCAAAGTACATCAGCTTTCAAACTTCTCTCCAAGGTGACAAGCTGAGGGCCATTCTATACCCTAGCAATCTCTTTCTTTACATCCCGGGACACAACCTACTTTTAAAAATTTATATTAGTGGTCTATTGCAGATCTTCAATAGACCATACTACAGACCAAGGTACGCTTTTGATTTTTCTGTTTGCTCTCAGGCTGTTAGGTTATTTAAATGGACTTTAGAAAATGCACCATTTCCATGTCTAGCATTACTTATATGGCGATTTTAATGTACACTTATTACTTGGGAGACTTCCTAAATGCTGATGATTTATAACTGCCGTGGACTCAACCTTGAGAAATTTTATTTCCAAGTACAAGTTTGGAGTAATGATCACATAGGCAAATACAAGTAGTTAACAAATCAAAACGCCAAACACTGTTTTCTCATGTAAGTCTGCCAGCTCTGAAAACATGGTCTGAAATCTAGATATTTATTATGGATTTACAGCTTTTTCCATGGCTAGCCTGATGCAAAGGTTTAGGATTGGGATTTCTTAGAATTTAAGTGTTGTATCACTTGCCATACAATGAATTTGAGGCATTACTTCATAAATATTTGGGGTAAAAAATCAGAACAGTTATATCAAGCCTCTAAATATTTAAAAATAAAGCTGTCTGTAAATACCCTATATAAATAGATTGAGAAACAATAGCATAACTGTGGAAAGAAGGGTATCCACAACTAATTCTTTAATATCCCTTGATAATGCAGATTGTTTTATCATTAGGATAATTTAAGAGAATAAAATAAAGATTTATCTATTCAACAAAAGAAATATCAGACTTGATACCTCATCCTTTTATAATACATAGTAAATTGCCTGTGCAAATGTTTTCATACAACAGTATCAGAAATCAAATTAAGAAAAATTGAATTCTAGATCAATATAGAATGTATTTACAGAAGATATGATTTAACAGATTAGAAATGCATTTAAAACAGTTATAGAGCAAATAATAAATCCAGGAGAACAAAACCCAGCCTCCACTGAAAGGGGAAGTGATACATGATATAGATAGAGATTTGGAACTTAAAATCTTGTATCAAAAACTAACCAGGCCTTGGAGCTGTCAGTGTTTGCATAGAAGAGCTCTAAGAAAAGCCTCTTTGCTGCAGGAAGTTTGAATCAGTGACCCTTAGAGGCAAGGAACAATGTTGTGCCTCTGGATTAGGGAGGATGCCATGCAGCTGTGATTTGTCAGCATTCAGAGATATTACTGAAAATACCATTGATTTGTGATTTGTGTGTAGGGTTTATTTTTTCTTCAGCAGCCAAGTGTGTTAATTCTGGTTCCCTGCATAATTTCAAATGCATCTTTTAGTTACGTGAAAGGCTATACAAAATAAAAGATGTGACTCATTTTATCCTGAAATGCTGGCTTTTTTTTTCCTGTCTTGTTTCAAAATTGTTGTGGCATGGTCAGATCGAGTTTGGGCAAACTGATTTTATCACTCCTTTAAGAAACTTTTACTTACCTTTTCTGCATAAGGCAAAGCACAGGTGTTCCAAAGCCATGGGTTTTTTTTTTAGAAAAAGAAAATATATTATTTGAAAAAGACTCGTCATTTGGAATTGGTAATTAGTTACCCTGGCCTTTATCAAAGATTTGCCTTACCTGTAAAAGTCTACTCAAACTTGTTACATCTTTGGTAAATCACATTTTGTGCATGCTTGGCAGTGATTTGTCAAATGTTTTAGCAGCCATATATTCCCAAAGGATGCCATCTATGCTGGCAGTGCTCCAGCCAGGGATAAGAATGACTTTCACTACAATTATTTTCTGAGATGCTTCAGGTCATGCCAAGTTCAGCAGATGCCCAAAATCTGAGAGTCCGTTTTTCTCAGTGACATCCTGACAAGGACTTCAGGGGGTTGCAGTAAGAAACTCCCAGATTCAAATACACAGGAGGTATAATCTAGCAATAGACCAAGAGGAAGGATCCCAGGGTCACACTGGGAGAGACAGACTGGAATGGCAGCCTTGGGTGGAAAGGACTGTGGTTCTTAGGGTGCAATGGGAGAAGAGCGTGGGCCTGTAAGGTTACAAGATGGTGGGACAAGCCTGGGAGAGGAGGACAGTGAGATGTGATAAAGGTCTCAGAGGAAAAGTCGGGGACTGGAGGCTGCAAAATGTGTGCCGAAGGGGAGGGCAAGAGAGAAAGTGAATGAGAAAGCAGAGATGGAAACCGCGTATGACTTATGAAACAAGCTTATTGTGTGACCTCAAGGTCACGTAACTTCCACACACTGAATCAGTTCCTGCAGTTTTAATGAAGTCAATACTGGAGGGGGAAACCGCAAGCACCAAATCTAATCTTAGCCTCTTTGTTTCTGAGCCTGGCACTCTAATCCCGTTGGGATATCTGCCCCATCATTTAGACAGATCTGCCTTTCTTCCCCTAGGACCTCCTCTCAGAGGTTAACCTACCCCTTTCCTGGCCCTGAATGATTCATCCTCCCCAGGAACTTTTCTACTTTTTGTCCATAAATCTCCCAGCAGATGTAGCTCCCAGTCAGATGTTTCATCTTTTCACAGCCTTTACACTCATTGTCTGTGAAGACACCTCTGACACTGGTGCAGGCGACTCTTGAGCATCCACACACCTCCTGACAGCCTTATATTCAAACTAGTCTATTTTGCTGTGGACCAGAGAACTCAAACACAGAAAGAACTCCACAACTATCATGAAGGGACCACTAGCAAATGCATCAAAATTCTTCTAAAAAACAAGACAAAAAACCGTGTTCTATTAAAGGCAGAAGGAGTAACTTATTAGTTGCTTATTTACGCACTCTACTTAAAGCAACTTACAGAATTTAAGCATACAACTCCTACTGACTGTAAATTCTGACTCAGGTCGCATATCCCCTTTAGAAAGACAGACAGATGAAAAAAAAATGGTAATTCTTTTTTCCTCTTTTTTTTTTTCCCCCTCGTGTCTGAGGAGAAGGGAAAACACACAGAGAGAAAGAGGCAAAATTTCTAGACACGGTATGGCTGGTTAGGCAAGAAGTACAAATAGTAAAACATAGAAATGGGAATTCCATTCCTCATTTTTGAGCATAATTGTGAGCAAGCCCACTGGCTTCTCCATGGCATTTTCCTTCAGCAGTATTGTTCTGTCTTTCTTCACTTAGCTTTGTGGAAAGTAGAGACATATTTTGGGGGTGTGTTTGGAGACATTTGTATGATTATACCTCCCATATGACTGAAATAAAACTCACACTCAGCCTGTGAGTGCCAACCACTCCCTGCTTATATTGCCTGAGACTTGAGAAATATCTTAGCAGCAAACTTTGAAAACATTTACAGCAACTATATGGCAGTGAATAAAAAATCAGTTCTGATAATCTTGCAGAAGAGGTGAGGACTGATGGCATGGGGGGAAAAAAACAGATGACTGCAGGAGCGACTCTACTTGGCAAATGGGTACCCTTCAATCAAAATGCGTTTCGTTCTGTCTCACCAAATGCCAGATAACAGACTGAGAAGTACAAGTTAAACCTAGAGAATGGAGTAGTTTGCCTTGAAAAGCAGTGGCTCTGAAAGGAATGTAGGGGTCATGGTGGATGTATGACTCCAAAAGGATTTTTGCAGTAGTGTGGGAAAAGGGTTAATGTCATCCATGGGTGTACAAACACAAAAGTAGAGGGAGGTGAGCTTACCCCTGTGTGATTATTATTGCAATGCCCAGTGCTGTTCTGGCCTCCATGTTTTTAAAGGATTTTGGTGAGGGTGTTAAAAAGAGCCATAAAAAGTATTTAATGGCTGGAGACTTAATGACTTACAGTGAGAAATTTAAAGCACTCATTTTGTTAAGCTTATAAAAGGAAGATTGAAAGGTGATTTGATAATGGTTTATAACCATATGCATAGGGAAAAAACACCAGGGAACAAAAGATTCTTTAATGTACTGGGGGAAAAATAGAAATATAGAAAGAATTGATGACTGAAAACTGAAACTGAAAATTAAAATTAAAAATTATGGTATATATTTTCAGCTGTAAAGGTAGAAATTAATGAAAATTAGCAGTGAAAATATTGGACCCTCCACCTCTTGCTGATTTTATATCAAGAATGGAGTCTCCTTCAGAATGTGGCTGTAATTGAAGAAAATATTTTTAATTATGTTAATGTAAGAATAAAATTAGAAAAAAAAAATATTAGGGTCATGATCAACTTCCAGTATTTTCGTTTTTTAGTTTTGTTTTTTAAATCAGCTCTATTACATGGTAGCTTCAGGATTATAGGCCTGCAGTGGGTGGAAGTGGAACTCTGCAGAGGGTATATGGTTAACATCCAAATCAACTGGCTGCAGACCTGAACATAACTCTGCAGGAAAAAGTGGGTAAGACAAGGATTTGTACAGGTAGGCTGGATGATCAGGCAAAGATAATGGACATAGACTGGGTATCACCGAAAGTTTGTCACCACATTTATAGGACTTGTCATAATATATACAGCAAGAAACAACTCCTTCCCCAACATTTATTTTGAAGGAATTTGACCCCAGCTGTCCAGAAAGCAAGGGGCAGAATGATGTTTAGTCTGAGCATTCCCTTCTAGAGTTCATGAAGTAAAAGGACACTAAGCTAAAAGGTCAGCAAAAAAATTCACAAAAAAAACCCTCCCTAATATTTGAAAATAATTCTGAGGGCTTTGGTCTGAGTTTGAGTTTTACTTGTTGGTTTCTTGTTTTCACTTTCCTCTTTTTGCTTGATTCCTCCTCTATTTTTCTGTATATTTGTCCATGTCCCACACAAGGAAACCAGGCTGGAATAGCACCCTGACAGCTTCTGCTCTTGTTACAGCTCCCATCCCCCAGGCTGTCTGTGCTGACTGACCACACTTCACCTCTCTGTTGAGACAGGAGGAGACCCTGATCCTTGTTATTCTCCTTTAAGAGCCAGCAAATAATTCATAATGAATTGCTGATTTGGTTAATTTCACTCCCTCCTCCCTGTTTGTGAGTTATTTATGATTCCCATAAATACACTTGCCGAATATTTCCTGTTAACAATTCCAGTCTGCATCTCATTTCAGAGCACTTCACTGCAAGTCTGCAATGTGTGACATTTGAGCTGTGTTATCTAGTTTAAAGTAAGGATTTCTGGTATCCTTTTCCATCAGATGACTGAATTCCTGGAGTTCACTTTTCTTAACAGCTTAGGATAGTCTATCAAAGGAAAGCAAGACTCCTCCTGTCACACATACTGTGATCTCTGACAACTATTGCCACCTTTCTCTGCCCTAGGTGTAAATTGGAGATAACACTTTCCTACTTACCTTTCAAGCATCTATTTCTGTAATAAAATATTGTCCTCTTTATAGGCAATGGGTTAAATGAGCTTTTACTGGTCTGGAAAACGATACCAGCTCTCTTCTTTTATTTTTTTTTTTTTTCCTTCTGAGTTCCTCCACATATTCCTGATGTTTCCTGGTATCTCCAGGTCCTTTCTCAGCCGGTGCTGGAGGAGGTGCTGCCTCCTTGCCTAGTTCTTCACTGTAGTCACGATGGCTTTCCAGTGCAGGAAAACTACATGAGCAACAGGCACAGACAGACTGTAAACAAATTACATGAAATTGTGCCCATAACATATTCCTCCACCAGGGAACAGAATATACCAGTGGTTTCTGAACCTTGGGCCACAGTTTACTATGTGAGTGGGTCTGTGTAGTGCATTTCTAATGACCACAGTGTCACTAATCATGTACCACTGAAACTCAGGGCAGCTGAGAGCCTAAGGAACTAGAACTGTAGCAGTTCCTGTCATGAAACTGGTAAATAGACAACCAACCATATTTCTTCCCCGTTCTTCAGCCTGCAAGGAAAATGTGGGCCTGGGAAAAAAGCACAGGAAGATTTACTCTCATAGGTTTGTCCTTCAGATTCATTGCAGTAATCACGTTGTCCATTCTTGTCATAATTTGTGTTTTGTAACTACAAGTTGTGCTTGTCTTCTTAAACATCACCTGCTAACTATGTTGGCAGAAGGGAAGACAAATATGTGTCAGACTCAAGGTGATATATATGATTTGTATAGATGTGGAAAAGAACAAGAAAATTAATTTCTTATTCATTGGTACTAAACATCTGGGAAGGAAGTACGAAGAACTGGAAATTCTCCCTATGGAGAGGTAATCTGCTCTGACTTGCTGTGCTGAAAGCCGGAAAAAAGGGTTGCATGGTTATAATGTGAAAAAAAAAAAAAAAAAAAAGAAATTTCACTGGCCACAGTGTTTTGATGAAGAGCAAAGCAGAGAGTATGCTCTTTGCTAACAAACACTGGTATCTCTCATCCAGAAAAGGGGGAACATGAACATATGTAAAACAGTGCACAGTTTAGCAAGGTGAGGGACGGCTGCTTGTTCCAGGTCAAAATTAAATTAGCAAAGAGGATGAGCTACACTTCCAGCAGTTGTCTGAACAGAACCAAATGTCAGAAACGAAAATGCAGTGGGGTGAGCATGAATAGTTATTTCAGATGATTTAAGATAGTTCCCTTACATAAAACTATTGCAACTCAATCCCTGTTTATCATGACAATGGACAACACTGAATTGGTCCTTACACTGAAATTACAGCAGTTGTCCAAACTCTGCTCAGTCATAGCCTCAAGACATTCAAAGAACATGAACTGAGGTCTATTTTTTAACTTTTCATGCTTAAATTTGACAACCAAATTATTCAAGTCTTAAGATTGTTATGTACAAGGATAGGCAGGAAAAAGAAAGAAGGAAACCTCAGTGAGGAATAGATATTTGCCAGTAGTTAGAATGTCAGCTCTAGCTCAAAACACGTTGTGCTTAAACGAGATGCCTTGAAAACTCCAAGCACTTAAATGAGGCTATAGGAGGGTAGTACAGTGGCAAACCTGCTGTCTGGCCTAACTGAGTTTGCAGCTGCTCAGAGCAGCATGTAAGTCCCTTTTGCTAGTAGTGACCATTAGAAACATGTGACAGGTTATTCACCTTTGAAAATGTGATACACAATTAGAGGTTTAGAACGTACAGCCATTTCATTCAGTTAAATGAACACTCTTTCATGTGAAAGCTGTACATCATGGCCTTAGAAATGGACTTCATAACCATGGTCCCTGTTACTCACTGACTCTCGAGACACAGCATTACAAAGTCTTCTCTCAAAGCAGATTTTAGTTTTAGTATCTTCTCTGCAAAGATACGGACCTACCCTCAAGGATACTTGTATTCAAATGACAATTTAACCATTTCTAGCTTTTCATATAATTATTAAAGGTACCATTTGCAGCATAAATTACAAGTGAGTTATAAGAACCTTCTTGTTATTAAAGTGATTTCATTTTAATCACTTTTTATACCAACTTATAACTTCTTTCTAGTAGTTCAAATAATAAGCTACATATTATTGTATTAATAAATAAAACATTATTATATTATTAATGTTATCCTTTCTGGAAGTTTTGTGTATTAATAAGTATTTTGGCATAAATTACACTATATGGGAGATATCACAGATCTGTTTCCAGTGAAGAGAAAATCTACTAAAATGAAGTCATTCTAAATGTACAGTTTGAACACATTCAGTAGAATCACATGAGATTTTATCTGCTAAAGTAACCTATAAATGCACTGAAATAACTTCTGGAGGATTCTGTCATTTGCTACCTCTCTTTGTTGGCTACAGGAGTCAGACTAGTCAAACTGACTTCAAACTAAATGTCTAAAAGATGCTTTTGTCAATTTTTTTCCCCCACAAAATCACTGAAAAATTGAACCCCCCCTCCCCCGAAAAAAACAAAAAACAAACAAAAAAACCCCAAACACCTCATTAAGGTCTTAGGATGAAACACTTAAAGTTTAGAAAATAATATAAACTACTGGTGCAAATTTCAGGTATTTTGGCAAAAATTATACACCAAAGTCTAATTTGCACAATCACATTTTTCTTTTTTTCCCCTGTGAGCTGTTTGGTACAGTGTTCACAGCTTTTATCATGATTGCCCAATCCATGTGTATAGGATTTATTTGCTGCACCCTGACCCATCCTTTTCTGAAATCAGAAATGCTAATGCTCTGTGTATTTTTCTGATTTTATTTTTACTACAGCATCTTAGTACTTTATAAACCATACCATAACACATCCTTACAGCTGGACATGTCATCAGGATTCAGAGATTAAGATTAAAAGTATTCTTTAATTTTATAATAGCCAAATTATGCCTTATTCTTCAGATGGTGTTGTATTATTTACAAAATCATTTCCTCCACACACAGATATGCCTGAGCCTTCTCAGTACTGTCAGTGGTGCTTATATACTTCTGCTCTGTCACCTCCCAGAATTAATGTCTCCATGCCAGATTTAGGTCAGTTTAATGCTACTGAGAAATAGTTGCACTCTCACACTGCTCAGAAAATGAAGTCTTATGCAAATGAATGGGAATCAGATTGCAGTGAAACTCCTCAGACACGATTTATTAGTCTCTGGCACATCAATCAATGGCTGTACATAAAAGATACATATCAGACTAATCCTGCATCTTTCATAATGCATAAAATTTACAGTACCTATAATGTTCTTATGCATAAACTTAAATGTGAATTGCGAATGTTTGCAATTATCTAGAAAATGGCCTGCTCTTATAATTATTAAAGCAAATGTATAAACCCTGGGTGACAGAAAACACAGTTCTACTGCTATTAGGAGACAATTTAATGTATGAAATCACATTAGCATGCTCAAAAGATGGCTTTCAATCATTCACATGAGCATTACAAACCTGTTCTAAGGAACTTCAAGAAGAGGATGGGTGATTTTTTGGAATAAACCTTTGGAAGTAGCTTACTTGCACATTGCAAGTAGAGCACAACAGCTATCTGCTGTCCTGAGAAACCATCAGCTGCACAAACTTCCTTCATAAACCAAGAAGGGAAGCTACTTGTATAAATCTGATACAAAAATTTGATTTGGGACTAATGTCAATTTCCAGGTCTCATTACTTAATATTGCTTAGATGTTTCTCTCCCACTTCAGGAGCTGGGAGACAGGGAGGAAAGGGAGGTGAAGGGGTTTTGTTCGTGGGGCCCCTCACATACCTGTGACAGAACTAGAGATGACTTAGACTCACAGCTTCCTCTGCCTGGGCGAGTTCAATCCTGGGGGAAGAGGTCTGTATCCTAATATCCAAGCCACTGGATCCCTGGAGGGGAGAGTGCAGATACGTGTAGTGCAGACCTGTCTGAAAATGTCTGGGTTTACATGCCTGAAGTTTCCTCTGTACAGCTGGTCTTTCTTCTGACAC
Organism: Margarornis squamiger; assembly: GCA_035222235.1. NCBI lineage: Eukaryota > Metazoa > Chordata > Aves > Passeriformes > Furnariidae > Margarornis > Margarornis squamiger. The sequence goes on along the minus strand of JAWWTY010000001.1, from coordinate 9,832,782 downwards.
CTCTCCCACAACAACAGTCATGTTCCTCAGTCTTTATCAAGAAGATCCTCTCTCTGAGGATGGACATTTCTAAATTTTCATGCACTTCACCTTCAAAGTTTAGAAAACTTCCGTGACCTATTCTCTCTCTCCATTTGCCCTCCTGTCCTACAGGTCCATGACAACCTAGACTATTCCAAATGGTACTAAGGCTCTGGTTTTTGACACTACTTTAAGGCTGATGTCTGCTTTTTGGAAATGTGCTTCCAGGTCCAGAAATAATAACAGCAGGAAAACCTACTTCCAATAGCCTAGACCTGATGCTGAATTTTGAGAATTGCCTGGCTGTTGTACATTTTTCCTAGATTGTTGCTTCTGTAAAAGTTACACATTTTCTTTGTTCAAGAGAACCTGCATCAAATTCATAGGAAGGTATCCAAAAGGTAAAGGTAGAAAAACAGAGACCTTCTATAATTGAAAATATTTCATATTGTCTTTTGTATAAATGACTTGCCTTTTTCATTACAGATTATTTAATGTCTGTCAAAAGTCAAGAGCCAGTTGTGCTGTAGCAATATTTCTGACTAGCTGATAAATATGAAATCCAGTTTAATTTATGAGAGGACAGGTAAGTGCGAGACCTTGATACAGAAGATACATGAATGACCAAGGTCAAAAACAGTAATAGACTTTTGTGTTTAGAGCTTAAATAATAACTCATAATCACCAGAGATAGGAGAGGAAATGGAGGTCAAACACTGGTAGAAAGATTGAAGCAGCAAGTGCAGAAGTTATTCAAACTGACAAAATAAATATTATTTCAGTGAATGGCATTCACTGTTTTTTGTCCTCCCATTTGTGATATGCAATAAAATGGTATCACCCTGAACTGGAACTGCTTATCTGTTAAGAGAAGTGAGAGAAAAGTGTGCATGCAAGACTCATACACACACAAACTGGAGGGAAATCTCAATTGTGTAGTCAGACATGTGTGTATATATACTTCACTGGGAAATAACACCCAAGCTCAGTTTTCATTGTTCCATAAATATGGCTGTATTCAACTTTCATTTTCTACTTGATTTATCATCTATATCTGCAACCATAAAAAATTAAAATTATTTCCAAATAATTAAAACCAGACTGTCTTTCAGTGTTAAGGGCTTCTATAGTTTCATATTCTCTGAGCTTTGATTAATAAGTCCTTAGTTGAGAGAAATTTTTATTAGGAGGGGACCCCAGGGACTGTCTGCCTCTGAAATTTTCTAGTGGTGTGAGATGGTATAGTTTAGTGTTCAATTATGTTCGTGAAAGAAGAGGTACACGTCTTACCAAAGAAAATGGAATTAGGAGCACTTGTCAGAATTCCTTACCACTTTTTTTTCTTGAGCCATACATTAAATAAAGAGATTGGCATCTCTAGAGAGCCATACCCAAGCAAGAGTTAGTGCTTGTATCAAAATGGACATTTACGATCCATGGCACAGGACAAGATCACAGGAGAAAGACAAAGCCTCAAGCTGAAGTCTAAGTGAAACAGGCTAGGAAAAGAGCAGGCTAGAGCAACATAGAGCAGAAACTACCTTCAGTCAGAAAAAAATATGGAAAGATAAAGGATTTCTGAAGTGTTGGCTGAGTTGGAGACAGATATTCACAAGGATGAAGTGGTGCTTGAAGTGGTGTTCTCTCACTCAAAGCAGAGCAGAGGCAAGAGAGGAATATGAACAAAAATAGTATTAATACACTCACCTGGACACATTCCACAGGGACTGCAAATATTGAAAGATCATTTAAAATTGCAAAACAAAAACTAAAATTACAAGAATAGAGAATAGGGCAATAGGGTTCACCAATAATTTGTATGTTATCCAGCTGTATGGCTGATATTGCCGTATAGACTATGCTCAACAAAATATTTATAAAGTGAACTTGGTCATTTATGCTTAAAAACCATAGGAAGAGAGAAAGTTTTAGAACTGATGTAATGTCAAAAGCTACTGTCTGCCTGGCATATTGCCTTATACCTTCTGGTTGAGATCTAGCACAAACATTCATTTCAAACATGTAAATTTTATGTGACAAGATCCAACAATAGAAAGAAAACCTGTGCTACCGTATGAATGGCAGTCCACTCTCTCCAAACACTTGGTCACATAGTGTAAGAAAACAATCTAACCCACTGCTGACCTGAATTACAATGCAAAAAATCTCTTCACTGTGCAAATCCATCTACAAGAAACATAGGATCCCTTAAGCAAAGATCGGAATAAAGAAATCAGAATATCAGAAATTAAATATGGAGAAGGAGGTGAGTTTTTTTGCCTGCACTCAGTGCTCTAAAAAGTAGATGCCAATCGTCTATCATCATTATGCAAGTCTAATTGGACATGTCAGTCTTTTTCTTGTATCCAACATGATAACAAGGTAAGGCAAAAGTCTGACTCAAATTTATTAAAATTAATAAAATAATATCCTTCTTTGAGCTTAGAATACAGAATGCATTATGGACCACTATGACTTCTGAGATCACTCTACTGCTGATACTCTTTTAAATAAGGAAACAGAGAATACTAAAACTTGGACAAAAAGAAGCCTGCTTTAGACAAGCACAGAACACTGATCCAACAAGCTGACATCAAAATGAAATGCTTTGCTTCATTTTGATGTCATCAGTTCTCAAAGCTGTCCTGGAACTTATGAAAAGCAGCTTGTATAATCAGTGAGTATATACTGATTAGTAATGGATTCAAGTGTACAGAAATGTGCAGGCTACCAACTGTACCCATCAAAAATTAATGATAAGATGTACAGACATGTACAAAATTATTTTAGTGATGACTTGTATGGAGAAGGGAACCAAGATGATGTTTGAAATGCACATGTAGTTTCTTTCGACTGCTCTCCAAATTATCCAAAACCTCTTCAGAGTACTTGCCAGAGGAAAAGTATTGTGTTATTTTTGACTAGCATATTTAAACCCCAAGATTCTCTCCTAAAATGTGTAAGTGTATAAGGATAAGGTGGAATACAAAAATGTACTTTTGAACAGAACCTAGAAAATCATCAGTAAGAACATCACAACCTGTATTCTCAGTGAAGTTAGAATGAAACAGAATAATAGAATAAATCAGTGAGTTTCAGAAATCACTGGGTCCTGCCACACCACTTGAAGCAAAGTCATCTACAACAACTAATTAATTATGCTTTTGGGGACTAGAGCTCCCTAGAATAGCTCTGTATCCAATGGCAAGGAAAAAAAGAGTGAGAATGCAACAAGAGGAAGAAGATATTTCTTTTAGTCAAAATAGGGCTTGATTTTATTTATTCTGACCTATTCACAATATGACAAGTATTTCAGGGGGAAAAAAAAAAAAAAGTTTTCAAAACTATTCCTTGTTCTCACCTCTGTACAAAAAAAAAAAAAAAAAGAAAAAAAAAAAGAGCATTTTTGTGAAAATGAAGACAAGTGACATATGGCTAATGTCATGCCCCTAAACTCCAAACTGGAGAATATTCTAACAGTCAAGTAAAGGCAATGAAAGGAAGTCTGTGGCCTCCCTTATTTTTCTAAGACTGCAATTTGACAGTGGTGCCATGTACCCAGAATGACAGAGAAGGTGGGTCAAGTGGAAAAAGCAAACTAGTATGGATATTATAGGCTAGGATGCTGATGACAGCTACAGCATTTCCAGTGGGATTTACGTTGGCAGTAATCCAGAAGCTGTAAAAATTCTTAAGGGCTACTAATGGCAATCACACAGCTGGTCCCTTCCAAACAGAGAAACGCAGAAAACATAACCCTAAGATCAGATTCAATTGCTACTTTTTACTATCTCTTATTGCTGTGCATTTTTTTTTCACATCCCTGGACAGCAATATTAATGTTGTTCCCCTTGAGCTACACTTTGTGGAGCATCATTAACCTTCTTGTATAGTATGAATTTGCTGCCTTGCTCCCTGGCAGAGAGCAGAGCACCCAGACATGCCCGTGTACGCACAGACACCGTACGCACAGACACCCACACTGTGTTAAAAGACTGTTCAAACAGTGTTGGCAAAGTTTGAAATGAAGTTTTAGCAGAGGCATACATTGTACTCAGATGGCAGCCAGCAGATCTAGTACACAAAGTGCATTTATAAATCTTCAGTCTTCAAATTAATTTCAGGCTGCACTGCACACTCTTGCATCTACCAGTCTCTTATGTACCTGGGTTTTAATTGTTTCTCTCTGTGACATAATGAATGCCAGAAAGTAACCCTGAAGCACTGATTTCACATCATAAATCACAGTATCTTTTTAAAAGGGAAAGATAATTACAACAAAATAGTTGTTCAAAACTGCTTGGAATTTACTTGTTACCTTTGAAAAATAGCAGAGAAAATAATTGCCTAAAGACAATGTACAACATTGATTTAGATGACTTGTTATGCACACATAGTGTTTTCTGCGAAAACAACCTTCTTTCCCAAACCCAAATCCAAACCCAAACAAAAAGCCGAACCTGAGAACTCTTCCAGCTCCTGATAAATTAATTTGTTCAGGACAAAACACTGTACATTTGTTATCCCTTGCCTGTTTCTTAAAAACCTGTGCATCACATCTCTTCTGCCCTCTGTATATATATATATATGTATATATATATGTGTGTGTGTGTGTATATATATCTATATCTGTGTTGCAGTTTATTTTTAAGAAGGATTCATTTTATCAGCCTGCTTTCTTATTGCTCCTCTCATTTTTCATGAGAGTCGTCTTTCCTTGGCGTTTTTTTTTTTCTCAGTAGCCCTTTTAGTTTTGATGAAAATGCAATGGGATGCCATGGCTATGTGAACTGCTATGTTCTGGTACTGTTCTGTTTGTTTATTCTCTTTCTGGTGTGGAGTCTGTCTTTACAGATTCTGCTGCTTTTGCTGAAAGCTGCTTGAGGTCATATAAAGTTAAACTCGAATATACGATGATCTCTTGTAATTGCTATCCCAGACAAAGCAATATTATTTGAATCATATAATAGCCATCAGATGGTACTAGACTTCTCATTATGAAAAGCCAAGAAATATTTTCTTGTTCTTATTTTAAAGGAATATGAGGGGAACAGAGGCAAAGTTATCACTGTCCAAGCTTGCCAGCTTGAAGATTGTTTAGGTTTGTCTGTATAAATTGCTGTTCCTTTTGTATTTGCTTCTGCTGTTATTTTTATAAAGCAATGAAGACATACCCTGCATGAGATAGACAAGCTGTTTTACCTCTCCTCTTCTGTTCTTAATCCCCAGCCAGTCCTTTCTCTCTACATTTTAGACTCCATGTACAGTGCCTGAAATCTCTTTCTCTAGGCTAGTGTCTTCATTAAAATCACTAAGGTTTGTGTCTCCAAGCAGCCAGGGCAAACACTCTGCTTTGCAGTGTCAGGATTTACAAGAAAAAGCTGTTCAGCAGCTCATCTGGAGCTAGGAGAGTGAGGCTGCAGCTTAGCCTGAAGGTCTCCAGATACTGCTGAACCAGAGATGTCATAAAGAATGGAAAGGGCATACAAAAAGCAGGTAAGCAGGTCCACCCAACACTTCCCTGAAGAAGGATGAGGATATGATCCTTAGCTGCAACCAACTCCTTTCATGCATATACCAAGCTCCCTCCCTGCACCTTCTTCCTCTCCACCCTCCTGTACAGTGAGTTTCCCATGGCAGATCCACCATACTCAGGGAACAGCACTCAAAGCGTAAAATAAAGAACAAACAATACTGCTTAGCAGGCCAGTTTCCCAAAATACTCTCAGCAGAGATTTATTTAATTGCAGTATTTTATTTTTCATAGAGAAAGTAATAAGAGGCAATGGGCAGAAACTGATGTACATGAAGTTCTACCTAAACATGAGGAAGAACTTCTTTACTGTGCAAGTTGCCCAGGGAGGGTGTGGACTCTCCCTCACTGTAGGTATTCAAGAGCCATCTGGATGCAATCCTGTGCCATGAGAGCTGGGGTGAGCCTGCTTGATCATGGAGCCTGGACCAGATAAATCTGTGGTCCCTTCCAACCTTAGCCATTCTGTGAGTCCCTGACAACAGCACACTAAAATACATAGCTAAGTATTACACTTATATTTATATGACTTATTAACCTAGCAGGTTTGCATAACAAATCTACCATTCCTCTGTAACATAACTCTGTAACAAACTGTTAACTATGAATTTAATTGCAATTACAAAATTATCTCTTAAAATGTACAATATTATTCCTTTTAAAATTTACCTCCAGTATTAAAAAATTACTGTCCCCTAGAAACTATGAATAAAGACATTTTGAATTAATTATTATAAGAGATACCCAAAATAAATTGTGATTATGCAAAATACCTCTGCTTGGAGCAACAGAAAATCAGCAATATAAGTCCCTGATAAACAGTTTGCAACTCTGAGGAAAAGCATCAAACTAGACTTCTCCTCATGAACTGAAAATCAGAAGGACAGGAATGTGCTGCCACAGGGATCAGTGAGAGAAGGGACTAAATTTTTTCCTTTGGGGCTCGTTGGACAAAAGAGAAAGAAAAATAAAACTACTGGACACCCCCAGGCAATTAAACAGAGTTAGGTAATTTACTACTAGAGATTAGACATGGTTTGAAGCCAAATGTTCACTGGAAGAGAATGTAGAGGACAGGAAATCAAGCTGATAAACCATCTATGGACTATATTACCCAAAATAAATGTTGCAAAGAGAATGATGGAAAAATCCATGAAGGGGAGAAGCACCAAACTTCAAAACCCAACTGGTAATTTATATTTTTTTTTTTCTGGTTAATGTTTCATTAATTTCTTTTGAATCTCTCATTATAGCAAAGCTGTCAGCATTCCACTGGAGCCAATGCACAGAAATGTAGCTTCTGCTATTAAAAAAAACCCAAAAAAACTGGTTCATTGTCACTCTGCTCACTAGAGAAGAATATTTCACCTACAGTGAAGCTCAGTTAGCTGATACTTGTCTTAATGCCTTAGATACAAAAAAACCAATTTTAACGACTTTTTTTGGTAATGAAATAGCAATAATCAAATGGAAGTGACAGCAGCCAGAATACTAAATTCACAATGGAAATCAGAGCTTCCAAATAATCTGTAGATGTTGAAAGCAAAATTTACGTCCTTGGACATAGGACTACAAAATTCATCATTGCTGAAGCATCATTTTGATGACATCTTGTAGCAGAGCTTTTCTTTAGTGGGATGTTTCTTTTCCTTTGCTTATTTATTAGTTGTGTGGTTTGGCAACAACTCTTGTAAAATAATTCTCCACAAGAAAGTACTACATGGTTTTTGGTTTGTTTTTTTTTTTTGGTTTGGTTTGTTTTTTTTTGTTTTGGTTTGGTTTGGGTTGGTTTTTTTTTGTTTTGTTTTGTTTGTTTTTTTTTTTTTTAGTAAAGGAAGCAAACATAAATCAGGGTCTTTCTCCTTAGCTGTACAAATAATATTCAAAATAATAAATTAATGGACCTATCAGTGGCCCCTCTTGGACTGGGTCCCAAGGAACCCCTCTCTAGTATTCACCAGTTTCTGAGGCTAAAAGCTCAACAAGAGAATGACTTGCCTTAGACAAAGCTTCCTCCAATCTGTGTTATATGGTTTATGCCTGGAAGCACAGAGGGGTTTCATTTGCCTTCCTTAAAAAAATAAAAATACAAAACAAAGTAAATATACATGGGATCATGGGATGCATCTGTGACCACTCTTCAAAACACTAAAAAATATCTAGTTTTGTCTCACAAAGGTCTCTGGCCTTACAGTCACCATGATAACACATTTGGAGAGATACCTTGACCAGTATAAGTGTGTCACTCATGGATATAGGGTTTAAACTGTGGTTCCTACAAGGTTAAGTGAAAATATACTTCAAGGTATTTTCAGGAAAGCATTACTTTGTTGAACATTGCTTCAGCGATTTCAGCAACAGTAACAAAGAGAACATTCATGCATGGCTGAAAACGTTTTAAGATTCACATGAATGGTGTGCTAAAGTGGTTGAGAAGGGAAACACTTGAACCAAACATATCTAACTGCTGACCTTCTGAGAATAGCCAGACACCTTTGGGTTATGCCTGAATGATACTGAAAGGAATATACTGTAGAAGGTCCCCTCCTTCTCATATTGCAGAGTGTTCTTTGGCATTCTAGACTGTTTCCGTTAACGTCTCAGTCTCAAGTGAGATGGGCAGCAGCTTTTTATCTACTTTTAGCATGTATACATGCATAGAATTACATCAGTATCCAAGTTATGTACAAAACAGGCCATGCCTTGATATAGATTTGGCTAAGTAGCCCTGACAGGGAACAAAAGAGCAGGAAAGCCATCAGAAGTGGCAGAAAATGTACAGCTATCTAGAAGAACAAATAGTAAAATGAACTAATCTGCAGTCAGAAAAACAGATATATATTTACCTGTCTTTAGATTCACCTGAAGACTAACTGAAATACCAGGCTCTCAGGTTTATGATGATTGTTTTCAGTTGGCATCCCATTCCCATGCAAAACAAACAAAAGAAATTTTTTTTCCTCATAAGTTTACATACTATAACCAAGAAATTGCTGCCCAGTCAATATCACTTATTTCCTCTGAATTATGAAATACTAAAGAAAACTGTCATTCTCCTCCACAAGAACTGGTAGCCCAAATCTCACATTTACTAAGCAAGGGATTCTTAACAAAACTACTTCTCCTTTTCTTAATCAGTTGATTTCAAAACGAATTTCTCTATCTCTGACTGCAAATAGAATGTTCGGTTCTGTCCCCTGAACTCAGCAGTTCTCAGCCTGTTCCATCTGTCAGTTCTTCCAGCTCCTCATCCCTCCTCTCACAATTATATCCACAGCTGCCAGTTCCCAAGGAAGTCAGTATCCAAACCTGCAATCTATGAAAACTTTACTCACAGAAGTAGTTCTATGCAGGAAGATAAAACCAGGATACCAGACGTCATGAAGGAAGTGGGACTGCAACGAACTTCAAAACTACATATACTCTCAGCTACATAAGATCTTAATAGCATTAGCACCTTAAAATCATGGCAAAACTAATCCACTAGAAGAAGCAGGTCTCTACTAACTACTAGACAATGTAAAAGAAACTTTTCAGACCTACACAGAAATGTAGAAAGGCTGTTATCCTGGAAGAAATAAAACCACAGATGTCCTACTGTTTAAGAACAAAGTATGACAATCATGAGCAGCACAGAAAACGTCATTGAAGTTCTACGTGGGAAAAGCCCTAAGTGTGTATCAATCAAGACAATATCAGTGGGAAAATGGCTTCAAACCACCAGTGGCTAAAATCAACAAGGTATACTTAGAAACAAATGCTCACCTTGAAAATTTAATGCAGAAAGGAAAAGGTTGAAGTAATCAGATTGCATGGTTACTGATTCCCAGAAAGCTTTTCAGCCCATCCTGTGTGAAAGTGTATGCTGGGGCATAGCTATGGCTCTTGCTGTCAGGGGGTATTCTCATGGAAATTTCTAACTGAATCACTCAGTAGGCACATTTACATGGCAAAAAGCTGTAGAAAAATCTCCCAAAGCCAGAGGAAAGTTATACTGCCAAAACTGTTAAGCCCTAAGTGGGTTTCCAAATAAAATTCACTTGCTCTATTGGGTGCCACTTGAATGAGTCAACAATAAACTAAGGCGCTAGTTAAAAAAAGGCCTTTTTAATATGGAAAAGTATCTTTCAGTTTCTGAAACAGAAATCCCCTTGAGAATAAACTGAAAGGTGAGACTTGTGAAAGGCTTTGTCCACTTTCAGCCCAGTGCCTTTCATACGTTTAGAGATGCATTCTACTGTTGCTGCATATCAAGTTTGCAGCTTTTAGTGTGGTTTTCATCAGTTGCACAGAGCAAAAGAAACATTTCTTTGGACTTCAGACAGCTTTTTAACATTTTCTGTATTGTGGCTAACCTTCTAACACACAGGCCCATTCATGGACCGCTTTCCCTCCCTCTCTTGTTAACCTCATCTCACGCCTTTTCCTTCAGAGGTTCGTCTGTTTGAGTACATGAAGAGTTCACAGAAGGTAAGTTTAAAATGAACTTCCTTCAGTGAAGGGCTGTTGTGGAGGTCACAATTAATTTCATACAGCAATGAGACTTTGGAGGCCCCCTGTTATTTCATAATGATCTCCACCATTTGTTTTGATCTGTAGCTTTCTCCAAGTTCTTTATATAATTATGGTAGAAAAGACATATTTTTTTCTGAAAGCCAAACACGTGGGGTGTATGGGTGACATGTTATTGATGGTGACTTTATAAAACCAAAAACCAAACACAAGAACCATGGTAAGAAGAAGTATGCACAGCCTTGTTTGCAAATGAATGTTACAAGACATTGGAGTTACAAATACATCCTGGATGAAATCCTTCTCTAAAAATACCAGTAAAATACCTGATATGAATCTTGAATATTAAGGAACTTAGTTACTCGAGCTCACCAAAACATTCCAGAATATGATTTCAATGTTATTAAACAGCTATTAAAGAATTGGTCCGCCTGCCGTCTACCTCTAATAGATATGTTATGTAAGAATATTTTCTCTCTTCATTTGCTTGAATAGTAAGAGCATATAAGAGTCTTATAAAGAACTACCAGCTGCTAACATGAACAGCTCTCTTGGTCTGCTGAAATTCACCCTTAAAGACCACAAAACCAGACCTCACTGAGCTTTTGCCCATGTGATACTGTGCTTCTCCCTGTGATGTTTTACGTGCACTGTGATATTATTTCAAGTGTGTTAACCAGGTTGCCTATTTGCCATGTTTTATTGAGATAGCAAGTTTGTATTTGGAAGGATGACCCCTAGGAGATGCAAGGTGCAGCCATACTTCAAGCTTAGTCTGATGTTTGAGAAGGGGGCATCATTTGTGACAAATGCACATTTCAACCTCCCACATCATGACAAGTGTCAAAATCTCTGATTTCCTATTAAAAAGAAAGGTTCCTATGCAATATCACCCTACTTTCTGCTTAAATGTATAAATTTAAATGCTTATTTACCACCTTTTCTTTCCATCTATAAAAGAATATTGTCCACCAGTTATAGTCGTGCAACTGGCCTTGCATTCTCCCTAATACTCCACTTGATTACAACTCAGTTCTTTATCATCCTTTGTTTCTGTTTAAATACTTTGTTGCTATTTAAGTTTTCCATTTACAGAACATAAAGTCTGGCAAACAACAGCAAGAATAAACATATACGGAATATACAAATAGAACCATATCCATCATCCTTTTGAGCACAAATAAAATCCACTGCCAAATTTTCTTCATACTCATAGCAATAGCTGAAAGAAACCCACCCAAACGCCCATCTGCCATGAAAAGAATTTCTCATGTAGATTATTTCCCAGTTAAACAGGGTAGGTGGATAATAGCACGGAAAACAGGGACTGAAAAAGGGAATAAGTTTTAAATAGCATAAATGATAGCAGCATATAGACAAGGTAGCTTTAATCAGTCAGCCAGCACTAGACAATTTTAAAACCTGGCAGTTAGCAGTGTTTTTCTTAGCTTGTGGTATTTGAAGGACATTGATATACACATCAAACAGAATTCGGGACATGCATTGTGGAAGTGCCAGTTGAAGCTTTATGTGTAAGCTAAAGCTGGAATTCAATTGCTTTATCATACATGAGACATTCAGTCTCTCTCCTACCAACTTGCTGCTCATTTTGTGTGAATAACAAATTTTCTGAGGATTTACAGGTAAACATGTTCATTAAAAGCTAATGTCTAAACCAAGCATCACAGACTACACACCACAGATTTAGCATAGGTCAAATGATATGCTGATATTGCAATGTTCGTGTTGTTTCATTATTCATAAAATTGAGCATTAATATTATAAAATGCTAAATTTATTTACGTGGTCATATTAAAAACAGCCAAAAAAAATCATCTTTTTTCCACAAATGGAGGGTATGAACAAATATAAATTCCCAAATATTGACCTTTATTTTCTTGTCATATACCTGATTTAACCTTTCCATCACTTTCTCTGTGTTCCTTTCACTCTGCAGAAATGTGCATGTATGAGCATACATATGCCCCAAAACCCTCTTCTCTCTGCTTTCTGTGGCATCATTACCTCACTTGAAACTATTCCAACCCAAATCCTTTTATCTCCCTGCAGTGTGGCCCTCAATGAGATAACTATATTTTACCATAATTTTTAATAGCTAGAAGTTTACCAATCAGGAAAAGCGGTTGTATAATCTCTTCTGCAGGAGAGAATTACGAAAGCTATCCCCCAGTGATCTAAGGAAAAGACAAAAATTGGTTGTTCTTCTAAAATAAACTCCTGAAAGCAAGTTGGTAAGATCAGTTGTATTGTTGAAAATGGAAGATGACAACCATTTCAAAAGGTTCCATTTCAAATGATATTTCTCTGTGTACAACCTGTAGAACAACACTGTTTTCCTGAAGAGAAAACTGCTGTTTAGAGCATGACAGGGAAAGACTTAATGTATCTGTTTAGGTGGCTTTGTTGTCCTGTTTTCACATGTTTATGATGAAATAACACATTTCTCCTTGCATGGGAATTGCAGGGTATATTCCTGCAGTGAGATATGTTAATGAGAAACAAATGGAAGTCCTTGTAAATGAAGCAAGGCTCCTTCCCCCAAGCAGATAGTTACCAAATCTGCCAATTGCACTGTGAAATCATCATATGCAGTCTTTATAGAAAAGCTGGGATATGCCAAAAATTATAACTAACCCCAGTTACTTCCCTTTTTGTATATTTTACATTCAAAATATCAGAAAATATTTTAATTGGTTTTTAATACTACCTGAGAAGAAAGAATGGGTAAAAAATATATTGTAACAAACATCTAGGAAGAAAGGTAAGAAAGATTTGGAAACAGACTTACAACGAATGCTTTACAGATGAAAGATAATTACTTCTAGCTAAGTTCTGAATGCTTCAGCTGCCATAAAAGGAAACAATAAACCTCTGGCAAATATGCTGGGGAAGATGTGACTAAGGGAAAGGGTTTACCTCTAGAAATAAATCTGGGATGCTGCAGTGCTTTGAAGATAAGAAATCCCCTCATAGCTGGAGGTACAGTTGATCCCTGGGGGGAGACTTGCAGCCCAAGATGTGGAGGGGGAATTGTGTCTCCTGCCAAAGTGTATAGAGAGGATGGATGCTGGTCCTGCTGGTACCAGGCTCTGGGGTGGAATTCCCCTCCACAGGCACAGACCAGTACCCCTCCAGACAACACCTACTTCAGTACTCTAAAAGATCCAGCATACTAAAAGTCTTTTTTCCAAATTATTTAATGAGTCTTTTGTGACTCTTTTAAGCAGCCACAGGATTTCAATCAGGACTGAAGAGCAGGATTTTTTATATGTACCTAAAACTTCACTCCTTTCCCAAGGGTGGCAGTTGTCACCATCACAGTCAACAAGAGCCACAGCTGCTTCAACAAATACAAAGCTGTAGTCTTGTGAAAAGGAGGTATAAATATCTAAGTTTATTTCTGTTCTTTACCTTAGGCGCCTGGCTTTGTAGCTCTTTGCAGCAGCATGCAGTATATAACTGGAGAAAAGCTAAGGAATCATTTGGATGGAAGGCATGATACAATTGTAAGAAATTATTATCTTTGTTCCTCAAATGTCACATAATCAATGAGAGGAAAAATTGTTTCTTTGAGAAATATTACTGCTTCTAAAAGATCAAGGCTGATGAAAGAGAATAGCTAAACAACACCCTAGCTATTCTAAACATTTTTTAACTTCCTGAGACAATGATTCTTGAACCTATGCTATGAATACATTTTTCTTATGCATCTCAGAAGCATAGAAGGGAAGGGAAGGGAAGGGAAGGGAAGGGAAGGGAAGGGAAGGGAAGGGAAGGGAAGGGACGGGAAGGGAAGGGA
>JAWWTY010000001.1:9758290-9818796 GCA_035222235.1 Margarornis squamiger | reverse complement strand
GAAGGGAAGGGAAGGGAAGGGAAGGGAAGGGAAGGGAAGGGAAGGGAAGGGAAGGGAAGGGAAGGGAAGGGAAAGGATTAATTCCTTCCTTGTATCAAAGCATAACATTTTATACTGACTGCAGTATTTGGAAAACAAAGTATTTATGGTAAAATAAAAAATGAAATTTTCTGTGAAGTGAGAAGTTTCTGATCTTTATTGACTGCTGAGTGGTGCTTGAGATGTCAGTGCAAAACTACAGGTATTAGTTACTGTGAAGTAAACTAGTCCAGGCATTCACGGTGTGTTTGGTACTCCATTGAAATTTCTCAAGTTTTCAGTTTGTAAATGTTGGCCCTACAGCAAATGTGAGGAGTAAGTTATCTTACTTATTTGTTTTGGATAGTAGCATGCACACAATTATTTCAAAGTAACTGAATCTGTAACTTGCTTATCCTGTGGTGACTTGTCCAGAGTACTTTGGAATAGTTTTGCTAATTTGTCTGGTTGAGATCACTCAAAAAGAGTGATATAAAGAAAGGAAATACATTTACTGGGACTTTCATAAATCACATAAAATTAAAGTATTCACTGATAACTTAAACTATTCCTTTAAACTGAGCTTCCTTTAGTTTAGTTCACTTCCAAGATAAGATCGGACTGAAAACTACATAGAAATTGTTTCACTTACATAAACTGAGATAAAGATCAGATGAAGTAGTAACTTTGAGACAGAACACTTCACAACTGTGTAATTTTGTCTCTTTAATTCTTATTTAATCTCAGAAACCTTTAAGATTTCTCCTAAAGTATCTTTATCTTCAGATCACTGGGACATTTATTTCATTACTGTATAACTAGTGGCACGCACTAATCCTGGATAAAAGCTGTTCACCCTGAATAAACAGGGCCATAACTGCTGTGCTTCTTCCATCCTTCAAAGGAATGACTTTACTGTAGGAGAGTCAAACTTTCATTCACCAGCAACACAATCAATATTTGAAAATTTGCCAGTCTTTTAATATGAGATTTGCTTCGGGCAAAGCAGAAACATCCAAAATCTGCAGCAGAAATATGTACAGTGTACTCTAGCCTTTAAGGCTATTCTGTTAACTACCTTAAGTCACCTGGTGACCAACTGACTGTTTTTAGAAATGAAAAAATCCTCATCACAACATATTTTGAAATATTTGCTGCTAGAGCCTTTTTCCTCTACAAAATGTATAGGTTTAAATCTCACTGAAGCATGGACAAACTTAAAGAGTGACTTTGGAACACAGATAAATCACTGCTGTTATCTAGCACAAGCTGCTGCAGGGACAGAGCCCAGGTTTTGGAAAAAACTCAGACATATGCACACATGTGGGCAGGCACACAGTCTCATGGACACACATAGACATGTATGAAGGCACACACCCACATGTGCCCACATGTCCATGACCAAAAATACACAGACACTCACATGCACAGATGCACAAACACAAATCCCAACCAGACAGGCAGCAGACTTTCTGGACCTACCACGTAAGAGTTCTGAACAACTTCTAGTTGGCCTAAAATCTCAGAACAGTGGAAAATTATGGTTCCTTGTGTGTCCCAATAAACAATAAAATCCAAACCAAACAAAACCAACTAATCAAACAACCACCCCTCCAAATCAAAAAATCCAACCAATCAAAAAGAAAGAAACAAATGCAAACCAGATTAAAAAAAAAAAATAAATTACGGAATGAGACACCTCTTCTCATTTCTATATAATTTCTAATGACTGGCCCAAGAGAATTGATTTTTTAGAGATCTCTATGCATGCATCAGCCTGCACAGTTCCTTTCTTTAACATTCTTCCTTTTAGTATCAAAAGAATTATTTCTTTTGCCTTTGGCTGTAATTTCTCTTTTGGAGGAAAATTGAATCTCATGCCAAATCTGCTGCCTAACACATAGATCAGTAAATGTGGTGTGGCCAGCGACACTGATATGGAGTGGCTGAAGGAGCCCAGCCAAAGGTGCAGCAGAAATGGCAGAAATGGGGTAACTGTGGCAGGACTGGGGAAACTGTGGCAGAAATGGGAAAATATGGCAGGACACAGCAGGCACCATAGGCTGAACTGGAGCACTTGGGCAGACATCACTATCCTTGCAATCATTCCCAGCCTTTCCCAAGGAAAAGGCAGCGCACTAGGGAGAAGCACCTCCTGGGTTTGGTCCATGCCATTTACCTTGACCTAAACTGTCCAGCTTTCACAGGGACAGAAAACAAGATTAAATACTAGAGAAAATTAATTAAATCCCTAGTTTAATCGGCAGCTACTACCAATATTAAATAGATCCTCTTGAAGCATAGTGTTTCTGAATCACTAAGGTTGAAATGTAATTGAAAATGTGCTTATGACAAATATTTTTTTCAAAGCCTGAGAAACTGTGAGGATTAGGTTGAAGTATCCAATGTGATCAATATCTTGCAATCGCATTAAGGCCTTGGGCAACAGGGACCCTCATTCCTTCCCATTTCCCATTTTCTGTTTTCTGTTTCTAGGCACCATCATAGGCAATCAGACATGAACAGAAAATGAATTTGCTACAAGCTAGTAGCATTGTAAGTGGCTTTGATATAAGTGGAACAAGGGTCGGTAACTTCTAAGCTCCAGTAGCTTGATAAGAATATTAAGTCTACCATTTATCCCCAATGAGTGCTTGATTAGCCATACAGTGCTCTGCTGACAGAGTTCACTAAAAATACATTATGCTAATAACACTTGAGTGCCAGCAAAACTGGGGAAGCCCAAGTCTTAACACAAAGAATGACTCATTATGGTATTTACCTGGCAGATACAGTTATAAGCAAAAATATGGTGGGGGGGGCGGGGGGGGGAGAGAGGGAGAAAGAAAAAAATGAAGTCATCGTAGTCCTGTTTGCAAAGATAAGAACAGAAGCAGAGATGACTTCTCAGAGGATATTAGGATTAGAATAAATAAAAATAAATATCCCATGTTGTCACACTTGCATGTGGGAAATAGAGATGTTTAGTTTTTCAGAGCAAGCAGCTGCTAGTGGAGACAAGTCACTTATACGTATTTATCTTTGTCTAAACTATGTCATATGGCTATTCACTGGTGCCTCCTTCTGCCTGGTTTAACATCGGGAGTGTTTCCTCCTTGCTGTGTGCTCAGATCACAACTGGGGATTCCCACTGTGGTCCCAAGGCTCCCTCCTGTTCCCCAGCCTGCTGCCATTGCCCCTCTGAGCCCAGCTCCTGCTCACACAGCCCTTGCTCCCTTCTAAGGGAAGGCTTTGTAGGCTGTCTCTCTTTCTCAGCATCAGCTACAGGTGTTACATGTCCCAGCAGCCATCCCAGCCGCACTGCAGGTACAGGAGACAGTTGGATGGGGATGTTCTTTGCTGCTTCAGATTAACTCACTGAACTTGCTTCTTCCAAGCACTGAAAGCCCTGTCCTCCTCACAGTTCTGCCACCCTCTGATGCAATTAGCACCCTAATTAGCCCACCTAGGAGGGCTCTGAGCTCCATACAGAAGGCAGACCCATTCTGCAGCCGACAGCCTGGCTGCTAGCTAGTGCACAGGAGAATTGGGGCACAGTACTTGGCCATGACTCACAGCAAGGGCCAGCAATCATTTCACAGACGTACAACAGAGACTTTTGCAAAAGAGGATCAAGATTGGGGGGGAAAAAAAAAAAAGGCATGATTAATCTGGCCATTAGAGCTGGTCATTTTTTTTCTCCTCTAAATCTTTTACTAGCCAAAAATGCTTTTTAAGAGCAGCTGACGTTAAGTCAAATTTCCCAAACGGTTTTAAAAAATATTTTGAAAAGTTATGTCTCCTCAATTTTAAGAGGATTTGATTTTTTTAATGTATTTTAGGGGTTCCATAAAAATATTTTCAAGAGCTGACAAAAATTAAAACCAAAGGGTTTTCTTTAGAATGTGTTAAATGTTTTAGTACACCTGAAATATACCTTTATTTTTAGTGCTTCATTTTGTCCAGAAAATGGAAGAATAAAAAAATAATTTGGGACTCCACCAACTTTGAGAAATATTGACAGTGAGCCAAAACCCTCAGCTACTCACAGTCAACTATTACAAGCCACCAAACTGTTTAAATGCAAAGGTGCAAAAGAACTAAGTACTCTGATCTATTGTAGCTGCTTGTACATGAAACAGTAATGTTAGAAAGGTCCAGGCAATGGAGAAAAGCAAGCACTTCCATGCCACAATTCGTCTCATGCTAATGGAAGTGCCTAAAACAGGTCAGATAAATCATGCCTTAAAAATGCCCATTTCTCTTTGCTGATTAGAGAGGAAACATGTGACTAATGCTGGTGTAACATTCTACCTTGTCAATGTCAACACTGGGGTGAGATGAATTTCTGCATTTTAATAATTCACAAAATAATTAACATTTTGATGTGAAAGCCCCAAAACATGAGGCCAGAAGCTGGAACAACTGAACAATGGGGAGGATATAAATTCTTTTTGCTTACTCTGGCATTCAGCATTTCATGATCTACTTAGTCTCCCATGTTTTCCCTCCTTTCTTGCATTTTCTTCCATTTAACCCTCTCATCTTCCTTTTTATCCACCCATCTTCTGTCTTTCTTTCTAGAAACCAAACAGTTTGATAGCTGTTTTTAGAATGTACTGTTGACAGTGTCCACCTGCTAATGTAATCTGCTGGGTCTCTTTCATCACCATTGGAAAACAGAAGAGAACACTTTAAAAACCATGGGGATAGTAGGTTATAGGAATTCCCTCGAACTGGCAAACTGTATCCTCAGCAAGAAATGACATTAGATGTGACACCAAGCAAGGATTGTTCTGTTTTTTCAGGCTTTAACTCTGAAATGTCACCTTCATTACCTTCCATTTTACAATTTATTGTCTGGACGGGGGTCTCTCTTTGAAGTATTGTTATTCCTGGAAGCCTAACATCACTTTGTATCTTGCTCTTCCAGGACCTACTGTGAATTCTGTAGGCACATTTTGCATTCATCTAGTTCCCTTACAATCAAAGTCCTTAGTGGGGCCTGAGAAGGTTCTTCACTTGGTCAAAATCTGGCCAATGGTTTCACTGTTGACTTTCATGTTAACAGGACAGTGAGAAAATTAGAAAAATATAAATCCTATACCTAAGCAGAAAAGTTTTGTATAGAGTTAATAACAAATCTAATGTTTATTCTTCATTATATATATATATAATTCTCCATTATTCTTCATTATATATGTATATGAACATTTATATGTATACATGCACTACATCTATGAAAGTGAAATTTCATTTCACTTTTATCTAGAGCTTTTTGATTGTGCCGACTACACCCTACAAAAATACAGTAAGGATCACAACAAAAATTAAAGGCAATCTGTATCACTACTAGCTGTAAAAAATCATGTATTTGACTACACCTCTGAGGAAAGAGAGCAAAGCCTGTATCACCCCAGTCCATAAAAGCAGTTTACAGGTGCCAGACAACTAAATAGAAAATATCATTCCAAAGCAACTCGCCATGCTCCTGGATGACTGATCTGCTGATCACTTTAGCTGTATGGAAAGTTAAAGCAAGGTGAAAGTTTTCAATTTATAGTGAATAGTGTACTTAAACAGCAGAAAATTATATACTTACTGTTCCACTTCAACTGTGTGTGATATATGGACTCCAATAAAAAACCCAGAAACTAAACCAGGTGGTAAATAATCAAATTTTTCTCTTCATTAGCCTTGGTATATACTCTACAATTTTGAAAGCAATAAAAAACTACATGCAATGTTAGTGCCTTTTGTTTTCTACTGTCCTTTACTTTTGCCATTTGTATTATCAATATCTGCACTTTACATTTCCCCTTGTTTTTCCTTTTTTCTCCCCCTTCTTCTGGGATTCTGAAATTGTTATTCACCAAATTTACTATCACATTTAAGCACGCCTTAGTTTATAAAGTTAATTATATTAAAGCTAATTATCCTTAAACATGTCAATGTAAGTTCTCCAGCTAATCATACAAAAGTCTATCCTGTTAACCTGAAAGATTCTCAGTATATTCCAGGAATATAGGACAGGGCAGGAATTTTTGCTGAGCACTTCTGAACCTGATTTTTGACAACATTTGGGCACATGCAAACTACATTTGAGGTACAGGAGTTATGATCAGGTAAAATCCTGCCACTGATACCTAAGAATTTCATCATGGTAAGTCTACAGAGAATTCAGTAGATACTGAACATGAAGCAAATTAAAGACACAGTGGAATGAGGTTTTATGAAAGCACACCATCATTCTACCTTCAGCTTATCAAGGAAAATTACTTTTATGGAAATTTGGGACTTTGGCCCCTTTTTTTTTTGATTAGTTAAAGTCTTTTATCGTATGTCTTTTTCCTAATTCTGTGCCATCCTCTTGGCAATAACAGTGAGCATGTTAGACTCAGAAACTGTAATTAGTATCTGTTCATACAAATGTTCCAGCCTGTTTTTTCTCATTACTCAAACTCCATACACAAGACATGTTTAGGAGCATAAATTGTTTCCCTACTGCGCTTCTAATTAACACTTCCATTAAGACCCAGGCAGAGAGCATGGAACATACTGCAAGAAACTGCTGTTTACAGAAACGGTGATAAAATGTATACAAATATGTCCTGCAAAGTGCAATCAAGCCAGCTTGCGTGACATGTGGATGTGTTTCTCTGTATGTAGGCACAAACAGATGTGGTACACTCACTTGCAAGACTAATTTGTTCATTAACATTAAAAAAAACCCTAGATGAATAACAGTCCATTAATTTTTATAATTACTTCTTGCATGCCCATATCATTGCTCAATTTAGTTTCTGAAGCCCTTGGTAGCTTCAGATTGGCTCCTTGGCATGATCATGCTGGATACTTGAGTTACCTTCCACTGGCTAGTAGATTGGATGTACTTGGATTTTTGTATTTATACACTTTATAGAGGCCTGCACCTCTCTTCTTATTCTATGGGAAATTTCAATGAACCTTAAATTAAGATTTAAAAAGTAACAGTTTAGTTTTTTTCTTTTCAATCTTGAAAGGCAGAATGGATTATCAAACTGCTTGCTAAACATCATAAATAGTTCTGGATTTCTAGAAGACTTGATTTATGCCTTTGAATAAAAACATGCATAATCTTTTCGATTTTGCATGTGTTCAATACAAAGCCAAGTGGAAAAAACCTCCAAGCATTTGTAACTGAATTTCACCTCCAGAAATCCCATAGTGAGACTCAGGAGAGTCAATCCACAAGAAAAGAGATTAAACAAATAGTCTTGTGACCTAAAGTGCAATAAGCTTTGCACTCTGAGAGTAAGTTTGAAAACCTGACAATTAGCTGCAACTCAGGGTTTGTGATAGGGGGATGTTGTTTTTGTTTTTAATTACATTTTATTGAACAGCCAAGTGATAAGCATCAAAAGACAAGATTGTCTTGGATCATCAAAGATGGGGTGGGGGAGGTTGTTTGTTCTGTGAATTCAGGCAAACTAAAAGAGCTTTTTCCCCTGTTTACCTGAGTAATTAATGAAAGACCAAATTGCTTTTGAGCCAGCAGGCTGCAGTTAATTGGAATTACGTGCATTCAGTGAACTTAGTGATTTGGCTTAAAAAGGATTTACAGTGTAGGTGACAACCCTTTTCAGGGAAACATAGCAGCAAAGGCTGAATTTAGAAGACAGCTTCCAGATGATGTAAGTTATGTGGAGAGCTTTCTCTTTCAGTTAAAGTTTGAAAGTGGAAAAAGTACTGGATTAACTGAGCAAAATGCTTAGAAAAAGTTTAGTTAAAGAATAAGTTTAAAGAGTGGAATACAGACATTAAGCCTTTTGCTATAATTTTTTTTTTAACTGGTAAGATCAGTGAGTTCAGAGAAGTTTGCCAGTCTACCCTAAGGAAAATTATGTTTGTAGGGAAAGACACATTTTAGTTTATGAAGTTATTACCATGCCTGTTTTTCTAACATATCTCACTAAGGACTGGAAACATTCTGTGATGCTCTTTATCAGATGTAGTAGCATTTAATAATCTAGTGTTATTATAAAATAATAAGAAGACAATTTGCTTTTAAGTATATGACTCAAAATGTCAAGAATTAGCAGCATTTGTAAATCTGTTGGTTATTTATTTTCTTTTCCAGACCTTCCAAAGTGTTCTTAGATAGACCTCTGGCAGCAGAGGTGATCACATGCTGCCAGGGGACAACGCTGCTGGACTAAAGGACAAAATGAAGAGGTGTTCCCCTTCGCCCTGATGAATGTTGTTGAGTTAAATGTAGAAGGTTCCTCCTGCTGCTTTGCTTGCTCTAGTAAACCTAAAGTTATTTTCTCAGCGTTCTATAAATTGAAGAATTTATATTACTTATGCAAGAAGAAATTTGAAATAAAATTGAGGAAGTGTTTTTGCTTTCTTCCTGAAGAAACTAACTTTAAGGTATATACCATCTTTCTTGGATCCAGTTTTCACCGAATAACCAGGAGTTGGTCAGACCTCAATCCCAGGACGCCTCATGAATTTGTTCACTAAATGTTTATATTATTAGTCCGAATAATCTATCAAATTCTACCTTTTCTCCTTCACTCCCTTTTTTGCTGCCAAGGTTCAAAAGAACCTGAGTCCTTTGCCTAAATAATTGCGTTATACATTGTTGTAGGTTTAACGAATTCCCAGTCACTCCAAGTTCTCTCTGACTTGTGCCTAAAAACCTGTTATCCAGATTTCTTGGAGTTCATGTTACTGTTGAGTGGTGGATATTTCCATATATTTTAATAATAAAAAATGTGAAATGTCATAGTTGGTTCAATTTCACATAACTTTAAGTGTACTTTTATGCTATATATTTTATTTTTCTGAAATAAGAGAACACAAAATATATTCATTGTTTTCTGCACTTAAAAATCATAATTTGACTCGGTCTTCCAGTAATGATTTTTTATAGAGAGTCTCAGAATTCATTGTTCAAAGTCAATAGTTGTAGTTCTCCCTCCCTGTCTTGCTTCCTTCTCAGTCCTCCTTGTCCTTTTCTAGTAGACATGCTGATTAGGTGTAATGGCAATTCCACACGCTGTCAAGCATAAAGCGTCATCAAAGGAATATGTGAAATACCATTGGCATCACTAGGTTAGGGACCAGGTCCAGCTACTGAAATATCTGCAACACTTTCTGGGAGTCAGGAAGATATTTCAATGGTTTTATTTTTAGACTATCTGTTGGGACTAAAATTGTGCAGTGCATTAGAAAACTTCTTTCAGCCTCAAGTGCTATGACTGTCTGCAAAGGCTGCAGTGTAATCTGTGTTTAAGTTGCTGTGGGCTAGATTCCCAGTTGCTTCCTTTCTAATTTGGTAAACCTAAGAGATCCTTTGCATTTTAATATGCAGTTCATGAATTAATAGAAAAAGCTGGCCTTTTCATAGGACTGTAACTGTATCACTACTTTTACCAGTATAATTATATCAGTTTTAGTGTGTACAATATTATTACTTACAAATCAGGTTCAAAAATTACATTTGTTAGATCAAGGAATCCAGAAAAAGTAGTAGATACACAGAGAATACTGAATACCTGAGCAGTCAGAAAAGCAAGACTTACTCTGAATAGCCAAATGGTTTTTTCAAGTTACAAGGTTCTCACAACACAAATGTAGAGAAAAGAGATTTAATTGAATAACTTATTGCAAGTGTTTTTTTATGTAGAACTAATATTTGATATTATTAACCCCATGAATATATTATTTCTCAACATAACACTTCTGCAGAATCTGTTAAATATGGTTTTCTGAGTTAATGCAAGAACATACACACACAAAGGGATTTTTCACTTTTCATGACCCAAAATCAGTATCAAAAGCAATGTGTTTGATTCCCACCATCCATGGACAAGAGTCTTGAAATATTTCTTCTCCTGAAACTATCATGAAATGTGGAATTAGCTGACAAAGTAAATTGCAACTTATGGAAATAGTTCTTCTGTAATGATTTACAATCATTATAGTCTTCACTTTACAAGGAAAGATACTTCCCATGTTACAGTTTCTCCCTCCAATCAACTACAGGGGAAGGAAAGGGAGGGGAGGGGTTTAATTCCAGGCACAAAATCCAGCTATCAGGCTCCTTTTCTTATATGGCTTGTATAGGCCTGTGTAGATAATTCAAATATCATAATGCCAAGTCACACAATAAATGAAGTCCCAATTATACTCATCACCTTGTATTTTGGCCAATGCAACATCTGGCCCCATTCCATTCCATGGGATCATTTGCATGTAAAACAAGCCAGATAGTTTTGCAAAGAAGAAATTGTTCCTGGGGTGAAAGATATGCAGAGCTCCAGATATGTGCCAAGCCCAAAGTTCCTTTAAGTTCCTTTGAAGGCATAACAATATGAGAAGTTATTTAGGGATAAATTATATTTGTTGCTGCCTGATTTGCAGCATAGAAAGAAGCAAGAGACACAAGAGGTTTCTCTCACACGCACCTACAGATCCCAGGACATAATTTTGTCTTCATACCTCTATAGGAAGAAAATGATTGCTTCCTCAATTATATTCAGAAAGGGAAAACACATGAACAGTACAGCGTAAAGAATTCTGATTATTTTCTGTACATTGAAAAAAGAAAACAGGAAATACATCTGTTCATTGCATTAACAAGCTGCTGGTGGCATTAGGCTTGATCCACAAGAACTGCATTACACTGGCCAACTTGTAATCAACCTGTTACCTGATGGAATTTGCAAGCACATACTGGTGCATGAAGGGCATTCCTCTCCCCATCATGAGAAATTCCACTGGGGACAGAGTGCCCAGGAGTCACCAGGTGCAGAGGACAATCTAATCCAGTCATCTCAAATAATCTGAAGAATTCTTTTGAAGCTGTTCCCTTGTCCTCCAGATTGTGAAATATTGGAGGGACAAAGAAAGTGACAATGCAAAAATGACAACCAACATACTGATAGCGCTGTTGTCAGGGTTGGACAAGTCTCTGCCCCATTAAAAATAATTTCAAATGTACAAAGATAATTTAAAAATAATAATAAAAAAAAAAGTACAAAGGATTCAGTAAGACAGATCACAAAAGCCGTGAATGAGAATATGCTGCAATATAGTGATCAGAAAACACCATCCAGTGTAGAAAAATATGCTCAAGGAACTGTAAAAATAATTTTACAGGTAAGTTCTATAATCAGTGAACTATTGGCTAAAAAGAGACCACACTCACCTCAGCCTTGCTTTCTGCAGGTTTGGAATTGGTTTGACACTGCTTTCCATATCAATTCCTCAAGTGACCCACTCAAAGAAATATCTATATTTACAATTCTTGAGCTAGAAAAGGATCAATACTTTCCTGTTTCCCTTCATTTTTGCAAGAATACGTCTCCATATTTTTTCAATGACAAAAGGTGTTTCTAAATCCCTCATGTGAAGGACATCCAATTTTTATTTTCATTTTTTGGTTATATAAATGAAATCTAAAGGAAAGTAGAGGGTGAAGCTGTTTTACCTCAGAAATAAATTCCCAAATAATTTTTAGTGTGTTATAATAGTATTCTATATACAAAGTTGTAACAGACCAAATATTTAAAACCATTAAAATTTCTCATGTTACAGAATTTTTAAAATTAAATCAATGCAGTCAACAGAGGCTGTAAGGAGAGGAAAGCAGCCTGGAGCCCAAAGCTAGGAATCTACTAATTAAGATATGCAATAAAAATGTTAATCAAGTAAACTTAGGGAGGATGGGGGAAAGCGATTACATAATCCTCTTGGCACCATATAATGTCTCAGTGCTCTCACACAGGAAAATGATGAGTAGGTAAACAAGAGAGAAAAAAAAACAGGTCCTTTGATTGTGGGCCAAAGAAGAAACTGCTCCAATCGGCTTCTCTAACCAACATTCGCAGTTCAAGTAGAAAACATTGAGATCTAAGAGCTCTCTCTAGTGTGCCAGCCTGGGTACAGTTAACAGAAACTAACAAAGGAGCCTCAGAAACAGGAGTATTCCGGACAATTCTTGTTGAGTATGGCCATAGTAATGTCTTTTGTTATTCTACCTTTTATAACTCTCTTCCATCATTGCAAAACTGCAGGTAAACAGGATATTTAGTTCTGTGTTCTGCACTATAGATGTTTCACTGCTAACCAATATGGAGATACTTCATTCAAACTGGCGTGGATCCTTAGAGTGAGGGCTTTTGGACTATGACTGTCTGTAGCTTTGTTACCCAAGTATAGTGTTGTTTGTAAAAGGCTTTGTGCTAAGCTAATAATACAGAACTCAACACCTATCAGGCTCTGTGTGGACTTCTTTTGGCTTATGGAGCCATATTTAGTCTTGTTTAGTGGTATCAACAATTACCTAGTAATCTGATGACGATTACCTACTTTGTTTTAGCTTGTGAACAGCTGTATGGGGTAATAGTGAGCAGGTACTCAGTGCAGAGTGAACTATTTATCACTCTAGAATAAAACAAAGACTTTAAGAGTATAGGCATGGAGTGATAGCAGGGGTATTGGAACTATGGGCATAGGATGACACCAGGGACCACAGGGCTATAAACATGTCACCAGTGATCAGTTAATGGTCATTAAAGGAATAGAACCATGTGAGCATGGTAAATGTTGCTTTAAGGATAACAAAGAGAATAACAACCACGTCTCAACATAAGCTAAATGTACTACACACAGTAATGTGAAAATGTGAGCCAGTGAAGAAGTAGCAGGACATAGATCATACTGCAGGACATATAAAATTACTCCAGTGAAACCCAAAAGTGAGGAGGAAGGAAAGGTAGATGAACATTACAGTTCTATCAAAAAAGGATTATGATGCAGATAACTGCTTGTAATCCTTTTCTCCGGCCACGAACCAATGCCTGAACCTTAGGACCCAGAAACACAGTGGAACTATGACAGTAATACCAAAGAAACATGGAGATACCTGGCTCTTTATGTATACCAGTCTTAACTGTATATGATTTGAATCATAAGTATTAATGCAATTGTAAATGGACTAATGTAACCTGTCTGCAACAAACTGGCAGCACTTGCAGGATGCACAATACCCCAGTGCATTTCTCAGGTGTTTCAAAAAGGTGAGAAGACACATTTCCACCAAGTTGTTAAGCCATTTTATAATAAATAATATAATAGTCCATAAATAGAGAGAAGATATCTTCCAAAATTATCCAAGAATCCCCTGGTTTGGAAGTAGGGTAGTAATGAAAAAAAAATAATTTGAGAATTTTTCCAACTTCATAATAGATTGCAATTGCTATCATTGGCATGTGCAGCTCAAAGCATGATGCTGGGCTGAGGGTTATTTGGAACCATCCATCTATTTGTCACAAATTCATAAACCCATTAAATGCTTACCAAATTGTACAAGCATATATTTCAGAGCACTCACTATTTTCCAGTAATTTTTAATTTATCATTAGAAAGCAGAACAGTTAATCACAGAAACCGGTTAATTTCTGGCAAAAATAAACTTATTGCTGGTAATTTTGGTAATGTTCTCTTTTTACATTGCTAGCTTTAAACATGAACTATTTTCATTATGTTTATACTGAATTATTTTGTCCAGTACAAAGAATAATATGAATTAGGCTTAAAGATATCATTCAGGTTAGGTGGAAGTCACTCTGTAAACCTTGAACACTGTTTTTATACATTATCTGGCTAAAGGTGTCTGCTGTTTGGGGATTCTGCATATTGATTTCAGAGAGATTGCCTTTTTGAATCATTATAACACACTTTCCAATTCTATTACTTACTTATCAAAACATTAATAATGATTTGCAATGTGCAATTTTGATTGTGATTGTGATGCTGCTGCTGCTAATAAATTATTATTACAATAATTATTAGCATGTGACCTCTTGCCTGGAAAACCTCCAAAAGTATGTGTAGTTTGACTTCATACAGCAGATTTCTGTGGGACCTGGATATAAAAATATTAAAATATTCATATTTAGAGGAAAAGATTAATTTTGTTAATATGTGGCAATGCAGTACCAGAATAATGAACAAAGAATTTTATGGATTGAACCTGAATTTATAATATCTATATGGAAATCACTCCTTTTTTAATCAACATATTTTGAAGAATATTCTTTGAAATGGGAAAAGAAAAAAATAAATTTACCTATTACATACATTGTGAAAAAAAAAGCAAGAAAATTATCATTTTTGTATCCAAGATAGTGACATATGTATTTCTTCAACTAAGACAAAAAAGGACATGTCATGAAATTTATGAAAGTAGGGAAATTAAAGAAATTAAAATATTTTTCTTTCTTTCCCTAGACATCAAAATTAGCTATAATTATTGCTGGTTTATAAAGAAGGTACCTTAGGAACAGAAGAGGTATCTGAATTACCTGGGTACAGACTGGTCTGGCTATTAATGCCCATTCACCCTGGTTCAGAAAGTGCATCTGAACCTCTGTACAATCTTGGTTTTGATTTTAGTCTCTTGGCTTTGTTTTCAATGGCAATATATAAAGTTTTCTGTATACAGGTGGTGTTTTTCATGTAGTCTTCAAGCAGATATGGATTTCAGCACAATGCAGGCATTTCCAACAGTGAAATACAACCCCAACAGAATGCTGGTTGGGAACAAATCATGTATATCAAGGAGGAGAAGTCTAGAGAATTAGGCTATAAATACACAGAAACAATGACAAACCTCTAACCCTTAACTGTGTAGCACTACAGCCCAATACAGTAATTTATGATATCAATAAAACTGGATGGAACATCAACTAAAAATGCCTGCAAAAAGGAAAATATTCTCTTCCCAAAAATATCAGTGACAAAGAGAAGGTTAAACTGTAATGAACATGCCTTTTTCCTCCTTTTCAATCTGGAGTTTTGAAAGAAAAAAAAAAAAAGAAATTTACTCCACTAGCTAGTCAGTGATGTATATAATTAAATAGAAAGGTTTTGGAGGATGTGATTTTATGGTTACCGTAGCAACTAACACCTAGATGTTCCATATTCCTATGCTCTTCTACCATGAAAAAAAAAAAACTAAAAAAAAAAAAAAAAAAACAAACCCATCTATGACCTACTTGAAAACAAATAGGTTTGTACTGCTCAAACTCCCATTGTTCTTCACAGACATCTATTATCACTCAGAATTAGGGATAATGCTACTCTGCAAAGCAATATGCCTGTGGCTTTACCTATGGCATAGCAGTGGAAATCCTGTGCACAGTCACATGCAGCTCAATTTGGCCATGCATGGCTCTAGTTCTATATATGGGGAGAGGAAAGGAAGGGTTTAAAAGGCTGTTGCATTTCATAGCCTAAGCTACTTATATTTAGAAAAGTTTTCTACTTTTTTACCAGTTTCACTCAACTACTTTGATTCCATGCCTTTAAGAACAACAAACTTTTGAAATCTTATTTGTAGTGAGCAGAAGCAGAGAGTTTTCCCCCAAGCTCACCTTGCTGTTGTTCTAGCATGAACTGAAGATGAACTAAAGCAGCAGTGCTGATATTGCCAGGGAGAATTTTCCGGTGTTCATGTTGCTAAGAAAATCTCCTCCCCTCTCTCATGTTGCACCTGAGAACTTCAGAGAAAAGGGTCAGAAGGAGGGTGACAAAAGGCAAAAATTTATTATCTGCTCAGTACTTAGGGTCACTACTTAAATTATTTGTTCTCAGTTTAGAAGCTCTCTAATTCCAAATCTTTCTCATATGAGTCTTTTAGAGGGTGCAATAACATTCAAGAATGAGCAAAAAAATTTAGCCCAACAAAGTAAATTACCATTTTATTAAGTTTATTCTCTCTTCCCTCAGAGACCTCACAAGTGTTACTCTTAATTTTATATGTAATGTTTGACTCACCAAGAGTTTGCTTCTAGCATATGCACATATGAAAGGTAAAATTAATATTAACATTGTCAAAAAGGGCGGAAGATGTTGCTTTCTGTCTTCTACTGAAATGTCTGGATATAATTCCAAAAGAATTTGGGAGTAATTTCTTAAAATCTCTCTCTCCCTTTTTGTTTTGTTTGTTTGTTTGTTTGTGAGTTTTTTGCTTGTTTGTTTAAAAAAAAAACAACAACATTGCTTTCTGCAATATCAGAGGTGGAAAAATAAAAATGAATATCATAGGACACCTCTTTATCAATTGCTGGGTTTAGGTAATACTTAACTATGCAACACATCCAAATGTAACATATTTATTTATTAACTGAATATTTCTTACTCGAATTATGTCCTCCCACTTTACAATATTCACTGTTTTCCCTCTGGGTCTTTCAATGCTGATTTCTAGAAATCTTAACTTTAAATCATAATCATTTCCATTCTGTGATCAGAATAGAAATACTCTGTGCTGCCAGATAGGTGTACAAGAAACTACCTTGTCCTCCTCAATCAGTTCATCCTTTTAGAATGACAGTGGGAAAAAGTTCAGTTTTAGAAATAGAACTGGGGAGAGGTTTTAGGCAGTCAGTATTCTGCAAGCTTCTCCGCAAGCCCTCAAGTGCTCCAAGTCTTCACTGTACCTGCCAATCCATATGCAGGAGACAGGTGTTCATCCTTCCACTTTGTTAACTACCTTGTCACAATACATCAACATTTATGTATCATTTTGTGAAGGTTTGGTTTGCACAATTTAGTCTGCATTTCCACCTGTGCTTCAGTAGGATTGGAGAAATACCTGTTAAAACTACTGGATTACCTTATGTTTATATAGCTGGCTTTAATGACTGCATTTAATATTCATATTACATAACAAATATTTCCAGTCTCTTCTGTGCTCACTGCAAGTAACAAGTTTGCAGTTCTAAACCAGGGATCATCTGTCTGCCTCCAGAGGTGAGGCAATCTCACTCAGGCACACCCAACAGGGACAGACACACTGCACCATGTGTAGGCTCATCTGTGAATTTAAGTGAGCCCAGTGAATCATTTCACATGCACTTGAAAAGAGTCATCATAAGGGAAAAACTTGCAACAGGATCAGTGTGTGGCATTTGATTGAGAGAGCTATCAGAGACAACAAGTCCCACATAAAATGTCACAGAACCATAGAATGGCTTGGGTTGGAAAGGAGCTTAAAGGTCATCTTGTTGCAATCCCCTTGCCATGGGAAGGGACACCTTCCACTAGACGAGGTTGCTCAAAGCACCATCCCAACTGTCTTTGAACGTTTGCAGGGGTGGGACATCCACAACTTCTCTGGGCAACCTGTGCCAGGGCCTCACCACCCTCACAGTAAAGAATGTCTTCCTTATATCCAATCTTAACCTACCCTCTCAGTTTGAAACCTTTCCTCCTTGTCCTGATGACCTCAGAAAAAGTCACTCTCCATTAACCTTGTAGGCTCCCTTCAGGTACTGAAAAGGCTGCAATCAGGTTACCCTAAAGCCTTTTCTTTTCCATGCTGAACAATCCCAATTTTCTCAGTCTTTTCTCATAGGAGAGGTTCTCCTGCCCTCTGATCAACTTGGTGACCTCCTTTGGACTCGCTTCAACAGGTCTATGTCCTCCCTGTGCTGGGACCCCAGAGCTGGAGGCAGCACTGCAGGTGGGGTCTCACCAGAGCAGAGCAGAGGGGCNNNNGGACCCCAGAGCTGGAGGCAGCACTGCAGGTGGGGTCTCACCAGAGCAGAACAGAGGGGCAGAATCCCCTCCCTCCTCTGCTGCCCACACTGCTCTGGATGCAGCCCAGGACACAGGTGGTTCCTGGGCTCAGAAATGGGTGGTTTCTCGGTGCACGTGGCTGGGGCATGTCGAGCCTCTCACCCACCAGCACCTCCAGGTCCTTCTCAGCAGGGCTGCTCTTGATCTGCTTATCCCCCATCATGCTGATACTCCAAATAATGGGGTGCGGTGACTTTGGGCACTCCAGTGATGTTGGTGGTCAGCATGAGACATGAGCACAAAACCCATGCATCGGCATCAGGAATCAACTGCCCAGTCTCAGACCAAAAACTTCATGCTGTTCATATACTTTGCAGGACACCTTAAGGAGGTGTTGAACCCTTCGGTCTCACTGTAATATAAATGTTAACACTTTCCACCGTACCAAATAAAAATCAAAAATTAACAATTCACAGGGTTAATAAACAAAGGCAGATTTTCTGATAGTCTGTTATTTATGTTAGATAAACAGCCTCATATATTTGACATATGTCCAGCACTACAGAAATGTGAAACATGCTGTGCATCCTGACTTACGCTGCTATGACTGAAAGTGGAATTGGAATTATGTGAGGGGAGTTTAAAATGCTTCACCTTCACTAAAACATACGCTGCCCTTTTTCTTCTCAACATCAAATACAACTGCAAATGTGGCACTATTCAGCCTATGGAGTCATAAAACACACACATAAATCACAGATAGATGAAGAAATACCAGAATTTCTGAAGCGTATCAACACTCCCTAAAGTATTCCTACCATCACCCTGTGCATTGTCAGATTCCAACCAAAATAAGAAAGGGAAAGTTGGGAGGGCTAACGTTCACACACCATCAGTCCAAAGTTATTTAACACAATTGTTTCTGTAATTGCAGCTTCCTAGAAATGTTCGGTGTTCAATGGTCCTTGAAAATCAGACTTCCAATTGGCTGATGATGGGTTTTGTTAGATGCACATGCTGAGTTGGGAAATTCAGCCACACACAACAACACAGATTTCTCAACACTGACACAGATTTTGGGGTGAAGAGCATCTCAACAGGATCTAAGGTCATTTTCTTCATATAGAGATACATTTCTCTTGCTGAATTAGTAACATATATGTAAGAGTCTAAGCTACTGAAACTCAGTAACTGTTTTAAAATAGGGCAAGAAAAAAATTACAGTGACAACAGAATATGCATTTTCTAGGAAAGGGCTTAAGAAACTTAAAATTAACCATTTAACCATTAACCATTACCTTTGATAAAATAGGTAAGTCTAATTGAGATGTTCCAGATGATACAAAACTGACGTTATTTAAAAAATTTTGCAGATTCTCCTTTTTTTTCAGTTAGCAATATTTACAAATCATCCCTCAATTCGTAATCAAGTTAAATGAGTTGCCTTCAGACTTTATCAACATGAGTGGTGACATCATTAAACATTCAGAAACATTAGGGCATTTTCTCCTACAAGGGGCATCAGTTGACAAGAGTCCTACTTCAGGGGTGGGGAGACAATGTCTTGGGACTCTAAAGGTGGAGGAGCACATATCCCTGCCCAGGACCACATATTGTATCCACATCTACTGAATGAAGAAATCTCAGCAGCACTGAAAGAAACGGGAGTGGACCAGGTACAAAGCTCTTTGAGGTTCTCCTCTATCCTGTAGCCCCTTCTAAATCCACATGTGAAGATACAATGAGAAAACAGGGTGACAATTACAGCTCATTTTATAGAGGCTTCCTTTCTGCAGCAACATAAAGTATTGCAGTCAATAACTTTGCTGCCTCAGGAATTATTGTGCTGGGTAAAATCATATCCTCGGGAGAACAGAACTCTGTGTTCAAACACTTGATCTTACTTTATAAATGAGACTGTTTTCTGAGAGTGAAGAAAATTACAGTCCATGTGTAGGAGCTCTGTGAAGGAGCATGCTATGGATCTCAGGCTGGCACTGAGGAGCTCTGCTGATCCTGGCAAGCAGCCTGTTAGAGGCAGCCTAGATCTCTGTGGGTTCAGATCCCAGGGTGCAGCTTCTGCCCACTTGGCTTGGAGACAATACTCTGGACCATCAGCTCTGCAGGGTGAGGATGCAGATTCAGCCTCCTTGTCAGATGGGGCAGTGGCAAAGAGGCCTGAGCCTCTGGTCTTCTCTGGGACCCAGCAGTGCCAGAGATGGAATCTGTGACCATGTTCAGTCTGAGAGAGGCAACCCCAATACATGTACTCTCCAACAAGAGTTCCAAATACCCACTTTATGTGGATAGTGCTTCTCAAAATAGATCACAGCTATGTTTTACAGAGATGTGCCAGAGCAATACACTGCCAAAAGTGGCCAAGTTCATAGGCACTCCCTAAACAATCCCTCCTTTTGCCACCACGGTGCAACTGCTTATGGATGTTCACACCAGCCAGGACATTTTTTTCCTTATCCCATCAGTTAAAATCTTCAACAGCAGTAAAAAGCCATAGTAAAGAGACCAGCAAGTCAGATCCATTACTGACTGGTATACGAAGTTTAACCAAGACAACTTTGCAAAGAAATAAGCTGTGCAAACAAAGCTGTATCTATCACCATCTCCTGCATGCTGCCTGGGTAATCTGCATATTTAAAAAAGCTTCCTAGTATTCATGCCTGAAAGTGCATGCTGAGGGAAACTGAAGCCAGATGGTTAGATGTCACGGTGACTAAAAAACTGCTTTTAAAAAGGTAGGTTTCCAGTAATTAATAGCCCGGATCTTCAGATAATGTAAATCAAGTGAACTGCACCGTCCTGATTTACATTGCCACATGATCTAGTTGTGTGTGTTCAACCCTTATTCTCAAAACACTTAGCCCAGATTGCTTGGATAACTCATTTTTGAGGTGGGGAGGGGGGAACCAAACATCCGTTTGCTGAAAGCATGTAAGGATATGACATATTCTGAAGCACTCTAAAACATAACTACGCGCTAATTAAAACTTCATATTTTTAAGTAATATAGCAGGGTAGAGCTATAACTCCAGCTGGAATGAACATCCCAGCACAGAGTACAAACAAAGCAGAGTTTCCAGAGGCACAAATGGCAGTGTAGGCACCTCCCATCGAGAACTGGTGACGGCAGGTCAGGTCAGATGATTCTGATCCCTCTCAGTGTCCTAATGGAAAGATGTCAAAGAGCTTCTGAAGTCAAAATGACTGTCACAATTCTTTGCTGATCAAAGAAAAAATTTCTGTTTAAGTTTCAGCTTAGATCTTAGCACTCATAGAGTAGCTAAAAGACATTATACCTCTTTCCACCTGGTGGACTCTTGTACTACACCATGCATGGCAGTAATGAAGACAGATTAATGCTATTTATTTGCTGACATTGACAAGAGTAGCCTGTCTTTTTTTTTTCCTGTGTTTTATCATTGAAGTCTTGTTTTCAGCCTCATATAGCCCCAAGACAAAGCACTGTAATAATTAAGTACCAAAAAAACCCAAACCAAACCAAAACAAAAAAATCCCCAGTATTAATAGGCTGGATGAAGTCAGCAAAAGGCAACAAATTTTACTCAATGCTGACAATCCAACCTTAACACACTTCTGAGTTAGGAAACAATAAAAGAAAAAGGGTCTGTTTTTTATAAGGGTTTCTTTGAATTATTTTTCAGGGATCGCTGTTCATCAAGCACTATAAGTAAATGCTAAAAAAACCCCAAAGCAACAACAGCAAAGCTGGGCAGGTAGTGCAGCGTTAGAGCACATTGCACAGAAAGGCTGTCAAATCTGCAAATTACTTTTTCACAGCCCAGCTAGACCAAGACAGAGCTGACCTGATCCCACAGTGGCTATGGCCCTTATTTTTGCTGGATTTTTGACTAAAAGACCTTCAGTGGTCCCTTCCCAGTGACATTTTTGTGATTTCATGATTCTGTGAAAACAGCTGCAAGATGCTGTCCTGATGTGGGATGTGCTTGGGCAGCCAACACCTTGACAAGAAAACAAGTAATGCCACTGTGTCTTTATAACTTATGTGCAGCCTGAGACTTTCCCTGTCTGCCAGTGGTGGTGTAACTCCTACTGAAACAAGCAGGCAAAACATCCCCCAATGAAAATAGTTACACTTTCAAGTGCAGTTTTAATTACAATGACAAAGACCATTGATTTTCGCACATGGAAACAAATTTATTCTGGTGCTTGTGCTTACAAGACCCAGACCATAAGTATGAAATTCTTGGCTTACTTCATCTAAGTTCCTGAGCTGGTTTCTTTCATCGTTTTATTTTTCTTTTACTAAGAATTAATTAAAGCTGTCAAGATCATCCTTCCGACTGAAGTCAGCCTCCTTTGCTTGGGTAAGTATAGGCAGTGCTTCCAGCTGCAAGCAGTGCAAAGTCTGTTTTACAACTATTTTTGATTTCAAAGGGTCGATGCCAAGGTGATTAGCATGAAATCTAAATGAGCTTTCAACCTCCCTCATTCGCTCCGATGCTGGTTTAACTAGTAAAATCTTGCCAGCAACACCAGTTTTAAAAATCAGCCTTTGAAGCCATGACATGGCAAAAGGCTTCCTGAAGTCCAAGGAGATTATGTCTGCTGTGGCACTCCTGTCAGCTGTCATTGTCCCTTCTTCGGAGAAGTTAATCAAATTTGTTCAGCCTGACCTCTGCTTTAGCTAGCCTGGGCCTGTCTAAGGCTGTACCTGTCCAGTGCTCCCCGTCGGGGTCCTGCTCGCTGCTGCAGTCGGGCTTGGCTCCCGCCCAGACAGGGGTGTCAGGTCAGCTTCCCTCCCTGCTTGGCCTCTCATCCACCTCTTCCAGCTGGCAGGGAGTCCAGCCTCACTTGTCCTTCTCCTCCCCCATTTAACTTAGGGACAATGGGTATTTCTGCTTTAATTTTTCCTCTTTGTGACAGGGTGGGTATGTACATCCTTCCCAAATTCAGCAGGTCCATGATTATCCACCACCACTGGCTGAAATGGGGCTGCAAGGACTATGGGGAGGGGAGGGAGGAAGGCCTGCCCCCAGCAATAAGTTGTAAAATCTTCCTTTTATTTTGAATGTTTATTCACCATTAACTTCATTTTCTTTTACTCAGATCAAGTGCATTTATTATGTGGAGAGCTAGTAGTGATGTTTTTAATTAAGGTTGTCTAATAATTTCCTTCATAGCATTTGGTTTTCAGTATAGTTTATAACCCCAGGAATGTTAATCATTCTGGGCTAAATTTTGCATGCTTTGTCT
The DNA here is from genome assembly GCA_035222235.1 of Margarornis squamiger. Lineage (NCBI taxonomy): Eukaryota > Metazoa > Chordata > Aves > Passeriformes > Furnariidae > Margarornis > Margarornis squamiger. The sequence continues at coordinate 9,795,948 of JAWWTY010000001.1, read as the reverse complement.
CTGCCTAAAGTAGAATTCAATATGAGATCATCAGCTACCCTGCTTCTGCATTCTATTTTTCTTCCCCAAAATATTCTCTTGCTTTAATAAACTACAATAGTCTGGGAGCCAGATGATCATAAATTGCACTTTCATAATTTCTAGTCCATAATGCTAATAATTCTGTGCAATTGTATCTGTAATCAAGCAAGGTGTTATGCATTTTTTGCATAGAAAGCAGAAAATTGCCAGTCCATCAGCTTAATCAGTGAAGCAATGCAGGTTTTCAAAGATTGTACAAGGTCACCAGTGCAAACTGTGATTAAGACTTCATGGAAGAAATGTGATGTTATCTGCCATACACAATGCTTATAGACTGTTTTCTTTTGCAAAATATTAAGCAGAAGAAGCCAAAACATGAAAGGAATTTGCGTAGCCATCAGATTTTACACTCTGATCATAGAGGATGTCCTGCATACCATACAACTCATCAGAGACTCAGTAAAACTGGAAATGCTAGGCTTTTCCAGCACTCATGATAGCTGGCTGAAAGCCTAAGTACAAGTTTGTCGGATCAGCATGGGAAGTCACACATAATTTCTAAAGATTTAAATAAAAAGTTACTGTGGTTATTCCAAAACAAAAACAAACAAACCAAACCAAACCAAACCAAACCAAAAAAAAGGAAAATATGTTATTTCCATTCCACTGGATATTTCAGTAAGATTGCTGATCTGGATTCTTAATGACCTTTGCCTTTTCCCGTTTTGTTCCCCTCTTTTCTTTGTCTCACTTATGTATATTTCGTTTCTTTACGAGGTTAAGACTACCTGCAAAATGGAAATTCGAGATTTCAGATAAATTTACACTCTTTTTTCTTCTTCACTGTCTCCCCCTGGGGAGGAAGACTGCCCTCAAAAGCTCTCCATAACTTGTAAGATTAGCTGCACTCTGGGGCAGACACAAGGAGACACAACCCCTGGGGCTGCTCAGCAGCAGCAATTTGGGTCTGAGCTCCAGCGAGAACTGTTTAGTTCTCAGAACTCCAGGCAGTAAGGCTGCCCTCTTTTATTGTAATTACTTTTACTGTCTTCAACAAAATGGCAGAAAGGCTTTCTAGCCTAGCCTATACTCTTCCAGCATCCACCAGTTCAAAGCAGGTATCTCACATCTTTTTTCCCTCACAATTCATGTGCTTTGAGATCTAAAGGGGCACAAGGAAGTTCAACAGATGTCAAGTGTTTCTGTTTTGCTTGGTAAAGCAGAAGAGTTGCATCTGTGGCCCAACCCCATTTGTCTCAGCCATGAAGTAGCTTCATTGAAGTTACTCTCAAAGCACACAGGCTTTGCCCCTTGTGAGGAAAGCTGCCTTCACCTTTGGCACCGAATCCAAGATCACTCACTCTTCTGCTTCAACTGTAATTCTTAGGTCCAACGGATAAGGAAGACAGCCCAGCTCTAAAGTCCTCCTATTCTGTAAGGTTAACCTTCACTTTAATCCTCATACTTTCCATTCATTTTTGTGAGAGTGATTTCTTGAATATATCAGGTCGCAATCTTCAGCAGCAGAAAGAGAAGGGGCGAAAACCATTGTTAGACAAGAATGTTAATTCTGAGAGCGAGCATCGAAAGGTTGAGTCAGCCTGTGCCACATTGTGAGAGTTCAGCAATGCTCCATTCATTTGTGTGACAAGCCTCATTACGAGGAAGCTTTTTAAACACAATTCATTCTGAGGAAGCCTTGGATACAGTTCCAAAAGCAGAAAATAAAACCTAGGAGAACTGGGGAAAGCAAAAAGAGCAGGCAGAAGAATCAAGCAGGAAGGCATACAAAAAATCAGCTCTTTTGCAAGTTCATTTTATCATTATGTTTGACATTCTTTGGGAGACAGAACTGTGCTGCACACTTGTGGCCTCAGGCACTGAAGTTGGAAGAAGATATTTCAAGAGCTGCAGAACACACACATAGCTGTATAACACAGGAAAGAGACAAAAACTGAATTGACAAGATCATGATGCTAACTTGCTCCAGAATTGCATCAGCCGAGATACTCTATTTTGAAGTAGAAAATTGTACATAATCCTATTTTACCACCTATTTGGACCTTTGGATAGTGAGGAAAGGATGTGATAGCTAAAGTTCAGCTGAAAAATAAAAGTCAAACCGAATACCAACAGATTAGACAGATTTCCTGATGAAAACAAGCAGTACCTGGAAGTTGTGTGTGATTTTCTAGGAGATGAGAGATATCATCAGTAACAATTCTGATCAGGCAACTAGAAAAAATACATAACTTGATGAAGCTCTATGGGTTCTAACAATCTTTGTGATTGCCATTTTTAAATTAATCCCACCATCACTGAGCAATTAAAAGAAAACAAAGTGTTTTGTGCTCCCTCTGCTGTTCTGGAGCAGCAGGTAGCTGACAAATACTAGACCCAGAGCTCTGCTGTTTGATATAATTCAGTGATGAAGAAGCAGAAATAACAAACTGTGACTTTCAGTGTGGTTTTGTATGTAGCTGGTTTTGTTGTTATTAAAGCAAACTAGCAAGGCAGAATGGACTTTAGTTCCTTTTTAGAAGTCCAATTCTCTTTTTGAGATTGTGAGAAAAATAATTTCTAATTATTTGAATTGTGTGAACTTAAAGGTGCCTTGCAAGAATCACCTCCTGGGCGATGCTTGGGGCAAGGCTGTGAGACTGAGTGGCTTGCAATAGTAGAGATATGGGCAAATTCTCTCCCTATACTTGTTGCTGTTAAGATTTTCAGTCTCACTCTAAGGGAATGGTTGATCAGGTCTCAGCGAGGCGTATTAACCAGGTAGAATCGAGGATTTAATTCAGGTGCTCAGAGAAGGTAAATACAAAAGACTTCCTATTAAAAATTATTTGAAGGAGATGAGAAATACGATAAATAGTGTTTTAATAAAAGGAAATTTGTACTCATTGGATTTACAGGAAAATACAAATGCGTTTGGGATCAGTGCAAGTGTTCAAGATCAGGTTGTATGGGGCTCTGAACAACCTGGTGCAGTCCATGACAGGGGCATTGGGACTAGACAGTCTTGAAGGTCCCTGCCAACCCAAACCATTCTATGATTTCGGCATGTTTTGGTGCAGTTTTTCCTGCGCTACACGGCATCCACAGGCACTATGTAAAGGGATAGTTCCTCTCCCACTGCTATGGTGCTTCTGCTGGCAGTTCCTGCAGAAAGAGAAAGGTAGAAAGAATGATGTCAGAGTACAGGGTGACCTCATTATTCCTGAAAAAGTATCACACTTTTTAATAAAAAATGAAAAGAGATCAGAAGTCCAATAGGACTTGTGAGATGAGTTAGATTTGATTTATACTGAATGAAGAACCCCTTAACTTTCAAAAGAACAGAAGCTGACCTTCCTCACATAAAAATTGTATCGGCAGAAATTTTTTTATATCTGATTAAAGCTGAATTTTGGTTCCAGCACTAACTCAAGGGAAAACATGCATTGTAAATACAAAGCAGTGTAAGTACATGCACAAACATCGGTGACACACATAACCCTAACCTTCTCACTGGGAACTTGTGATGTTTGAAAGCACCCAAATAACAAGAACATTAGTGTTTGAATACATTGTTATGACCCTAGAGCTATAAAATAGTATTCCTCTACCAGTACATGCATAATTCTACTACTTTGTCCTTTTTTTCTACTATGTTACTACTTCTGCTCTGGAACTGCATTCATGTAACCTTCCTACTTGGGCCACAGTTGCAGAGATCAGTTGGGGGAGTCCTCCTTTGGTGGTATAACTGGAAATCAGTCTGGTCCCAAGGCAGATACAAGTCCCTCCCCTCAGGGGCAACAGGACTGCGTTAACAGAGCACCTGTGTAAACAACTGGAGAACTAGGCCACCTTCTTGCTGCATCCCACAGTTTTTACCTTATCATGCTCTTCATCATTTATAGAACTGCTCCTAAAAGCAATTTCAGAGGGATAGAGAAGGCCTTTTTCCAGCAAAGAAATTTGTGTAAGGCACACGTGAAAAAGATGTGAGAAAATTCCACTGGCCTTTTGATTAACTCTGAGAAACACAACTTGCTAACATAATGAAGCATGACACATCATCAGGATGCTGCATTTTTCCAAAGAAGTGTCAAACAGCACATTTTTATGAAGCATGGATAGTGTGCATTATGAAAAGAGGAAAAGATTTAAGTTTTATTTCAACCTCAGCTACCCTCTCACCACCCTTAGGGCAGAGATGCTTCCATATCCAAGCTTGTGTCGTTTAGAAAGTCACATAAAATATCATGGCATGAATAACAGTAAAAGCTCAGATCTTTTGGTGTTGAAACTGGTAGGTAAATTTCATTCTTTCTATGATAATATTTTTTGGTCTTTAAGGATACCCTAAGAAAAATTAATTCTTTCTTTGAAATAAAATGGACAAGTAATAACATAAAAATTGAACCACTTACATTATTAATTTGAGTCTATTTTATAAGAGAAAGGTAGACTCAGAGAACATTTTCCTTGTGATTCACTGAAAAATGTGTTTTTAATGGGATCTGTAGGCTTAAATGTTCTGGACAGTTCCGAGTGATGAGGTACATCTGTGTACTATTTCCCTCTGTGAAAATTACAACATCTATGAATTATGTTTATAAGATCCCAAAGCCAGAGAGAGAGATGAGATTTGGCAGCATTAGGGTCTAATTTTAGAATGCACCCAGTTGTCTAATAATCTTTTATATCAGATGCTACTATGCTTTCTTATGAACTGCAGCTTATTATTGCTAATATATTACAGAAAAAACCCCAACATGCTGCTTCATTTCTGCAATGACTTTTGTATGGCTTGAGCCAGTAAAAGGGAGCCTCAGCTTCTGACAAAAAAGTTTTAGTTTCCAGACTAAGATTCAGCTCTGGTTTTACCCCCAGTGATGGAAGTCACCTCACAGGATCTGGGCCAGCTGCTGGCCCGTTCTCCCCAAAGGACCATAAAGGCTGTAACCTTCACAACCACATTTGGGCCATCCTCCCTCTCCTTCAGTACTGCTTTCAGTCTGGTTTGGGACCTTGCTCCCGACTTTTACTTCCTTCTATGCAATAGCAGGTATAAAAATGACCTGGTTCCACACTTGATTTTCTTTATACTCCTTTTTGATTTATCAGAAGTCATTATTTCTGTTGAAAATGTTCCTTGCTGTCTTAGAGACTCTGTATTTGGCCTTAACACCACCACTAAATGATGTGAGTTTAGTGAGAAAACTCTTTACCAAACAGGCAAGTGAGCTGTTAATATCTCATTCTTAGCACTATCACAATATTCATCAGAGCTGTGTAAAGATTTGGAATTAATTATTTCAAAGAGGTTTCTCTTCTGAAGTTTTCAAGTATCTTCATCAAGATTTGAGTGAAATATTCTAAGATCATTGCCTCAATTCCATCTTCTTAGAAATAAAAATTACACAACTGAAATAATAATAAGCAAACTTAAAAGAAGAAAATACTCCAAACAACAAAACACCAGCCCAACCACAACTATACATAAAGTAGGCATTAAGATTAATTTTAACTGAAATAACCAGACCAATTTCATTCCTTTCGTGCCTAATCTACAGTAAGTAGAAAGAAAACATAAGCCCTACCCTGAAAGGCTGCAGAAAAATTATGAGGCTAGTGATACCTGATCACTGTGCCCAGTTATTTTCTACAGATCAATTCCTGCACAGCATGGTCTGCTTGAGAGGTGTGAAAGATCAACAGCTGTAAAAACATAGCAAGAGCTGCACTGAAGTTTTACACCTGCATGCAGAGAGTCCTTCAACAACTGCATGAACTTTGTCCTTTAACTATAAGGCAGAGGGGCTTTTTAGGTGTCATGCTGTTGTTTCCTTAGTAAACAATGGGCATAATTAAAGCTATTATGTATCCTCCAGGCAAAAGGTTACCAGTATTAAGCTGGAAAAAAGTATGGCTCTTGATTTAACTGGCTAGGTTTGTAACTCTTGTATCGGAGATGAGAAAACACTTCCAAATGAAAAAAAAAAAAAAAGAGTGGTAGTAAATTTTTGTTATTGCTCAGGAAATGGCTGCAACACTTAGGTGTAAAAGCAGTTCATAGAAAAGTGTTATTAATAAACAGGCTTCTGACAAGAAAAATTCAGTTTAGTACAGCGTAATATAAGTTTCACTGGATTACATTGCATTTAGTAAATGGAGCTTACCTACAGATCCAAAAACCAATAGCTGAGAAAAACATGAGAGTTACCAGAATGATTTTGAAACTGTGAATTTAAAACCAGAAGTCAGTGATATAGTAATCACTTACTGCTCTCAAAGGAGACTGAGAAATTAGTGTAAGGGTAGGGTAGAAGAAAAGAGGTGCAATTCATCATTCTCTGAGCATATTGTCTTTAGTAGAAAAATTGTGCTAAGATGACTGGAAGAATTTAGTTTGGGGTTTTTGTTTCTAGAACCATCAACTATGTAAATGATACAGATCATATTGATAAATGGTTGCAATGGAATGGAGCAAACCCAAAAAAATAAGAATCCGTGGCAACAGCTGTCCAAAAGAGAGTATCTCCGTCTTTCATTTAGAAACCTCCAGCAGGCTGAGTGAGTTATTCCATGCTGCAGAAATGCCTTTGGGATGTGCTCCTGCTGGCATCCCTGTACCACCTGCTTGGGAAGTACTGTACCATGGGCCTTAGCATTTGCGCAGACTTCTGTAAGAGGGAAATGTCAGCTTTCCTCTGATGTCTCAGTTTGTAGCTACAAAGTCGTGCATGCACAAGCAGGGGCCAGGCTTGCAGAGGCAAGACACACACATGCAGAGAGGGCTCTGTGACACTTGGTTCAGTAAGGCTGGAATCTGCGTCTTCATTTTTCCATCTAGGCAAAGTGATCATATGGTGAATGAACAGTAGATTTCATGCATGTGAAATAAGACTTATTCCATGCTGGCCACCAAATGGGACTCCAGGATCATTGCCCTCTTAAGGCTTTAAAAGCTTCCTATTAGAAACACTTTTCCCCCTCCCCCCCAGATCTATTCAGATATTGATATGTCTTCCTTTTGAAAATATTTCCCATGTCATGGCTAAAATGATTTATACAATGACAGAACTTATGTTCTCACCCTGCTATTTTTATAAACAACATTTTTGCATCTCAGGGGAAGTGGTCTGAAAAAAAGGTTTGGGTAGAATGGTTAGGCTGGGGAAGGACTAGAGAGAAGACATCTGGAGAATAAAACTAACTGCACCCTACAGGTCATAGAATAACAATAATATGTAAAAAAATTAAGATTGAATATTGGAGGGGCCAACAGAACTGAAATTGGAACTTAACGCTATAGGTAGAGAAAACATATACAATAATCTTGTATTCTAGGGGAACTGTACTAAGCAATCATGCTGAATACATTTCTTGGAAGCAAATGGCTGGTGAAATACACAGCTTTCCATTTTAGTTTTTAGATTTTCTTTGAAAAACAGCCCACTCATTTAACCAGAATATTTTATAATGAAGACCACCAGCATTTTACTGACATGGAACTAATTTTTTTCATCACAGGACATATTTTACATATTTAACAGTAACCTTTGGTCTGCTTACTCTTTGATGTATCTGCACCATGCCTGATTCAGGACTGCTACTGGTGTGTACCTCATGCTACTGAGTGCTGTAGCCAACTGCATTTCTCTCAATAAGGAAAAGTTACTTCCTTCTCAAACCTGATAGTTTAAGAATCAGTATTTTAACTGAATCACTATTTCAGAAATCTTAAGATCTCCTTTGAGTACTTCTGTTGAGATACAAAGTTCAACATTCAGGGATGCAATAAGGCAATCCTCTGAAAAAACAATATTTGTTAAGTAGAGAGTCATAGAATCATAGAATCATTTATGTTGGAAAATACCTTTATGATCATTGAGTTCAAACATAAGTTTAGGAGTGCCAAGTCCACCACTAAACCAAGTGCCACATATACACATCTTTTAAATACCTCCAAGGGTGGTGACTCTACAGCTTCTCTGGGCAGTCTTTTCTGCATTTGACAACCCTCTCTACTAAGAAATTTTCCCTAATGTATGATCTACATCTCCCCTGGAACAAACTGAGCCCATTTCCTCTTGTATATATTTTTTTACCTGGGAGAAGAGACCATCCCTCCACCTGGCTACAACCTTCTTTGACATAGTTGTAGGGAACTACAACATTTCTCCAAGCTAAACACCCCGAGCTCTCTCAAGCTGGTCCTCACAAGATTTGTGCTCCTGACCCTTCCTGACCAGTTCCACTGCCCTTCTTTGGACGCACTCCAGCACCTCAATGTCCCTCTTGTAGTGAGGGCCCCAAAATCAAACACAGGATTCAAGGTGCTGCCTCACCAGTGCCAGGTAGAGGGTCAAATAACCAAAGAGTAAACAGCAAAAAGGGAGGCCCCTAAATACCTCTAAGATATTTTTAAAACCCCCCACATCAATTCCTCCTAGGAAAACATAAGCCACCACACTAAAAGATGGCTTCTGAGCTTGATACTTTATTGCAGAGAGAGCACAGGAGCAGATCCATCGTGGTAACTAGTTACTTAATTTTTATGCTTTCTTGCATTTACAGCCTGCAATTTAAACGACATTCACTCTGAAAAATTAAACCCTGGTGTTGCATTTCAATCTTAAGAATTTATTTCATTGCCAGATGTTAGAAGGACACAGGAAATAAACACTTGAAAGTAGACAGAAACTGTTTGTGTGTGGCTTACTTTATATCTCTAAGATTTTCTTTTTTGCATATGCCATAAGCCTGTAAATCCCATATTCCAAGAATCCTAGAAAGAATTTCCAAGTACCTGAGTATTTTTCTAAGATTCTGGTTACTTTTATGCAGCTGGCTTCTCTGGCTTATTGCATTTAAGAAAAAAACAAAGCAGTTTTAAACAACATATTTTTAAAGACAAATTGCCTTTCTGAATCTCCAAAGAAGTAATCTCACTCAGACACAGGAAGATCTATTGTCCTCTCATCCCTAGGCACAACTTCCATTAAAGCAGATCAAGGAGGGAATACATTTTCTAGTATTTAGATTTTTAAAACTATCTCAAAGCAGACCTGTGAAGAAAATTAAGACCATTTTAATGGACAAGGCATTAAAAAAGGGACCAAAGCACATACATTTTATTGAGCAGAAAAAGTGATGTATTACACACAGGTTGCTACACCAGCACAACTGCATTTTACTGACTTCAGTATATTACCCTGTGTTCAACAACACTGATGTAAATAACAAAAATAAAAAAAAAGAAAAAAACCATCAGGGTGTAAGACTAGAGTCCCCTTCAGAAGAACAGCAAGGGAGGTCTTATTGTGGGATATCTGCAGTTAACTAGAAAAATCATGGAAAAAAAGAAGAGGTGTAGAGCTATCATGAAAAATACCCCATTCTCTTCGTAGATAACCTTCATTTAAAGCCTGCTAACCTGTTTCTGCCTCAGAATCCATAACAACGTTAACACAGAAAATTTAACTTCAGTTATACAGTAAACATGAGCACTGGGCTAAGATAGAAATTTTCCTCCTTCCACCACAGAAACCAGAGATGTTACCTCGTGTTCCTGTGTGCAACAGCTTCACAATCAGCTTCAGACAGAGGTATTCGGAACAGGTGGGGATTCAGCAATGTATGGCCACCAATTTGTACCCCAGCAAACGCTGACTAGAAACATTCAGTGGAAAGTAAGATAACGTCACCTTCTGCTTTTCTCACTTCTTAATGTGCTCCCAGAACAACCAGCAACGTGTATGCACACATAACATACAAGTAGATCCTACATAGCCTGTATAATCTCTCTGCAGTGTTTCTCGTAAGAGGTGAACAAAGACCATTCAGTACTCTAAGCCTGACAGTTATTCTCAACACCCCTGAGTAACTGCCCTCCATGAGCTACATTTGTTTTGGAGTGGAGCCAGATAAAACACTCAAAGTTTAAGTTCATTTTTCTCCCCCAAATGCTTCTGTATTCTTCTACACTGTTATAAAAAACATTCAGAAAACACCACATTTTGTAGTGTCCTATTAATACTAAAGGTTCATTGTTCACAGAAGGATTGAAAAGTGCCTGGGAATAAATCAAAATAAAGATTTTAACCAAGTCACCGAAATCTAAACATTTTTTGTTACAACTGTATACTTGACATATGGAGCATTTATTTTATATAATATCAGTGTTCGAGTTCTTTTATCCCATTTTCTGTTACCATGTTTGAGAAGCGGCAACAAAGCCCCATGTGTTCTAACTTTTGCCTGGCTTCCTTTGTGTTTATAGTATTTCATGCCTTACCTTTTGGGTCTGAGTATACCATTCAGAAGAAAAATCATGTCCCATCCCACTGATACTTCTGTCCTTTGGCTCAAACAATTTAAGTATTATCTTCTGTGGTGGAGACACTCGACTTCTTAACCAAGCCAGGAATAGTTTGGTACAAGCCCCAAAGGAAGTAAAGGCCTGAGCTGTAACGAGGCCAAGAACTTCTCTAGTTCCAGTCTGTTGTCTGGAAACCCTCAAAGAAGCAGAGTGACACAGTGAACAGCAATGAATATGAGCTCATAACACTGATTGTGCAATTAACACATTAATAGGGGGCGGCTTTTCCAAAACTCATTGTTCAAAGACCAAAGAAAGTTGTGGGTACAAGGAGTCTCAAGAGCACCTTTCCCACCCCATGAAATCTGGCCACAAGCCAACCCCTTTATTTCATAATTATGACAGTCTAAGTGGGCCTTCTTGGAGTTCTCCCTGCTAGGCATCCTGGCTGCGTGATGATGATCTACCCTTGAGCTGGGACACCTGTCGAGGCTGCTCCTTCAGGCAGAGACACCTTTCACCAACTGCAAGTCTTTGGCAAATGACCAATATAATTGATAAACTTGTGTTGTAATGCACAATGATTTTGTTTCTTGGACATTTTGATTTTTGCCTAGTTCAAATGATTGTGCAGTACAGTAATAGTAATATTGCCAATAAGCTCTGTTAAGCAGCACTTTAACAACATCATATTTCATTTTTTTAAAAAAATTATGACAGAACAGCTTAACTGATGAGAAGAATTATGTGTAATAACAGTTGTTTTTTTCTTAGGTGAAATGTCTTTAGTTTAGCCTTAAAAAAAAATAAAATAAAAATTCTCATAAAGAATTATTTCCCCAGAACTAGAAGGCAAGAAGGAAAACAATCAGTTTCCTTCCTCACCATTTCCAAGCTTGTTTCTTAACAGCTTCTGTGTAAAGAACAGGCCTCTTTCTTCAACTACAACAATAACAACAATCTCTTTTACAAGAGAATTTTCTTTTCCCTGACCCAGGAACATGGCAGATTTATCTCCCTGTCTTCAGACTCTACTTCTAAAATACATGCTTTGGATTGCCAGTCACCGCCCAACTCCTCTGTTTGCAGGTAATGCACAGAAAATGGGGCTGCCAGAGGGCACACAGGTGTCACTTCTGCCGTGCAAACCCAGACATTTCACCCTACCACAACACTCACACTGGGCTCCATACACTCACACTCTGGTGGACAAAGGAGTACTGTCAAGCTGTGGTCCGTGGGCTGACCTGCACAGAGCATTACCCTCCACCAAGAGTCAGTACAGACTTCCACCACTCCAGCTGGGTGTGAAATAAGTTGTCTACTCTACCTTTAGCTTTGATGCCACCTTTTGTTATGAACCCAGTTCTCGGACAGAGGCTTTTGTGTAGTTACCATATATATAATAAAATAAACTTAGCCCTTATTAAAGGACACTTAGTATATACGGGTTCATTTGACTTTGTCACCAGGGAAGGCTACAAGCAAGGTAAATATTGTGATTGTATGAAGCACAGTAAAATCCTCCTTATGTTGATCAAAGCCATTCCCATTTTACTCCAAATTCAGCAAAGCAGTGGAATTAGTAGCTGTTCAGTTAGTACTTACACAAGAATAGCTGGGATTACCATGTTACCACTCAATAACAGATAAACAAAAAAAAAAAAGATTTCCAATTTCTAATGTCAATAGTCATTATTTTCATCCAGTCTCTTGCCCAGTCAGTGATTGGATGTATGAGTGGGTGTGCTTGCTGCACACTGTGAAGTGCACAGGACTTGCACAGGCCCATTGTGTTAATCTGATTTTGTAATAATTCTGTGGAGTAAATGAAGTTATTTTGGTAAAACTCTCACAAGGATATTAAAATATGATACTGTACCATTTGGTACAATTTATTGGCTGAAACAGAACATTCCCCTACTTCATCACATGCTGTTACTTCTGCATCATTTTCTTCATTGTACCATTCAAGAAAAGAGTATCCACATACTAACAGTAAAATTAGAGACCTGAGCTTTGTATAAGGTTCTTTATGGCAACTTCTGTGTTATGTTTGTCTTTTTCTCCTAGTACATGCAGCAGTGACAGAAGAGACAGACAAGAGGGAGAGGTTGAGAGTTATCCTCACATTTACTGGAGAGTACTGGCTATTCTACAGTGCTGGCATCTTTTCAGATAAGAGCAGATTGCATTTGCAGATATGATTAAACTGCTTTGAAATTGTAACAGGTATACTTTTTCCTCCTAAATTATTTAAGGATTTTGAGAAACTCTGAAGAGATATTTGATATAAGAACAAATGGTGGTTAGTTGAAGTCTCCTCATTGTTTGAAGTCAGGCAAGATTTACTGTTATAGATAGCCTAACAAAATTCTATGCTGCACTCACAACTCCTGCTGGCAGTAATGAACTTCTCTTAGTATTGTTTACATGTTTCTCAAATTATGCCACAGTGGCTTCAATGGGAAGGCTTTTACTTTTAGAGAAGCATTGTGAAGAAATACATATGTAATTGCCCAAAGTAGAACAAATTTTCATGGCAGAGCAATCCATGAGAAAACATTTTCATCATCCTTTGTCATACAGAAGAATACAAGAAAGCTGGTCACTCAGGGCTTGGTGCTATTGGTTATTGCCATTGACAGAGCGGCTGTTTTGCTAATATGCTAAGATTTTGCCTTCTTGTCCCAGGAGTTGCCTTTAACAGCAGGATTTAATGACTACAAAAGACAAATGATTTGCTAAAGAACTGGCCTGTTTCCCTTGCCACTCTCCTTGGGAAAGGTCTTCTAGCCTCAGCAGTGACCCAATTGCCAGCACAGGGGGGCAGAGCCCCTCTGCCTTCACTGGCAGAAAGGAATTATACACCACCTTCCCCAGCACTGCTATCCAACACAAACATCCAGAAGCTCATTATTAACCCTATTAAATGTGTTAAGCACCATACATATTTTCCTTAGCTTCGTGTTATATGCACTGTGCTAAACTGAAGCCATTTCTTTTTATAGTCTGCAGTCCCATTTTCTGACTTGAGTTCTCTGTCAATTTTTGCTTTGTTGCAAAATGATCCCTTCCAGTAAAAAGGGCTTGAGCCTAAAGAGAGTGAAATGCTATGTGCTTTCATAAATAGAAATGTTTCAATTATGCTTTGATTCCTTTGCACCTCTGTTACATGATGGACTTTCATTTAGCAGACCATCTCCATATGAAAACATATAATTTAGCAACCTTGGTGCAGACTTTTCTTCTGTTTATGTGAAATATGTAGCTATTTCACCTACGTATTTTAACCCAGACTCTACATTCTTTACCATCATTCTTTGGTTCACAAGCTTAAAAAAACCTCTCTTTAGATCTGTTTCCTGCTGTCATATTTTCCTTTAGATATATTCTGAAGAAAGCTTCTTTTTGTGAATTGAAAAATGTCATTGCATCCTTTGTACTGTCTAATTTTTCATCTTATTAATACCAATAATATAATGTATTTGAACACCGCAATATTTTCATAAGATTCATTGGGGGTCTACCTTTTTCCAGCACTACTCTAATGTTCAGATAATGAAGCGTGGGGGCTGAAATAGATAGCCTGCTGACCACCTGAACCCAGAAAGATTAAAATGTATGATTCAAAGCTGTTCCAGGGATATACCTTCTGGAAGAAAGATTCCTGTAGTGCTCTATCATTAACATCTAGACACTTCATACTGGAAAACTCTGAGGAAAGTAGAAATTCAATTGCTTCAATAGCCAAAAATACACATTCAGGCAAAATGCTAGGGACAGGAATAAGGGTTATTGAGCTGCATTTATACTACCAATTAAGCTATTTGAAGACATTTCTTTTTCTTCTGTAAAGACTAAACATTTAAGTAGCTCAAAAATGAACAAGTAACTGAAGCAAAATACCACCTCTGGTATTTCTAAAGGAGGCAGAAAATGGCACCAACAAATATCAAACAAAGAGAACAAATGTGATATGCTGACAATAAAGCTTGCCACAAAATTTTAGCCTCTGGAAATTAGATGCCAAGGAAAAGGTATAATTAATGAATTGGAATACATGAAGCAGTAAGATTAAGTGTAGAGTAAATACATTATTATCAGAAATTACTTCTTACAAACATACCTGTGATGGACAGGGAACTGCAGGGGATTTTCAAAATCTCAAAATGCAAGTTTTGTGAGGGCTATTAAGTAGGTAGAGAGCATAAAAGAGTCAACAACAGTCAATTTCAATAAAATTGTCTTTAATAATAAATGTTGTCAAAAAACTTTAAATGCAGAAAATTTCATGCATGTCTACTTACTTTGAAATATCTGTAGTCAATGAATGTGGAGGCAATGCCTTGCCTTTGACTTCTTCTGGGCTCCTAGAAGTTAAAAACTGAGTCTGGCATCACAGCCCAGGTATTTTCTACAGACTGTTAGAGATCCCCAGTCTCTTCTGACAGTCAAGCCAAAAAACTCTTGGCTCCTGTTCAAGTGGCTTACTGACTTTGCTGAGGTTGAAGCATGACTGACTTTTCAAAATAAAATTTACAGACAGTTGAAAAACAACTTGACCTGTACTACTTTAAAGGATATATTTAATTATAATTAAAAAAAATATTCAAAACGTAACTGTTCTTTGTTAGATTAAATATGCTTTGTATCTCCTTCTCTCATCAAACACATGTGACTGCAAAGTGTAATCTTTCTGTCTTACTTCATCAATGTTACATCCAGATGTATTGCACAAACTCTCTGCTGAGGGCCATTTATTGTACCTGGAAGGCCTGAAAATTTGCTTCTGTATGGAATACTGCTGCCAAGTCAGAGTCATCTGCACTTCAGAGGAATATAAAGTGGTAAAAATCAAATTCTATTTGACACCTTGATCGTGCCTTGAGGCTACAAATCTGATGGGTTTTGATTAGTGAAAAACATTGTGGTTGTGAGAACAGGTGGAATATGACAATTCAAGATGTTCCTAAAATGTAGTAAAGGATAAATAGACTTCAGTGTCTTTGACAGGTACTTCTAAGAGATAACTATAACCACTTCAGTCTCGAAGGCTTTTTGGCCATGAATGAAACTTTTGGTAATCCATAGGCATTGTGACGAATCAGCACTCCTGCATTATTTTTAGGTACACTGGAGTGCAACCTACCCTCTCTGCTCCCCAGGCTATTGGGAGACTTTTTTGGCAGTTGCAAAGTTGGATGGGTTGCTATTTATCTTGCTCTGAAGTGGAGTTTTCTCACATAGCAAATCATCTTACAAGGTGTTAACATTTCCCGTTCCCACTCATCAAAACACTTACCACGAAACAGATGCACCAGAGATGAATCAAGTTTGAACTCATACTTTAGTTACCAGGCTTCACTTTCAACAGAGCTGTGTAGATCTGCATAGACATAATTCAGATAAGAAAATAAAGCTGAGCTAACCAAGGAACTGCAAGCTGCTGTCCTCTAAGGACAGCTTAATTAAAGTAATCCAGTTTACTTTTCTCCCCTGTATATTGAAACTACATGGCATTTTGCACTGGCCAATCAAAAGGAGAGGATATTAAGATTTTACTCTATTTTTACTAGTTGTTCATGGCACCAAGAGTTATTTCCTCCTACAGCATCACACAGAATTGAACTGTCCTGTATGTAGGAGAGTTTTCACTGCTTCTGTGCCCTTCATCAGAGTAGGAACTGTCTATTACATGCAGAGCCACCAAAGGAAGACTGTGCTAAAAGAAGTGGAAGAAATGGAAACAGCACAAAATCACCCAGCTGGACAGGTTTTCAAGACAAGAAGTATGCATTCTTGTGAAAGAAATCCAAAAATAACATCCAAATTTAATATCACCATCTAATATTCACCTCCTATTTGTAATAATTAATCTTAAAAGAGGCATTGCTGAACTGATTTCTTCTTTTGAAGAATTTGCCCTGATGATCCTCATAAACTCTCAGCAGTCCAAAATGATCATTATTGCTAAGTACACCACAATGTTATTACCAGAATGAATCCTTTCAGTTGTGAGTCCTTCAGGAATTTTAGCAAAAAATGTTTGCCTAGGGAAGATTATATATTAAAGCACCTGCTTTTTACTAATGAATTCACTAGGAATGTCTTTCTTCAAAGCATAATCAGTAGTCATGAGCTTTTATCACTATGAGAATAAAGAGAACTAATTTGACAGTTCTGCCTTCAGTCTTCTTCTCTCTTATTTTATATCAAATAGTTCCTCTGACTTCACTGAGACTGCTTCTGCTTTGTACCAGGTTTTGAAAATAATCGTATCCAAATTCTTTTATTTCAACTATGTCCTCATTTTTCTTACACATTTTATGAAATTCTGAAGAAACTGTGAATGGGACCACCCCTGGTTTGTATGTGCTCCTTTGAACTGAAAAGCTAAGTTATATGCTGTGCAAACTCCCTTGATGGTTTGGCAAGAAGGGGTACAATTTAGGTCTGCTGTTTGGAAGATGTCCCTCTAACTTGTTTAAGCCCTGTCATTAGCACTAAGCAATCCTTTAATCAGTTCCCCGTTCTCCCACATAAGTCAAAACATCCTAAAAAACTCTTCCAAAGGGCTGATTGAGGACAGAGAAGCTTTTGTCAGCTCTGTAGTTATATTGCCTCCATAGTTTCACTGCTTACTGCTTTGTATATATGCACCAAGGGAGAAGAAAATACACCTACAGGAGGTACAGCAGCCAATGCCATATTCAAAATATAACCAGGCACCTGAAGTGTCAGCACAGAGACAGGAAACTTGGCAGAATTTTCTCATGGCTGCAAACAGCTTGCTACCTCAAGTCGTGCTTGATAAGTACATGTATAGGGTACGACTGATACCATTTAAACTGTAACAGAGCTGGATATTAATGCTGAGGTATTTGATTTAAACATAAGGGAGAAAGGCTTGTCTGTGAACTTTGAATGCAAAAAACTAGTTTGAGAAACAGACTGCAGTCCTCATACTTGAGAGAGCACATGGATGCACTTGTGCCTGTCTGTGATGTGGGGAGTCCCAGGGGTGTCTCCCTGTGATCCCCTTGTGCTTTCATGAATTTTCTCCGCTTTAAAAAGACTTGTGCTTTTTGGCAGGCAAATCCTTACTGTGTTTTCTCATATCAAAGCATCTAGGACAAACACATCATATGGATGAAATGAGAGAAACCCCACAATTTCTCCAGTTTTTGTGGGGGCTGCTTACAATCATTTTAAGCCTAATATAATTTGCTAACTGTTTTATTTCCATTGTTTTATGAGAAAACTCTCAAACAAGGCAGAGCTGATGAAATTTCTAGTCTACAATCAGTCCAGATAAATCAAATAAATTACACGACCAAAAGGTTACACAAATTATTTAAACATCTGAGTGAAATCTTATGGGACCCATAAACATTTCTCAATGATGAAACATAACAATAAGAGTTTTCTTTGTGGAGGTTATGCTGAGGTTCTCTTGGATTTTTTATATATAAAACCATAAAAAGTGATTCCTGGGATATATATATCAAATGAGGTTTCCTCCACTCCTTACTTATAGCTAATATTTCACTAAAATCTAATTGTATTATAGCTATAAACAATACAATATTCTCTATACAGGGATATGTTGAATGTTTACTAAAACACTGAAAAAATAGTATCTCCTTATTTGACCCACTTACCAAAAAAAAAAAAATATAATGGAATATGAGCAACATATAATTTCTTTGAAATACTACCTGCTTATTTTTCAGTGTCTGAACAGTGTGTAGCACAAAAGGATTCTTAAACACTAAAATACAATGAAAAACTCAAAAATTGCAAATTAAGCTGTTGCAGAACAGCTCATTCAAATTTCTATTCGTGGTTTACAATGATCCCAGTGCTCTGTTCTCATTGCTATTCCAAAATTCCCAAGCATGGCATCACTTGCCTTTGTAGCTGCAGTTTACTCAGTAAGTACAAGCTAATGTCCATCAAGCGTGGAATCCTGAATAAATAGCTTTACACCACCTTTCCCATCCTCCCAGGCTAAATACTTCCATGGCTTATGGAATAAAATTAACAATAATAGTACATTAAAAGTATTCCACAACATCTAAACACTGGCTTTGGGTGTACAATAGGTGTATGCAGAAATGCTAGTGGATCTTCAAATTATTACTTCACAGAACCTGATCTTGCATCTTCGAAGTAAATAAGAATTAAATCACTGTGTTTCTTGCAGAAAGTGCTTGTCTTGTAAGATCTTTATACAGGATTAGTTGTTTGTAATGTTTGTATGGGGCGATGAGACTTGTGTCTGTAGCCACTCTCACCATACATATATGCAGAGGATTTTGTTCTAGAGTACAGATTCGATCACTTGCTCAGGAAAACGTTACTACAGATTTCAATATGCAAACATTACAGCATCAATTATTTATGGGAGGGAAGTATTGAGAATGAACAACAAAACACAACCAACCATGGAAAGATCTATAATATTAACAATGCTGCTAGACCTTTTCTTGTTGTCTCGGACATAAATTGCAAATAGAAAATAGTGTTGTGCCATTCTGTCACAAAATTATAGATTTAAACCCACTAAAATTCAAGCCCTAGTAAATGAAACTATTTTTTCTTGTCATCCCTCAGGACCACAATGTTATTACATAAGGGAAAAAGAGGAATAAGACATATTGTTTCTATAACTAATTCTCAAAAAATATTTATGTATTTTATAAAAAGCAGATCACCTAGGGGTAGTTTTTCTCTGGATCATATTGTTAAATCTAGTCATCCTAAATATATGTTTCCAATATTCTTGCTTTGAATAGACCTGCAAGTTCTCAGGAAAAAAAAAAATTTGAATGTCAGCTATTTTGTGTCACACTGTTGGTAATTTGCAACTTCCATTGTTGCACTCATACACACACACAACCAAAGAAATTATTTCAAATGCTTCTTTCCCGTGTAAAGCTAAATAATCTTTTGTGAAGGAAGAAAAATTCTATTTCAGAAGGGTAAAATGCAGCAGGAACTATGTTCTCACTAAATCGTTTAGAGGTATATGCAAAGGGCATTTAGCAGCAGAACATGTGCAGTAAAACTGCATGATAGTTTTGCTTTTTTCTTTTTTTTACTATTTCATTGGCTATAGGATTCTAAAAATGAACTATTAGCACTAGCTAGCTCATGTGCTGATTAAAACATTCAGTGTTGCCATACCCTTTTTCAGATGGCTATGCTAGACTTTTACATGCTCTGTTCATCACCCCATTGAGACACACACCTTGAATTCTTTCAGACAAGTAATTTGCTGAGCAGATGCTACCACTAAACTTCTTTGAAAGGGCACTAAATAGAGAAACCATAAGAAAAACACCAAGTATTTCAGATATACAGAGCTTTTTAGTTCTACCAATAAAAACCTATTCCTCAAATTTTACTGCCAAGATCTGGCTCAGAAGCATGAAAATATGCCTTCTGCATTAGAGGTAATTTGTGTATGGCCACAACCCTACATACCCTAATAACAAAGTGTACCTGCTTTTTAGATCAAGACAAGCTCATTTCTAGTTTCCCTGTAGTGACAAAACAAGAGTTTACATTGATTGCTCCTTTACTACTCCTTGGAGCCCCTCAGCTCATGGACCTACAGCTGTCTTCCTTCACATAATTCTCGTTTTTGGAACTGGCAGTCTGTCAGCCAACAAGCCCCCACCCCAGAATCTATGTAGGGGTTCAGTGAGAGAAAGGTCTTTCCCATCCCATCCTGATGGCAGAGACCCTGGCTTGGTTTTACCTTACATCTTACATGCTGGCCATATAGGTGTAACAATGAAGGAAAACAAAAAAAAAACCACAAAAAACTCCAGACATACCTCTTATTTTGATGAATATACTAAAGAAAAATTCCATTTGTCTTTTTACTTGATTTTTAGGGGGTGGGTGTGTTGTTGTTTTGTTGGCTTGTTTTTTTTTTTTCTTTCTATTTTTGTTGTTCTTTTGTTTGGGTTTTTCGCAAGCCTTGGTTCTAGTCAAGTGTTTTACATCTGATAGCCAACACAGCTATTGCAAATGTAACTAACCTTAATCTAAGCACTTCTGTAAACTTCCTTATTAGCATTATCAGATTTTGTAAAGGCTTGAACTGTAAACAGAATAAGATCAGGTGATCATCGACAGCAAAATATTTCTCTAGTTAGTGGAGATGCAGGATTTCCATACAGATTTGCTCTTCTCTTTGTTTCTGACTTGGGAGGGACTGACTCAACCTTTGTCCATTCTATCTTTGGTTTTCCAGCTGTGGTAGTAGTTTTCCTGTCACTCCTACTCTTTGGGAACAATACTGGGATGAGCTATTCCATCATATTTGATCAATGAACATGAAAAAGATTTTTTTTTTTTTTTTGCCTTTCACCAAGCTGACTATTTTATAACAGCTGGTGACAACCTCCAAGCAGCTTAGATCCAGCTGCCAGTCTCATGGGCTATCTTGTCCTTAGGGCTATTCATTAGTGAAAAAGCAGCATGTGAGTGCTAATGCATTTCTATAGTTCACATCCCCAAATACAGTGAAAGCAGATGAATTTACAACATTATCAAACTAATCTATTGTAATGGTCCGAATGTAAACGTTTAATTTAAAACAACTATTTACCAGTTATGACAAAAGGATTTTAGTGAATATTGAAAATGTGTAGAATAAATCACAAGAATGAGAAAAGAAATCATAGAGTGGCTTTACTGAACAGGTACCTTGTGACAGTACAAAGGAGCCACTATCAGAAAGACCTTCAGGAGTGCACCTTTTATGGACACATGTTCTGTGATTCATGCATACCTTCCATAAGAAACAAAGTAGCCTGGAAAAATTAATTCAGAGACCACCAATACAGTAGAAGACATTTTTTAACGATGTTTGCTTCTTACTGTCAAAATGTTTATGATCGTGTATCTTCCATGATAAAAATATTCCTGTTGCTTGAATAATGCACTTGGGGGAAAGGCCAGATGAGAGCCAAGCATGCAGCTTCCTTGAAGAATTTGACCCAGCGACAGGATTTCCAGTTTTTTAAAAATGATTATGTTTTCTTGCCAGATTTGATGTAGGATCCAGCTTGCTGACTACAAGTGATACTGCACTGGGTCAGTTACTTGGTATTCAGTAGCTCGGTGTACACTGGAAAACTGTACCACAATCTGCCAAATAAGGGAAGCTTATAACCCCAGCAAGAAAAACTGCTGCAGTGCATTGTTGTCATGAGGCGATGATAATGACTTTCCCATGGAATCAAGAACTCTCCTAGAGCAACATAAAATGAAACTGGCTCAAAACACAAATTGTCCTGTGGTTCACTTGGTTTCCTGACGAAACAGCCCTGCGTCACATCAAAGTCTGTCTGCACATACACTGAAAATCCTTCTGTTTATTTAGCTATGGACAAATTATTTCTCTGTGGGCAAGTTTTGAATATAATTTCGTGGCCAGATCTGGGATTCTTTGATGTGAATAATCAGCACTGAGGCCAATAGCAGTTTCCTAGTAGAACTGAAAGAGCAGTTAACCATCTTCCTTAGCATCTGAAAGCTTTACCTTTACAAAGTAGAAATGAATAGTGACAAGCTGTCATAGCTTGAGGAGCACCACAAAGGAAAATGGGAGGTGAATGTCTCTGCACATCTCCTGAAGTCAAAGACAGTCGCTCTGCATCCAGTGTTTATATTGCCTTTGAATCCATACTCTGTCTAACCTTATGCTAGTCCAGCCATCAATAGCAAAACCATTCCAGAGTGGATGGAACAGCAGTTTTGGTATTAATGTCCTGACAGACACACCTTTGTACGCAGGTAGAGAGAGCATGCCACAGAATCAGACTGGTTGAGCCTGGAAAGGACCTCTTGAAATCATCTAGTTCAAGCCCCTGCTAAAGCAAAGTCAGCCTGGGAAATTTTTGCTGTTGTTGTTGTTGTTTTAGGGAACATTTTTGTGTGTGTGTTTTGTTTTTGTTTTTTTTTTCTTGTTTTTTTTTTTTGTTGTTTGTGTTTTGTTTTTTTTAAAGTAAGTAATGCTGGATACTTCCATAAGGAAAAGTGAAATGCCTGAGAGTAGGGTCTGCTAGGATGGTATTGTAAGCTTGAGAAGAGAGGGCCAAATCCGACAGTCTCATCTGCATGAATTAGTAAAGAAGTACTCACAAAGAGGGATTCAACACATCACCAGAACAAACCCAGATTCCTTCAAGAGAAGCCCTGGAATGAACTAGTGTGTGTGGAGCAGACAACACGGGCTCCAGAATCCAGGAGTGATGCCAGAGCTGTGTGATTTTACCACACAGACTTGTATGGACTCATGACAGGGTCCTGCTAATGCACCAGCAACCATCTCCCTCTGCGAAAAGGGCTTTTCTCAGGCTGACTGAGCCATGTGTGAGCTTGATGCTTCCTGAGCATTTGTTACCCTCCGTGTGTGCTCACACAAGATGCCAGGGGCCTCGGTGCCAGAACAAGTGTCTTGCTTGCTCTTCTGTCACCACAGCTTTCCCTTCACACTCCTGACTGAAATAGCTGTGCTGGCAGAATCCAGGGTAGATCTGTGCTCCGTTCCTGGAAACAAAGGAAAAGCACTTAAGGGAAAAGAATGTTTGAATAAATTTGTAAAGTGCTGAAGATTGAAATACAGGATAAAATGTAGATCTCTATTGTTGTTACATAGCTCGACATCTGAATTCTTATTATTCTGTTCAGGTTCAAAATCCCACACTTCATCATTGTGATCACCGAGTGCCTGCTGGCAATGGCTGAGGTTTTCAAAGGACTGTAAGGGAGGTTGAATTTCAGTGATATTTGGACACCTGAATTCTGTCATGATATCCTGATAACCCTGGTATAAAAATAAGTTTTGTTATCAGTCTTTTCCTAAGTTTTTCTTTTATTCCTGAGGTGTTTTGTTTTTTTGGTTTTTGGGTTTTTTTTTCTTTTAAATAGTTAGGGGTCACACAGCAGAAATCAGTCCATGACACTAAGAATTCATTGCTTAATTTTAGTTCCTTTTCTAAGATTAACAGTTGCATCACCAAAAAAAAAAGCACACAGAGGAAATGCTGGTCTTATGAAAACCATAGTCCATCTGGGGGTAAGGAAAGATTTTATTAAACAAACAGACTGAAAAGGCCACTTTGAGCAATTTGTCCCAAAACTGAAACACAGGACCATCTCTGAAAAAAAAAATAAAAAAAACATATTGCAGATGGCAAGGCTCTGGCTAAAGAAAATCTAGTTATAGCAGAGGAGAAAAGCATATGTTCCAGATACATACTATAAATAGGCTGGGTACTCTTATGGGATATATCAGCATACAAAACAGCAACAATAGGAGGGGACAGAATAAATGTGCCGTCCTTTTTTTTGAGTCCTGTCAGTTTGCTGCATGCATCTAGCGTCATTACAGGGTTTTGTGTTTTATTTATTCCATCATATGTTTTAAAATCCAGTGTTTGATTCAAAATAAAGCTAATTTGCATTGGCATAGTGACTTAACTCACTGGTGTATTATTACTGTGTAAGCAGGTGTACCAGCAACTGCAAATAAGTGTTTGCTGATGGAATCCCAGCAGGCTTTCTGATGAGCTTTCATTTTGCTGAACCTTACCCAGGAAATTATTGTGTAAAAAGCTTTGCTCTTAGTTCTTTGCCTGAAACATTATTTAACTACACCTGGCCAAATTCATGGCAATTATACCAACTATCCATAGAGGACATACTAAAAATCCCATCCCTTTATAAATTGTTGTCTCAAAACCCACATGTGAAGAGTGAAAATATACCCCTCAGATTAATGTGCACGATGAGACTTCTGATCCAAGTGCTGTTCACTGTATAACCTACATAGAAAAAGATAGAATGAAAGCTTTAAGGTGGAATCTAGGTGACACCACTGGAATATTCTACCTAAAAGTACTTTACAGTAAAACATGTCATTCAAAGTAGAAGCATTTATTATTATAATGGTTTTGGCAAGACGTTCGATCATGTCATTAGAGTTGATTTTCATTTTAGTTATTTGGGCTGAGAGCATCTCCAATTATTTTGCTGTTTGAGGGCTTAATGGATCATTTGAATCAATTCAGAATACCTAAGAAATGCTGCAATGGGCCCTGCATGTCCCACATTCTACAGTCTCCTATGAAGGAATTATTTAGGTCAATCTTTCTTACCCACAGTAAAAAAGCAGGAAAAAAGTTTTCAGTGAAAGGCTGAAGAATAGCTATTGATGCTTTTAAATAGATCCACAAGAGTAACCACCAAAAGAACATACAAAATCCACTGCTAATATTATATAAAGATTTGCAAGTCTCCTACAAATGTTACCAGGGTGATTATTTGAAAGCCAACAAACAAGATTAAAATAAATGTTTCCCTTTCCTACACTAACAAGTGAGCATTTGCCAAAGAATAGGAATTGAAATGAGTTTTCCTATTGAAAGACATGAATGTTTATGAATTCTTTTAAGTGAAAATTAACATCCAATGTAGAAAAATTGATAAAGTACCTTAAAAAGACTGCTATCAGAGGTTCTATAGAGGAACTGAACAAAGATTTACAAAGCATACTGACCTACTTTTTTTTTTTTTAAATCCCACTCTAGAAAAATCTATATACTCAAGGCAGAACTAATTTTTTTCCTGCTCAAAGCTAAATTTACCTTCCTGCTTAATTCCAAAATGACATTCTATTGCACAAGTTTTACTTGCCTGTGACATAAACATCATTGGGCAGAATTCCTGCAGCATCAGGAAGTGACCAATCCAGCCACCTATGCCATCATAGTGTGCCACCTGCCAGCACATGGAGGAATTGGTGTCTTGGTATGATTTATAAGGCCACCATTTCGAGTTCCTTTCAATTCCATATACCAGATTAAACCAAACATAATAAAACATCTATCCTGTGAACGCTCTCTGCTTCACAGCTTAGCTTTTAGTAGTCCTTACAGCTTCCAAAACCATGGGAAGACTTGCAGAGTTATCTTGCCCTGCTGGGAAACCATGATTTGGAAGGACTACCTACCTGAATTAGAACAGAGGTTATAATGGGTGTCAAGTTTCTGCATGTCACTTCAAGATGCCATTTATGCATGGCCAGAAGAAGAGAGGCAGGATAGAACAGTCACTTGAGTATCCACATACAGACTTAACTTCTTTAAAAATCTGTATGTAATAAATACTTTGAGGAAATTACTGTGTGTCTACAAAGGTCACACTTTACTTTGGAAATCTCTGTATCATGTACATCACACAACTCCTTTTGCGTGGTTTATCATTAACTTACCGTGGGTTTTGCGCAATAAACAACCTGTGAAGCACAGTATAGAGCACAGAGTGTTTCTAGGAAACCATTATGTGGGTCACCTCAGTAATGGGTAGGAATACAATACCTTTTCTAGGATTTAGATGTGGGCTTTTTCACACCACAGTGCCACCACTCATTTGGGGAATGCTGCTGTAGCTGCAATCCTATGGGTGCTTTGGAAGGGCCTCTCCTGGGAGTCAGCTGTCACTACCCCGCTGCACAGCAGCCTCTCCTCCCTGTAGGAAGGAGCTGCTTCTGTTTCCCAGCTCCTGCTGAAGTCAGCACTCAGCTAATTGTCCTGACTCCTGCAGGGGCAAGGAACCCATTTTTCCCAGAAAAATGGGCTCCTGCTGCCTTCTGGCTGCTGACTTGGCTCCCAGGTCTGTGATTCCACTTGTGTGAGCAGGAGCTGCTACCTTGCTCTTTTGCAAGCATAATTTCCATCTATTTAAAGGGCTGTGAATCACAAATCATGAGAACTCTAAATTTAGTGGAGCAAATTTTAGAAAAGCCTGCCCCTTTTCCTCACTTGATCTCAGGTCTCAGTAGAAGCCTTGAGCCTGAGCAAAGGCATAAACTCTGCAGCTCAGCAGGAGCCCAGTGCAGACTGGGGAAACTTTGCATTAGAAGCAGATTTGATTGGGAGGGATTTTTTTGTTTTGTTTCGTTATTGTTGTCTTGCTTTTTGTTTGTTCTCTTTTTGGCAGGTTTTTTTTAAAAAAAAATTAATTAGGAATGTAATGAGAAAGCAAGCATGTAAAATATACACTTCATTTAAGAAGAAATATGTAAGCAGAATTTTCCTAGGCTCTCCCAGAGAAGATGTGATTGATACCTGGACAAAAATGCTTTCTATAACTCCATTACTGAGATCTGCATGATAGACTGACTGGCAGAGCTATTAATTGATTCTTTGTATTTCTGATCTCACTAGGGCCAGCAAGCATTCCTAAAGGTTTTTAATTCCTCATCATGACATCCATTATGTTCACCTCTGAGATGTCTAAATGAATTCCATGTATAATGGCAATGCTATATAAAATGCAACATGACAGGAATACTTAGAATTGTTCAAAGCTGTGCTGTGGAAACCAACCCTATTTGTGCTAGCCATCCAATATGGGATTTGCATGTTTTGGTTTTCTCCAGGCATACTGAGAAACTCAGCTCTGCAAGGGTTTAGACATTGCAGGTGGGGTAGTGTTATATCCCTTGTGGCTCCACTATGAACAGAAAACCAAACATAAACTAAAATAATCTATACAGGAAGAACAGGCATGCTGACAAAGATTGTTTGACATTAGAAAAGCACAGCTACAGCTGCCTACTCTTTGTTACAATGTCTACAGCAAATCTGGGATAATGCTCACACAAGAAACAAAGAACTACCACAGAGGACAGTTAAATAGGAGAAATAGGTTCTGAAAGGTGTCAATTTAAGTAATTTAACTTCAGCAAAGAAAAAATAAAACAGTTCTCTAAGATCTGAGCCTTTCAACTGTGGAAAGCAGCTGTGAGAAAAATCTAGCCTTTCTTTGGAGCAGCAAACCAGGACATTTGTATGATATAGGCAAGAAGCTGCATCCCTAAATATATAGTGTCCTTTGCTTACCTATATAGTATAGTGTTAATAAAAGACTCAGATCTGTTCCTGTACCTGAACTCTCAAGAGAAGGCGGTTGGACTTGATAATCTACAAAGATTATCCAGCCAAAGTGATTCCATGATTCTGTAATTCTATGCTATGGTTTCCAGCATGGCAAAATGACTTGTGTTCATAGAAACATGTACAACTCATGGATCCATTGGTATTATCTTGCTCTGGTGCCAATAGTAGCTACCTCATGGGTCTCACCCACCCTGGGAAGGGGAAGGGCAACCCAACATGTCAGCAAATTGGACCATCCATAGGGCCTCTGCAGGTTATTATTACACAGGAAAACTGGTTAGGCATTATTTTAGGACTTGCAAGATTTGCAACTCAAAAGATGCCCCAAACTATGCTGGAAATAAACCCAGTTTATATTCTTCACCCAGCTGAGAGGAGGGATTTTAGGTTTACCAAAATATCTGAGAACAAATGCCCTGTTTGAAAAACTCAGTGTGAAGAACAATTTGAACACAAAATGAATATCTGTGATGCAACTTTCTACAACATACATGAGAAAGACCTGCAGCACTGTTGACACTCCAAATTCCTTGACATATAGATCAACTGGTAGTGTTACATGAACATAGAGAAACACTCCTTTTCTGGCTTTGCACTAACGTGATTTTTATCCCAAATAGCTCCAAGCCATACAATTTCCTTTTTTCAGAGAAAGAGCTATTAAAAGACTCTTTATAATGAAGAATTGAGATAATGCAGTAAATATTTAGTATCTCTTAGAGCAACAAGATCATTGGTTCTTTCCTATCATCAAAAAAACATATCCTTTCCTAAAACACATCAAAGCAGAAATCTGTGAAGAACATTTGGGGGCCAGAACTGGCAAAATACAAGGTGAGAGCAGAAAGACTAAATCATTTTTTGCTATATTTTTCTCAGTGTTTAACTTCAGAATTTGGATCTCCTTTGTCTTTCTCAGCAGAAGATCTGAATCAAATCAAAGCACAGACAGAAGGGGTTGTGGACTGAATGGATTAAATGAACAGCAACAAATTGCCAGGCTCAAATGATACTTAGAAAACAATTTAGCTGAAATTCAGGAATGAAATACCTTGCCTACTGGTGGTGGTATGTAACTTCTGTGCATTTCCATGTGGTTGCTGGGATGGGACCAAATATCTAATCAAAGAGTTTGAGGATCTGACATCCCTGAAACTTCAAATTAATAAACCTACCAGGAAAATGACTAGAAGTGTTATCAAGGAACAGATGGACTGCTGCAAAAATGGGAAAATAAAAATCAACACACACTTTGCAGGGGAAGTCCAGATTTACAGATTGTCAGATTTTTATATTTTTTTAAGAAGTCAAAGGCATATGGATAAAAGAGGTCTTGTTAATCTGCGTGGATTTCAGAAAAGCTCTCACCATAGGCTCTCAAGGAAAATATACAGTCATGAATTAAGAGAAGAGTTACTTCCATAGATAAATAATTGGTCAAAAGAAAGGAAAACTGTATGAATAAATGGGAAGTTTTCATAGCAAAGGAAAAGTCCCCAGGGTTATATGCTTTTGCTTTTCAGCATATTCCTAAGTGATCTGGCAAAAGGGCATGACAAAGTTTGCTGATGACTCTGAGTGATTGAGGATGGTGGTGCACATTAAGTCTGAGTGAACCAGTCAAAAGACCTACCAAAGGAGACAGCAACTAATGGTAATGACAGCTGACATTCAAGATAAGTAAATGTGAAGTGTTGCACAAAAATAATTCTAGCTTGCTATATGAAATGATCAACTCTAAGATGGTTCTTCCTCTTTGGGAATGAGAACTTGCAGGGACAGAAGTTTTAAACTGCTTGGCAGAGGGTGAGGAAAGAACAAATAGAAAAGAGAGCAAGAGTGTTACACCCCTGTACAAATCTGTAATACACACACCATTTGAAATTGTGTACAAGTCTGATTTTCTGCAACCTGGAAAGAGTAACATGGAAGTGAAAAAGATTCAGGCAGGGACAACAAGGATGTGAAAGGTACGAAATTGTTTCTACAAGGGAATTTAATCAACTAGGACCCCTGACCTTGAAAAGTTAAAAATAATAGAAGATGCAATCGAGATCACTAAAATCATGAGTGGCATAAATTGAATTTTGAAGAAATTACTTTTTCTTCCTACATAAGAAGTAGGACAGTTAGCAGATGTTGAGTGTAAAACATAAAACAAGGGATCCTCTCCCCATTAAGTCGGAACTTCCTGAAGCAGGTTGATGTTAATGCTTAAAATTCAGATTCCTCCTACATGTTAAGTGCTTGAGAGAAAAGATTTGTTTCACCTTATATGAAAAGAAATAACCTCTGATACAGACAGTCCTTGAGCCACCAACTTTTGGAGTTTGTGAAGAAATTTTGCATATAATGTCATTATTATACGCTTCAATCCACATATACTAATGGCCACTGTCAAATCCTACCTCATTGAACTGAAGTATTACACAGTATGACTATTCTTATGTTCTTATCCTAAAGATTTCCCGAGCATATTAGAAAAATGAATCCAAGGAAAGGTAGTAAATGAGGCAGAGCCTACAGTACTTCAGTGAATTTTTGATAAATATAAGTGTAAGAATATTTTGGTTTGCTAGACATACTTTCCAATCCATTTGTATCAGATGTTTAATGACATTTATTTTACTTCCTTTTTCGATATTTCTTCACTATTTACAGGAATAAGTTTGATCTGAAGGTGAAGATGCGAAGGAAGGTCAGGTAAAGATCACAAGGAAAAACAGTAAGGAAGATTTTCAGACCAAAGAACAGCTAGCTTATTCTCAGTTTAAAAGGCCATGTGAAATGTAAGAACAACAGACTACAAGAATGATACAAATGCATGGTTGAGACTTATAACCCAAAAGAATGAAGGAATTATTAAAAAAAACCTTTTTTATCATTCTTCAGAATTGTCAGTCTGACAGCACACCTTCCCTACCTACACAAGAAAGGACAGACTAAACTCTTCTTGCTTTTACCCATCTCCAAAAAGCTTAAAGAAGACTGTCTGCAGAACCACATCCTTCCCACACTCAGTAATATGATCCCCAAACCTGCTAAAGGCATTTTGCTTACAAAATTTTTTAGGTAAATTGTTTCAAGTGCTTTCAGTGAAATCAAATTAAAACTTCACCTCAAACTTTAATGTATCCATGCTTTCAAGATTTGAGAACAAGAAACAACTAAATCTGGCTTAGCAAAGTATAAAGCCAGGCTTTATTCTTCCTTCCAGCTCCAACTTTTTGTCAAACAGTTTTTAAAAATAGATTTCTGCAAGATTCTCTGCATAATCACACCACTGAAAATCCTGCTGGGCAGCTGTGTAAGACAGTCACTGAAACTATCCTGCACAGGCACTCTGGGCTCTGCATATGTGGCATTTTCTACTGAAAGTTCTTTAAAAAAAACTTAATTTTCATAGTCATTAGGGGTTTCATTGATGACAAGAACATTTAGTTTCTCTTAAGTGAAAAATTATTGCATCTATCTTTTGTAAATACTAAAATCCTGTATATTTCATTTGCAAACCTTAAAAGGCAGAATCAGGACACACCAGAAATTTAAGGCTCTAATTGTAAATTTTTTTTCCCCAAAAAAATACAAAAACCTTGAAGTAGGGAATTTAGGAAAAAAAAAAAAAGAAACTTCTTAATTCTTACGTTGGTAAACTCCCTCTATAGAATGAAAAAGAGATAAGCCTACAGGGAAAGAACAAAATGGAAGGCAATTGTCATAGCAACCAGTTAAGAACATATTCCACACAAGAAACAATCTGATTAATCTTTTTTTAAGAACCATCCACTTAAGTAACCAGACATTTTTTAAAAAAGACAGTATATTAAACTCACTTTCTTCAAATTTGCAGCTTATTTGTAGGGTTTTTGACTCATTCACTGTCTATAAAGCCTATAGGGCCATAAACAGATATAAAGATAGCCAAGTCTTCTGTTTGTTTAAATTCCCTAAACCATAATTAAGCCCAACTATTTTTGTCAGGTGGCAATTCTTTTAAAAACCAGAAGTAAATACTCTTGCACTGAAGAGTATTAGGAAATTCAACTAGTACAGGGACAGAGACCAAAAAATATAATCCCAATTATCCTTTCCCATTTTGTTGCAAGCCAACCTCCTATGCTACAGAAATATTGGTGGCTTCTGAGCAATATCCTCAGTTCATGAAACCACAGGGTATTTTAATATTGACATCAGCCATTCACTTATTTTCACTTTCAGTTTTACCATATGCAGTAATCAAACCTTGCTGCATTTCTAGCTTTAAGATAAAACAGACATTTATTCACTTTGGGAATAGTCTTGATACAAGTAACACTTTATGAGCTCCGTTTCTGAAGGACTTACTTTTGGTCACTACACATTGAAAGTCTCATTAGCAGATTTGAATGGAGAACATTGTTGCTCATTAGTGAAATTTTATTGCAAACAGAAGAGCATGAGACAGAAAATATTTAATAAACTGTTCCACCCTTTTGAAAGAAAACCAAAGTATTAAATAGAGCCAAAGCCTGTTCATCTGAGAGAAAGCTAAAAATCCTGCAAGAAGCCAACAATTTCTTCTGCTAGTAAATAGTTTTGATAGGATTCCTGTATTTTCAGCACAGGAGAATTTGCTCCAGTTATATGTCATTTCTATTCCTCGAGTTTTCAGAAACAAACTGCATTTCCTAAAAATCCTTTCCTCTGTGTAGCTATTTATACTTTAAAAGTCAAGGAAAAGTACTGCATGAGCTAAATAAAAAGAGTGTTTATTACATAATTGAAGGCTGCAATTATTTTCTAGGAGGTTAAATGCATCTATTTCAGAGACTTCAGGAAAAAGCCCTATTATTGCAACTATTAAACCCTGCATGTTTCTGAAGTCTAAATTTTTACCCTCAGGGCTTCTTTATTCAGATGCAAGAAAACAAAATGAAGAAACTTACTCCAGTAGAAAGGATGGGTTATAAATTTGATCTCCCTCATTCATTTCCTTTAAAATGCTTTAACAGATCCTACACTTTAACCCTCATTGTCCACTTCAACCCCAGGGAAGAGTCAGAGTGTTTACTGAAACATCAGGTTATACCCACTCCTCTATTGGCAGGCCCCCAGGAAGCCCCTTTCAGTTCCTGGGACAGGCAGCACACGGTGGTCCCCAGCCAGGCAGAGCAACAGAAGCATTTTGTGCCACCAGACATGTCCAAGGACCTGCCTTTCCAAAACCCATGCATCCCTTGCACCCCTGTCAAGGCCAGACCTCACAAATGTTCTCCCCGCAGCAGTCTGGAGCAGCCACTTGCCCACTGTGCTGATGTGTGTCCCTCACTGTTGCTGCCCTGACTGTTTGCACAGGGAAAACTCTGTTCCCTGGCAGGGAAACTTTTGACAGCAGGCCAAGGTGTCCCAAAGACACAGCTTCCCAAGTGCTTTTGGTGGATTTGGTGGCAGGAGGCAAGCAGGCACTGAATGCCCTACACACCTGGCACAATCCAGCAGTGGGCACATTTTTGTTCAGTGACCCCCTTCCTTGGTGGCTTCACAGTTATCTGGTACTCTGGGGTGGCTTGATTTTCCTTCTCCAACATAGCCAAATCTTAGAATAGGGTGGAATATCAGAAAGGTGCTACAATGACCATTCAGTGAAACTGCCTGACTGTTTCAGGAGTGGCCAGAAGTTAAAGCATGTTATCAGGGCATTGTCCGAACATGCAGCACAGTACTCACAAAATTAACACCGTGTGGGTTTGCTGCCATTTCCTAGTGAAGACTATCCAAAAATTCAATATGACAGACCCCCTGTGACTAAGCAAGACCATGCTGTGGATGTGGGCCACCCTCCACTGAAGGAGCACTGCACCACTGCCAGCCAGCAGTGCCTCAAGCTGAAGGTTTCCTCCAGTGCTGACTGGTTTCATATTGTATTCATTTTGCTACAAAACCACTAGTAAACTGCATTGAAGTTTCAAGCCATCACTGACTGAGGAATACAAGAGGAATATACTCCCTCTCTTGTACAAACCTGTTTTCATCTTTCTCCCTTCTCCCTCCTCCCTCCTTCTTCACTTGTACGCATCTTCCACATCTTGTTTTTGGCAAATTGCTGGCCAGATGTGGGAGGCAGGAAGAGTCCATGGATGTGGGAGGCTGGGAAAGCCCATGGAGCACTCCATGTGTTGGGCATGGAACGGCCATTTCAGTGGCAAAGAGAGTATTTAAGAAACCACTGTGAATTTTGATGAAAATCCTGGTAACCTCATTCCCCAAGAACACACAGAGAATGGGAAAAGTCTCTGGGCCTAGAGTTTGTCCATCCTGTGATGTGACATAAAGACTTAAAGATTTATGGCTCATACTTTAAACTGTCAGAGGTCTAAGCCTCTTTGTGGTATTTTAGGTTCCTGGCTAGTGTAGTTCTTACTTAATGTGTTTAGCCTTTCATCTCGGAATTACAAATTCCTAAGTCAAATGTCCACTATTGGATTTCAGTTTTGTCATTTGTTATTTTGTGTCTTCTGAGGATTTTTTAAGACTCATGATAGAAAGGTCATGTTATTTTCCTTTTGATGCTTGGCTGCATTTAATGAAGTTGCAACAAAGAGCCTGCCGAAAGAACACAAAACACACGCATCTTCAGCTATTGTTGCCTTGTGATGGTCCTTACCCTTCATGAAGGATAAAGTGGTGTTATTTGTTTTCTATATAAACACATTGATTAATTATAGATTGATAGCTGAACACATTTGAAGGATTAAATGTTAAGCACAGAAAAAAAAACTATGTTGTGCAAGCATCGAAATTGCAAATTGTTACTGAAAAAGGTTTAGAAACCCAAAGAAATATTCTGCTTATTTCCCATTGTGGGAACAATGTGTTACATATCAATGCATATGGAGAAGATAAATCTCCAACCTGAAAACCCACAGGAAACAACTTTTTTACCAAACCCTCAAAAGTTTATGGGGTTTATGTTTTTTTTGTTAAATTTTGCTGCTTTTTAAAACTACAATACAGTAATTATTTTCCTTGTCTCTAGTTAGTCTCAAAAATATTGTAGACAGAAACATCAGCAGAAATCTGTAATTGACACTGGAAGAATCTACATAAATTTATCTGCTGCATCTCTAACCAGAGGTTAATGAATGAACAGTCCTTGAACCTACATCGCATCTTGAGTGTACTTGGAAATAAGGACGACCGACAAAACAGCAGAACACACTGAAACAACTTCCAAAGGGACTCACAGAATTCCTTTCCTAAGCAAACAAGCATTATAGCCAAAAGTCACACAAAGTCCAGCTGCATTGAGTGTGTGACCACTTGAAAGTGGTCACTAATGACAAACTGCATCTACAGAGATATCTGTGAGAGCCTCCAGGCCTGTGGTTCCAACAATAAATAGGTCAGATGCTCATGCATTACCATGGTGAAGATCACTTGTAGAAACAACTCAGTGACCTATGGCACCATCCATTGGTGAAATACTTTTCTCACAAAGCATGAGATGACCATTTCAGTGGAGAATTTTACCTTTACAGCTAAGAACTCAGTTGCATGTGTGTGTCCTTTCCTTCCATGCAGATATCACAAATCCGTACTTTATTTTTCATATGAATACCTATTTATACTTCCAGAACTAATAAAGAGGTACAGCATAAAGAATCAATGAAATGTGTATCATTTAGCCCTCTGAGATATCAGTGTATTCGAGATAGATGTTGTTGAACGCTTTTTCACTGATAACATTAATTTACTTTCAGTAGTCATTTTTTTTCAAAGAAAAGATATTTTTTCTACACACCTACCTACCTATTAGTCAACAAAGCAGTAAAATTACTAGGTTCTGTGACTGAGGGAATAACATTTTAAACAAAACGGAAAACTCTCATCACAAGTCTACTCTGTGTCCCCACTTACACAGGATGATATGTAAGAATACATTATAATTTCAAATAAGCAGGAGAAAAGTAAAAAGAGATAAAGAAAGAATATTACTTAAAGGTACGTAATTACCAAGGAACTTGAGTAAATGCTCATAAAATGAAATGTGAAAACTTCCTGAAAACTGAACCAAAATGCATCATTAGGAGACAGTCATAGTATTTGCTTTTAAAAGTGCTATTACAAACAAAACAAAATGAAAAAAAAAGCTGATGGAGACACAACCTGTTTGGCCTGTTGTGCACAGAGTCCTATAGAAATACACATAGTTTTACATATGTACATACATATATGTATATATATATATATGTATGGATATGCATATAATACCAGCACATAATAAAATACTGGTTAACTTCAGAAAAAGTGAACTACCACTCAAAATATGTCATCAAAAGATTTTAGAAGCCAGTCCATTTTTCTGTATCATATGAACTTGCTCAGAGCAAATGGAGGTTGAGAGAGAGAAAAACGTACAGTATGAACAACGTTGCATGCTACAACATAGCTGTTCAAAACAGTGAAAAGGAAGATGCTGTTCATACAATGGTCAAACATTGCAGCAGCTTTTTCTAAGATGTTTAAGGTTTTTAAGGTTCCACGGTGCTTTAAGGTGCTTAAGGTTCAGTTGAATTCAAAGGACAACTGAATAAATTAACAGAAGATATATTTGTTGAGGGTTATTAAATATAGAAAAAAAAATATCACTGGTTTTGGAAGTCTCGACCACATATTGGAAAAATACTTTAAGAAAGTGTCATTAAATGAAAGCTCTGGAGGCTTTTTATATGTGGGTATCACACTGGAATAAATGCAAACTTATTAAAATATGTTGCTCTTAGCATGTTTCTGACTCGAGTTTCTGGTTTATTTATTATCATTCATCACAGTGAAAAGCTCCCCGGGGTAATCTCAAGTGGTGTTATTCTGCCTGTGGTCCATGGACCAACACTGACTTTTCAGATGTAGTTTCAGATATAGTCTGTGAAGTGACTACAGAATCATGTGAAAATTATACACTCACCTTCCTGCAAATGCAAGCAAGACAATAAATAAGGTAAAAATAAAATGCAAAAATAAACATCCAATAGTTAGCCTAATTTAAAAGAATTGTCAAAGAAAGACTCTGAAATAGTCATAGGTTGCCTTAATACAGCCACATTGTCACAGGTTTCCCTCTTTTTCTACCCACACCCATCCAGCTAGCTACATTTTAAGAAATAGATACCAAACCAATCTGTTTCAAGAAGGGTATAGAAGGCATAGCTCCAAATACAATATATCACTTTAATATTCTTGTGTTTAGATTAATACTGTAAGCAAGTCTCATTTCATAAGCATATTCTGAAGCTTTAGAACAGTGAGGGCATTGTCCCTTATTTTATTCTTTACAGTACAACTAAATGTGAAGTCACGTTTTCTTAGTTAAGTCAAAACAGAACAAAAACAGCTTGTTTTGTTTGGAGGCTTTGGTTGCGTGGAAGCACTGGAGAACTGAGATACTTGAGTAAATCAGACAACACAATTCATGGTTCATTTTCTTTCCTCCATGTTACTCTGACAGCTCAGTCATATGTCTTTAAATCTGCAAACAAGAAAAATAAGTAGTTCTGTGAGTAGTGAAACTTAAGAAACTCACCTTCCTGTGTCTTCATGTTTTATTTCTGAATTTTCCCAATCTGTCAGTTTCTTTCTTTTCAGTGGGGCATTCACACTTCCAGTGTAGAATCTGGTATCTCATAAGGCAGTTAAGCTGGTGTGACAGTCTTTATGAGAACATATGGGTTCACAAAACTGTTTTGGAAAGATAATCCAGAATTTAAGGTGAACAAAGCCAACAGGTTTATATAGTAACAACTCTGAAAAATCAATCTATATGTGAGGGGTTTGGGGGGTTTGTTGTTTTTGGTTTGATTTTGGTTTTACATTTTTGTCCATGATAGATGGTGGAAGACCCTGGGCCTACGTCTCCAAGATTAGAAGCATGGTATCATCTCTCAAAACAGAAAGCTATGGCAGAGTTGGGCATAGGTCAGAGAACAGGAAAAATCATAGAATCTTAAAATCATTTAGATTGGAAAAGACCTTGTGCTGGTTTAAAGGTAAACCGGCAGGAGAAATGGACCCACCACAAGAGAGATTATAAAGCAGAGTTACAATTTAATGAAAGATATTACAATAAATACACTAACACAAAGAGAAAACTGCTTTCAACTCACCAAAACCCAGCAACTCACCAAAACCCAGCAGTCTAACCCAGTGTCCCAAGGCACAAGCCCAAAAGGGTTTGTTAGCCCTTGTGCTGAGACCCGCGTGGTTCCCCCGAGTCCAAAGCAAAAGGAATGAAGAACCTGTTGGTGCAGGTGATGGCTGTGGTCTGGTCGAGAGTGGTGGTCTCCTCCTGTCGAGGT